>JARBWK010000010.1:126043441-126643441 GCA_030556195.1 Anolis apletophallus
GATGGCTTCACTACTTCCAGATCAGAGAATGGTTTAACATTGATAGGATTAAAGGGTTTAGTGATACTGATGGACCCTGGGATTCAATATTGAGAATGGAAAAGAAGACAATATCAAAAACATACTCCATGTTGTTGAATTGGGCGACGGAGATGGATGTAATTAAACAATCAATGATAAAGTGGGCACAAAATATTGGGAGGCCAATTCAGCTTAAGGAATGGGAAAAAATTTGGTGCAAACATTTGAAAATCACCTATGCGACTGACTTAAAGGAGAACTGGCTGAAGATGATACACCGTTGGTATATTACCCCCCAAAAGTTGAACTTAATGTACAAAAATGTAGAAAATAAGTGCTGGAAATGTAAGAATCAGGAGGGTACTTTCTTCCATACATGGTGGACGTGCCCTAAAACAAAAAGAATACTGGCAAATGATACATGAGGAATGTAAAAAAATATTGAAAATGGAATACAAGATGAGACCAGAATTATATTTATTAGGCCTGACTGAAGACGATATTTTTGTAAATGACAACATAGAAAAACTCTTCATATTCCTGACAACCGCAGCAAGGATAGAGTTCGCAAAGATTTGGAAGCAAAACCTCAAACCCACAAAGGAGCAGTGGATATGTAAAATAATTGAAATAAAAGATATGGACGAATTAACGTATTGGTTGAGACAGAATAATGGCAAAGGCAGCATAAAGACAGACTGGACCCTGATTGATGAATATATGAAGAATGTGTAAGAATAAAGGAACACTGTCAGTAATAGATTAGGAAGATTAAGAGCATCAGGGATGCCTCGAACAAAATATTGATTACTGTAATGAAATATACAAATAGCGTGAAATGAGAATGGAAGTCAACGTATTCCCTTTCCCCATCTGACCCCCTCCCCCCTCCCTTACCCATACCCAATTATTTCCCATTGTTATCATGTGTGTTTGGAAAATTGAAAACTGCTCAATAAAAATATTTATATATATAAAAAAAAAGCTAACTCCCAGCTTCCTCAGTTAGCTTTCTCTCTCTCTAACTGACAGACAGCTGACCCTTCTCCTAACCAACCAACTGACCACTGCCAGATTCCACTGACAAGTCAGACTAACTGCTCAGTCGAAGCTAACCTCTAGCTCCACTGACAGCAAAACTCCAACTGCCTCATTTTCTTTTAAAAACAAAGATTCTTCTTTCTTCCCCCAGTGACCGTTGGCTCTGCCCCTTTTCTCCAGCTTGAAGCTAGGTTGCTATAGCAACGCTTGGGCCTCTCTTCTATTCCTTCGACATTAACTGAGCATTTAGCTTACACATTCCCATTTCTAAACAAAACAATTTCACAACAAGTATACTGTATATATTAACATACCATATATATATATATATATATATATATATATATATATATATATATTCAGATACTTATACCTTTACCTGTTTGTCATTTTGACACTTCATCACACCCAACAACGCATAAATCGTAAAAGAAAAAATCCTGCCTGCTCTTCATGTCTATTTGTTGGAAAAGCAATGGGTCAGAACAATTAAAAGGCTGGATCAAGACTGATACAAATTGAAATAAGATGGGACCAGCATTTGGATACAGTACTGTAATAGGTAAAACGACAAAAGAGGGGACAAAAGCTATTTCCAGGGGCCTGTTAGGAGAATGACCAGGGCAGGCATGTAGCCAGGGGCTAGGGGGCTTCAGCCCCGAAATTCTCAAGGTGGTCCGCGAAAAGGCCTTACTGGTACATTATTTAAACTGTTATGTTTATTCATATCATGATCTGATCACCATGCTCATTATATCCCACATTAATGGGGTTATTGGGGTAACAATACAAAAGGTTTGCTAGGGTAGACCCTCTTCCACCCAGTCTCAGCCCCCGAACCAATCTCAGCCCCCCCCCGAATCAAAATCCTGGCTACAGCCCTGGACCAGGGTAATATATAGATGGCTAGGTCGTGTCTGGACAGTGTCTGGGCTGAGCTAACACTAATCACTCTCGAAAATTTGCTGAAACCACCAAGTCTTCAAACTCTTATGAAAAGAGGGGAGGGATGGGGCCTGAGTTATTTCCCTTAGCAGGGGGTTCCAGAGGCGGAGGGGGGCACTAACGAGAAGGCTCTCTCTCTCGTCCCCATCAACCGTGCTTGTGACGGAGGTGGGAGCGAGAGGAGGGCCTCCCCAGAGGATCTTAGAGTTTGTGCCGGTTCATAGATGGAGATGTGATCGCAAAGACAGGCAGGGTCCAAACCGTTTAGGGCTTTATAGGTCATGACCTGCACCTTGAATTTGGCTCGGCAACTTATCGGCAGCCAATAGGGGCATTGTATGCACCCTAAAGAAAACCACAGGACACCTTAGGGTCACCATACGTTGGAAACGATTTGAAGACACACAACAACAAGGTATCCAGGTTAGGGAAGGTGCCTTTGGGAGAGGTCCCCTTTCTTTTCTGTTGGATGCCCACCTGTGGGTAATAGATGGTTCCACTGTGGTCACAAACCCGTTTGCTTCCAGCCAGATTCTTGATGGTGGGCATCCCAGTTTGGCTGCAGTACTTGTGGTTGTCATGCCAGCGGAGGAGAGCCTTTGCCTTTCAACACAGATAGACATAGTCAGGTCATGAAGGACTCTAGAAACAACTGTAAGCCAGTTCTGAAAATGTTTTTCCTTTCCCTCGTGTAAATCAAACGTCACTTCATTTACAAAAAGGCAATTACATTGTTCACTTGACATATCCTTCTACTCAAACTATACATTTCCAGGTAAGTGGAGGGGGATTGACATTTTGAAGGTCAGGTATTAAGCTTCATGGCTAAAAGCTGATCCAAGGCTCTTACATAATATAATAATTATATTGTAATGTAGTATAATATAATTATGATATAATAGAATATATAATATAATATATAATATAATACTGATATTGTGATATTATAATGGTATATTTGTTTTACATGCAATATTGCTAATGATATTGCAATATAATATAATATGAGTATGGTATAATATATTGTATATACATTGATACAGTATAATACTACTAATGATATTGTGATATTATAATTGTATTTGTTTTACATGCAATATTGCTAATTATATTGCGATATAATATAGTATAATATGAGTATGTTATAATATATTGTATATACATTGATACAATATAAAACTACTAATGATATTGTGATATTATAATTGTATATTTGTTTTACATGCAATATTACTAATAATATTGTGATATAATGTTATAGTGCAATGTGATGTGTAGTACTGATATTGTGCTATGGCAGTAATGTAGTTTGTTGTATTTCCAGTTTGCTGTAAGCCGCTCTGAGTCCCCTTCGGGGTTGAGAAGGGCAGCATAAAAATATCATATATGTTTTTATTTGCTGCTGTGTTGTTGTTTTTTATTGCTGTGTTGTTGGGCTTGGCCTCATGTAAGCCGCCCCAGTCCCCTTGGGGAGATGGTGGCGGGGTATAAATTATTATTATTATTATTATTATTATTATGGTTTCAGATACTAGATTTTAATAATCGTTTTACTAAATCCACAAAAATGTTGGTGCCAATTTTCACAAAGCTCATCCATGAATGGAAACAGTGAGGAAGCGTTCAAATCATATTATTTATTTATTTATTTATTTTATTTCTTTGGGCTTATATGCCGCTAACTCCATACGGCTCGCAGCGGCTTACAAGGTTAAGAAACAAGTACAGAATAAAAAGACAAACTGGACGATACACAACGACAGGAATTAGGGAAGTGGAAGAGGGACAGGGATCGGACGGCACAGGGTGGTCTGGGGCCTATGCTAGACCCATCAGGCCAGGGCTGTCCAACTTCTACCGGACCTGTGGCCGGAATTCCAGTTACTGATGACCTGGGGGGCCGAAGGGTCTGCCTCCGCCCCCCAGCTCCGCCCCTCCCCCCGGCTCCGCCCCCTCCCCGGCTCCACCCAGGCTCCGCCCCTCTCTGGCTCCACCCTGCCCCGCCCCTCCCCGGCTCCACCCTCTCCCCGCCTTGGAGGTGTCTGTGTGGAGGACACCGGGGCTTTGACTTGGAGATAGAGATGAACACCAAAATCCCAGTCTCAAGTCCCAGTCCCTGCTTTGAACTGGATTATATTGCAGTGTGGACTCAGGGCCCTTCACACAGCCATATAACTCAGAATATCCAGGCAGGAAACCCCACATAACCTGCTTTGAACTGGATTATATTGCAGTGTGGACTCAGGGCCCTTCACACAGCCATATAACTCAGAATATCCAGGCAGGAAACCCCACAAAACCTGCTTTGAACTGGATTATATTGCAATGTGGACTCAGGGCCCTTCACACAGCCATATAACGCAGAATATCCAGGCAGGAAACCCCACAAAACCTGCTTTGAACTGGATTATATTGCAGTGTGGACTCAGGGCCCTTCACACAGCCATATAACGCAGAATATCCAGGCAGGAAACCCACAAAACCTGCTTTGAACTGGATTATATTGCAGTGTGGACTCAGGGCCCTTCACACAGCCATATAACCCAGAATACCTGCTTTGAACTGGATTATCGGAGTCCACACTCATATAATCTGGTTTAAAGCAAATAACATGGATTTTATTCAGATGTGTGGAAAGGAAGGCAAATAAGAAGCCAGGGCCCTTCCACACAGGCCTATAACCCTGAATGATAAGGCATAATATTCATTCTGCCTCTGCTAATAATAATAATAATAACAACAACAACAACAACAACAGGTTCCTGGAGTAGGAGACCTCCAAGGGCCATCCAGGGCCATCCAGTCCAATCTCCTTCTGCCATAAGGGGAAAACGCAATCAAAGCATTCCTCACAGATGGCCATTCAGCCTCTGATGATAATAATAATAATAATAATAATAATTACAATGGGTTCCTAGAATAGGAGACCTCCAAGGGCCATCCAGTCCAATCTCCTTCTGCCATAAGGGGAAAACACAATCAAAGCATTCCTCACAGATGGCCATTCAGCCTCTGATGATAATAATAATAATAATAATAATAATAATTACAATGGGTTCCTAGAATAGAGACCTCCAAGGGCCATCCAGTCCAATCTCCTTCTGCCATAAGGGGAAAACACAATCAAAGCATTCCTCAGCCATGTTGAATCAAACCTAAACTCTCCTGAGAGCAACAGAAAGTACTGAACCTTGAGTTTGGGAGTTCTCCTCCATCCAGAGAGCACTGTGGACTCAAATAATGATGGATCAGGACCAAACTTGGCACGAAGCCTCAGGAGAGGAGGAAGCCGGAAAGGGAATGAATGAGCACCCCCCCTGCTCCGAATGGGGGCCGTGGGGAAGGGGTTGGGGGGCCGTATACGGCCCGGGGGCCGCCAGTTGGACAGCCCTGCATCAGGCCATCAAAAGGGGGGATGGAAAGGGGTCTCAGAAAGAGGCACCCCCGTTGGCCGAGGGAGAAAAGTGTGGGCCCGCCTCCTCCGTCCGGTGGCCTGATCGAAGGTGGCGGGCACAATAGGTCAGAGTTCAATGGCTTCGGGAGTGGCCAGGAGGCGCGCTTGGCACCCGGACCCCAAAAGGTCCTCGAGCGGAACGATCGCCCAGGCCTGGGTCCAGGGACGGGGGGCCTCCGCTCCTCCCGTTGGCCAAGCGGCATCCCCCCTTCCTGCTGGCTAGCCAGGGGTCTGGGGGGTCCGAGGGGTCGACAGCCTCGGCGTCGGGAGTCCCTGAGGGGGTCGGGAGGAGAGGGGCCGGCGATCTTCGGCCTACGGCGGCGCCTCCTCCGACGGCGGTGTGGCCTCCGTTCCAGGTGACCACTCACCGTACCGTCCTCTGGGCTGGTTGTCCTTTGGGTCGTCTCTCCCCGGGCTACACCACCAAACTCACCCTGGTCCCAGGACGGTGGCAGGGCAGATGGCAGTTCCGGTGTGGATCTTGGAGGCACCGGGGACAGACGACAAGCCAGGCGGGGGCCGGGCCCAGGGGCTCTTGCCAGGGCCCGGAGATGTCGAAGTCCCTTGGCGTCGCCGCCAGGCGCCCAATGATGACGGGGGGTGCACTGGGGCAGGGGGGAGCGGGGTCGCGTGTCCAGGATGGGCGGAGGGAGCGAAGGGGCGGGGCGGAGGGACGCCGAGCAGGTCGAGCCCGGCGCCATCTTTGCGGCCTCAGCCGCCGCCACCTCTCCGGGCCGGGGGTCGCGCCCCCAGCGCCCTCAAGGACTCCACCATGCGACCCCGGGGTCTCCACCGCCGCCTCGGCTTCGGCTGAGGGCCTCGTCCCGGGGAAAAGGCCACCCTCGGCGAACTCGGCAGCGGGACCAAGGGGGGGGGACAGCCCGAGCGGCGGGCCTCGGAGCTCCGGGGTCACAAAGGTCCGGCTCTCTCATCCGACGCTCGTGCAGGGGGGCAGTCGAGGGGATCCGATGGCGGGGAACCTCCCCCTCCTTGCTGCACCCCGCTCTCTCTGCCGCCCCACTCACCGCCGCTCCACATCCCATCTCGAGGCCTACTTCCAGCCGGGTGGCCAGCTGCTCCACCAACCGGCCCAGGGTGGGGAGGAGGGAGGTGAGTTGTTGTATGGCGTCCGCAAGCCCCGTAGCCCAAGCAGGGCTCCATCGGAAGGAGGACTGGTGAGGGGTCGGCAGCCACCCCCTGGGTGGCGGGTGGGGAATCTGGTGGGGGGTCGACATCCACCCACTGGATGGCGGGGCGGGTGGAAGGCTCCAATGCTGGCAACCCTAGTTCCAAGTCCGTCCCTAGGCCCGGCCAAGGGACCGGGGACCAGGACGGGCAGATCCCATGGGTAGTCCCGCAAACAGTCCTCTCCAGGCCGGCCGTTCTCGAGCTTGCTCGTATCCTGGCCGCTGTAGCTGACTCCAGGCCAACTTCGAGGATGGCCTCCGCCTCGAGCTGCAGGACCTCCAACGGGGGCGGGGGGCTCACCAGTGGCCCCCCCCAGAGACCAGGAAGGTGTCCTGGAACTCTGGAGGGCACCCTCTCTATCTGGGGTGAGCAGCCTCACCAGAGGACCCGTTCCATAGGGGGAATTTCCAAGGGCCTGGCGGAGCACAGCATTCGTGCCTCTGCTCAACGCGGCCATTTTCCTCTTGTATCTCTCATGTATCTCTTTTCCTCTTGTATCTCTTGTATATAACTCATGAACTCAACAACAAACTATAGTTAACATAAACCATGGTTTAGCATGCTGTGCAAACATGTACTCAGCATTTACATGTAAAACCATACCGTTGAAATCAAAGATACGTCTTCTTCTTCTAACTGGAAGAAGGCCTTCTGAAAGTCTGTGAATGACCCATTGAATTTTGATTCAATGGAAGCCTTGTCCAACCATCCTGGAATTCAATAAATCTGTAGGAATCAGATTGTGCAGTTATTACCCCGCCCCACACCCTCAATTTTTTTATCAATAACAATAGTTACAGCTCTGTTGTTATCACAAAGTCCGCAATACCATACAGCTGAGTGTTTTAAACTGGGATCTTGGGATCACCTGGGGCCTGCCTAAACTCAACTGTTAGAGATTATAGATTATCCCACTTTTCTCCCTAATGGGACCCAAAGCAGCTCATGACATAATACAATAAAAAGTAAATGATATTTAACATAAAATACAAGACAAAGCATAATAACGTCCAGGAATAGCTGAAAGTCACTTCTGGTGTGAGAGAATTGGATGTTGCCCAAGGGACGCCCAGATGTTTTACCATCCTGTGGAAGGTTTCTCTCATTTCCCCACATGGGAGGCTGGGAAGATGACTTTGGACAAGCCACAGGTTGGATCTACACTGCCATATAATGCCATTAGAATCTGCATTGTATGGTCAGCATGTACCCAAATAATTCAGTTCAACACTCTCTCCACCTCAAAGAAAAGCAAAGGCTGTGAGTGTCGCACACCGGCCGTGAACCAGAGCCCTTTAAATATTCACACGACCACGGCTGGAAAAAACAGTCTATTTATTGAAGTAAACAATGTCCAAAAAATCATGAAATCAGGAGTTCATGGAACTGCTTGCAGTAGAATCGAAAGTTGGCCAGGAACTGAATTTCAACCTTTACAGGGCTAATAACAAGATCTCAACATTCTAACATTTCCCTCCCTTTTCCCTGGGAAAGTAACAGCTGTGCTAGAATCAGCAAGCCAGGTGTCTTCAATTCCCGCCCACTGGCTCCTCAGAAAACTAAATTCCCTTAACTGCTTTTCCAGAGTTTCATCACCTTGGCCCTGCACTGAAAATCACACAGATCCCTGCACACCACCACAACCCACCACTCCTGAAGCCACAGGCCCAACAGTGAGAGTGTGATAAGGCCACCATAAATTAGAAATGACTTGAAGGCACATTGGGGGATTCAGCTTTGTGCTCTCCAGAATACAGAAGGCTGGTGTCTGATAAAGTGACATAAAATGTAATACAAACCTAGATCCAGAGCAAAATATGGCGTGCATTCCTCCGAACAGCCGACAAGCATAGAATTCTCTATCCTCTGTTCATCCTGATTAAATTCCACCAAAAACCTTTTAATTTCTAAAAACCAGAAGAACAGAGTAAAAGGTTTAAAGAGAGCTACATAAGCCGCCAAGTTGTGGTTCTTTGTTACAGCACTGCTGCCCTACAACCACAACACAAGTTCATGCTCTAAGCCAGGGTCCGGGAACCTATGGCTCGCGAGCCAGGTGTGGCTCTTTTGATGATTGCATCTGGCTAGCAGTTTGCCAAATGGGGGTTGGAGGAAGGCTCTAGGCCAGTGGTTCTCAACGTGTGAGTCCCCAGTGTTTTGGCCTACAACTCCCAGAAATGCCAGCCAGTTTGCCAGCTGTTATGATTTCTGAGAGTTGAAGGCCAAAACATCTGGGGACCCACAAGTTGAGAACCACTGCTCTAGGCAAAGAAAGAAAGGAGGGGTCAAGAAGGGAGAGTCTCCCCCCCCCCCCCATCCATTTCTGTCTCTCTCTGGGGTGTCATTGCCCATCAACTAAAGCGAAGCCCTGCCTCTCTATGGGTCTTCTGCCCACGGCCACCATCTTTGTTGAGGCCTCCGTTTCCTAGAGAGGTGGGGAGGCTAAGTAGGAAGGGGCTGGGCGACGCCTTTCCCTGTGAGCACACTTCCGGAAGAGGCGGGAAAGAGGAGGCCTATGGGGGAGAGCGCGGGAGGAAGTGGAAGGAGGAGGGTGAGCCGTCAGGCCCTGCTTTTCCCTCAGAGTTCTGCCTCAGGTTTCCGGGCTTTGGGGCCGAGGAGGCTCCGGGGTCTCCTCCTCCTCCTCCTCGGCCTGCGCGGGGGCCCTTTTGTAGCGGCTCTGCTGCTGCTACTCCTCTCAGGCCTCCTTCCTTCCTTCGCAGCCGAGGCTTCGGAAGGAGCGAAGGCCTGCCAAGGGGGCGCACCGTCATTCTGCCGTGGGAATCCTTTTCCCATAGTATGTACGTATATACTCACATTTAGTTGAATTCAGTCTTAAAATATATTATATTATGTGCCTCTCACTGAAATAAATTTCCAAATATTTTGCTTTCATGGCTCTCTGTGTCAAAAAGGTTCCCGACCCCTGCTATAGGTGGTTTGTGGCCCTAATAAGGCAAGGGGTGGCGCATAATGACTTGGTCAAACCACGAACCACAAGTGATGTTGGACAAATCATAGAATGTCAACAATGGGCAGGTTTACAATATTGGCTCTCTAAGGGTATGCTATATTATAAGATTAATTCAGTTTGACAGCATTTTAATTGCTATGGAATCATGGAAGTTTAGTCCTACAAGTCATCCACTTTCTCTGCCAAAGAGTGCTGGTGTCTCACCAAACTGCAACTCCCACAAGTTATTTATTTATTTACAACATTTATTTACAACTGGGACTGTGGCGCAGCTGGCTGGGAGTCAGCTGCATTAAGATCACTGCTGACCGAAAGGTCATGAGTTCGAAGCCAGCCCGGGTCGGAGTGAGCTCTCGATCAAAATTGTGTAGTTTGTTGTCGACCTTTGCAGCCCGAAAGACAGTTGCATCTGTCAAGTAGGAAATTTAGGTACCACTTTGTGGGGAGGTTAATTTAACTGATTTACGAGGGTGGGGTGCTTGTGCCCGCTTTGTGCTGGTCTGTGACCGTAATAAAGTTTTGATTGATTGATTGATTGATTGATTTACGAGGCCATAAAAATATCTAGGAAGTATGCAAAGAATAAGGAAGCGACAGCTCCCCTGGTGGCCAGAAGCTGGAATGTTAAATAGATTCTGAGTGCCTGTCTATATATGTTGTGTGTCTATGGCATTGAATGTTTACCATGTATATGGACATTGTAATCCGCCCTGAGTCCCCTGCAGGGTGAGAAGGGCGGAATATAAATACTGTAAATAAATAAACTGTAAATAAAACATTTATACGTCACCTTTCTCACCCCGACGGGGACTCAGAGCGATTTACAAGTCATATCTACATAAAAACATAGTATATTATTAGCATAATACTAATATATCATTCATAATATTAGTATTATATAATATTATATTGTTGCTGGGGAGGAGCTCCCTTCTTTACTCTGGCCCCAGAACGGCCATTGATGGTGGGGCTGAAGGGCTGTGATGCTGCAATCCCCTAGTATTGAGCCAGGCATTTAAAGTGGTGTCAAACTACACTGATTCTACAATGAAGATGCACTCTAAAATAGTCAAAAGAACAGCAGTTTTGTAAGTTGGTTGCTGTGAGTTTTTTGGGCCGCAGGGCAATGTTCCAGAAGTGTTCTTTCCTGATGTTTCACCTGCATCTATCGTCGGAGGTTTCTTTAGAGGTCAGTCCTTGACTCTTACAAACGACACTACATTCACACTATACAAATACAATGCTATGAATCCCAGGGTTTGTAGTTTAGTGCAGAACCAGACTTTCTAAGAGATGAGAATTGTTCATGTCTCTCCCTAAACTCCCACTTCTAGATTTATTTATTTTAATTTTATTTATTTCCCTATATTTATATGCCGCCCTTCCCAACCCTGAAGGCGACTCAGAGCGGCTCACAAGCAAAATGCAAACACAATGAACTATAATTATTGACACAGTACAACATCAATATTACAAATCACATTGGACTATAACAATTATATTGCAATATAATTGGCACTGCTAGTGCTTCTTGACCTCACTGCAGCGTTTGATACTGTCGATTATGATTTGTTGATACACCGCCTTGCCGTGTTCGTGGGCTGGCCCTTAATTGGTTCGGCTCATTTCTCCGGAATCGGGGGCAGCAAGTAGAGTGGATGAGACAAGTCTCCGAGAGGTGCCCCCTTTACTGTGGGGTACCGCAAGGGGCTATCCTTTCCCCTCTTTTATTTAACATGTATGTTCGACCGCTCGCTCAGCTGGTACAGAGTTTCGGACTGGAGTGTTATCAGTACACTGATGACACCCAGCTCCTTCTGCGTCTGGAGACCGGGGCAGTTTCGGTACCTGATAATTTCACTCTATGCCTTGAAGCCGTGATTGGATGGCTGCGTGCTAGCAGGCAAGTAGAGTGGATGAGACAAGTCTCCGAGAGGTGCCCCCAATTTTTACTGTACTTCCTTGGGTACCGACAAGTTGCTGGGGGCTATCCTTTCCCTCTTTTATTTAACATCTATGTGACCATTTAGTTTGCTCAGGGGTGACACCCAAAACCCGGCAAAGACTGAGATCCTGTGGCCTGGCCACCCCGAGGGAGTGGAGCGCGCGCTGCCTACCCTCGACCGTGAGCCTTTTGCTCCATCGGCCACCATGAAAAGCCTAGGTGTCATTTTGGACCCCTTGCTATCAATGGAGGCCCAGGTCTCCGCCGTCAGTAAACAGGCGTTTTTCCATCTTCGCCAAGCCAGGCAGCTGGCGCCCTATCTTTCCGGGGAGGCCTTGGCCACAGTGGTCCATGCCATGGTCACCTCGAGACTGGACTACTGTAACACTCTATGTAGGTCTTCCTTCGTCAGTGACCTCGTATAGTTCAAAATGCAGCTGCCAGGCTTCGTACAGGAACTCTTGTGGGATGTCATATAACACGTATCCTGTGTCAGCTGCATTGGCTACCGATCCAATTCTGGATCTCCTACAAGGTATTGGTTATAACCTTTAAGGCCTTGTACAGCCAGGGGCCGACATATCTTAGGGACCGTCTCTCCCCCTATCAACCCCAGTAGTCACCTTGATCTTCTCAAGAGAATCTCCTATATATACCGGGCCCTAGAGAAATCCGCCTGGAGGTCATTAAGCGGAGAGCTTCCTCAGCCGCCGCCCCAAAACTCTCTGCCACCTGACATCCGAGCCATGCACGAATTGAGTTGTTTTACTGTCGCACCGAAGACTTGGCTCTTTGGAAGAGCGTTTGATGAGTGGTTTTAATGATAATTTAAGTGTTTTATTGATTTATTCTGTAAGTTGCCCAGAGCAGTGTTTCCAAAGCAGTGTGCCGTGGCACACTAGTGTGCAGCGAGCGATCATCAGGTGTGCCGTGGGAAATTGGAACCTCCAATACCCTTTCTTCTCCCTCCTGCCAAACACTTTTTCTTCTCCACTCGGGCTCCCTTCTTCCCAGCCTCGCTCTGCTTGCTTTGCCTTGCTTTGCTCACACTGCCACTTCTGTGGGAGGGGGGAAGACGTGACCCGTGCGGGCGCTACTGAGCAGACTCGCCCCACGTCTTCCTCCCTCCCCTCCCCCCTCCCCTACTGAACACACTCTGGATATAGGTGAACTACACCTACAAAACTCAAGGTCAATGCCCACCAAACTCTTATAGGATTTTCTCTTGGTTATGGTAGTTCTGTGTGGGAAGTTTGATTCCATTCCATCATTGGTAGAGTTCAGAATGTTCTTTGATTGCGGGTGAACTATAACTCCCAGCTGTTGAGCAAGTCCTTCGTGTGTGTCTTTCTGCCATTCCTGCCAGGATATCTATGTTGTGTTCATCGAAACAGGCCCAGGTTTCACACTGAGTGTATAAATACATTTAAAAAATATTAACTATATGTATTACTGCGTTAGAGTGTCATTTTGTGTCATTTTGGTTGGTGGTGTGCCCCAGGATTTTGTAAATGTAAAAAATGTGCCGCGGCTCAAAAAAGGTTGGGAAACACTGGCCCAGAGCACCGTTGGTGGAGGGCGACTAAGCAAGTAAGAAATTGAATGATTGATTGATATTATTAGTAATATTACATGTAACACAAAATATATAGTTATAGTATCATATTATTAGTAGTAGTAGTAGTAGTAGTATTATATTGCATTACATTACAACTTTATCAATATTATATGTATACACAATATATTATACCATACTATATTATACTATAATATCAAATACAACATACTATGTCATTGTCACAGTACAATTACATATCACATTGTATTATAACAAATTATATTGCGATATTATCAGTAATATTACATGCTATGGGATGTTGTTATGGAAGTTCACGGAGAATATAATGTTAAAACTGGATTGGTGTGAATGACCCCTGATACCTTTTCTTTAACATTTTTTCAATATTCATTACTTAAATGTAAAACCATGCAATAAAAGCATTTTTTATACCTTAGCGTATGGTACTTCTTCTAAAAATAAAGTGTTCATTATACTTGAAAATGTCTGTTATAAGAAAAGTAATTACCTGCTGCATTTATCTTTGGGGCCCAAAACATTTTTTCCTTTGGCCGCAAGAGGGGGGAATTGTTGTGAAACAGGAAAAAAGCTCCCGAATTATAGGCCTGATGACAAGCATTATCATTTTCTTTCAATTCGAACATGTACCTGCCGGTAGGAAAGGATCGCATAGAATTCTGCTCTTAAAACAAAAGTAACTGGATTTTTAAAAGTACAATTACAAAGAAAGTGATAAAAGAATGGAAGAAAAAGAAACCAGAATTACATAGGATGAACACAGTTTGTGTGTGTGTTTGTATGCATTCAAATCACTTATCAACTTATGACAGCAATCAGGGTTTTTATCATTTTATCATTCTATCGTGTCCATTTGGCCTACCCATCCTATTCAGTTCTTGTGTGTGAATTTCCTGTATTATTTCATTTATTATTGTAATTGTATATATTATTATTTTAATCATTATTTCTGATGTATTTTGTTTTGTATTTTGCATTTTACTGTGTTGTATTGTATTTTTGAAGGGCTTGGCACCGGGAATGTGGCGCGCGCAGCTGGCTGGGTGTCAGCTGCATAAGATCTCTACTGACCAGAAGGCCATGAGTTCGATGCCTGCCCGGGTCGGGGTGAGCTCTTGATCAAATTGTGTAGCTCGTTGTCGACCTTTGCAACCTGAAAGACACTTGCATCTGTCAAGCAGGAAATTTAGGTACCACTTTGTGGGGAGGCTAAATTTAACTGATTTCTGGAATGTTAAATTGCCTGTCTATATATGTTGTATGTCAATGGCATTGAATGTTTGCCCAGGGTTGAAAACCTGCAGGCTGTCTAGCACACGGCAGAGGGCGTTCTCGGTAGCTGCCCCGGTACTTTGGAACTCGCTACCGGCCGAGACGTGAGCCCTGTGGGACCTGATGGCCTTCTGCAAGTCATGTAAGACCTGGCTGTTCAGGCAGGCATTTGGCCTGACCAGTGCCTGAATGGCCAGCCCCTAGCCGTGCTGCCACTGCTATTCGAATCTGCTGTCATAACCACTGTGAAACTGACCATGATGTGTTTTACTGTTGTGCTATGTTTTATTGTATGCTTGCATTTTGTGATCCGCCCCGAGCCTGCTGGGAGGGGTGGAATATAAAACCGAATAAATAAATAAAATAAATAAATAAATGGTATTTTAGTGTGTTTTTAGATGTTTTTATTGGTTGTGTTTTTATCTCGATGTATTTGTGTACATGCTTGGAAACCGCCCTGAGCCTCAGGGAGGGCTGGTTAGCAAGTTGAAATAATAAACAAATAAATAAATATGTGCATTGTGATCCGCCCTGAGTCCCCTGCGGGATGAGAAGGGCGGAATATAAATGGCGTTAGTAAATAAATAAATGTTAGCCGCCCCGAGTCCCCATTGGGGAGAAGGTGGTGGGGTATAAATAAAGATTATTATTATTATTACTATTATTATTATTATCTTCTGAATTTCATGAGGTTTTCATAGGCCCACTCTACATTGCCATATAAAATCCAGATTATTTTATTTGACCTGGATTATATGGCAGTGTAGACTCATATAATTTAGTTCTAAGCAGGTAATATGGATTATCTACTTTGAAAAACTGGACATTATGGCAGTGTAGAAGGGGCCTCCCAGGATCTGAGCCCAGATTATCTGCTTTAAACTGGATTTTATGCGTTTCCACTGCCAGACAATCTGGGATCAGGGGCGGATCTTAGTGGAGGTTAGGGCCGCGGCCGCCAGGCTCGGCGCATCATGCCACACCATTGCTGCGGGTGGCCGGCGCTCGAGCGGGAGGCTCCGCCCTGGCTGCAAAATGTTCCCTGGCTTGTCCTTTTCATCCTCTTGGGAGTGCATTTAGCAACTCCCTCCACCAGAAGTGCTCTGTTTTAGTAGTGCACGCACAAAACTTTTCACGCATGCGCCATCAGGTCGGAGTGCTTCTGGTGGAGGGAGTTGCTAAACGCACTCCCAGGAGGCCGAAAAGGACAAGCCAGGGAACATATTGCAGCTGGAGGCGAGGCTCCGCCCCGGCTGCAAAATGTTCCCCCATCCTTTTTATCCTCTTGGGAGTGCGTTTCGCTACTCCCTCCACCAGTCATTGAGAAAGTCCTCACCAAGAGAAGGCATTGAGAAAGTCCTCATAATATTATTATGAGGATCTCAAAATAATAATAATAGTAATAGTAATAACAACTTTATTTATACCCCGCCACCAACTCCCCAAGGGGACTCGGGGTGGCTTACAAAATCAAGCACATTCATCTACCGGTAGGAAAATATGTTCTTTCAGATAATCTGGACTTAAGCTATGTAGACCTTTATCGGTTGTGTTCAGTAACACAGTGTTTCCCAACCAGTGTGCCGTGAGCGATCATCAGGTGCGCCGTGGGAAATTGGAACCTCCAATACCCTTTCTTCCCTCTCCTGTCGAACACTTTTTCTTCTCCACTCGGGCTCCCTTCTTCCCAGCGAGTCTGCGCAGTAGCGCCCGCACGGGTCAGGTCTTCCCTCCTGAACACGCTCACGCTGCCCCCTCTGATCAAAATGGCGGCAGAAGCGGCAGTGTAGAAGAAAAGTAAGTGTTCAGCAGGAGGGGGAAGAAAGGGTGCGAAGGAGAAGGGGGAGAGGAAGAGGTCTCTGTCGAAAGCTGGCATGGGCAAACTTGGATCTTCCAGGTGTTTTGGACTCCAACTCCCACCATTCCTAGCAGCCTCAGGCCCTTTTCCTTTTCCCCCCTCAGCCATTTAAGCAGGAAAGGGCCTCAGGCTGTTAGGAATGGTGGGAGTTGGAGTCCAAAGCACGCAGAGGGCCGAAGTTTTCCCATGCCTGTTTTAGGGACCTTAAAGTGGTGAGCCTCCTTCCAACATTGTGATTCTGGATAGAAAACAAACAACATAACATAACATTGTTTGAGTCCACAGTGCTCTCTGGGTGTAGGTGAACTACAACTTCCAAACTCAAGGTCAATTCCCAAGCAAACCCTTTCAGTACTTTCTGTTGGTAATGAGAGTTCAATAGGCCAAGTTTGGTTCAATTTCATTGTTGCAAGAGTTCGGGATGCTCTTTGGTTGTGTGTTAACTATAAATCCCAGAAACTGTAACTCCCAAATGTCAAGGTCTATTTTCCCCAAACTCCATCTGTGTTCACATTTGGGCATATTGAGTATTCATGCCAAGTATTACTGTCTTAGAGTAATTTTGTGTCATTTTGGTTGGTGGTGTGCCCCAGGATTTTGTAAATGTAAAAAATGTGCCGTGGCTCAAAAAAGGTTGAAAAACACTGCAGTAACAGATTTTTGTTCCTTGTTAACAGCACTGTAACCCTTAAATAAAATCACAAGCAATAGAGTAGTAGAACATTTCCAAAATATGGGGTTAATATTTTATCATATTAGCAAAAAAACGTAAGAGGATGAAAAAAGAAAAGAAAATGAGAGCATTTGAAAGGATGAAGCCGCCTTTCCGTTGCCGTCACCACTTACCTCATTCTTCTGACATAGTTTGAATTGAATCTGCAACATAATGATGTGCTTCTATACCCGATCCGACACACCAAAAATATTGCCATCCTATGTGCTTTAAAACAAAACAGAAAAGAATTTAAACATAACAAGTAACTTTAATGGTCAATTATTAATTTTTCTCACATGACTGCTAGAGAACTGTCTCATTCAAAGGAGAAAGATTGCATGAAGTCTGAGAAAACGCCTTTGAAAATACAGTGTATGAGGGTGGGTCAATAGGTCCGTGACTTTTTGAATTTCCCTGCCTCTTAACTGAAAGGGCAACACTGCTCCTGTCAACAGGCACCTGTCAGGTGACTCCTGTCAAAATTTGAACAAGCTGTGTCATTTAGTTTGTGTTTGACAGCCATTGATAACAGACTACCGCGTGATTTGAGGAGAAAATGGAAAAAAGTGGATTTTGTGTGCTCATTAAGCATTATTTTTTTTGCAAAAACCCATCACTCAAACCAAGGCTAAGCTGGATAAATACTATGGGGACTCTGCACCATCAATTTCAATGGTAAAAAAGTGTTTTACTGAATTTCGTTGTGGCCGTACAAGCACAGAAGATGCCGGACGTTCTGGACGCCCAGTTGAGGTCTCTATACCCGAAATAATTGAAAAAATCACTATATGGTCTTGGCCGATTGGAGATTGAAAGTGTGAGAGATTGTGGAAGCCATAGGCATCTCACGTGGCTCAGTGGTTTCAATTTTAAATGATCACTTGGGTATGAGAAAGCTTTCCGCAAGATGGGTGCTGTGTTTGCTCACAATCGACCACAAACACAATCGTGTGACAATTTCGTTGTTCAACCGCAATATGGACGGGTTTTGCACCGTTTTGTAACTGTGGACGAAACGTGGATCCACCACAACACACCAGAGACCAAACAGCAGTCAAAACAGTGGGTTTCTCGGGGTGAATCGGCGCCAAAGAAGGCCAAAGTGGGTTTGTCAGCCAATAAAGTCATGGTGACCGTTTTTTGGGATGCAGGGGTATAATCCACATTAACTACATTCAAAAGGGTAAAACAATCAATGGTGAATATTATGCCAACTTATTGGGTCGATTTAATGAGGATTTGGGGGGGGGGGAACCCACAATTGGCCAAGAAAAAAGTTCTTTTGCACCAGGACAATGCAAGGGTGCACACATGTGCAGTTTCCATGGCAACAATCTATGAATTGGGATAAGAATTGCTCCCTCATCCGCCCTATTCTCCGGATTTAGCCCCGAGTGACTATTTCTTGTTTCCAAATCTGAAGAAATGGCTTGATGGAAAGAGATTTGACTCCAACGATGAAATCATCTCACAAACAAATACCTATTTTGATGACCTTGACAAATCTTATTTTTTGGAAGGGATAAAACATTGGAGAAACGTTGGACAGAGTGTATAGAGCTCAAAGGAGACGACGTTGAAAAATAACATGATTTTTTATCCCAAACCCTGTGTTTCATTCAAAAAGTCACAGACTTATTGACCCGCCCTCGTATATTGTGTTTGCAATTTGCTTGCAAGCCTCTCCGAGTCCCCTTTGGGGTTGAGAATAAATATAAATATTGTGAAATAAATAGATAAATGTGAATGATCTGCTTTGATAATCTGGAATATATGGCAGTGTACATGATGAGACAAGTACACAAGTATTCCAGCCCATTTGCATATGTTAAAATAGTGCTGTTTCTAAACAAACAAGTAAACAAACAAACAAACAAAAGGGTGGGGGAGATGCATCTCTATAGTTAAAGGACACTTTTCTGAATTGCTAGGAACTTTTTCTAGGGAGGATCAGCATTCTGCAGACTTTAAAGTTAAGAGGAAAGAAGGAGGGAATGCCTTTGCCAGTCACTTACTTACCTTTTTTCAAAAGCACATCAGTTTCCACCCACAGGAAGCACTTCTTCCAGAATGAGCCAAAGGGATTTGACTGGAGAGGACTCTGCCCACTTTGCCTGCTGACTTAAAACACACTTCCCACAATCCTTTGCCCGCCAAAGGAACTCTGGGAAGTGTAGTCCCGAAAGCAGGAACCCGGAAGTATCTCTATTAGTAGAACTCATACAGTCCATGAAGCCACTCCAACTGCTCTGGGTTAAGGCTATGGGCTCCTGGGAGTTGTAGTTGCAGAAAGGTCTTCAGCCTTCTCTGCCCAAGAGTTCTGCTTCCCAACCAAACTACAGTTCCCAGCATTCCACAGCATTGAGCCATGGAAGTTAAATTTCCATTGAAAGGGCCTTTCCTTCCTTTCCCTTCACTTTATTGTTATTATTATTATTTATTAACTTTATTTCTACCCCGCGCAAAGGACAGGAGGGAGGTGGCTAACCTGATGTCCTTAAGGAGGGAGTTCCACAGACCAGGGGGGCCACTGCTTGTCCCCACCAACCACATTTGTGAGAGTGGCGGGATCGAGAACAGGGCCTTTCCTGACGATTTCAAGCTCCGTGATGGTTCATAGCAGGATATGAACCCTGAAATAAGCTATAGTCCACCCCCACTTTAGACCCTGCAATGTTGACCAACTACCACCCGGTCTCTAACCTCCCGTTTCTTAGTAAGATGATTGAACGTGCGGCAGCAAACCAACTTCTTAGACGACACGGATGGCCTGGATCCATATCAATCTGGCTTCCGTCCCGGATACGGGACCGAGACTGTTATGGTGGCCATTTCTGATGACATCCGTCGCCAGCTAGACAAGGGAGGATCGGTACTGCTGGTGTTGCTCAACCTCACCGCAGCTTTCGATACAGTAGACCATGATCTACTGATCCAACAATTAGCTCCTATTGGAATTCAAGGATCAGCAATGACGTGGTTCAACTCATTCTTGCGAGGGTGTAGCCAACGAGTGGAGTGGCTGGGCCAAGTAGCTGAGAAATCCCCTCTTGACTGTGGAGTACAATGCTGTTTAACATCTATGTTCGACCTCTCGCTAAACTAGTCCGGAGATTTGGATTAGAATGTTTCAAATATGCTTCTAAAACTAGAACCTGGAACAACTTCAGTACAGATAACTTCACCCGGTGTCTTGGAGCGGTGACAAGATGACTACATGCCCATAAATTGAAAGTAAATCCAGCAAAAACTGAAATCTTGTGGCCTGGCCGCCCATCAGAATTGGTTGGTCTATTACCATCTTTTGAAGGGGAGCCATTAGCTCCACCCCCACCCCCCCTGTGAAGAGTCTGGGTGTTATCCTGGATTCCAAAATGACGATGGAAGCCCAGGTTGCCTCCACTAGTCAAAGGGCCTTCTTTCATCTACACCAAGCAAGGCAGTTGGTGCCTTATTTACTAACAGAGACGCTGGCTACGGTAATCCATGCCAAAGTTACGTTGAGGCTAGATTACTGCAATGCTTTGTATGTGGGCTTATCTCGAGCAGAAATTCGCAAGATCCAAATTGTGCAAAATGTAACCACTAGACTCCTCACAAAATAATCAATGAGGTGCCATATAACGCCGTCTCTGCAGCGCTTGCATTGGCTGCCGGTTGAACACAGAGTCGTCTATAAGACCCTGGTCATAGCATTCAAGGGTCCTTCATATCTAAGAGACCGTTGAATGCCACTCCACCACCAGAGACTACCACGGTCAGCTCATGAGAATCTCCTCTATGTCCCTGGCCCTAGAGAGGTCCGTTTGGAGTCCACGAGACAGAGATCCTTCTCCATCACAGCCCCAATCTTGTGGAACTCCTCCCCTACCGCCAGACCAAGAGCCACTCCTGATCTACATACATTTTCAGGGGCACTTAAGACATGGCTTTTCAGAAGAGCCTATGATTGTTAGTAACAAGCGGTGACTATGTAGCCTGTTTATTTTAATTGTGTAAGTCGCCCAGAACACCTTTGGTGGAGGGCGACTCATAAGAAATAAAGTTGATTGATTGAGGATATGTGTTTGGACAGGTAAACTGGACCAGAGCCATTTAGGGCTTTAAAGGTTAACACCAGCACTTTGAATTGTGCCCGGAAGCTAATTGGCACCCAGTGAAGCTGACGTAACATTCAGGAAGCGCACAACTACTCTGTTGCGGCAACTCCACTGGCTGCCAGTTTGCTACCGGGCACAATTCAAAGTGCTGGCTTTAGCCTTTAAAGCCCTAAACAGTTCTGGCCCAGCTTATCTGTCTGAATGCATCTCTCCCTATGAACCATCCAGCTGTTTAAGATCGTCAAGATCGCCTGCTCTCGGTCCGGCCTTCTTCGCAAACCCGATTGGCGGGGGACTAGAGACAGGACCTTCTCAGTGGTGACTCCTCGGCTATGTAACACCCTATTTATTTATTTATTTATTTTATTTACGTCATTTATATTCCGCCCTTCTCACCCTGCAGGGGACTCAGGGCGGATCACAATGCACATATACAGGTAAGCATTCAATGCCATTGACATACAACATATATAGACAGACATAGAGGCAATTTAACATTCCAGAAAACAGTTAAATTTAGCCTCCCCACAAAGTGGTACCTAAATGTCCTACTTGACAGATGCAACTGTCTTTCGGGTTGCAAAGGTCAACAACAAGCTACACAAATTGGTCGAGAACTCACCCCGACCTGGGCAGGCCTCGAACTCATGACCTTCTGGTCAGTAGAGATTTTATGCAGCTGACACCCAGCCAGCTGCGCCACATTCCCTGTGCCCTACCTAAGGACATTTCAAAAGAAAGTCAAAACCTGGCTGTGTGAGCAGGCTTTTGCTGATGAAATATAACTATCTAATTGTGATCATGGATTAATTGGGGGGGATACCGTGTGCCTGCACCTGAAAATTACTTCGGGCCGGCCCTGAATGCAAGGCAAACACGAGGGAAGCACTTTTCCTCATTTATTAACTTTATGGGTATTTTTTTCTCTTACTGATAGTCGTCCTTCCCCAACAAAAAGTTTTGCAAAAACTATATATAAGCAATTCCATCTTCCCATCTCTGACATCAAAGCAAGTGAGAGGAAAAACCGAGTTAAGAAGCTGCCTCCATATTGGCTTTCCACGCTGAGCATATGCTTTCTGGTGAAGAGTGATGCTCCCCAAAAAAGAATCCCATAATTACATGTATCATGCAGTTCCACCCAGAGACAGGATTGCTACATCTTGCTCTCAAACCACCTCTCGTCTCATTAAAAAAGCAGATCATTCCATGAACAAACCATGCTGTTTCACAGTTGTTAACAGGCCAGGGGAAGAGGATTCATGTATTTATTTTTCTAAATATATCTTTTACGCTTTCAATACCACAGCGTCCCTAGGGCAGCTTAAACTAAAATAAATACACGACAGAAACCAGGACGTGCACGAAAAGCAAGAACATAGCACCTTTAAGACAAGCACATTAATTATGATCCCAGTTTTCATGGACTATCAGCAATGGCATTGAAGCATGAAATGCTTTCCAACATTCTTTGGCAGAGAAAGATCTAGTAAAACTACAATTCCCATGATTCCATAACAGTGAGCCATGACAGTTAAAGTGGTATCAAACTGCTTTAATTCTACCATGTAGATCAGGGGTGCTCATCAGGTAGATCGCGATCTACTGGTAGATCGCGTAGGGTGTCCTGGTAGATCGCAGGCAGGGCGGAAGGAAGGCTCAGTCCCGCCCTGCAGGCTCCCGACGCCGCCCAGGTGCAGAAGGAGGTTGGACTGGATGGTCCTTGGTCTCCTCCTATTCTAGGAACCCGTTGTTGTTGTTGTTATTATTATTATTATCAGAGGCTGAATGGCCATCTGTGAGGAATGCTTTGATTGTGTTTTTCCCTTATGGCAGAAGGAGGGTGGACTGGATGGCCCTTGGAGGTCTCCTCTAATCTAGGAACCCGTTGTTGTTGTTGTTATTATTATTATTATTATCAGAGGCTGAATGGCCATCTGTGAGGAATGCTTTGATTGTGTTTTCCCTTATGGCAGAAGGAGGGTGGACTGGATGGCCCTTGAAAGTCTCCTTCTACTCTAGGAACCTATTGTTGTTGTTGTTGTTACTATTATTATTATTAGCAGAGGCTGAATGAATATTATCATCATCATTATTATGAATAAATTCAGGGTATTATTATACTCACATTTAGTTGAATTCAGTCATAAATTATATTATATGGCTCTCACTGAAATATATTTCCAAATATTTTGCTTTTATGGCTCTCTGAGTAGTGGGTAGGGAGATCATTTTGACTTGGTTGTTTTATAAGTAGCTCGCATGCTGAAAAAGTGTGAGCACCCAGATGTAGATGCTCCCTATGTTAGTTGAACACAACCTCTCAAGGCCCTTCCAGACATGGCAGAAACCTGGAAGGAAGCAGGTTAAAATATCCCGCTCCCTCCTGGGTTTCTGTCCCCACCCCCAACCCAAACTGATGTTGAGTAGGAATTTGGAAGGGGCTTGCTCAGAGAAGGCAAAAAGCCCCTACAGACCCACCAAAGTTCAAATTTCCCGCCCCTCAGCCGGCTTCACGCTGATTGGATGGCGTCATCAGCTGGAGGAGAGGCGCTGCTGGCTTAGCAGCACCTCAGCCAATCAAAGGCTAGCGCCGCTTTGGGCTCTCAACCAATGAGAGCAAAGGGGGCGGGCCAAGCAGGAAACAATGAACTACGAAGGAAAGATGAATGGATTAATGACTTAAATATTTGTCCAAGCGTCGGCGATTACTCAAAAGAGTTCTCAAGCTAACTTCTGTATTGTCCTGAGTGAGGAAATAAACATTTTTCGTCTGGCACGGATGCCAAACCACACTGAGTCCTTTATCCTTGATGTGGATCAATTGATTGTATCTGTCAATGGATTCGGCCAGGGGAATGAAAACAAAAGAGTGAGGCAGATTGTGACATTCCAGCTTTTCGAAGGACAGAATGTCACCTTTGTGGTGGATAGCAAGATCACCATGGGGCAAAGCTAATCAGATGGCCAGGCTCCGAAGTCTGATTGCATATGCCTAAAGGGACATTAATCCTTAGGGTGGGCAGACTCCGATGCCCGAAGGAATGTCCGCTGTTATTGTACATGCAAGAGGTGCTTAATAGTCCATTGTTTAGGGATTTACTAGCTCAGGAATATGAGTTTTTTCCCTGAACCCTTGCATGCTGGAATCACGAAAAGGTGACATTTCATATTTTTTATTACATATAGGGATGAAGGGGAAAAGGCATATAGTAAATACATTCATGTGGGGGGGGGGGGGAATAGGAACCATATCATCAGCCCACTCCACCCTCCCAGAGTCCATAGGAACGAAAGTCCATGGGTTTGAAAAGGGAGAAAGTTCCCAAACGTTTTTGAAAAGTCCTTAAAAGTTGGCAGAAGTCCATGAAAGTTCATAGAAAGTCCATACATTGCCATATGGGGCCATGGGGAAAGTCCTAGGTTCCCACATGGGGGAGAGATAGGGGATTATGGGATCATTCCAGCCTGGTGTTCTTGGAAATTCCTTGGTTTGTAACTATCTTTTTCAGAGTCCTGGGAGGAGGGGTTGCCTCTGATATCAAAACCACGGGCTTTCCCTTGAGGGGTACTGATGTGCAAAAATGACATCAGGGAGTGGAGGAGAGGCAGGAGGGAAATCCCTTCCCCCACCACCTCCTGATGTGTTATTTTCGCACGTTAGGAGTACTGTGCAGTTGGACTAACTGCCCCTCCAGTAAGTTTTTTTGGGGGAAATGGAAGGCGGGGGGCCTTCCGCTTCTTTGGGCTCCAGGTGCCCGAACAACCCGGATGGCTGTGGGAATTGAACCCCAAGACTGCGGACGAGGTCCCAGGAGTCAATCCCCAAAGACCCAGCACCCTAGAAATATCTGGACCTTAGTTTAAGGCAATGTTTCCCAACCTCTGTTCCGCGGCACACTAGTGTTCTGTGAGTGATCACCTGGTGTGCCATGGGAAAACCTCTCCCCCCCCCCCTCTTCCCTCTCCTGCCTGCTGCTGCTGCTTGGGAGAGGAGGAGGAGGAGGAAGGGCCAGGCGGCGAAGAAGAAGAAAGGCCTGAGGCGCTGCTTCCTTCGGCCGTTTCCCCTCCCCGCGCCAGCCAGCCGGCCCATCCCGGCTGCCAGGGAGGGACTGGGCACCTTGGGGAGTCTTGGAAGAAAGGCTCCCCGCAGGGCCCAGGCCCTGCCTGGGAGACAAGTTTGGCAGACTCGCATCTTCCGCCGAGCCCTGCAGAACCACAAACCAGGAGAACAACAGTGCCCCACCCCTTCCTCCTCCCCCTCCTCCTGGGTGCGCTCAAAACCGCTCTTGGCCTCCCTTCGGCTCCCTGCCTGCCGCCGCTGCATTCCTTCCTGCCTGCTTCACCGGCCCCGAGATGCCCACCCAGGCCGCCCCGCTGACCCCCGAGGAGCTGTGCAGGCGGTGAGTGAGGCTCCTGCTCCCCACGACCACAATTCAAGCGTGGCAGGGAGGGAGGGAGGGGGCAACCTAAGTGAGAGGGAGACTGCTGGTCTTTCGAGCCCCCTGCAGAAACTGTAACTCCCAAATGTCAAGGTCTATTTTCCCCAAACTCTATCTGTGTTGATATTTGGGCATATTGAGTATTCATGCCAAGTTTGGTCCTGATCCAACAATGTTTGAGTCCAGATTGCTCTCGGGATGTAGGTGAACTACAACTTCAAAACTCAAGGTCAATTAACTATATGTATTACTGTGTTAGAGTGTCATTTTGTGTCATTTTGGTTGGTGTTGTGCCCCAGAATTTTCTAAATGTAAAACGTGTGCCGCGGCTCAAAAAAGGTTAGGAAGCACTGGCTTAAGGAGTCACATTAATGGGGAACAAACTGGGAAAACCCAGTTTTCTTCACATTAATTTGCTTTTATCTGAGGCATCATTTGGAAGTCTCAAGTAAAAGTGAGACAGGTCCTGCATTTTGGGCTTGCCTGGAAGGGCCCTCAGTATCATAAGAATCAAAGAAAAGACAAGCTCATCCAGAATATTTCTGGATAGCAAGACCCTTTCCATCTACAACACCGATTATCTTTTAGACAAATTAGTCAATCCTGATCTCACAACAGTTTACTTAATATCCATGGTTATAAGCCTATTAATTAGAGATAATCCACATGCTAATATTCTATTGTAACGCTAAAATTAGAACTGAGGATTATTTCCTTAGGAAAGTGAATTTGAACAATCCAGAATTGTTTGCGGATTTTCCTTTAGTAGGAGGCATTATTATTTCCTGGTAAGCAGGAAATTATTAAAGGGCACAAGATCCCTTATTGACTGTAATAATATTATTGAATGGAGCTTCCAGTTCCTTGTAAAGGCATATCCACGTAGAGGATTTCCAGACCGGTTTCAACAGTCTAATGCAGTGGTTCCCAATTTTTTGGCCTACCGCCCCCTTTCCAGAAAAAAAATTACTCACCCCCCCTCCCAGAAATTAATTTTTTAAAAAATGTAATAGCAATTAAACAGAAAGATATATGTATCAATGCAGTGGTTCTCAACCTTTCTAATGCCGTGAGCCCTAAATGAGGTTCCTCATGTTGTGGTGACCCCCAACCATATTTTTGTTGCTACTTCATAATTTTGCTACCCTTATAAATTCTAATGCAAATATCTAATATGCAGAATGTATTTTCATTGTTACAAATTGAACATAATTAAAGCATAGTGATTAATCACAAAACCAATATGTTTGGGGGAGTATGGACAACGGATGATGGGATTTGCAGTACCTTCGACCAATTCAGCTCGGACTTCCACAGCCGAGACCCCATGAATGACAGACCTGGACCAAACTTGGCACACAGAACCCCCATGACCAACAGAAAATACTGGAGGGGTTTGGGAGGAATTGACAGTGATTTAGGGGAGATGTAGTTCACCTACATTTGGAGAGCACTCTGAACCCAAACAACCCTGGATCTGGACCAAATTTGGCACAAATACTCAATATGCCCCAATTTGAATATTGATGGGGTTGGGGGGATTGATTTTGTCATTTGGGAGTTGCAGCTGCTGGGATTTATAGTTCACCTACAATCAAAGAGCATTTTGAATTCCAGCAATAATGGAATTGAACTAAACTTGAACAATAGAGAGTACTGGACCTTGGAAATTGGGAGCTGCTTGCATTTTCCTTCGTGCCATGGTCATCTCCAAGGAGGCTCCTGCAAACGCCGTAGCGACTCAGTTGGGGTTTGCAGACGTGGAGGCTTTCCTTTTCCGCTGGACCAACTGGCAGGCACACACTCGCAAGCGTGCGGCTGTCTCAGCCTGCCAGTTGGAATCCCTGGGCAGGCATTGCCTGGAAACTGCAGCTCACGCCGCCTTCCTCTCCTTAACTCCACCCACGGCGCAGTCCTGTATCGCCCCTTGCCTCCAAGGGACCTGTTGGATTGGAAGGGGCGATACAGGACTGCGCCGTGGGCGGAGTTGAGGAGAGGAAGGGGGCACGCGCTGCGGTTTCCAGGCACTGCCTGCACGGGGTTTCCAACTAGCAGGCGCACACTCGCACGCTTGCGAGTTGGAATCCCGCCGCTGCCCCCTTACAGGGCTTCAGTGCCCCCAAATTCTCCTGAGCTTCCCACCGCCCCCTTGGATGGCCTCACCGCCCACTAGGGGGCAGTGCCACCCACTTTGGGAACCACGGGTCTAATATCTTCCCCAAGTGGAGAATTATGAAGAATATACTGAAGTGGACATCAAGTTCACCAAAATAATAGTTCTTCCTCGGGTGGATAATTATACAAGGAAGCAGTGCTTTGCAATTGTTTGATTCTGTAGCAAGCAACAGGTTCTCCTAAACAGTGCTCTGCAGTTGTTTGATTCTATGGCAAGACAAAAGGACCTGGCCTCTCATTGTTTCCCTGTTGCCTGCCTCCCTTCCACCTCATTGGCTGAGCTGTCAGAAGCAGGGCCAGAGCCCTCATTGGATCTCCTCCTGGCTTGCTGACGTCACAACCAATCAGCAGAAAGTCGGCCCAGGAGGCGGGCATGGGAAGTCTGAATCTCCCGCAATTCCATAGCATTGGGCCGCAGCTATAGATAGTATCCATGTGCAAAGGCTAGAGTAGCACTTGAGAGGCTAGAGTTGCATCTTACACTGTGGAATAAGTGTGGTTTCATTGCTATAGACTCTTGGGAGTTGTAGTTTGATGAGGCACAAAGCACCCTTTGGCAGAGAAGGATAAACAGTTGTAAAACTGCAACTCCTAGGATCCCCATGTCAGTTCAAGGGGCGTCAAAACTGCATTCATTCAACAGTGTAGATGCTTAGGCGATCCCTCGTAGCTTGAGGATGATTCTCTTCCAGATGAGGTGTCTTGGCGTTGCGTCCGTAGGTGGCTGTGGACCGCATTTTCTCCTGCAGTGAGGACATTGCCTAACAGATGAAAGGTGGTCCCGGTCAGGGTTGGCTTGACATGCCTTCCTCTTGGAACGTTTCTCCCTCCATTCGTGCCTTTTCAAATTCTGCAGCACTGCTGGTCACAGCTGACCTCCACTTAGAGCGCTCAAGGGCCAAGGGCTTCCCAGTTCTTGGTGTCTATGCCACAGTTTTTGAGGTTAGCTTTTTAAAGCCAATCTTTAAATGTCTTTTCCTGTCCACCGAGATTCTGTTTTCCGTTAATGCAACCCTTGGCTCTCAAGTGCTAGAATATCCCTTTGCACATGGATACTATCTAAAGCCCCACAAAGCCTGCTTAATATAATATTAATAGAATATTAGTAATATAATAAATTTATTATTTATATATATATATAATATATCTTTATTTTTATTTTTAATATATATTAATTATATATATATAAATAATATAATACATTCATTACTATATATATTAATATATTTATTTTTATTTTAACATATATTAATTATATATATTATTATTATTATTAATAATATAAATTTATTATTTATATATAAATATATATCATTTTTTATTTTTAATATATATTAATTATATATATTATTAATAATATAAACATTATTATTTATATATAAATATGTATCTATTTTTATTTTTATATATATTAATAATATAATTAATAATATAATTAATAATATAATAAATTTATTATTTATATATAAATATATATCATATTTTTTATTTTTTATATATATTAATTATATATATAAATATTAAAAATAGTATAATACTTTATTTATATATATATCATATATTTATTTTTAATGTATAGTAATTATATATATTAATAATATAAATAATATAATATAAATAATATAATAACAATTCAAATTAAAAAGTACAGCCAGGGGCGGTCCTACAGGTAGGCCAAGTAAGCGGCCGCCTAGGGCGCCATCTGGGAAGGGGGCGCCATCCTAGCCGCATGGGGCGCCATCCTGGCCCTGCCGATGTTCCTCAGGCAGCGTTGCAGCTGCCTGCTTTTGGGCCCCGGCCTTGTGCGCTCCGACGCCGCTTCTGGGCATGCGCGGAGGTTTTTGCGCAGGCGCAGTTGTTCCGGCGCTGAAATTGGCGCAGGAGCAACTGCAGATCTTGAAACCTCCGCGCATGCCCAGCTCCTTGCGCAGAAGCCTGTAAGCAAAGCACTCCCTATCGGGCAGGCAGGGAGTGCTTCCCCTCTCCCTTTGTTTCCGCCGCACGCGCTATTGCGGGGAAGGAGAAAAGAATCAGTGAAGGAAGTGTAAGTGAAGGAATGAATGAAGGGCTTTCCTCCTCCTCCTCTGTGACCTCTTCTCTCCCTCCTTCCTTTCTTGGCTCTATTTCTGCCTAGACCTGAGGGCCTGAGGCTATGAGGAGTTGTGGGAGTTGGAGGCCAAACACTTAGAAGGAGGAGGGCGGGCCCAAGTTTGCCCAGGCGCGCTGCCTGTATTCGACCTCATTTGAACATTTTGGCTGTTTTTCTATTTACATTTACATTGGGATCCTAATTTTGGACTTATGGGAGACTCCTATGGATTATGAGACGGGTGGTAGGTAATATATTCTGAGTTTGATGCATTTACATTGCATTTCTTGTTGATTATTACACAGTTCTGCTTAATATTGTCATGCAATATAATAAAAATACAATATAACAATAGAATAATGATATATTTTATATTACATGTGATATTACAAACAATATTGCAGTATAGTGGTATTGTACAAAATAGTGATATATAATATTTTATTTTACTTTATTTTGGGTTATTTGAGTTTTATAGGAGTCATGAAAATATTTAGTAGAGGATAATTTTATTGAAATAAATAATTTTAAATATTATTTTATAATAATAATAATAGAATGTTATATTATATTATAATGTCAATATATTATAATTATATTGTAATGTAGTATAGTATAATTGTGATATAATATAGTATAAGTATGTACTATAATATATTGTATATACATTGATACAATATAATACTACTAATGGTATTGTGATATTATAATTGTATATTTGTTTTACATGGGGGCAAAATAATGGTTTTGGGAGGCACCCTTTGTCTCAATTCTGCCCCTTCTCTTTCCAGAGAACGTCCCGGGAAAAGCAAGAGAGCGCTGGCTGCCCCTCCCACTATTTGGAGGGAATAGAAGGGGGAGGGGGGCTTGGAGCACGGCCTCTCCGGCGCATGCGCATTCCTGGATGTGCTTGTCCTCACGTAGAGCCTTTGGCATGCCTTCCCATTGCCGGGTCCGGAAGCCACGCCCCCCGAGGCCGCTGGTGGGCGGGGCCCCGGCCCTCCTCGCAGGCATTCCGAAAGGGGCCCGCAGCGGTGCGTGCAGCGCGAGGCTGAGCGGCTCGTCTGTCTTGCCCAGGTAGGTGGCGGTGGGAGCGCGCGCGCGCCGCCTCGTGCCCACGCGCGCGCGGCCTAGTTGGCAAGGCTTGTGCAGCCAGGCGAGGGGTTTCTTTGTAGCTCTCTCTCTCTCTTGGCTCCTCCTGCCTTGCCTGGGCTGGGAGTTGCAGTTTGGTGAGGAGGCACCAGCACTCTTGGGCAGGAAAAGGTTGCAAAGACCTTGGTGAATCTACAACTCCCAGATTGGCACCCAAGAACTCATGCTGTGTGCATTCCTCGAAGAAGAAGAAGAAACATGGCAGAATTAATGGGATTTGTAGTTTGTTGAGGTAGCAACAAAGAAGTCCACAGACCTTGTGAAACTACATCTCCCAGGATTCCCTAGCATTGAGCCATGGCAGTTTGAATGGTGCTTCAGACTCCATTCATTCTACAGATGGACTCACTCCCAGGCTGGATCTACACTGTCCTATATCCCAGATTATCTGCTTTGAACTGGATTATCAGAGTCTACACTACCAGATAATCTGGGATAAGAAGATAATCTGGGATCACATCCAGTGTTTATTTATTTTAAATTTTTTAATATTTCATATCTGGCCCGGCCATACTGGTCTCAAATTGCCTATTATTGTTTATGTTTAAGTTATATTGATTGTATTGTTTTGTTATTGCTGCTGTGTTGTTGTTTTATTATGTGTCATTGGGCTTGGCCTCATGTAAGCTGCCCCGAGTCCCTGGGATATAGAGCAGTGCATATCTAGCCTCAGATTCTGGAGACCACCAGGGTTTGAACCCTCACTCTCTCAGCCTCAGAGGAAAACTCTGGACAAAGTATTGTCGAAGGCTTTCATGGCCGGAATCACTGCATTGTTGTAGGTTTTTCAGGCTATATGGCCATGTTCTAGAAGCATTCTCTCCTGACGTTTCCCTTGCATCTATGGCAAGCCCACCCAATATCCCAGTGCAAGCCCACCTCACATCTCAATGCAAGCCCACACTACATCTCAATGCAGGCCCACCACACATCCCAATGCAAGCCCATCTCACATTTCGATGCAAGTCCACCACACACCCCAGTGCGAGTCTACACCACATCCCAATGCAAGCCCACCCCACATCCCAATGCAAGCCCACCCCACATCCCAATGCAAGCACACTACACATCTCAATACAAGCCCACACTACATCTCAGTGCAACCCCCCCCACCCCGATGCAAGCCCACTACATCTCAGTGCAAGCCCACCGCACATCTCAATGCAAGCCTACACTACATCCCAGTGCAAGCCCACCCCACATCTCTATGCAAGCATACCCACATCCCAATGCAAGCGCACTACACATCTCAATACAAGCCCACACTACATCTCAATACAAGCCCACACTACATCTCAGTGCAACCCCACACACCCCAATGCAAGCCCACTACATCTCAGTGCAAGCCCACCGCACATCTCAATGCAAGCCTACACTACATCCCAATGCAAACCCACCCCACACCCCGATGCAAGCCCACTACATCCCAATGCAAGCCCACCACACATGTGAATGCAAGCCTACCTCACATCCCAGTGCAAGTGCACCACAGATCTGAATGCAAGCCCACAGTACATCCCAATGCAAGCCCACCCCACATCTCTGCAAGCCCACCTCACATCCCAATGCAAGCGCACCACACATCTCAATACAAGCCCACACTACATCTCAGTGCAAACCCACCTCACATCCCAATGCAAGCCCACTACACATCTCAATGCAAGCTCACCATAAATCCCAGTGTAAGACCACCACACATCCCAATAGAGGTCTATGGCACATTTCAATACAAGCCCGCCGCACATCCCAACGCAAGTCCACCTCACCTCTCAATGCAAGCACACACTACATCTCAATGCAAGGCCACTTCAAATCTCAGTGCAAGCCCACGTCACCTCTCAATACAAGCCCACCACACATCTCAATGTAAGCCCACTGCACATCCCAATGGTAGTCCCATCTCACATTTTGATGCAAGCCCACTACACATCCCAATGCAACGTCAGGAGAGATTGCCTCTAGAACATGGCCATATAGCCCGAAAAAACCTACAACAACTCTGGACAAATCTTGCCAAGAGACCCCCATGCAATGAACTGTAAACCTCAGGACTGCAAACTCGGGCCCCTTCCTTCTCAGAATATCAAGGCAGAAAATCCCACATTATCTGAGTGTGGATTCAGATGAGCCACTTCAAAGCAGATATTGTGGTATTTTCTGCCTTGATCTTCTGGGATATAGGGCTGTGTGGAAGGGCCCTAAGAGTCCCATATATAGAGGAAGAGGGAGGGAGTTGTCTTAATGGTAATTTGGGGTTCTGAATCCAGAAATAACTGCAGATTGACTCTCATCGCATACAGGTTTTAATGTTGGCTGAGTTAGGTTTCTTTGGTCAGTCAATGGTACACAGTAAGAAATTGGAAGTCTTCTAACAAACTTTGGAAAAACTTTAGATTTAGTTAGATGAAATGCAAGAATCCATTCAAAAGCTCGGAAAGAAATGGGACTAGAACAGTGGTTCTCTATCTTCCTGATTCTTCGACCCCTTAATACAGTTCCTCATGCTGTGGTGACCCCCCACCATAAAATTATTTTTGTTCCTACTGCATAACTATAATTTTGCTATTGTTATTATGAATCATAATGTAAATATCTGATATGCAGGATGTATTTTCATTCACTGGACCAAATTTGGCACAAATTTGAATACTGGTGGAGTTGGGGGGAGGTTGATTTTGTCGTTTGTGAGTTGTAGTTGCTGGGATTTATAGTTCACCTACAACCAAAGAGCATTCTTCACACCACCAATGATGGAATTGAAACAAACTTGGCACACAGAACTCTCATGACCAACAGAAAATGCTGGAAGAATGTGGGGGGCTTTTGGAATTGTAGTTCACCTAAATCCAGAGAACACTGTGGACCAAACTTGGCACAAATACTCAATATGCCCAAATGTGAACACTGGTGGAGTTTGGGGAAAATAGACTTGACATTTGGGAGTTGTAGTTGCTGGGATTTATAGTTCACCTACAATCAAAGAGCATTCTCAACCCCACAAATGATAGAATTGGGTCAAACTTCTCACATAGAATATTGTGTTTTCTGATGGTCTCTAGTGACCTCTTTGACACCTCCCTCACGACCCTCCCAGGGATCCTGACCCCCAGGTTGAGAAATGCTGGACTAGAACATCAGCACTTACACAGCGAAGTTCATAAAAATGGATACTGTGTGCTTGGTACAAGTTTTTTTTTTATTTAAAAAAACCAATACCCCCAAAAGGTATGTAAAAGCAAGTCCAATATTGGAAACAAACGTTTTTTGTGTTGTCGAAGTCTTTCATGGCCAGAATCACTAGGTTGCTGTGAGTTTTCTACACTGTATGGCCATGTTCCAGAAGCATTCTCATCTGCCGTTTCGCTCACATCTATGGCAGGCATCCTCAGAGGTTGCGAGGTCTGTTGAAAACTAGGCAAGTGGTGTTTATATATCTGTGGAATGCCCAGGGTGGGAGAAAGAACACATGTCTGCTTGAGGCAAGTGTGAATGTTGCAATCGGTCACCTTGATTAGCATCGAATAGCCTTGCAGCTGCCTGGGGGAATTTTTTGTTGGGAGGTGTTAGTGGGCCGTGATTGTTTCCTGTCTGGAATTCCCTCTGTTTTCTTAGTGTTGTTCTTTCCCAGGCCTGTGGTTCTGTTGATTCCACATAGAATCAAAATCCCAGTCTGGACATCTGTCTGCCCAATCTGTCCTATCAATTCCTCTTAGGGTACATCTACACTGAAGAATTAATGCAGTTTGGCACCACTTTAATTCCTTGACTTAATTTCTAGGGGAGAGGTGGTAGTTTTACAAAATCTTTAGCCTTCTGTGCCAATGAGTATTATCAGGCTCATTCCATGCCGTCATATAACCCAGAATATCAAGGCAGGAAATCCCACATAATAATAATATATTTATATCCCGCCACCACTCCCCAAGGGGACTCGGGGCAGCTTACATGAGGCCAAGCCCAACAACAACATCAATAAAATAACAAAGCAGCACAGTTGATATAAATCACATATAAACAACTAGCTGTACCCGGCACGCGTTGCTGTGCCCTTTTTAGGAGATGCGAGAAAGTCCAATCATCCACGGTGTGCCCTCCTCTAAACTGCAGTTGGATGGAGTGTGGGTCATGGGGGGCATGGTGTGCCAAGTTGGGTCTTTATTGGTTTTGGTTCTGGGCCACAGTGGTCTGTGGGGAATGATGGGTTTTGAAGTACTACAAATCCCATTTTCCATGGTGGTACTTCAAGTCCCATCATGCATGGTCGGGGCTCTGTGTGCCAAGGTAGGTTACTGTAAATTCAGGCCATACACAATGTCCCATGAGCTGAGGCCTAGTTAGGAACAGCAAGTTAATGAAGCCTTACTGTCAATTCAGGCCATACACAATGTCCAATGAGCTGAGGCCTAGTCGGGAGAATCAAGTTAATGAAGTCTTACTGTCAATTCAGAGCGTAAACAGCTTCCCAGTAAGTGAGGGCTAGTTAGGGAAATCAAGTTAATGAAGCCTTACTGTCAATTTTGGCAGTTTATTATGGATCGGAATTTTCATGTTGGCTGGCCAGTGCAGCAGTTATGCAAATCCGCCCTTATTGGCAGCCAATCATGTTGTTCAGAATGTAGAGGCTGGGTGAGTCTTTGGCTGCCCGGAGGATGCTGGTAAATGTAGTTTTATTTTTACTCGTTGTTTTGGGGGCCTTTTAGGTTTTGGGGGGGGGGGAATGTTTCTTTGCTACAAATGTACCTTGCTTGAGGCCTATTTCTGTTGGCAAGTATTGTTTTTCTGCGTTGTATGGTTTCTTTGTTTGAGGTATACATCACATGACGTGAACCCATTTATATAATAGATAACATATAAAAGTTTAAAACATTATCTGCTTTGAACTGGAATATATGGCAATGTGGTCACAGATAACCCAGTTCAAAGCAGATATTGTGGGATTTTCTGTCTTGATATTCTGGGTTATCTTCTTCTTGGCTTTTCTTCGCGAACGAAGATCCAGGAAGGACTCCTCCCACGCTCTCCACAAGCACGCCGATGCTTCGGAGGTTGGATGTGTCCTTCAAGCCTGTGCAATGGATTTTTCTGGTGGAGCGCAGCGTGCACAGGACTGGCCTCATCCTTTAAACCAAAGGTTCGTCTGCCGGGGCCTAGCAAGCTTAGGACAGTGGCAGTAAGGTCGTAGGTTTGGTTCGAGTTTCCTTCTCTAGATGGTTGACCTTACAGGGTTAAACGAGCACCATCTCCCCGGGTTTGAAATCAGAGTTTTCCTTCTCTTAGGATGGTTGCCAAAAGGCTAGAGAGCCCATCCTGCCCTTTGACGCTCTTTGTCAGACCCTTCGGTTGTGACCTGTCTGGCATGGAAGGCCCTACTGGTGACTATTATGCCACTGCCAGCATAGCTCACAACTTTATTAGGGTACGCAAGCCTCTCCCCCACGACAAGGGGGCGCCAACGGAGAGGATTCTGGGTTATATTGCCGTGGGAAAGGGCCCCTAGACTTCATTTCTCAGGATCTCATAGCACCGAGCCATGGCAGTTCAAGTGGTGTCAAACTGCAATAATTCTACAATGTGGATGCATCCTCAGGGTCACATTTTGTATTTCTCTCTCTCTCCTTTCTGCTTGGAGGCCAGAAATACTATTGTTATGTAAAATCTTCTTGTCTTCCTTCCTTCTTTCCTGCAGGGAGGATCTCCCTGCTTTAACCAGGCACTTTCTCTTCCCTTTTTTTTGCATTAAAAGGAGGCTTTTGTGTGCAGAAGTAGAAAGATGTTCCTGGTAGGAGGGGGATTTGGGAGATCTGTCTTGCTCTTTCCTGGAATTCCCTGCAAAAAGCATGTTGCCCAGATTTTAGGCCAGTCCAGTCTTGTCAAATGCATGCTGAGGTATTTTTTTTGTCCCTCCCTTAGCCCTTATGTGCTCCAAAAAAAGTTGACGTGGAAGTGAAACTTGCATTTTAACTCCCACGCTTGTTCTATATCTTGGCCAGTGAGGACAACCAGTTGAGAGCTGCTCCTTTTCCTCTATAGTGACTATTTGTGCGTATTTTGTATTAAAAGATGCATCTTTCCTCACTTTGGCTCCTGTTCATGCAGGGATAAAGGTTACTGTGGGTGCATTAATACTGAATGTCATTGTGAAGATGTGAACTATTACCACTGTGTATTTTCGCTGCCACAACTTGTGAAGATCTTTTTTTCCTGTCAGAAATTCCTTTCTTCTTCTGACTTATAATTTCTTATCTGTAGCACAGCCAGGCTCGTTTGTGCCTGGAGGGCTGGGAAGCGGTCCCGGGGTTCCCTTAGCATTAGGGCCCGCAGCAGCTGTGATTGATTCAGAGGATGAGCTAGATGACTGGGGCGAAGCGCAGGGCCCGTCAGATGGGCCTCGTCCCCCGCTCAGAGCTTGGAATGGGATGAGATGATGTTTGGACCTAGTGAAGAGATAGCTCACCAGGTGGACATGGGAAGCAGCGAAGGGAGTTATGAGCACCCCGGGGGGAGGAATTCGCAAGAGGCCGAGAATGTAAACATGGACGAATCCGAGTGGGAAAGTGCCAGGGAGGAAAGTTCTCAGGAAGATAGTGACACAGCTGCCGAAAGGCAAGGTCGCTCCTTCGATAGGAGACGAGACATTGAGTCGAACAGAAGGGCTTGGTCTAGAGTGCTAGACCGGCCGAGGTCCGTGAGTAGAGATTGGAGACGCAGAAGCCTAGAGCGGCGCGGACCTCGGCCGAAGGATTAAGTATAGGATCCGTGGGAATCCTTCCTCAGTTCTCCGGCCACGTCTCTCCTGAACAGGCGTGAGCGGAGTGGGACCACAAGCCTGCCGTGGTCATCAAGCCTAGCCTTGCAATTGCCTTGTTTCTTGAGCCGCATTGGTTTGCGGAGCCTTGCCCTGTTTCCTGATCCACATTGGTTTGTGGAGCCCTGTCCTGTTTCCTGATCCGCATTGGATTGCGGAGCCTTGCCACGCTTCCAGCTTAATTGCTACGTTACTTTGGACTACTTTGCTTATTACCTTTTGGACACTTGCATATTATTGGACTATTTACTCTTTGGAACTGTTTTTATACTCAATAAAGTAGTTAGCCTTCAGTACGTCTCTGTGTGTGTGATTAAGGGGCCCGCCAGGTCCGTGATCGTGACAGCTGGCCGGAGAACTCCTCGAACCCCTTATCACACCACGGGACGCCGCTCCGGACGCCGCAAGAAGCGCTCCACGCCCGTGGTCGCCATGGCTAACTTGACTGATGTACAAGTACAAGAGTTGCAACGAGAATTGGGGGAGCTGCGGACCCGGGCCGGACGGCACCCGGGGGTGAGCCCACCTGGCCGCTTTAGTGGTAATCCGGCCCAGGTGGAGGTGTTTGTGTGCCAAGTGGAACTATATTTGGAGCAACGCCCCAACGAGTTCGCCACCGATCGAGCCCAGGTGGTTTTTGTTTTCAACCTGATGGAAGGGACAGCAGCAACGTGGGCCACCGCGTTGATCCGGGCGCAGTCCCCCCATACGAACACGCTGCGGGCTTTCCCCAGCCGCGATCAGGGCGACATGGGGGGCTCCCGTGAATGAAGAGCTCGCCGAGAGGGATTTGGCTCGGCTGACGAGCAAGGATTTATCCCTGTCCCAGTACATCTCCCGTGCTGAGTCCTGGCTGCCCAGACACAGTGGGGCGTACGGCGCGCACGTTACCACTACATTGCGGGGCTGTCATCGGAATTGCAACAGGAGATGTTAAAGCACCCCCGGCCCGATGATCTTGAGGCCGCCATCACTTTGAGCCTTCGTATGGAAGCAGGACTGCAGACCAGGAGGCGGTGGGACAAGGGCGGAATGGAGAAACCGGTGGCGAGGAAGGAAGGGGCTGGGCAGTTCCAACCCCGACAATTGCCAGTACCGGCCGGCCCGGATGACCCAGAGCCCATGCAGTTGGGAACAGTTCGGCCCAAATTGGACCAGGCGAAAGCCGACTATAAGCGGATGGCTGATCGGCGGCGCCAGGAGGGTCCTGAGATTCTCGTGGGGGATAAAGTTTGGCTGTCCACCAAGAATTTGCCCCGCAGCGACCCAGCCGCAAGCTGGACGCGAGATTTTGGGTCCCTACAAAGTTTTGGAGAAGGTGGGGCCTGTTTCCTTCAAACTCCAACTCCCAGCGGACATGAAGCTCCACCCGATGTTTCATCGTTCGTTGCTCCGCCCGGCAAAGGGGGTGCGGCCTGATGTGACGCAGCCGCCTCCTCCCCCTGCAATGCGCGATGGCGAGGAGGAGCTGGAGGTGCAGGACATCTTGGATGCTCGCATCAGATACCGGAAGCTGAGTATCTCCTGGACTGGAAGGATGGGCCCGGAAGAACGTTCCTGGACTCGAGCCCGGGACGTCCATGCTCCTGATTTGGTGGCTCGTTTTCACCGCAAGTACCCTGACAAACCCAAACCTCGAGGGCGGCCTCGGAGGGGCCCTGAGGGGGGGGATAGTGTAGCACAGCCAGGCTCGTTTGTGCCTGGAGGGCTGGGAAACGGTCCCGGGTTCCCTTAGCATTAGGGCCCGCAGCAGCTGAGATTGATTCAGAGGATGAGCTAGATGACTGGGGCGGCGCAGGGCCCTTCAGATGGGCCTCGTTCCCCCGCTCAGAGCTTGGAATGGGATGAGATGATGTTTGGACCTAGTGAAGAGATAGCTCACCAGGTGGACATGGGAAGCAGCGAAGGGAGTTATGAGCACCCCGGGGGGAGGAATTCGCAAGAGGCCGAGAATGTAAACATGGACGAATCCGAGTGGGAAAGTGCCAGGGAGGAAAGTTCTCAGGAAGATAGCGACACAGCTGCCGAAAGGCAAGGTCGCTCCTTCGATAGGAGACGAGACATTGAGTCGAACAGAAGGGCTTGGTCTAGAGTGCTAGACCGGCCGAGGTCCGTGAGTAGAGATTGGAGACGCAGAAGCCTAGAGCGGCGCGGACCTCGGCCGAAGGATTAAGTATAGGATCCGTGGGAATCCTTCCTCAGTTCTCCGGCCACGTCTCTCCTGAACAGGCGTGAAAGCGGAGTGGGACCACAAGCCTGCCGTGGTCATCAAGCCTAGCCTTGCAATTGCCTTGTTTCTTGAGCCGCATTGGTTTGCGGAGCCTTGCCCTGTTTCCTGATCCACATTGGTTTGTGGAGCCCTGTCCTGTTTCCTGACCCGCATTGGATTGCGGAGCCTTGCCACGCTTCCAGCTTAATTGCTACGCTACTTTGGACTACTTTGCTTATTACCTTTTGGACACTTGCATATTATTGGACTATTTACTCTTTGGAACTGTTTTTATACTCAATAAAGTAGTTAGCCTTCAGTACGTCTCTGTGTGTGTGATTAAGGGGCCCGCCAGGTCCGTGATCGTGACATTATCGCTGCCACCACATACTGTATACTAGGAGATTTCCATAATGAGACAGAGAGGCTTGTTGGCAAAGAACAGTAACTTGGTTTATTTTGTGACAGAAGCGTACTGGTTACAAAGTTACAAGCGTAATGGTTACAATGTGTACATTCACTTAAGAAGGTGTTGCCAAACAAGGTTTCAAAATACTAACAACTGGTTCCTGAATAACTTGAGCTTGACAAAAGGTAGCTCTTCCACTCCCTTCTATTGTCACAGCTCCCGGTTGTCAGTCAGCTAGCTCCCTAGCTAGTTCTTAACTGAGTTAAGCTAATCCCTTAACTTCAATTCCCTGATTAACAAGTTTCTTCATGTTACAGCTAACCCTTAGCTCTTTCTACCTTTCCTATCAACTAATTGCTCAACCAACTGCTCAAAACGGCCTCCCCTAACTGACTGACTTTTAAAACCAAACCCTTTCCTTGCCAACGACTGTTGGCTCCGCCCCTTTCTCCTGAGCTTGGGCTATGTTGCCACGGCAACGCCTGGCTTCTGTCTAACTTCAGCTAATATCAATCATATCTAACCCTATACACTCTACCTAAGCATTATATTACATATGTCCTATTTCTTTAAATAAAGTTACAAAGCCAGTTCATGTCAGCATGTGTGTGTGTGTGTGCGCGCGTATATATATATATTCCTATACTTACACATTTCCTGAAATAGAAACATTGCCCCCACTCACATCATCACAGTCATATTTTAAAATGTTTTAATATGCATTAATTTAACATTTTAAAATTTAAATGTTATTTAATTGTATGTTGTTTTAAGGCATTGAATTGTTGCCTATGTGTAAAGCTACCTTGAGTCCCCTTCAGGGTTGAGAATAAATACCGTATATTCCAGGGTACTATGCAACTGGGACTATAAGATGACCTCCCAATTTATCATCACAAAATACAGAGTTAGGGATATACTCGCCATTTGAGACGACTCCCCCTCGAAGCAAGAGCTGCCTTGAATGGAGGGTGCACGCATCGCTGGCGCAAGCTCTCCGCCTCTTCCTCCCACCAGAAGGAAAGTGGAGGCGGGGCCGGCGCAAGCGTCAGGATGGACGTCAATGTGGGACAGTCTTCTTTGGATAGTCTTCTTTGGATGCAGGCGAGAAAGGAAGGAGACCTCACCAGCAGCAGCTTCTGACCTGAGCGAGGAGGAGGAGGGGCAGAGCCGCGTTTGCTCTCCTTCGCTTCAAATTCCACGCACGCAGCTGAGCTCAGAAGCTGCTGCTGAGGTCTCCTTCCTTCCTCGCCTGCATCCAAAGAAGACTATCCAAAGAAGACTGTCCCACATTGACGTCCATCCTGACGCTTGCGCCGGCCCCGCCTCCACCTTCCTTCTGCCAGCATGGGAGGAAGAGACGGAGAGCTTGCGCTGGCCCCGTCTCCACCTTTCCTCTGCTTTCTTGCTGGAAGGAAGGCTGTGCGCACCCTCCCTCCAACCAAGATGGCGAGGGTGCTTCGAGGCACGGCCATGGCGCTGAAGGGAGTCAGGAAACTACGGAGTCTCTCCTCCTCCCCGTGCCCTCCCTTTGCCCTCTTCCTCCTCCCTCCCTCCTAAGGTAGTTGTATTTTATGTTTTACTTTTAATTATTATTATTTTAATTTTATATCCGGCATACTAGACGACCCCAACTTTTAATAAGAATTTTCAGGGCTAAAAAGTCGTCTAGTACCCCGAAATATACGGTATAAAGAAATGGGGTAAATAAAGAAATAAATAAAGTCTACACTGTTGAATTATTGCAATTCGACACCACTTTCAATCAATCAATTGCCTTTATTTCAGTTAACAAACCTTAGGCAGATACAGAAAAATATAATACAGATAAACGTCACATATAAAACACAATACAGGTTATCAAATGTACTCGTATTAAGATTGCTGGCCTTAAAACTTATATCTCTTAACACAGTGTTTCCCAACCAGTGTGCCGTGGCACACTAGTGTGCCGTGAGCGATAATCAGGTGTGCCGTGGGAAATTGGAACCTCCAATACCCTTTCTTTCCCCTCCTGCCGAACACTTTTTCTTCTCCACTCGTGCTCCCTTCTTCCCGGCCTCGCTCTGCTTGCTTTGCCTTGCCTTGCTCCCTCTGCCCTTTCTGCGGGAGGGGGGAGGGAGGAAGACGTGACCCGTGCGGGCGCTACTGCGCAGACTTGCCCCACATCTTCCTCCCTCCCCTCTACAGTGCTCTCTGGATATAGATGAACTACAACTCCAAAACTCAAGGTCAATGCCCACCAAACTCTTATAGTATTTTCTCTTGGTTATGGTAGTTCTGTGTGGGAAGTTTGATTCCATTCCATCATTGGTGGAGTTCAGAATGCTCTTTGATTGCGGGTGAACTATAACTCCCAGCTGTTGAGCAAGACCTTTGTGTATGTCTTTCTGCCATTCCTGCCAGGATATCTATGTTGTGTTCATCAAAACAGGCCCAGGTTTCACACTGAGTGTATAAATACATTTAAAAACATATTAACTATATGTATGACTGTGTTGGAGTGTCATTTTGTGTCATTTTGGTTAGTGGTTTGCCCCAGGATTTTGTAAATGTAAAAAATGTGCCGCGGCTCAAAAAAGTTTGAAGAACACTGTCTTAAAAGCTAATAATACGTATCTAGGGCTGTGTAGTTTTCTACTATTTAGTGTACTACAGTTATAATTACATAAATACTGTAGTTAAATTTCTTAGCTTTGCTTCGGTTACTTTTCTTTAGATAAAATGCTCTTTCGGGTCTTTGAGGCATGAGCAAAAAACTTTCACTGCCATGGCTCAATGTTATGAAATCATGGGAGTTTGGGGAGACACCAGCACTCTTTGTCAGATAAGGCAAAAGACCTTCTAAAACTTCCATAGCATTGAACTATGCGAGTTAAAGTCGTGTTCAACTGCATTAATGTGACAGTGTTGGGGCACCCTACATTATGACGCAGTGTCAATATACTAGAACATGTGAGAGGCCTACAATTGAATTAGAAATAAAATGCTTTATCTTATTAGGTAATATGTATTTTGAAGTTTAGCCAAACTTTACATCAAAGCTTTCAACGGAGTCTTAACAATCAAACAGTGAGGCTTGAGCTGGATGGCTTTGCGCAGACATTCCTAGCAAGCAAGGCACACTCCCGGGTTTTTTTCTTCGTCCCTCTGAGTGTAAACTGATCTCTTTGCAAATAAAAGGGAGCAAATAGCAGAGGGGACCAGCCAGCCAAAAAAAGAGCTCTGTTTATACAGAAACCTAACTGCTGCTTCTTTAGCTTCAATGCTTTTTACTAGATTTCGCTTGGAAATAATTTTGAACCGGGTGTTCCTTACGTGAAGAGGGGAGGGCCAAAGACGTGGCAGTAGCATTCTTTCGTCAACCTTTTCGGTCGTTCTACAAACTTCCAGAAAGACGCTATTTATGCTGACTCTTACTCATGTTCGCCAAGTATGAATAGCATGCCATTTAAGCGGGTCACACAGTGGCAAAAAAAACCTCGAGCTTTTAGCAATATGGGGTTATGTAAGTTTACTCTTTTTTTGGTAATGGGTTGGCTGCTCTAAAACATTTGATTTATCTATGTTTCCACCCCCCCTGAAAGTTTAGTATTGCATGCAATTCGGATAATACAGAAGCATTTCAAAAGTTTATATATGAGATTTCAGCTGCAAAAGATTACTGAAGCCTATGCAGCATAAAAGGCTATTCTGTAGGAGTTTATTTGCCATTGACAAATCTCTTTACAAGAGGCAAATTCCTAATACGGACGGCTAAAGCCAGACAACTTTTTTCTTGCATAAAAACAATTTAGAAAAAATGTACAACTGAAGCCATAGAGCAAGGGCCGTGAACCTTTTTGACTCTGAGAGCCATGAAAGCAAAATATTTGGAAATTTATTTCAGTGAGAGCCATATAATATATATGAGATATTTTAAGACTGAATTCAATTAAATGTGAGTATATATGTACATACTTCAACTTCAATTGAAGTGCCTCACAGGGGAGTAGCCTCCCTGGTGTGGGCAAGCCAGGAAGCACCCAATGGTGGAAACCGGGGGGGGGGGGGGTGGTCCTGTGCCCACCTGTGCCATTGTGGGTGCAAAGGGGGCAAAATGGATCCCAGTGAGTGGGGCATCTGAGTGGGGCAGGCCTCCCTCCCCCTTGCCACTCCGTCCCTTGGGCCCCAAAGCGACCTGCCGTGGCCATGTTTGTGTCCCTGGAGGCCTCCCTCAGCTCCCCCCACTCCATAAGCGGCACTGCCGCCTGCTGACCTGGGCCCTGATGGCTGGGGCCTGGAGGGGAAGCCAGGCCTGCTTTTGAGAGGGTTGGCGAAGTGGCTGCGTGGGCGGAGTCTGACGCCCCGATGATGCCGACACCGAGGGGAACCGAAGTGGTTTGAATTGCCTGCCTGGTTGAGTGCCAGGGGATCCCAGGAGCCATGGCTGGCCCGTCTAGGCAGAGAAACACAGGAAGGCAGGCAAGCTGGCGGCGTTGGGAGGCTGGCTGACCTCTGCGGCACCTCCTCCCTGAAGGGCCGAAGCTCCCCTGCACGCACCCAGCCGGGGGTGAGGAGGAGGATGATGCTGGGAGCAGCTTGCCTAGAGCATTCCTCCAACCCCCATTTGGCGAATGATTGCTTTGGTCCTCTGCGAGCCAGATGCAATAATCAAAAGAGCCACACCTGGCTCGCGAGCCATAGGTTCCCGACCCCTGACATAGAGTGTCACTGACATTATCTTGTACCCAGTTATGTGATAGGAAACCCCACTGAGGCTAATTTATGAGTAAGACTGCTTAAACAAGAAAAATAAGTTATAGCGTACACTGGAATGAAGTGCAACTTCTGAGATTATTTTGGATCGGAGAAAGAGACAAGCAAATACGAACCTGTACTTGCACTACAATGCCGTTCTTTTATTATACACATGGTCATGTAAATGCATGCAAGGCTGTTTATTACCAGGTGGGAGCAAGAGCCAGTGGTGTCTTTTGAAATCCGTTGCCGGTGCACACACACATTTCTTCCCTTGTAATGACCAAAATCAGGCCCATGGGGTTTCCTCTTCTTTCAGAAAGGGTTTTAGGGTGCAAAGTGTGGGTTGCAGCAATGAGAAGAGGAGATGCTGGTTCTGGAGAAAGGCATGGAAGTACCACAGATATTCATGTATAAGTTAACTCATGTGTAATTGAAAGAGGGGTTAGGGGGCCAAAATAACAGATTTATGTGACCTGTAGTTAGTTGAAGGCCATTCATAAGGATGGGAAAGTGCCAGTTCAGCCTCAGGGTATCTTTCTGCCACGATTTCTCTATCCAGACATTCAATAAAACCAGTAGAAGTGTGGTGAAGGGAGTTGAGGGAGTCATTTGTTCTTAGGCTCTCCCAGAATGGACTGTGCTGAACAGGATTGGTTTCACACACACACACACACACACATATATATAGGTTTTCCCCTGACATTAAGTCCAGTCGTGTCCGACTCTGGGGGCTGGTGCTCATCTCCATTTCTAAGCCGAAGAGTCGGCGTTGTCCGTAGACACCTTCAAGGTCATGTGGCAATCATGACTGCATGGAGTGCCATTACCTTCTCGCTGGAGTGGTACTTATTGATCTACTCACATTTGCATGTTTTCGAACTGCTAGGTTGGCAGAAGCTGGGGCTAACTGCGGGAGCTCACACCACTCCCTGGATTCAAACTTATGACCTTTTGGTCAACAAGTTTAGCAGGTCAGTGGTTTAACCCACTGTTGTAGGTTTTTCAGGCTGTATGGTCATTAGGCCTGGTTGATCCACACAAAAAATGGTTCAAAACCCGTTCCGGATGTAGGGGGCGCTGGCGCTTCGAATCTGAATGCCTTCTGAAATTTTCCCCAAAATTTTTCAAAATTAGTTCGGAAAAATTCTGAAATTTCAGAATTAATTCATTAATGGCAGACACGCATGTTTAACCCAGTTTGGACGCGGATTTCTTCCCTCTGAGAAATCTGCGCCAAACGGGAAAAAACAGACTCACTGCCAGCTCCTTTCTTCGTTCCTCTTCGTTCCAGGACCAGGAAAGCGGGTGTTGGGGGGATGACTAAAAGAAGCTGGCAAAGAGATTTTTTTGGGGGCTTGCCTCAGGCTTGCTACTTTGGCGGGTTGTGAGGCCTGAAGTTCAAGGGTGGAGAGGAATCCCAATGCCAAGCGGAAACCCTGTCCCTTTTCCGGAAGGGAGGAGGGCGAGAGCCTCTTTTTCTCCCTGTCTTTGGGTGCTTGAACATGGATTTCTTCGCGCCGGCTTTCACCCCAGTTTGTTTGAACGCGGATTTCTTCCATCCGCCTGAGAACTGGGGTGAAAGCCGGCTTTCGCCCCAGTTCTCAGGCGGACGGAAGAAATCCGTGCTCAAACTGGGCGGTGGTGGCCTCGAAATGGCAAATTCACTTTGGGGTTGCTTACATCGCTTCAAAAACGCTTCAAAAGTGATTTGAATACAAATTTATTCCAATTATAGAAGCATTCTGATGAACCTAACCAGGCCTAATGGCCATGTTCTAAAAGCATTCTAGAATGCTTCTAGAACATGGCCATACAGCCTGAAAAACCTACAACAACCCAGTGATTCTGGCCATAAAAGCCTTCGACTATATATATATAATATACATGCACACACACACATACATATACATACATATACAGTATATACATAAATACACACACACACATGAATTAAGGTACAGTATTCATATTGACCTGTGGATAGATCAACCCAAGTTTTGGTTTGATTTTTTGACTAAAAGTGTTAGACTTATACAGGAGTATATAAGAAACATTATTGGTTCTTGCTCCATGACTGTAAGTCGTCTTGAGTATTTTTTGTTCATTTTGGAAGATTGGGTCCAACGACTGGCCTGAGATTGAGATGCGTAAGCAAAGAAAGCAGGAAAAGATAAACAGACTTGCTCCAGCTGAGTACCTTCATTACTACTTACTCCAAGGGAAGCAAGCCAGTCAAATTCCAGAGCTTGCCAAGGCATATTGAATGCACACAGGGCCAACAGACACTGCAAGAAAGGTCCTGATAAATTGTGTGTGTGTTTTTATTGTTGTTGTTTACCATCAAGTAGACTTTGACTTATGGCAACCTTATGAATGAGAGACATTCAGCAGTCCTGGTCATCAACTGGCCAATGATCATCTTGTAAACTCAGAGCTATGGCTTCCCGGATTGATTCCACTGCCTTCCACTTCGCTGACAGTTATTATCTTTTCTAACCAATCATTTCATTATATTTCTAAACTACAACAGCCTCAGTTTAGTTGTCTTGGTTCCTAGTGACAAGTCAGACCTGATTTACATTTATTTGTCTTTTTGGCAGTCCATGATTTCTGTAGAGGCCTCCTATAGACTGCATTTCAAATCCTGTTAGCTTTCTTCACTGTCTAGTTTTCATAGTCATACATAATCTGAAACGTTGTGGCAAGGTGATAAGTTGCTAAGTGCATGTATCTTTATTTCCTTGAATGCTGCCTTGGAATGATAATTCCTCAGAAGCAGGATAGATGCTGGTTTTTTTTTTTTAAAAAAATATATTATTTTCATTGCACCCTGCCTTTCCTCCAAAAAGTCTAAGTGCCCTGAAGGCACCAGATCCCATATGATCTTGGAAGATTGATTGGATCAATCTTAGTATTTGTATAGCAGAACTCCGAAGAAGAACTGTGGGTTATATTCCAGAGAAGGGCCATGGAAAGCTACCTCAGAATACTCCTGGCCTGAGAGAATTAATGGGTTTACCATTAGTCAGTAGGTAACTGGAAGGCGTACATAATCGTACACAATTTTCTTCAAAAGTGGGAGTTGCGTTTACTGACAAAAATGGAAAAGTTACATACATGTAAATCACACCAAGTTCTTGTTATTAGTAACTAGCTTGGGGAGCCAGTGATGCCTGGGTTATTTGAGAAAGGCATTGTGTGCTAAGGTTGGTCTTTATCAGTTATTTATGTGGCTTGCAGTGGTCTCATAAAGTTAGTGATCGTCCATGATTCATCCTCCTCCAAACAGTAATCAGGATGTAGAGTGGCTCATGGGTACTCTATGTGCCAAGTTAGGTCTTGATCAGTCATTGGATGAGGGCCGCAGCTGTCTCGGGAATTGAGTGAAGGTACTTCAAGTCCCATCATCTGTGGTCCATCCTCCTTGAAACTGCACCAGGATGTAGAGTGGGTCACGGGAGCTCTGTGTGCCAAGTTTGGTCTTGATCAGTTATGTGGTCTCAGGAAGTGAGTGAAGGTACTTCAAATCCCATCTTCTGTGGCTCATCCTCCCCCAAACCGCACCAGAATGTTGAGTTGGCAATGGGGGCTCTCTTTGCCAAGTTTGGTCTTTATTGGTAATTGGATGAGTGTTGCTGTGGGAACAGAAGAGTTTGAAAGTACTACAAATTCCATCATCCATTGTCCATCCTCCCCCAAGCCTCAACGGGACGTGAAGGCAGTCATGGGGGTTATGTGTGCCAAGTTTAGTCTCGATCAGTCATTGGATGAGGGTCGTAGCAGTCTCGAGAAGTGAGTGGAGGTACTTCAAGTCCCATCATCCATGGTACACCCTCCTCCAAACTGCACCAGGATGTAGAGTGGGTCATGGGGGCTCTGTGTGCCAAGTTTGGTTTTTATCGGTCTTTGTTGGGGGCCACAGTAGTCTCTGGGAACCAAAGTGTTTGAAAGTACTACAAATCCCATAAACTGTTGTCCACCTCCACCAAACCTGACCAGGATGTAAAGGGCATCATGTGAGTTATGTGTGCCAAGTTTGGTCCAGGTCCGTCACCCATGCTGGTCACAGTAGCCCGTGAAAGTGGCAGCCAATCATAAAGCTGCCACATACATACAAACATTCATTTTTCTTCTTACACCAAACCTTTCCTTTTTGATATTGGCAGTGTAGAAATTAGGACTATTGGCAACTATTCTTGAAGATACACCCAAATCTCTTAATTAAGCTATATCTCTTAATTATGGTGTGTACATCAGAATATGAAGCTTTAATGTGAAGTGGTTTCTCATCAAATATGGTATCTCCATGCAACTTCCCTTGATGTGTCAGGAACTGTAGAACTCTTCGCCTACTCTTTCCTGCTCCACATGTATAAATGCATCAGTGGCAGTTGTTCATTCCCATCCTTATACCTGGCTCCTTGTCCTGACCTGACCCTCTGTTTCCTTTCAAGCACCAGAACTCCACTTTCTACTGCCCACTCTTCTGTCCTTAAGAGAAATCCCACAACTAGAAATGGAATATGCATCAGCACAAAACTAGGGATTGATATCTATTCCATCTGTCCCATCCATGAAAAAGGATAGGTAACAGAGGCATCTCGTCACAGGCCACTCACTAAACTTCCACTAAAGTTCACAAAAACCTACATATTATTATCTCAGGGATTTTTGAAGTCACATACACCAGTGTTTCCCAACCTTTTTTGAGCCGCGGCACACTTTTTACATTTGCAAAATCCTGGGGCACACCACCAACTAAAATGACACAAAATGACACTCTAACACAGTAATACATATAGTTAATATGTTTTTAAATGTATTTATACACTCAGTGTGAAACCTGGGCCTGTTTCGATGAACACAAGATAGATATCCTGGCAGGAATGGCAGAAAGACACAAACTTCCCACACAGAACTCCCATAACCAAGAGAAAATGCTATAAGAGTTTGGTGGGCATTGACCTTGGGTTTTGGAGTTGTAGTTCACCTATATCCAGAGAGCACTGTGGACTGAAACAATGTTGGATCAGGACCAAACTTGGCATGAATACTCAATATGCCCAAATGTGAACACAGATGGAGTTTGGGGAAAATAGACCTTGACATTTGGGAGTTACAGTTTCTGGAGGGGCGGCCTCGAAAGACCAGCAGTCTCTCTCTCACTTAGGTTGCCCCCTCCCTCCCCACCAGGCTTGAATTGGGGTCATGGGGAGCAGGAGCCTCACTTACCACCTGCGCAGCTCTTCGGGGGTAAGCGGGGTGGCCCAGGTGGGCATCTTGGGGCTGGCGAAGCAGGCAGGAAGGAAGGCGGCAGCGGTGGGCAGGGAGCCGGAGGGAGGCCGAGAGAAGTTTCGCGCGCACCAGGGAGGAGGGGGAGGAGGGAGGGGCGGGGCCAGTGCTGGACTGAACCATCCGCATTAGGCCGGGGGAAGGCAAGAGGAGGTCTCTACTTGGGGTAAGGGAGGCTGGCCTTCTCAATGCATGGAGAGGGAGAGACCAAGTAGACAACAGGTGGGGAGGGAGGTGTTTGTAATTTTGTGCCTTTATCAAGGTAGGTTTCTTTGGGTTTTTATACTTCAACACACTAGACTCTCCCCCCTCCCCTCCTGGAGGTTCCAATTTCCCACAGCACACCTGATGATTGCTCACGGCACACTGGTTGGGAAACACTGACATATGCTATCTGATCTTTCTGAGTAAGGTGGCATATTCATCATGCCAGCAAAGTAACAGAAACTATTGTTTGCAACCATGGTTTTGAGACGGTAGCATTTAATAAGACTGGAAATTATATAAATCTCAATCACACAGCAAGAAACAAATATTAATTTTGAAATTAAAATAAAAACAAAAAGCAGCACTTAAGTGATTTCACTTTGATCATAAAAATATATGAAAGTATTTTTGAAACTGGGACAATGTGATACACTGGTTTGAACGCCACCTACGACTCTGGAGATCACTCTGTGAATTCCCAGTCAGCCATGGTAACCCACGAGGTGACCTTGGGTGAGTCACATTCTCTCAGCCTCAGAAGAAGGTAACAGCAAACTCTTTGAACAAACCTTAACAAGAAAATGCAGAAATGGATTCACCTTATGATCACCATAAGTTGAAAACGACTTGAAGAAATACGAGGGCGGGTCAATAAAGTACAACAGCCCGACTTTTTGAATAAAACACAGGTTTTTGGATAAAAAATCATGTTACATTTCAACATAGTCTCCTTTGAGCTCTATACACTTTGTCCAACGTTTCTCTAATTTTTTTATTCCATCCAAAAAATAAGATTTGTCAAGGTCATCAAAATAGGTATTTGTTTGTGAGATGATTTCATTGTTGGACTCAAATCTCTTTCTGCCGAGCCATTTCTTCAGGTTTGGAAATAAGAAATAGTCACTCTGGGCTAAATCTGGAGAATAGGGCAGATGAAGGAGCAATTTCTATCCCAATTCATGGATTGTTGCCATGGCAACTGCACATGTGTGCACCCTTGCATTGTCCTGGTGCAAAAGAACCTTTTTCTTGGCCAAATGTGGTCATTTCCCCCTCAAATCCTCTTTAAATCGACCCAATAAGTTGGCATAATATTCACTATTGATTGTTTTATCCTTTTGAAGGTAGTCAATGTGGATTATACCACGTGCATCCCAAAAAACGGTCGCCATGACTTTATTGGCTGACAAACCCACCTTGGCCTTCTTTGGCGCCGATTCACCCCAAAAAACCCACTGTTTTCACTGTTGTTTGGTCTCTGGTGTGTTGTGGTGGATCCACGTTTCGTCCACGGTTACGAAACGGCACAAAAACCCGTCCATATTGTGGTTGAACAATGCCAAACATGCCTGCGAAATTGTCACACGATTGCGTTTGTGGTTGATTGTGAGCAAACGTGGCACCCATCTTGCGGAAAGCTTTCTCATACCCAAGTGATAATTTAAAATTGAAACCACTGAGCCACGTGAGATGCCTATGGCCTCCACAATATCTCGCACTTTCAATCTCCGATCAGCCAACACAGTATCGTGATTTTTTTCAATTGTTTTGAGTGTAGAGACCTCAACTGGGCGTCCAGAACGTTTGGCATCTTCCGTGCTTGTACGGCCACAATAAAATTCAGTAAACCACTTTTTTACCATTGAAATTGATGGTGCAGAGTCCCCATGGTATTTATCAAGCTTAGCCTTTGTTTGAGTGATTTTTTTCCCTGCAAAAAATAATGCTTAATGAGCACACGAAATTCACTTTTTTCCATTTTCTTCTCAAATCACGTGGTAGTCTGCTATCCATGGCTGTCAAACACAAACTAAATGACACAGCTTGTTCAAATTTTGACAGGAGTCCACTGACAGATGCCTGTTGACAGGAGCAGTGTTGCCCTTTCAGTTAAGAGGCGGGAAATTCAAAAAGTCACGGGCTTATTGACCCACCCTCGTACAACATTTGTGAAATGGGTAGTAAAGGCTGATATCTGCAGGCAAAGCAGTAGTTGATATGGTTTTCCAGTATGGTAATATTAAAAGGAATGCATCAGATAAGCTGAAATTTGAAAGTTAATTTGCCCTAACTGGTCAGCTCTACAAAGTTTCAAGTGCTCAGAAATTCCTCTTTTTTGAAAAACAATAAAGAAATATCAACTTAAAAATTAACCTTACAAGTGCCAAAGTTAGGCTTTGGACTCAGTGTACTAAATAGCATCTGCTTTGATATCACAGATATATATTAACATATTTTATGTTAGCGTATAAGAATAAAATATTGGAAGCAGGAGGGTAATAAGGCACCTTGAATTTTAGTTTCTAACTTTTGAATTCTGATACCAAGCCTCTGATGAATTAGTAGAAAATATAAAATAAAATTCTTGGAACACTACTGATAGTTATTTTAGCAAACTGTGTCTTCTTCAAACTGATGTACACGAAGCAAAGGGAAGAATGGGTATAGCACTTTTACTATAAACGGAATTATTCTTCTGCTTATTTATACAGTATCCTATACGGTTCCAGCCCAGTTTACCTGTCTGAACGGATTCTCCCCTACGAACCATCAAGGACATTAAGATCCTCCGGAGAGGCTCTGCTCTCGGTCCCGCCATCTTCGCAAGCGCGGCTGGTGGGAACGAGAGACAGGGCCTTCTCTGTGGCGGCCCCTTGGCTATGGAACTCTCTCCCAAGTGATGTTAGATCTGCCCCCCCCCCCCGCTCTCTGTTGTCCTTTAGGAGGCTGGTGAAGACTTGGATGTCGAACGAAGCTTTCCCAGAATCGGCTGAGATTGGTAACAGCCTGAATGAATGACCACGTTTACAGACCGAGTGGAATTGTTTTTATTGGCGATGTGGTTTTTATGTCTTGGGCTTTTTATTTACAGTGTTTTAATACGTTGTTGTAAGATGATTTTAATTGTATAGCATTGAATCTTGCTATAAGCCGGTCTGGGTCCCTGTATGGAGGTGAGAAGGTCGGAGTACGAAAGTTTTAAATAAATAAATAAATATCCTGCTTTTCTCTCTTAATTGAGACCAAAAGTGACTATTTATATAGATCAGTGTTTCCCAACCAGTGTGCCGTGGCACACTAGTGTACCGTGAGCGATCATCAGGTGTGCCGTGGGAAATTGGAACCTCCAATACCCTTTCTTCCCCCTCCTGCCGAACACTTTTTCACTTTGCTCATGCTGCCGCTTCTCAGCGTGTTCAGGAGGGGAGGGGGGAGGGAGACGTGACCTGTGCGGGCGCTACTGCGCAGACTCGCCCCATGTTTTCCTCCCTCCCCCTCCCCTCCTGAACACGCTCACACTGCCCCCTTGGATCAAAATGGTGGCAGAAGCGGCAGCATGAGTAAAGCAAGGCAAAGTGAGCAGAGCAAGGCTGGGAAGAAGGGAGCCCGAGTGGAGAAGAAAAAGTAAGTGTTCGGCAGGAGGGGGAAGAAAGGGCGCAAAGGGGAAGGGGGAGGAAGAGGTCTCTGTCAAAAGCTGGCATGGACAAACTTGGACCTTCCAAGTGTTTTGGACTCCAACTCCCACCATTCCTAGCAGGCTCAGGTCCTTTTCCTCCCCCCCCCCAGCCACTTAAGTAGGAAATGGCCTCAGGCTATTTCCCAGAGGGCCGAAGTTTTCCCATGCTTGTTTTTGGGACCAACATTGTGATTCTGGATAGAAAACAAACAATAACATAACATAACATTGAGCCCACAGTGCTCTCTGGGTGTAGGTGAACTACAACTTCCAAACTCAAGGTCAATTCCCAAGCAAACCCTTTCAGTACTTTCTGTTGGTAATGAGAGCTCAATATGCCAAGTTTGGTTCAGGATGCTCTTTGATTGTGTGTTAACTATAAATCCCAGAAACTGTAACTCCCAAATGTCAAGGTCTATTTCCCCCAAACTCCATCTGTGTTCACATTTGGGCATATTGAGTATTCATGCCAAGTTTGGTCCTGATCCAACATTGTTTCAGTCCACAGTGCTCTCTGGATATAGGTGCACTACAACTCCAAACTCAAGGTCAATACCCACTAAACACAGAGAGAGGCTGACAGCTGTTGAGCAAAACCTTTGTGTGTGTCTTTCTGCCATTCCTGCCAGGATATCTATGTTGCGTTCATCGAAACAGGCCCAGGTTTCACACTGAGTGTATAAATACATTTAAAAACATATTAACTATTAACATATTACTGTGTTAGAGTGTCATTTTGTGTCATTTTGGTTGGTGGTGTGCCCCAGGATTTTGTAAATGTAAAGAATGTGCCGCGGCTCAAAAAAGGTTGGGAAACACTGATCTAGATGACAGGACCCACTCCTGAACAATCCAAGGGCAGATTGATAGGGTTCATAGAGTTCAACCTTTTCTGGATGAGAAGACCCTCCCTTTCAGCGGTGGTCAGGAGTGAGTTAAAAATAATGCAGGGTTACAGCTACTACACAACCTCACCCATTTCGGGAGATATCTGATTTGGCCAAGGTGACATATGCTCAAGTTACATCCTGTTTAGATTACTGTAAAAAGCTCTTCATGAAGCTGTCTTTCAAAAGTGCCCAGAAACTGTAGCTGGTACAAAGAGCAGCAGACAGACTTTTAGGGGGACTGGTTACATGAAGCACACAACTCCTTTGTTACATCAGCTTTCATCAGCTAGTTTGCTTCTGGGCACAATTCTAAGCACTCTTTACGACTTATAAAGCCCAATACAACTCAGATCCAGGCTGGCTGAGAGATACAGGTATCCCCTGTTTATTCAACAAGTTAGGGACCAAAACACAGACATTTTTGAAATGCAGAACCCTCTTTTGGTGGCTAGATTTGGACTGTGGGGTTAGCTGTGTTTGGTGACGTGGGTTTGAATGAGCGACAGCAGAGCGTTTTTGGGTTCATCTGCAGTGCAATCTAGCTATTAAATCTACAGTGTTCCCTTGCTACTTTGCGGTTCGCTTATTGTGGACTCGCTGTTTCGTGGATTTCAAGAAATATTAATTTTAAATATATATCATGGTATTTTTGTCGTTTTGTAGGGTTTTGCCACCGCCGATCTCCAAGGCATTTCCTCTCCTCAATCCTCCCTCACTCCAGCCTTGAAGGGTTTTTCCTTCCTTTCCTTCACTTTATTTTAAGTTTATAAAGACTTAAAATATGGTATAACTACTAAAATAATGTATAAATATTAAAATAAATAGATCGTCCCTACATTGCGGTTTTTCACTTATTGCAGGAGGTCCTGGAACATAACCCCAGCAATAAGTGAGGGGACACTGTATACGGCCCTATATGTCAGGATATGATTACAGATTATCCACTTTAAACTGAATTATATGAGTCTCCACTACCATATAATTTGGGCTGAGAAGATAATTTGGGATCACATCCTGGCATATAGGGGCAGTATGGAAGGGGCTTTATTTTTATTTTTATTTTATTTATACTTCAAACTTGAATACCGCCACTCCCCGAAGGCTTGGAGCAGTTTACAAAAGCTTGAGTCCCCAGTGGCACATTCAGACAACATGTACAAATGGACAAGGGAGAACAAGAGGGTAGGGGAGAGGGAGGGGGAAAGGGAAGTGTCAACGACGGTGCATCCTAGGGTCCTGCTCTGCCGTCAAACGGAGGCAGGCGGGGTGTCCCAGAAGGAGCGCCGGTGCAGAAGCATCCGAGGGGACCAGAGGCGCGGGCGCCCACATGGGGGCCTACGACAAGGGCCCTGGTCCGGCCGAATTGTCCCTTGAGTCTCTTAGGGAGGTCCGGTGAGGCCCCCGGGGCTTCAACTGCTTATAGCAGGAGCTCCAGAATGTCCTGGTGGGGTGCACCTTCGGGGCCAGCACCGATCTCGGAGATGGTCGTCCTTCACTGGTCCGGCCGGTTCCGGAGGCCCTGCGGACGGAGGCTGGTCTAGGCCTCCAATCCGCGGTCTGGGAGATGGTTCGGGCGCCGCCCTTCCACTTCCGGTGGAGCCTCCTCCTCTTACGGGGAACTCGCTGGTCCTTCATCAGGTCAGCGCCAGGCAGGAAGTCCTCCAGGGGCGGGACCTCCGCTGCTGACTGCTTCCAGGTTGCGGTTCTTCTTGGGGCCTCAGCACATGTACTGGCTGGGCGTCTCCAAGGTCAACCGCCATGTTGGGCCTCGCTTCCTCGAGGATGCTCCCCCAACTCTTCCCGGGGTGGCGTCGACGACGGTAAGCCTCTGGAGGTGGGGCCAGAACAGCCGAGACATCTAGTTCGCTGAGCACCGGCAGCGTCGAGGGGCCCTCCGGGTCCAGCGGCTGGTGTGCGGAGTCTCCGGATGTCTCAGGCGATTCTTCTGGAGGAGGTGGGTGGCTGGCCTGGGAGTCGGCTTGAGCCACAGCTCGCCATGTCGTCTTAGGGGCATTGGCCTCCATTGCGGCCGGGTCATCTTCCCTTCGCGTTGGATTCTCTCCCGGCCTCACGGGACGACCCCAGGCTTCGCTAGGAGGGGGAGGTTGAAGGGGGCTCTTCTGCCGGGGAAGGCCTCGATTGGTCCATCACCGCAGTCCTAGTGGGAAAGTCCCATGATTGGTCCCATAAGAAGTCCTGGTCTGTGGGGAGGGCTCGTGGAGGGTCCTCCAGGCTGGGGGGGGGTCCTGCTTCGGGGTTGGGAGCTGCATTGTGGGGGTCCCCATGCACTCCATCAGGCCACAGAATTTGGCCCTGAAGGCATTAAAGTGATCCATAAGCTTAGCATACTCCTCAAGCAGCTCGGCGTACACTCGGGGGTCAAGCTGGTCCGTGGGGGGCCTGGGCCACTTGTCGTGGTCTCCGTAGTTGTACTTCAAGTCGGCTTGTATTTCAAGTCAGCCTTCAGTTGTATTTTAAGTTTTTTTAAAGTTTGTTTTATTTCAATTAGTGTCAAATGTATGAGTTCTGATGATAATTGATGGGGGTTGAAAAAACAGATTGTCAAAAAAGCAGGAGATGCAGATATTGTCTTAATACAGGGCCTAATAGATTCTGGGAAGCCCCTTTTCTTGGTCCCACGAGCCTCATAGATATGTCTAGTGGAAACACAGGTTTCCTTAGCGGCCACTCCCAGGCTCTGTAACTCCTTCCTTTGATCAGATCCTTCCTTGTTGCCCTTTTATTAGCAAGTTAAGATTTTATCTATTGGAATAGGTTTAACAATGAGCCCCACTATTTTGAAAGGACATGTTTTAATTTTATAGATAGGCTTATCTATATATGTACTAGCTGTACCCGGCCACGCGCTGCTGTGGCATTGTGTGGTGGTATGGAAAATTACTGCTCCTTTTCTCTCCCTGTTTCCTTTCTTTCTGGCCCTCCTCCTTGTCCCTCCCCTTTTCCCACTTCTCTTCCTTTCCTTCTCTTTCTCTTCTTTTCTCTTTCAGTTTCCCTCTTTCCCTTTCTTCCATTATTCCCTTCTCCTTTTCCCATCCTTCCTCTCCTTCCCTTTCTGTCCCTTTCTCTTTCTTTTTCTCTCTTTATTTCCTGTTTCCTTTTCCTTCCCTCCCTCCTCTCTTTGGCCCTTCGTTCTTTCCTTCCATCCCTCCTTTCCCTCCCTCCTTCTCTCTTCCCTCCCCCCCCTTTCCGTCTTTGTCCCTCCCTCCTTTCTTCTCTCCTTCCTTTCTGTCGCTTCTCCTTCCTGCCTTTTTGGCCTCTTTCCTGTCTTTCCTTTTTCCTTCCTTCCTTCCTTCCTTCCTTCCTTCCTTCCTTCCTTCCTTCCTTCCTTCCCTCCTTCCCTCCCTCCCTCCCTCCCTCCTTCTCTCTCTCTCCTTCCTCCCCACTTTCTGTCGTTCATTCCTTCCCTTTGTCCTTCCCTCCTTTCTTCTCTCCTTCCTCTGTCCCTTCTCCTTCTTGTCTTTCCTTCCTACTTTCTATTCTTCCTCCCTCCTTCTCTCTCTCTCCTTCCTCCCCACTTTCTGTCGTTCATTCCTTCCCTTTGTCCTTCCCTCCTTTCTTCTCTCCTTCCTCTGTCCCTTCTCCTTCTTGTCTTTCCTTCCTACTTTCTATTCTTCCTCCCTCCTTCTCTCTCTCCTTTCTCCCCACTTTCTCTATTTGTACCTTCCTCCTGTCATCTCTCCTTCTTTTATGTCCCTTCTTCTTGTCTTTCCTTCCTAGTTTTTATTTTTCCTTCCCTCCTTCCTTCCTTGCCTCCCTCCTTTTCTCTCTCCTTCCTCCCCACTTTCCCCTCTTTGTACCTTCGGGCCTCCCTTCTCCTTTCGCGTGTTTCACAGCCAGCGAAGGCGGCACCCCACAGAGAGGTACATTTCCCCCGCTGGCCGCCGCAGGAGAGAGGTAGGCCAGACCGAGGCACCAATGGAGCTGAGGGCCTTGGGGAAGATGGCGGCCCTTCTTTCTTTTTCCTCTGTGCTGGCGGTTGGGGGGGAGGAAGAAGGGGTTTGCGCGCGCAGGGAGCTTTTCTGCGCATGCGCAGTACTGCATTAGCATGGGGGATCATGGGAGTTGTAGTCCCATTGGTTTTTGGGGTTTTTTCCGTTTTGTTTTAATTTGGGGGGTGGTGGTAAACATACCTCGTTCCGTGGTGGGTTTTGTGGCCTGGTTTGGTGTTTGTGGGTTCAGCGGTTTTGCTGTCTATAAGCTACTTAGCACGACAGCTTTCTTTTTATATATATAGACTAGCTGTACCCGGCACGCGTTGCTGTGCCCTATTTAGGAGATGCAAGAAAGTCTTGAGTATGTAAGGGTTGGAGTTGTTGTTAGTTATGGTGTTGTTGGGGCCCTGGCTGTGTCGTTGTGGCTGTGTCGGATGGAGTGTGGGTCATGGGGGGCATTGTGTGCCAAGTTTGGTCTTTATCGGTCTTGGTTCTGGGCCACAGTGGTCTGTGGGGAATGATGGGTTGTGAAGTAGTACAAATCCCATTATCCATGGAGGTACTTCCAAGTCCCATAATCCATGGTCCACCCTCCTCCAAACTGTAGTAGAATGTAGCGTGGGTCATAGGGGCTCTGTGTGCCAAGGTTGGTTACTGTAAATTCAGGCCATACACAGTGTCCCATGAGCTGAGGCCTAGTCAGGAACAGCAAGTTAATGAAGCCTTACTGTCAATTCAGGCCATACACAATGTGCAATGAGCTGAGGCGTAGTCGGGAGAATCAAGTTAATGAAGCCTTACTGTCAATTTTGGGCATGGTCTGTGATTTGTAGGGGTGTAAATTTTCTGTGGCAAGTGATTTGGGTGTTTGTGTTTGTGCCTCAACCCTTTGCCTTATCCTCCTCTGACAGTTTATTATGGGTCGGAATGTTCATGTTGGCTGGCCAGTACAGGAGTTATGCAAATCCACCCTTATTGGCAGCCAATCATGTTGTCAGAATGTAGAGGCTGGGAGAGTCGTTGGCAGCCCCGGAGGATGCTGGGAAATGTAGTTTTTTAACTCGTTGTTTTGGGGGCCTTTTAGGTTTTTTTGGGGGGGGGAGTTTCTTTGCTACAAACGTACCTTGTCTGAGGCCTATTTCTGTTGGCAAGTTTGGTGTCTCTGCGTTGTAAGGTTTCTCTGTTTGGGACGGTCTTTCCATGACGACTCTTCCTTTATATATATAGATATAATAAAGCCTAGCAGTAGTTTCACTGTTTTTCATTGCCAGTCTAATGATGATTAATACATTCTAGTTATTATGCGTGGTGGGGAGAGGAATTGATTGATCTCGGTATTTGATTGATCTCGGTATTCCACCATGCATTTAGTTTTTGCCTCAGTGATCCATGGTCTCTTAAAGGTTGGAAACCACTGTTCTCGGGCATATGTGGCCTCAGCCTCTATATTAAACCTTGTGAGATGTTGTAGTAATATATTACATTCTGAGAATTAATACTTTTCCTTTTGCATTTAGTCTTGACAACATTAAAGTATTCTAAAAAGATGCTCTATGCTTCTTTTATTTGCTGAAGGACTACGAGCACTTCCAGTATGATATTTGGCACATAGTTCTGGGAAAATGTTGGTATTGGAGGACCTGTTTATTTAGTAGCAGCATTTCACCATACAAACATTCTATATGGCAAATACTGCTTATTAATGCTTAGAATTACAAGACCTCTTTTCGGACTATAATCCAAATGTACTGTTTTCAGAAATGTGCCAAATGTGCTATATTGGTGGCGTATTTGCATAATAATGATTGTTTTGTGCGAATATTTGTGCCTTCAAGATGTCTGTCGACTTATGGCAACCCCATCAATTTTTTCACATGATTTTATTATGCAAGGAGTCTCTGCTAATTTCTTCCTTTAAAGAAACAGTGTTTCTCAACCTGGGCATCGGGACCCCTGGAAGGGGGGGGGGGGTGTCAGAGAGGTTGCCAAAGACCATCAGAAAACACAGTATTTTCTGTTGGTCATGGGAGTTTTGCATGGGAAGTGTGGCCATGGTGGAGTTGGTGGAGTTCAGAATGCTCCTTGATTGTAGGTGAACTATAAAATTCATCAACTACAACTCCCAAATGTCAAAGTCTATTTTCCACAAACTCCATCAGTGTTCACATTTGGGCATATTGAGTATCCATGCCAAGTTTGGTCCAAGTTTGGTCCACAGTCTTATAGACAAAGAAACCACACAAGGCAGACACACAAAAACAGCCCACATACCCAGAAAACCCTACGAGGTATGCATACCACAACCCCACCCCCAAAAAAACAATTGTCACAAATTTATTTATTTATTTACATTATTTATACCCCACCCATATCAGCCCGAAGGCGACTCAGGGCAGTGAACAATCGGCACAATTAGATGCCATTTATAAAACTTACATCAGTAGAATAAAACATATCATTGCAATATCTAGAAACATCAGAAACATCAAAAACAATGACAATAAATTTTTAATTTTTAATTTTTAAAAAACTATGTTGTCATATTCAATCTATTATCTGGTCCGTTGTCGTTATCGTAACTGGATCATTTACGATTCAGTTGACTAATTAAACTGAAACTCCAAACGCTTGCTCAAAGAGCCAAGTTTTCAATTTTTTCCGAAAGGTAAGGAGAGAAAGAGCTGATCCGGTATCCCTGGGCAGGGAGTTCCACAGCCGCGGGGCAACTACAGAGAAGGCCCTGTCCCTCGTCCCCACCAGAATGCTTGTGAAGCTGGCGGGATCGAGAGCAGGGCTTCCCCTGATGATCTCAAATCCCTGGTGGGTCCATAGGGAGAGATACGTTTGGATAGATAAGCTGGGCCGGAACCGTCTAGGGCATTATAAGCTAAAGCCAGCACTTTGAATTGTGCCCGGTAGCAAACTAGCAGCCAGTGGAGCTGACGCAGCAGCAGAGTTGATTGACGCCACAGTATTCTCTGGATGTGGGTGAACTACAACTCCAAAACTCAAGGTCAATGCCCACCAAACCCTTCCAGTATTTTCTGTTGGTCGTGGGAGTTCTGTGTACTAAGTTTGGTTCAATTCCATCATTGGTGGAGTTCAGAATGCTCTTTGACTGTAGCTGAACTATAAATTGCAACAACTACAACTCCCAAATGACAAAATCAATGCCACTCCAACCCCACCAGTATTCAGATTTTGGCGTATCAGGTGTTTGTGCCAAATTTGGTCCAGTGAATGAAAATACATCCTGCATATCAGATATTTACATTACGATTCACAACAGTAGCAAAATTCCAGTTATAAAGTAGCAACAAACATAATTTTATGGTTGAGGGGTCACTACAACATGAGGAACTATATTAAGGGTTTGCGGCATTAGGAAGATTGAGAAGCACTGCTTTAAAATGTAGCATTTAGTCCTTCCACATGGTTTTAACTTGTTTAACTGTATTCATATTCCAACACTAGCTAAAATGTTACTTTATTTTCTTTTAAGGTGTGTGTTAAAGTCAGAGAATACTAGCTATGAGGCTCACAATGTCACGGTGTCTTCTACTTCTTGGTGTTCTGCTGCCTGCTTCTTCTGGCTATACAGATTTCTTCACTTCAATCGGTAAGCAATATATACAGCTGGAAGGGACCACAGTGACAACAGAGAACACAATTGCATTGTATTTTTGTACATTTTATATGTTCTCCTTCCAACATCTAGTGAAGATGATGAAGCTAAAACATGATAAATGAAAAAGCCTTAAAGATAGTATCTATATATATAAAATCCTTCATGTCGTGGTGACAGTCTTATAGACAAAGAAACCACACAAGGCAGACACACAAAAACAGCCCACATACCCAGAAAACCCTACGAGGTATGCATACCACAACCCCACCCCCAAAGAACCAATTGTCACAAATCCAAAAAAACCATATGGACTGCGGTAGGGGCCCGAGCCATCGTGGCGGCGGGTCTCATGGCCGCTCCGGCTGCCTCTGCTGGGGTCTGCATCCACTTAGGAGGTTTACGAGGGTTTGATCTTTCGCCAAGCTGTTGCACCGTAGACCTGAAGGACCCCTCAGTAAACCACTTGAGACCAGCCGTGGTTAAATGCTTTATTTAGAATAAATGGATAGAGTAAAGTAGAAAGAAATAGTGTCCAAAGATGCTTCCAAGCATCCGGTATTGCAAGGCAATAGTCCAAAAGAAAACAGGATAAAGTATAGAGTCTTGATGCCCCAATGGGCTAATCCAATAGATAGGTTCTTGGCACAAAGGCTTGGCAAACAGAGTCCAAAAGCTAGAAGGCCCAAGGCCCAGGCAGAGTTACGTGAAGACTTGGCTTGATGCTAAACGTTGGCGAAAGACGGCACTTATCTTTCAGACCTAACTTAAATAGGTCTCCCAGTCTTTGATAGTTACGACGCACTAGTACGTCGTAACTAGTTCTCATAACAGTTCTCCAGCTCGGCCTTCTCAAGCTTACCGCATGGGAATGGTATGCCAACCCAATTAGCACCAGCACCTGGACGGTTGGGAGTGAACTCGTCTCCTCCTTTCCCTCGGTTCTTATCAGCCTGGGCTGGAGCTGAGCGGTTTCTGTCCTTGAACACTGAATTAACTACAGGCTCCTGTTGCATCTTGCTTTTAGGCTTTGCAGAAAGCTTCTGACGAGACCAAGGAGGGAAAGTTAGTCAGTCAGGGAAAAGAGCTCAGTGTGTGAGGAGCTCAGTGTGTGAGGAGCTCAGAGAGTTAGGGAAAAGAGCTCAGTGTGTGAGGAGCTCAAGTCCGAGTTAGGAGCTCAAAGTGTGAAGAGCTCAGAGAATGAGTTAAGAGTATAGAGAGAGAAAAGCTCAAAGTGAGAGGTTAAGATTGACCAGCTCTAGGGAGAGAGAGCAGGGTTTAGACAAAGTACCTAAAGAAGGCTAGTGTGCTTATATATTGGAAGTAGGCTATTGTAACTTTGGTTTTACAATAACTAGTATTAGTAACCTTTTCAAGTTGTGCCTCCTCGGAAGAGTTATACTAAACCAAGCTTTGTACAAGAATAAATTATTAATTGTTATTTCATCAAAAAACCTCTCTGTGCCAGTGATTTTGAAGTCAAGCCTCGTTTCAAAAGTTTATTCCTGTCACAAGAAAGAGTTCATTACCTCATAAAGAGCTTCCCTCACGAAAGGGTTTCAGATTACATCTCTCTCATAAAATAGTGGCTGTTTTAAATTAAAGTCTCCTCATCACTCTTTACAAGTCTAATGGTCAAGAAATAATAATTGGTGGCAGCGTTTCGGCCTCTTCGCAAATTGGTGTGGCAGCAGGGAAATAGCCTGCCCTGCCACGCTTTAAAAGTTGGTGTTGACCTCATCGCAGATTGGTGGTACAACGGTGGAATTGAAAAGATAGCCTACGTCATCGCAGGGGTAAAGCAGGATTTTACTTTTGCAAATTCTGCCGCAGCAGTGTGTTCTTGCCTGCAGCAGGGAAGGTAATCAGCAGCTCCCTCCAGAATCTTTTATTGGTAATGCAAAAGGGGAGCGGATAAACCTTCCTTATTACCTCTCTTCATTATGTTAAAAAAAGAGTATAGATCTACAGCAGTGATTCCCAAAGTGGGCGGTACCACCCCCTGGTGGCCGGTGGGGCGATCTAGGGGGACGCTGGAAGGCCCAGGAGAATTTGGGGGGCGCTGAACCCTTGTAAGGGGGCGGTGGGGGTGGTGGCGTGAGCCAGGCGACAGGCTAGCATCCATCTCTGTGTGTGTCTCTCTCTTCTTCCTTCCTCCTGCTCCCTCCTCCTCCTCTCGCCAAGCAAGGGATAATAATAATAATAATAATACCTTTGGGGTTCCCTTCCAACTGGTTGAGTCTTATAACAATAATAATAATGTCCTTCAACATATTTAGTGGAACGTGGATTCAGTGCGGTAACCAATTTATTAACAAAAAAAGAAACCGATTGCAAAATAGTCAGTGGCGATGATTTGAGATTACTGCTGACGAAAAGAGAGCCGAGGATTACTAGATTGGTAGCAGCATACCAGGTTCATCCTTCTCATTAAGATGATTTTGAATGTTTTAACTTTTGTTGTATTACCTTTCTATTCTAAGTTCAATAAATAGCTTCATAATTTCAAACTTTAATGTTTCTAATTTACAACTTTATTTATTATATTTTACGAAAAAGGTAAAATATTAATACATGCATCTTTCTGTTTAATTGCTATTAAAATTTTAAAAATTAAATTCTAGGGGGGCAGTGAGTAAATTTTTTTTCTGGAAAGGGGGCGGTAGGCCAAAAAAGTTTGGGAACCACTGATCTACAGGTTTGATCATCAATCATAAGAAAGATGAAGACCAGTAAAAGAAAAAAAAGTATGTTAGAAAATATACAGACATCCCTCCGCATTCATTGAGGTTTGGGACACAAGACCCCTGTGAAAGTGGGATCAAATTAAAAATTGTGATATTTTCACTTGAGAGAACAGCATGAGTCTGTGATCAACTTCTACTGGATCCTGCCCATATAATCACACTGGAGGACCCGGAGATTCTAGGGAGGTGTTATTTCTATAAATATTTAGGTCTCCCAGCAAGACTGGAGGGAGTTGACCATGGAGTCGCACCAGAGGACCTAGATATTCCTAGAGATAATGTTTGCAATCAAATCTTCAAAAGTCAAAATCACAGTTTTGGAGAGACAACTATAAATGTGATAAAAGTTATAGCCCGACTTACCGGGCCAGAGATGTTGCAGCACGGGGCATTCTCTGCTGCCATTTTCTGTCTCAGGGGAGGCTTCTTCTTCCCAGAAACCCTCTGGGATGCCGGGAACGTTTCCCGCCATACGGCCGAATGGCCAATGGCCAGCTGGCCACGCCTCGTCTCTGGAGAGGCTGGCGCTGGCCTCTGCCTCCTCTCAGGCAGCTAGGATCAGCTTGGTATCCCCCCCTAGCGGTAGGTGGAACATTGGCCCGGTATTGTGCCGGCGACACCCTGGGCATGTTTACCGGTATCGGACAGTAGTGGGCTGCCCGATCATGATCCAGGACCCATGCATGCCTGCCAACCCTTGTTCCTATTATCAATAAATGAGTTATGGCCATTGTTTATCCCCAAAAACCTTGTGTGTGAGTTTTTCCTTGGGTTTGGCGGTGGGAGGTGTATCGCCCATGCACACGCAACAGCATATTAACCACTTATTTGCTACATGGTGGAATTGTTTGCAGTGGTACCAACTTAAACTATAAAAGTAGAGAAGAGGTTGAAGAAAAAGCGATGTCTCAAGCTGCCTATTTATTAGCCAGCATCACGTTATGAACCCATTTCACAGTGGTTACTTGTAATAGTTGTGTTTACATGAAAAAAACAGGGATCCACAGCAATCCTGATACAAATGCCTAGAGAAAAACCAGTTAGTTCAGGTATAATGATGATGATGATGCTTCATTTATACATAGCTCTATCTCCCCAAAGGGACTCCAATAAGGAAGTGGCAAACATTCAATGACAAAATACACAACAAAGAAAATAATCAGCCCCCCAGATCCCAAGAAAGTAGCATTTGGAATTTGTGTTTATATTTGTGTTTTTTTTAATATTTGCCACTGTATAGTATATTGGTAAGATTTCATAGTAGTAACCATAGATGTAATAATTGCAAACAAACTGTTTTAGGACACATGACAGACTTGATTAATACTGAAAAAGACCTGGTGACTTCACTGAAAGACTACATCAAGGCAGAAGAGAGCAAGCTGGAACAGATTAAGAAGTACGTATTATCTTAATACTAATATTTACTGATGATTCTACCCTAAGTGCATTTAAGTTACCTTTAGGCTAAATAGTGCATAGCTTTTATGGAAGCAAGAATACACCCGCCAGTGCCTCAGGCTATTGTTTGTAAGCAGCCAAAAGCAAATATGTGTTTTGGATCATAAAAGAGAAACATAATCCTTCCTATACTTCCTCCCAACTCTAAATTACTCCGGGCTATTATTTTAATATGTATGTTAGCAAAAGCAACAGTGGGACACGTAATTAGGGTTGCCACTTTTTGATATAAGAAATAAGGGACATTTACCGAAAAATACAGGATTTTTTTACACAAATAAGGGACACTTCTTCTCCGATGTGGAGAGAGCCCATTAGGCTGCAGAGCCCCGCGGCGCTGGTGCTGAGGTAGTGGGTGGCCTTCCTGCCACTGTAGTCACGCAGCTCGACGTCAAAGGCGCCCACCAGGAGCTTGACCACCTTGAGGCGGCCTTGCATGCTGGCCAGGTGGAGCAGCGTATAGCCGTCAGCCGTGCATGCATTCACAACCATGGCCAGCCCGTGCGAAGCCCACCAGCAGCTCCGCCCACCCCATGCTTGGTGGCCCAGTGGAGGCAGCTGAAGCCTATCACGAAGTCCCACCGACCCAGCAGCACTGGCTTGCTGCTCAGCACCGCCTTCAGGCTCTCCCAGCAGCCCTCCCACGAGGCGCACAGTAGCATCCACGTGTGCTCCACTGGGTCCAGCACCACCGAGGCCCCCGAGCCGCTCTCTTCCTCGTCCCACTCGCCCGTGTGGGGAAACAACACACTGCTGCCACGCTTCATCTGAGGCTAGCTGCCCAGGCGGCTGCTCTTCTTGAGCGCCAGGCCCGAAGAGGTGAAGGAGAGCCGTTGCTCATGGCCCCCGGAGAGCCCGGCGACAGTACCTCTATCTTGGGCGTCTTCAGTAGTGAGAGCTGCGAGGAGCCACAGGGCGCCACCATATTGGTGCTGTGGAGCGAGCAGGTGGAAGTGACGGTGCAGGGCCCCAGGGGTGGGACTTCCGCCAGGCGGCGGCGGCACCAACTAAGAGCGGAAAAAGCGAGCGGAGGCATGGAGAGACAGCTCTTGGCTGTGTTGTCGAAGGCTTTCATGGCTGGAATCACTGGGTTGTTGTAGTTTTTCGGGCTATGTGTCCTATCCTGTTAATACGGGACAGGAGCTGAAAATATGGGACACAAAATTCAGAGTAAAAATACGGGACGTCCCGTATAATACAGGACAGGTGGCAACCCTAGATGTAATTATGTTTCATGAGCTAATCTTTCAAATTATCCTATCTTTCAAATTATCCTATATTTCAGTTGACATGATCGCTGTGTGAATAGGTCCACCGATAATAAATTCAGCTTGCTCTTTCTCTCTCAAGGTGGGCAGAGAAGTTGGATAAGCTGACAGACACGGCGACAAAGGACCCCGAGGGATTCTTGGGACATCCTGTGAATGCATTCAAGTTAATGAAGAGACTTAATACGGAATGGAATGAACTGGAACATCTAGTGCTAAAGGATATGTCTGATGGTAGGTATTCCTCTAGTCTACAAAGAACAGCTGAAAACTCACGCAGGGTGGTAGTAGTAGTAGTAATACACTTTATTTATATTTCACTCTGTCTCCCTGAAGGGGACTCAGAGCAGATTACAGTATACACATATATAGACAAACATTCATTGTCTTTTATACAGTGAACAATGATATAGAATACGCAAACAAAGGGAAAGGTTTCCCTTTCCATCTCCGGCGTCTGGAAGCAATGCTCAACTCTGGCCATGGAGAGGCGCTCTTGTTCCATTTCCCATGCTAAGGAGCGGTCGTCCGTAAACCCTTCTGGTCATGTTTTGCTGGCATGGCTGAATGGGCACCTTTTGCCTTCCCACTGAAGCGGTACCTATTGATGTACTCACATTACATGTTTTTGAATTGCTAGGTTGGCAGGAGCTAGAGTTGACAGCTGGGAGCTCATCCCGACCAGCGGCTTCAAACTGCTGACCTTCCTTTCAGCAGGTTTTTGTGCAGCTAGCAGTTTAGTCCGCTGTGCTACTGTGGCCCTGGTAATAGATAATAAAATGACCTGAGAACCTCAAAGTCTTGGGTTCGTGCCAGTTAAGAGTAGGAATATACACATCTTGCAGCTAGTGAGAATTAAAATGATGTTGAAACCAAACATGCTGCTTTAAAATGAAGGCATATCTGCATTTGCTTCTCTGAGCTCAGAAAATATATTCTAATTCTCATTAGACAACCAATAGTTGAAATAGATATGACAAATTTAGAATGATATATTTGGGGCCAGTTAAATAATTACACAAACTATATGAGAAAATGATGCAGTTATCCAATTTACTTTGTTAAATCAAAATTCTGTTCAGCATCCAAATGAATAAGAAATGGAAATTTTTACTTGCTATCACTGTGTTTTAATTGAATATCTTATCTAAATTGAGTTGGGTTTTACTTTTGTAAGTGTTGTTTATGTTTTGATCTTGTGTTTTTATTAATGTTGATATATTTTATTTGTATTTTTAGACCTCTGGGTAATAGCACATATAGGACTGGTTTCTACATTGTGGAACCGAACCTCTTGGGCACTTCACTTATTATTACTATTTGGTATATAATTATCAGCAATAGTGCCATCATATTAGTTAGGTTGAGCTATAGAGCTTGAGTTACTGGTCCTTTGTGTGTTTTGTGTATTATTATTATTATTATTATTATTATTATTCTCCCACAAACTGATAGAAGAGGACCACAAACAAAAACAGGCAAGAAGTATGTCTTGTCTGATGTTAAGTAGCAGACTGCCAGCAATGGAGTAGAATTGGGATTTGTGTAGGGCAAAACTTTCCAGACATTTCATGTTGGTGACACTTTTTTGACATGCATCCATTGTCGAATGTATGTGATCCTTATGTTTCCTCCCTTATTTATGTTCCATCCCTGTATTGCTTCTGCTGCAATATCTGTTCTGTATTGTTATTGTGTTATGAATCAAACTGTAAACCGCTCCGAGCCTCCGGGGAGTGGCGGTATAGAAGTTTGAAACATAAATAAATAAATAAATAAATAAATGACACAGTAATTCAGTTTTTCTAGCAAACCAGAGGCTTCTTTCTTTTTCCCTATGGGGACGAAACCTATCTCGTTTATATTTTTAAAAAACATATTATTTATTGCTTATTTCACATAGATTCAGAGGTTTCTTGTTATGTTCATGCAACAGACATACACATTGCAGCTGACACACAACCATCTCGTGACACGAAGTTTGGAAAGCTCTGGTGTAGAGGAACTGAGAAGTGTAAATATTTTTTTCTTTTTATTGTTAGGGTTTATTTCCAACATGACTATTCAGCGCCAATATTTTCCGAATGATGAAGATCAAACGGGTGCTGCCAAAGCTCTCTTACGGCTCCAGGATACATATAATTTAGATACAGACACCCTCTCTAGGGGAAATCTTCCAGGTAAGACTTTGAGAAATCTTGGAAGTATAGCGAAAACTCTTTTAAGGAATGTGAATTTATTTGAAAGAAGGAGCTAGATCAGGCATAACTAATTTGTTGCTATAGGGATGAATTACGTGCTCACATACCCTCACTTTCCATCTCTATTTCCACATCACATGCTATAGTTTTTGGCATAAACCATAGCTTGCCGTTATCTCCAAATGGCCAGGCTATGGCTTTTTGCTTATCTTCATTCCTTCCTTCCAAATAAGAATTACAACGCATCTTCAAGCTGTGTTTTATTATTTTTCTCAAGAGAACAAACACAAGTCATAATTTGCTGGGTTTTGATAGGATGCTGATATATTGTTTACACTACTATACCATATATTCTGGGGTACTTGACGACTTTTTAGGTCTGGAAAATATTATTAAAAGTTGGGGGTTGTTTAGTATGCCAGGTATAAAATTAAAATACGTAATAATAACTAAAAGAAAATAATAAAATCCAACTACCGTACTTTAGGAGGGAGGGAGGGAGGGAGGGAGGAGGGCGGAGGAAGGGCACAGGGAGAAGGAGTGGCAGGCTGTATTGCCATGGAGACCGGCCAGTGTGATGACATGCTGGGCTGTCCCTGCGGCCCTGCTCGCCTTGGGCCCAAGGAGGCGCCTTCTCTGCGGCTCCGGGATATGGCGTGCCTGGGATGGGCTTGCTGAGGCACTCTGGGAGCCATAGTTCCTTGACTCCTGTGGCTCCCAGAATGCCTCGGTGAGCCCATCCTAGGTGCGCTGCGGCCGGGGCTGCGGGGAGTCGTCATCTGAGGGTGCTTCCTTGGATGAGACCAGTGTTCTTTGGAGGAGGTGGGCAGTGAGGGCCGCTGGGAAATCCCAGCAGGCCATCTCCCCCAGCCATCACTCCATTGAATGCAGAGTCGTCTTAAACGGCGAGTATATCCCTAACTCTGTATTTTGTGTTAAAAGGTTGGGGGGTCGTTTTATAGCTGCAGTCGCCTTGTATTCCGGAAAATACAGTAATTAATCTGTAATTAATTTGGCAGACTGGTTGTTGGACTGCTCTCCATGTGTTGTTGGATTGCAACTCCCAATATTCCTCACTAAAAACTATGCAATTTAGAAGTGATTGGACTGACAGTCCATCAGCACCTGGAGAGGTGCACACATCTGATTTGTGTTTTAGGCCCCTTCTGCACTGCCTGATAATCCAGGTTATCAAAGCAGAAAATCCACACTATCTCATGTGAACTGGATTATCTTAGTATACACTGCCATATAATACAGATTATCAAAGCAGATAACCCACATCATCTGCTTTGAACTTGATTATCTTGTGCCTCTTCTATACAGCTGAATAAGAATCCACATTATCTGCTTTGAACTGGAAATTATGGCAGTGTGGACATTATTGCAAATATTGTGGCATTTTCTGTCTTGATATTCTAGGTCAGTGTTTCCCAACCTTTTTTGAGCCACGGCACACTTTTAACATTAAAAAAAATCCGGGGACACACCACCAACCAAAAAAAAAACACTCTAACACAGTAAAGAACGGCTGGGGGTTGGTGGCCTGCTGGGAGCAGCTGCTGGGAGTGCCAAAGCCGGGGGAGGGGGAGGAGCTAGGCCCCACCCCCTACCCCCGGCTTCAGCTCTCCCACAGAGGAGGAGCATGAGCGGTGGATGGGCTTCAGTGGGCGGGGCTCCTCCGCGCAGCTTCAGTCATGGCGGATTGGAGGCTGGCTGGGGAAACGGCCGAAGGAGGCGGCGCCCCGGCCCCTTCTTCTTTTTCTTCGCTGCCGCCCGGCCCTTCCTCCTCCTCCCCCTAGCAGCAGGAGTTCGGCAGGAGGAGGGGGGAAGGACGGGGGCAGAGTGCTTTTCTCACGGCACAGCAGGTTGTCCGTCACGGCACACTAGTGTGCCGCGTCACAGCGGTTGGGAAACACTGTTCTAGGTTATATGGCTATATGGAAGGGCCCTTAGTCTGCACTGCCAAATAATCTAGATAATTTAGTTTAAAGCAGATAATATAGAAGGGGTCTTAGATTATATCATCACAACCTTTTCATATCCATTTGTAGTTGCTTTTCTGATTTAATGGGATATCTTCATGAAATCTGTTCTGCCTTTGTTTTTTCAACACAATTTTTTTAATGGAACTGAGGTTCTCTTGGGTGGTATTTTGAACCCCTCTGACTTTAATGCAGAGGAAAACATTGAGCTCTTATGGTCTTCACCTCATGAGATTTCTTGTTTTAATAAGCCTGTTTTATTTCTCTTTTGATTGCTCACTTTGCAACCCTTGTGGTCTTTTGTGATGGAAGGCATCATCAGCCCATGTATGTAAATTGTCACAATTATCATTATCCAATCCCCAAATTTTGTGTAGCATTCTGTATATTGTAGTGTTGCCCCTGGATTGTAACTTGTAGAATTTTGCAAAGGCAAAATGCAGCAAGAAACAGTTATTAACCTGATCTTCTGCCTATCAGAATGTGTGTGTGTGTGTGTGTATAGTATTTTAAAACATCCAGCATTATATGTACCCATAGCCGTAGATCATATTAGGAATCTCCCCTCCTACTCTGTTCTTTTCAACATGTGTGTTCCTAAACTTGTACAGAATCTATCTATCTATCTATCTATCTATCTATCTATCTATCTATCTATCTATCTATCTATCTATCTAAATGCTCTGTCCATAATGAGTATCTTAAAAACAAAGAAACCAGTGAAAGAAATCACACCAAATTTGGCCACACAACGCCAAACTGTCCTAGGTGTGACCAACACTCTGAAAAATTTAAGAAAGCACAGACAATCACTTACATATCTCAAAACAGTTGGGAGACTACATTTCTCAGCTTGCCCCGTGCCCAAGGCAGCTGGCGCATGCTCAGTGGTGCCTGGCTGGCTCCCACTAGCGCATCGCTGCCGCCGCTGGCTGAAAAAGAGGGAGGGAAGAAGAAAAGGAGAGAAAGATAATAAAGGAGAAAGAGGAGGCTTGGAAGTGAAGGAGGAGGAAGACGAGGAGGGTGAAGTAAATGGAGGAAGCTGGGGAGGGAATGGAAGCCTGCCCCCACCCCGACCCCACCCCTTACTTCAGCCCCTTCCCCGCTCTGGCCCTGCCCCCTCTCCCTCGCCACACTCTCCCCTCCTTCCCTCTTGTGTTCCTCCCTTCTTTCCCTTTGGCAAGGGAGGGGGTTGTGGTGGAGGGGGGAAGGAATGAAACAGGGAAAGGGGGAAGGAAGGAAAGAGAGAAGGAGGGAGGGAAAGAAGGAAGGAGGGAAGGAAGGAAAGAAAAAAAAAAAGAGGTACCAAAGGAAGAAGAGAAAGTAGAATAGAATAGAATAGAATTTAATATTTGTTAATCGCCCTCCATCATAGATGCTCCGGGCGATTTACAGCAACAGAACAACAACATATACAAAAAACACAGAGGGAAGAACAAAAGGGTGGGGAGGGAGGGAGGAAATAGGGAAGTGTCCGCAGCGATGCCCTTAAGGCCCCATTCTGCCATCGAAAGGAGGCAGGCAGGGATGTCCCAATACCATCGCCAGTGCCAAGGCGCCGGTGGGGGTTAAAACCCGTGAGCTCCCATATGGGAGTCTGGTTTGGGAGTCCAGGCCTGACCGCGCAGTGTCCTTCACATCTTTATTGATCGTCCGGTGAGGCCCTCGGAGCTTCGACTGCTTGTAGAAAGGAAAGGAAAGGCAGGAAAGAGGTAAAGAAGGAAGGAAGGAGAAAAAGAAATAAAAAGTGAGAAAAGGAAGGAAACAGGGAGGGAAGACAGGAGACAAAAGAAGAAGTAGAGAAAGAGGGGGGAGGAAGGAAAGAGAGAAGGAAGGATGAAATCAAAGAATGAAAGAAGGAATAAAATAAAGAGTTAGAGAAGGAAGAGGGGAAGAAACAGGGGGGAAGGAATAGGTAGGTACCCCTCTTTCATAATAGTCCAGATATCTACCTCTACTTTGAAATTTCTTACTATAGACCACCACAGCAATAGTAGAATCTAAAACAGTGTGCTGTTATCAGCATTATGTTTGGAGCCAGAATTCCTACAAAATAAAAAATCAGCTTTGTTTTACAAGTGTGATACAGTGTCTTACTTTCTTTTTATCAAAAAGCCCCAAGCATTATGTCTTATTTGGAGCCATGGACACGCCAAAATTCCCTACAAAATAAAATGGTCTAATCAGCTTTGTTTAGTACTACTAGTCAGGGGTGTCTTACTATCAGGGAAACATGGTAGTTGTACATAACTTTCATTTTTAATATGTAGTATCACTAGGGAACTGAACGGTACAACTTTAGAAGAAATTCAGTCCATTCGAACAGTTCTCATGGGTCTCTTGTTTCTCATAGGAGTGAAGCACAAGACTTTCCTGACAGCTGACGACTGCTTTGAGTTAGGAAAAATTGCATATACCGAAGCGGATTACTACCACACTGAGCTGTGGATGGAGCAAGCTCTGAAACAGCTTGATGATGGAGAGGTTTCGTCGTCTATCAACAAAGTTTCCATTCTAGACTACTTGAGTTACGCTGTTTACCAACAAGGGGATTTAGACAAAGCGATGATGCTTACAAAGCGGCTACTTGAGCTGGGTATGTTGTGGGCACAAATAATTCCAATTATCCCGCAAGTTCCGATTTTCATGCCAGAATGTTTTTCACTGGTTTGTGATTTTCAGTTGTTTCAAATAGCACTGGCTATGAGTAAGTAAGTATATTGTGCTGCATAACATCTTGCCTTCCATGCGCCCAGCTGAAGTGAATGAAGCATTTTCTTAATGCAGTTCAACTCAGATCTACTGTTTCTTTTTCTCATTTAGTTCTCTGGGCATTTGAAATAAGTCCAGTTTTAAATGTGATCCATTAAGAACAGATGGCGCTCATAGGCCCTGGTATACTATTGGTCATTCTATATGTCTTGTTTTATTAATAGATTTTATGGGAGTCTAGACAACATTGTTTTCTATTTTTAACTTTTCGATGGCCTCCTGCCACTTCTTTCATCTTTTGGTTTCCATTAATAATCCACCAATCTGATCTGCAATGTTTCTGAACGCTACACCATTGATTTGAATTAATAATAATAATAATAACTTTAAGCCTCCATACCTGGGAAATACATCAAAATACATCAATTTAAAAACATAGAATACTCCAAAATTGACAGGCCCCAAATTAAGCATATACCTGGGAAGCATCATCTCTTCAGACTCCAAAATTGACAAAGAGATAGATCACAGATTAGCAAAGGCATAGAGTGCATTTAGAAGGCTTCACAAAAGAGTCTGGAGCAACAAGCACCTGAGGCAAAGCACCAAAATCAGTGTGTACAGAGCTATCGTACTATCTATTCTCCTCTATGGGTCTGAAACATGGGTCACCTATCGGCAACACCTATGATTCTTCGAATGCTTTAATCAGCGCTGTCTTCGCACAATCCTAAATATACACTGGACTGACTTTGTGACGAATGTCGCTGTCCTTGAGCAAGCAGGGATCACCAGCATTGAGGCCATGCTATTGAGAACACATCTGCACTGGGCAGGGCACGTCTCTAGGATGGAGGACCACCGCCTCCCAAAGATACAACTCTATGGTCAACTCGCCACGGGTCAGCGCCCCCAAAAAGAGATATAAGGACTCCCTGAAACAACATCTGAGGCTCGGCCAGATTGATCACCAACAATGGTCCGCCCTGGCCTCACATCGGGAGGCATGGAGATGCACTATCCACAATGCTGTGGCCTCTTTTGAGAAGACACGCCGAATGGGTCTCGAAGAGAAACGACAATGCAGAAAGAACTGCAACTTGGAAACAACATCACCCAAGGAGACTTTCTGCTGTGCTTTCTGCAACCGAACTTGCCTATCTCAGATTGGCCTTTTTAGTCATCAACGCGCTTGTAAAAAGCGTGGGATGAGTCCTTCCTAAGAATCTTCGTTTGCAAAGTAATGCCGAGAGAGATTTCAAAGACAGTTTTTTCATTGTTTCAAATTCCCCGAAGAATGAGGTGTGTTATATCTTAGGTTTGCTCAGATACCATTAGGTTCTGTCTTTCTAGCACATCATCCAAAAATATCTGAACTGCCAGATCTGATTTGCCAGCAACCCAAAGACACAGGCATGTAACATTTTTCTGTGTTGTAGCTAGTGCATTGGTTGATAGTGCCTTTTTTTGGGTGCATAGCTACTAGTACATTAGGTTTTAGGAATAGGATGGAATTTATTTTGCTGTCTGGTATATACAGTCCCTCAACATTTGCAGTTTTGACTGGAATATTTACAGATTTGATTATTCAGATTTACTTTAAAATGTCTCTAGGAATATTTTCCCCAGTGTGACTCTGCGGTCAACTTTACCTAGTCATTGTGGAGTATTCTGGAAAAACCGTTCTCTAGATCAATCATGGGCATTTTTTTTTGCCTTGGGGCCACATTGTGTGCCTGACCCAGCCAGGCCAGGAGGAAAGGCAGCGGGGCACACGCTGGGTGGGACGAGCCTGGGGGAGAGAGGGTCTTTAAGAGGTTGGGGCAGGGCTCAAGTCACCCTCAGGTTGTCGTCCTGGCATAAGGACAGAGATGCTCACCTCATCCGTATGCCAAGAGGAAAACGAGACATACGGCGATTGCCCCCATCCTCCTCCCTAATACTCCTCCCTCGATCTTGGGGCTATCCTCTAAGCCAGGGGTCAGGAACCTTTTTGACTCAGAGAGCCACAAAAGCCAAATATTTAGAAATTTATTTCAGTGAGAGCCATATAATATATTTTAAGACTGAATTCAATATAGGCCCTATATGTTTTCCCCTTGCCTATGAAATGCCACCTGGTTTTGAAGCAGAGGCTGGATGGCCATCTGTCGGGAGTGCTTGGTGCGTGTGTTCTCGGGGGTCACTTCCAGCTCAGCGATTCTGTGGGCGAAGCGAGCAAGAAGTCGCCCTCCTCACCCTGGCGGAGGAATGCCTTCAATGACTGGGTGCTGAGGGTGGCAGCTGTGAGTTTTGTAGCATTTCCGTGCCATTTTGGCCCGTCCTTGAATCACAAACACAGCTGCCTCCCTACACCGCAGAGGGGCAGCGAGCCAAGGCGGGAGGGAGGCAGAGGAGCCAGGCCTTGCCATTCATTCCCTCCCTCCTTCCGTTTGTCATGTTCACTCCCACCTGCTCGACTGCCTGCATCAAATGGCGGCGCGTTCCCAATCTCCCTGCTGCAGCCCTCAGGCCTCGCAGAGGCGCAAGAGGCAAGGCTAGCTGAGGGCACCGGAAGCGCTGCTTTCCCCGCTGAGTCCCGGCTCAGGGCTCTTCTCAGTCACCCGCCCAAGGCCCGGCTGAGAGGCCCAAGGAGGCCTGTCTCCCTGCCGGGAAGGAAAAGATATCCCTCCTCCGAACACTAAAAAAAGAAGTCCCTTCCGGTTTTGGAATACCCTTCCACGCCATTGATTCTTTGAGGGAAAAGAAGAGCATGGGGAGGATGATCCTTCCACCTGGGCTGCAGGTGAGGCGGAGTGAGCCTGATGCAATAATCGTGTGAGCCATACCTGGCACGCGAGCCATAGGTTCCCGACCCCTGCTCTAAGCATTATTATGCCGGAGGAGGGCAAGACGACTTCTGAGAGCACTCCGGAGGGCTCTCAACTGCTGCAAGCCTTCATTGAGCCATCCTCCCGGCATAAGTACCTCGTACAGGGCTGCTCGCACCGTCCTTATGCCAGGAGGAGGGCAAGACACTCGGTGGCTGAGAGCCCTCCAGAGGACTCTCACCTGTTGCGTGCCTTCCTCCCCATCCTTTCTGCATAAGGATGCAGCGGGCGACTACATCCTTATGCCAAGAGGGCAGGAAAAATGAGGAGGGCCGGAGGTAGGCGCCCAGGGGGCCGCATCTGGCCTTTGGGCATCAGTTTGCTCATGCCTGCTCTAGCTCCTCCAGTTCTATATTCTCCAATGCGATTCTATGGTTCATTTCCAGTGGAAGTTTGCCATAGAGTCATGCTGGAAGACCTAGAAATCCCGAAAGATTGGTTTATTTGTGATTTTTCACTTTCATTGGGTTCCTGTGCCTCAAGCTAATATGGAGGCCGCTTGTAATTTCTTACTGATTAGTTGTGGTTTTTGTTAACTGTAGTAAAACATTACTGTAAAAATCCTAGATGTAGAGCTGTGTTAAGACTATGTAGGGCTTTTAAATAAAAGGATAAATGCGCCAAGGATTTTAAATTTTTTCCCCAATAATAGGAATATTTAGTTTGTAAATCTGGTATTTACTGTTACAGTGTCATTAAAATCATATCTGCTTGATCAGTGATTTGTATACATAATTTCTCTATGGGCCAATAAGATATTTTCCGTAGTAATTCAGTTTCTTAGTGAAAAGTTTATTTTTATAGGTGGAAATCTTACAACTATTGAAATTGTGTTCTATTCAACTTGCTGGGATTTACCTCTGAATGGGCATCCCTAGAATTGCTTTATTCTAAAAAAAAATCCATTCACCAGCAAAACTGAGAATTAATATCTTGCCATGACTTAGGAAATGTTCGTTCTTGATGTTTGCTGAGTTTAGAAATAGGAGAAGAACTTCATATAAGTTGTTTCCTTAAACCAGTGTTTCCCAACCGTGTGCCGTGGGAAATTGGCACTCTTCCCCCTCCTAGCAGCTCTTTCTCCCTCTTTCCCTCCCCAAAGATACTCCCCGAGGCAAAGGAAGGGCTCCGCCAAATGCCGGAAGCTCCATGTCAGTGAATTGAGCAGTGAGCGAACCTGGGAGCATCGGGAGGCTGAAGCATTCACAGGTTTCCAAGAAAAAAATTGAGCCTCTCCGCTTGGAAATGTTTATTTTTTACTATTTTACTGGATTTTTTGAGAGTTGCCTCCCCCCCCCAAAGGAACTGTTATAACAGCTTCATGACATCCATCGTTATCTGGAAGCAAGTTTCACTCAGGGTGAAATTTCACAAGAGTCTGGAGAACAAGCCTTATGAGGAGCGGCTTGAAGAGCTGGGCATGTTTAGCCTGAAGAAGAGAAGGCTGAGAGAAGACATGATAGCTATGTATAAGTATGTGAGAGGAAGTCATATCTATGTTGTGTTCATCGAAACAGGCCCAGGTTTCGCACTGAGTGTATAAATACATTAAAAAACATATCAACTATATGTATTACTGTGTTAGAGTGTCATTTTGTGTCATTTTGGTTGGTGGTGTGCCCCAGGATTTTGTAAATGTAAAAAATGTGCTCAATGCTCAAAAAAGATTGAAAAACACTGTCTTAAACAATGAGACTAGGAATGCCTTCGGACTGAAATGTCTGACTTTAGGGGATTATATGTTAATATATTCACATGTAAGTATTTGTTTGAAATAAACAATTGCCATGAAAAGCACCATTAAATTAGTTGGAAAAATTAAGCTTTTACAAAAGAGGCTTTATAATCTGAAATTTTGTCTGCATATCCTTTTCCCCTATTCCTATAGACCCGGAGCATCAGCGAGCAAATGGCAATTTGAAGTACTTTGAATATATAATGTCTAAAGAAAAAGAAAAAGAAGCAAACAAATCTCTTTCTGAGACAGATGAAAAGACTGGAAAAGAAAGCAAGAGTAGAAAGGGACCGTCAAAAGATTACCTGCCGGAGAGACGGAAATATGAAATGTTGTGCCGTGGGGAAGGTCTCAAAATGGTAACAAACATATATATTTATCAATAATAATAATAATAATAATAATAATAATAATTTAGATAGCCATTTGTTTCCTGTGTGATATGCATTCATTTGGTTAATAACATTTATTCCTTCATTTCAATCTCCTATTTATTTTATTTATTTGTCTTCTAGACTCCTAGACGACAAAAGAAACTGTTTTGCCGTTATTATGATGGAAATAGGAACCCCAAGTATATACTCAGACCTGTCAAACAAGAGGATGAGTGGGACCGCCCTCGGATTGTCCGCTTCGTGGAAATCATTTCAGATGAAGAAATTGAAACTGTCAAAGAGCTGGCAAAACCAAGGGTAAAAAATCTAAATTGCCCATATATTTTAAGTGATGCTACTAATGCTACTGGCATGTGATGGAGTGCCTTCAGGCAATTCTACAATACAACGTCTCTGTGTCTTTAAAAACTGACCATTGGTTTAGCTCAGAGTTAGATCACATGATGTATCTGCAGACCTCCCAGGTTCAATCCTTGGTATGTTTGTTTGTTTATTTATTTATTTATTAAGTGCCGGTTGAGTGCCGGTTGCCTACCCTAGATGGCGAGCTACTTAGCCCGTCACCCTTGGTTAAGAGCTTGGGTGTCAGGTTGGACTCCTTGGTCATCTCGAGGCTGGACTACTGTAACGCCCTCTACGTTGGCCTTCCCTTGTCGACAATCCGGAAACTCAAGCTGGTGCAGAATGCCGCGGCTCGCTTGCTGGTGGAGCACCAGTGAGGGAGCACATCACTCCCATCCTTCGGCAACTGCACTGGCTTCCTATCGAGTACTGGATTGCCTTCAAGGTGCTGGTTTTAACCTTTAAGGCCTTGCACGGTCTAGGGCCTGTGTACCTGAGGGACCGCCTTACCCCGTATGTTCCCCCGAGATCACTGCGCTCGGAAGAGCAAAATTTACTGGTTGTACCATCATCCCGATCCTGTCATTTGTCCAGCACAAGACAGAGAGCCTTCTCTGCGGCGGCTCCAGTACTCTGAATTCGCTCCTGACCACATTCGAGTGGTCTCTGAACTCCTCCCTTTCGAAGAGGGAGTGTAAGACGGCCCTCTTCAGGCTAGCGTTTGGGTAAATCCAAACTCAATTGGTTCGTCTCGTCTTAATTAAGGAATCGTAGCCCTGTACNATCATGGCTATGTTGCGTTTTTACTGTTTTTACTGTATGTTTTATTGTACGCTTTTATTGTATGCTTGTATTTGTGATCCGCCCCGAGCCTGCTGGGAGGAGCGGAATATAAAATCGAAGAAATAAAATAAATAAATAAAATAAATAAATTATTTGTTCTTGTAAGCCGCCATTCCCCGAGGGCTCGGAGCGGCTCACAATCACATAAAAGCGTTTACAGGTAAAACATCAAATAAATTTAACTAGAATTAAAGTAAAACTAAACTATGTTGTAGTAAACAAATAACAAACTAGGTTTCTGATATGGGACTGACTGCCCAGGTAAACAATACAGGACAGGTAAATAATAATAATAACAACAACAACAGCAATAACAACACACTTTATTTATATTCTGCCCTTCCCCGTGAAGGGACTCAGAGCGGATTATAGTATATAAACAGATAGAGGCAAACGTTCAATGCCTTTTTACAATACAATGAGACACACGTACACAAACAAAAGCTTCTCCTTATATTTCCGGATTCTAGAGGCGGTGCACATCTCTGGCTCTTGGGGGAGGTGCGCTTCTCCATTTCTAAGCCAAGGAGCCTGTGTTGTAACCTCCTGGTTGTGTGGCTGGCATTACTGCTTGGAGCGTCTTTTGCCTAGAAACAGTATTTATTTATTTATTTATTTACATCATTTATATTCCGCCCTTCTCACCCTGCAGGGGACTCAGGGCGGATCACAATGCACATATACAGGCAAACATTCAATGCCATCGACATACAACATATATAGACAGACATAGAGGCAATTTAACATTCCAGCTTCTGGCCACCAGGAGGAGCTGTCGCATTCCTTCATTCTTTTTTCCCTGGAGATTTTATGGCCTCGTAAATCAGTTAAATTTAGCCTCCCCACACAAAGTGATACCTAAATTTCCTACTTAACAGATGCAACTGTCTTTCGGGTTGCAAAGGTCGACAACGAGCTACACAAATAGGCCGAGCGCTCACCCCGACCCAGGCAGGCCTCGAACTCATGAGCTTATGGTCAATTGAGATCTTATGCAGCTGACTCTCAGCCAGCTGTGTCACATTCCCGGCGCCACAGTACCTATTTATCTACTCACATTTACATGTTTTCAAACTGCTAGGTTGGCAGGAGCTAGGGAGCTCACCCCGTCCCGCGGATTCAAACTGCCAACCTTCAGGTCAGCAGTTCAGCAGAACAAGGGTTGAACCCATTGTGCCACCATGGCCTCCTAGATTCAACTCTCTGCTATTTTGTTGAGTTGATCTTGTGTGTGCCTTGTTTGGGAAGGTGATCCTGAAGGCAGTATGAATAATATATTATATAATAATGACTTTGTTTTTGTATCCCACCACCATCTCCCCGAAGGGACTCGAGGCGGTTTACATGGGGACAAGTCCAGTCAAACATAGTTTAAAATACAACACAGTATATTTGATAGAGTAACATCGTAAAACAAGTTAGTGTATGATCTTTACACGATGCATGAATCACTGCAGAATGATGTTCCGCTCCTACTACTATTTTTCTTCTGTATTACTTTTGCAAAGGTAAATTATTAAGAATAGATGCCGACACAATTTTGAGTCCCAGTACCCATCACAGAGATAGATGGCCATGTATTTTGTGTTCCTCTGCTGTTGGAAGTTATTGTGTGTGCGTGTTGATTTATCAATGCGTCTTGCAGTTACTTTGTACATCAGGGGTACTCACACTTTTTCAGCATGCGAGCTACTTATAATAAAAGCAAGTCAGAAAGATCTACCGAGAGAGAAGCAGGGCGGAGGAGGGGGCGGGGCTTGGCGCGGCCTGGCTCCGCCCCCTCCCCCCTCTGGCTTGAGCTCTACCACAGCTTCTGCATAGCTAGCCACCACTGGCTTGGCAGTACCCTTCTCTACCCTGCAGAAGCTGTGGTAGCGCCGAAGCTGGGGAGGGGGTGGGGCTTGGGGCTCCACTTCCACATACGCTGGAAACTCCATCTCCACGCTGGCTGGCATGGCTCCACCCCTTCTAGAAGCGCCGCATCAGGCTGGGATCGACTCCAGATGACCTACCTAATGAGCACACCTGTTGTACATAGTCCAGGCTCTTGAAAGAGCTGAAATATTATTTATTTATTTTATTTACTATATTTCTATACCGCCCCTCTCAGCCCAAAGGCGACTCGAGGCGGTTTACACATGGCAACCAGTGCCCACAATATAAAATACAACTAAAAACAGCTATATTCTAACAGATAAAAAAATAAACAATTAGCAATTAAAATAAAAAAATACAGTTCCCAGCATCTAATCATTAAAGTCCTTTGCCATCGCATCGTCATTCCATTCCGGGATGACAATTAGTTATATTTCATCTTCATTTAAAGTGTGAGATTCATATAGTTCTCCCTGTCTGAAAATGGTTGGTTATTTTAAAAATAGATCCCCAGACTGTAACTGTGAGCGTTGGTAGGCCGCTCAATAATCACACTCACTCGGGTATTGAGGAAATGCTTTATGAGTCCTTAATCCAAGGCAGTAAAAACCGTACTGAAGCCTTCCCTCCAAAATCCCTGCTCAAAACTCCCCGAGCCCCTCCCCCCTCTGGCGAAGAGCCAATCCTTGAACAGATAACCCCGGAACCCCACCCCTCTTGTCCTTTTTCGGCGGGAACTCCAACAGCTCAGAAACAACAGGGAACAACATGGAGCTACAGAAACAACATGGAACAAAATGGCGGCTGCGCCTCTGATCGCTCGATCCTCTTCCAAGATGGCAGCCACGTCTTTGTCCATTGCGCTATCCCGCATTGGACAAGGCGCCGCTGACATAGCGCCCCCCTCCCGAAGGAGTCCACCGACCTGGGGGGAAAAGAAGCAAAGTATTTTCAGGGCCCTGGCTTGTCCGGGAAGGCCCTATGAAACCTTTTGACTAATCTGGGGGCCTTGACATGTTCTGCTAACACCCACTCCGGCTGCAAGTCTTTGGAAAGCCACTGCACAAAGTATTGAAGTCTGCCCCTAAGCCTTTTAGAGTCTAAAATATCCTTAAGCTCAAAGTGGGTATGTTCCTCGATCATGATCGGGACTGGGGCGCTCCCCTGTGGAGACCACTTTGCGGTGGGTTACTGCCTTTTAAGCAGGCTAACGTGGAACACCGGGTGCACCTTGCGCCACGTGTGGGGAAGGTCTAGCCTAAGGGTGACCGGGTTGACCACTTCAGTCACCCGTAGAGGGCCAACAAACTTGTCCGCAAACTTGCGGGAGGGCTGGGTCGATCGCAGGTGCTTAGTGGAGAGATATACCATGTCTCCTGCCACATAGGTTGGCTGTGGCCCTCTCTTTTTATCTGCATGAGTTTTGTAGTCTTCTCTGGCCTTCCTCAGCGTCCTTTGGATCTCTGGCCAGGCTGCGGCAACCCGCGCCCCAGGACTCGGGGTGCAAGGCGGAGGAGCAGAAGTATCAATAGCTGGGAAGGGCAGGAAGTCCCGACCACCCACGGCCCGGAACGGAGACACCCCCGTGGACGCGTGGTCGGTGTTGTTATAGCAGTATTCTGCCACATCCAACAGGTTGGCCCACTGGTCCTGCTGATACGTAGAGAAGCACCTCAAGTATTGCTGGAGCGTCCGCTGAACTCTTTCGGTCGCTCCGTCTGTCTCGGGATGGAATGCCGTACTCAACGCCCGTTGGGTCCCCAGGGCGGCCAGGAACGCCTTCCAAAATTTAGCAGCGAACTGCGGCCCGCGGTCACTTATGACCCGACGAGGGCTACCATGCAGGCGAAATACATGATGTATAAAGAGTTTGGCCAGCTCCGGCGCCGTTGGCAGTCGTCGCAACGGCACAAAGTGGGCCTGCTTGGAGAACAGGTCCACTATCGTCCAGATGGCGGTGAACCCCCCGCTCTCCGGGAGGTCCACTACGAAATCCATGGCTATTTCTCTCCATGGTTCTGCAGGGTCAGCTACTTGCTGCAATAGGCCCGTGGGGCGTCCCACCTTCGTTTTATTCCTGGCGCACACGTCACACTCGGCGATGTATTGTTTTGCGTCCCTCCTCATCATCGGCCACCAGAACTGCCGGGCGAGTAGCTTCAGCGTCTTTGAGAGCCCGAAGTGTCCTGCCATGAGCGTGTCGTGCCCTATTTCTAGGACCTGTGCCCTCAGGGCCTCGGGGACGTAAACCTTGGTTCCCTGGCTCCAGATGCCGTCATTCTCTTCCAGGCCTTCTGGGTGCCGGACCAGCCATTCGTCTGTGCGGGACGCTGTCTTGATCTGGTCCAGGAGAGGCTTTGCCAGCTCTCCGGCGGTGGCCTTTGCTTTGACTGCTGCCCGGGTGGCGGCGACCAAACCCAGTTGTGGGTTAGAGAATACGGTTCCCATCTCTCCTGGGGCCGAGTAGTCCGCATCAGGCATGCGCGAGAGAGCGTCCGCTACGACATTTTTCGGGCCCGGGATGTATCTCAACTTAAAATTGAATCTGCTAAAGAACTGGGCCCATCTCAGCTGCTTAGCGTTCAGTCTCTGGGGGTCTGCAGGGCCTGCTGGTTCTTTTGATCTGTCCAATCTTCGAAAGGGACCGGCGTTTCCTCCAGGAAGTGCCTCCTATGGGCCAGAGCCGCCCGTATGGCAAACGACTCCTTCTCCCATACGTGCCATCTTTTTTCCGTTTGGGTGAACTTCTTGGAGAGATAAGCACATGGCCTCAAGTGGCCTTCTTCATCCGGCTGGAGGAGGACTGCTCCGTATGCCGCCTCGGACGCGTCACACTGCACTGTGAAGGGCCTGCTCATCACCGGGTGAATCAACAGGGGCTGGCTGGTGAACTGCCGCTGAGGTTCACGAACGCCTCTTGACACTGTGGTGTCCATTGAAGTTTGGCGCTAGGGGTTTTGGTCTTCCTGGTTTCTCCCAACCCCTTAGTTTTAAGCAGGTCTGTTAGCGCTAAGGTAGTCTCTGCAAAATTCGGGATGAATTGCCGGTAGAAGTTCGCGAATCCCAGGAACCCCTGCAGCTGTCTCCGCGTGCGGGGGCTTCCCATTCCAGTATGTCTCGCCCCCTCGCCGGCTCCATCGCGATGGACCCGTGTGGAGATGCGATATCCCAAGTAGTTCAACTCGGTCTGATGGAACTCGCATTTGGACAACTTGGCGTATAGCCGATTGTCTTTCAGCCTCCTCAGGACTTCCCGGGTCAACGCCACGTGCTCTGTACGGGTCTCTGTGTAGATCAGGACGTCGTCCAGGTACACGATGACCCCCTTGTACAACAGGTCTCTGAGGGCCTCGTTGATCAACTGCTGGAAGATTTTTGGCGCCCCCTTTAGGCCGAAAGGGGTGACTAAAAACTCGAAATGGCCCAAGTGACAGGTGAAGGCCGTCTTCCAGCAGTTATCTGTTCAAGGATTGGCTCTTCGCCAGAGGGGGGAGGGGCTCGGGGAGTTTTGAGCAGGGATTTTGGAGGGAAGGCTTCAGTACGGTTTTTGTGTGAGCGTTGGTAGGCCGCTCAATAATCACACTCACTCGGGTATTGAGGAAATGCTTTATGAGTCCTTAATCCAAGGCAGTAAAAACCGTACTGAAGCCTTCCCTCCAAAATCCCTGCTCAAAACTCCCCGAGCCCTCCCCCTCTGGCAAAGAGCCAATCCTTGAACAGATAACCCGGAACCCCACCCCTCTTGTCCTTTTTCGGCGGGAACTCCAACAGCTCAGAAACAACAGGGAACAACATGGAGCTACAGAAACAACATGGAACAAAATGGCGGCTGCGCCTCTGATCGCTCGATCCTCTTCCAAGATGGCAGCCGCGTCTTTGTCCATTGCGCTATCCCGCATTGGACAAGGCGCCGCTGACAGTAACCCATTATTATATGGGACCACGGTGAAAAATGGGCTTTTGTGTGCTTTCAGGGGTTATTTTTGTGACCATTCCTCCTTTAGGTTTTTTTTTTGCCTCAAACAACTTATATCCTTCCCCCTTCAAGCTGGTTTTAAATCTGACAGATAGGCGAAATTTATTTTGGTGCTCCCCCCCCCCCCCAACCAAACCTGGAGCAGGCGTGGAGGTGGAGTTACCAGCTGGCGCAGACGTGGAGTTTCCAGCATACGTGGAGGCTCCACTTCAACATACGCTGGAAACTCAATCTCCACGCTGGCTGGTAACTTGACTCCGCACCTCCTGGAAACACAGCAGACGGGGAGGCGGAGTTTCCAGCTGGCGGCTGTGCGCCCCTGCGGATCTGGCGCTCTTGGCGGGTGCCTACTCTGCCGAGTGCGTTAATCCGCCTCTGTTTGTCAGTACCAGTCTATCAGTAGACATGTTTCTGAATAGCTGTCGCATAGTTGGTAGCAGTATATGAATTCGAAAAATGTTCATTTAGCAAGAGTTTCCTGGTTGAGCTTCACGGGAAAGACACTTGGAAGTAGCCACATGTAACTCTCACCTGCGCTCTGGTTAACTCTTCCCTAGTTAACCACCGGGAATGTGGCACAGCTGGCTAAGTGTCAGCTGCATAAGATCTCTCTGACCAATAGGTCATGAGTTTGAGGCCTGCCCGGGTCAAGGTGGGTGCTCGACCTTTAAGTGTAGCCTGCTGCCGACCTTTGCAGCCCGAAAGACAATTGCATCTGTCAAGTAGGAGATAAAGGTACCACATTAAGTGGGGAGGCACATTTTGACTGAATTATGAGCCCATTAAAGAACTCAAGGAACGCTGAGGAATCGGAAGGATCAACAAGGGACGCTGGGAACGCTGAGAGATGAGGAGTGCGTCAGCTCCCCATGGTGGCCAGAGTTTGTCTCTGTTCGTCTATATGTGTGTATGTGGAAACGGCAGGGATTGTCTGCTATGTATGTGTATCTGTAATCCGCTCTGAGTCCCCTTCGGGGTGAGAAGAGTGAAATATAAATAAAGTGTATTATTATTATTAGTTAGGTTGGACTCACACAGTACCCAGTATCATTCCTTTGAACAATGAAAAATTATCCAAGTGGTTCCAGACAGATAAAAACCTGGTTCCACTTTGTACTTCGGTCTGACTTAGTTGTTGGGTAAAATAATACACTTCATTATTTATTTAGTTATTAACTTTATTTATACCCCGCCACCATCTCCCCAAGGGGACTCGGGGCGGCTTACATGAGGCCAAGCCCAACGACACATAATAACAACATAACAGCAAATAATACAACAATACAATCAATATACTTACACAAAAGCAATAACAGACAGTTTAAAACCATTCTGGGCGGGCCAAATGTGAAATATTAAAATTTTAAAATAAATAACACTGGATGCGAACAGAGGTAGAATGTATTTATTTATTTTCCGCTCTTCTCCCCTTGGGGACTCATAGCGGATTACAGCATTTACATACATAGGCAAACATTCAATGCTTATACAATCATATACAATGACACACAAACACAAACAAAGGCAGAAGCCTCTCCTTTCATTTCCGGCTTCTGGAGGCAATGCTAATCTCTGGCTCCATTTTCAAGGCGATGAGCCTGTGTTGTCACCTTCTGATTGTGTGACTGGCAAAATTGCTTGGAGCATCTCTTTGCTCCCCCCCCCCCCCCGCGGAGATGATACCTATTTATCGATTTGCATGTATACAATACAAACTGCTAGGTTGGCAGGAACTGGAACTGATAGATGGGAGCTCACCCTGTCTCACAGATTTGAACTGGCAGCCTTTAGGTCAGCAGTTTATTTATTTACAACATTTATATACCACCCAGAAGGGGACTCAGAGCAGCTTACAAGTCATATGAACATACAACATACTACATTACTAGCATAGTACTAATACATCATTCATAATATTAGTATTATATAACATTATGCTGTTAAGCAGCACAAGAGTGTAACCCAGTTCCAGCAGTTAAGTGAGCTCTTCCTTAAGCCACACACAAGTAAATCTGGACAAACACAAACATAACATTGCAATTGTTGTTGTGGGCGTTCAAAAGTTTCTGATTGATGGCCACCCTAATGGTTTTTCTGGACTGAGAGTATGCAACTCAGCTAAGGTTTCCCACTGGGTTTCCATGGCTACGCAGAGAGTTGAACCCTGGTATCTGGTTTCGTAGTCCAGCCTATAAACCCCTATACCACACTATATATTTTTTTGCTATTGCAATACAGATGGCAAAAATATAAGGAATAGCCTTCTGCTTCAGGTGCAGGTGAGTTGTGTTTGTGTACTTGTATGTTACTAAAAGGTGGATACAATGCTGTCAGTGTGTAAACTGAACCCTGTTGGAGCCTCTGCTCTATCATAGGATTCTGAATGGTCGGATTGATGTGATGCAGTGGGTACCTTGTAATTCAACTATTCTGATTGGTTCGCTTCACAGCTGAGGCGAGCTACCATTTCAAACCCCATAACGGGAGTCTTGGAGACGGCACATTACAGAATTAGCAAAAGGTAAGACTTCGTATATGCTGTCCCTATCTATAATGAGTGCCTGGATGGTGCTCATCAGGAGAAAAAAATAGCCAGAAGCTTATTTTTTTCTGGTCGGTCTCTTACTATTTGCAAATAGTGTAACAAACTGTTGCTGGCGGGTTTCCCAGATTCCTTCTCTAACCAGGAGTTCTGTTCTTGTTTGCTAGGGTTTTTTTTTAGTCTATTGCAATGTGCTTGTGGATAATCCCCCTATGTAATGTAGCGATCTCCTTTCTGCTTTTCTCCATCAAAATCCGACAAACCTTTGCATTTGAAGAATGTCCTTCTAGAATATACTCAACAAAGTAGACCTGCCTTTCCCCTGTGCAGGAAAACTACAGAAGCTGCTGCTTTGGCAGGACTATGCGTTGGCATTGTGAATTAGAGGTTGAGCACTTGTATATTCTCATTGTAAGAGAAACGACTAGCCTGACTGCTAATTCCATCGTTGTCTAGTGGGAGCCAGGCACATTGTTATGTTACAGCACAAACAAACAAGGAGGGGGTATAGGTTGAAATAGCACACAAGAAAGAAGGCCTGGTCACTAAGAACCGGAGGTGCAATCTAAAGAGTATTGTATCTTCAATGTAAGGAAGATCAACACAATAATATAAAGGTCCACACAATATTATATTCAGATCAACAGAATAATAGTAAGGTCAACACAATAATGCACTCACTGCGCCTCAGAATGTCAATGGAGGTAATTCGGTCTGCACAAAAAGTAGTTCTACACACGAGTTCAACACACTAAAGTCCACCAGAATGCTTGGGGCCTCCGCGTGTGTTAAAGACACCCGGTCCCGTTTGTGGTTGCGGAGCGAATGCTCCCAATGAGGGCCGAGGTGGCAAAGTTGGGACCATCCAAGGAACATTCCATTGGGTGAACTACCAACGAGACACATCATCCCTTCACCCCAACAACCTTAACTTTGCCACCTCGGCCCTCATTGGGAGCATTCGCTCTGCAACCACAAACGGGACCGCCTGTCTTTAACACACGCGGAGGCCCCAAGCATTCTGGTGGACTTTAATGTGTTGAACTCGTGTGTAGAACTACTTTTTGTGCAGACTGAATTACCTCCATTGACATTCTGAGGCGCAGTGAGTGCATTATTGTGTGCTGTGAGAGATCATCAGGTGTGCCGTGGGAAATTACAGTGTAGAGAGAGAGAGAAACTTCAGGCAGCTGAAATGAGGTTTTCCTGGCCGAAGCAGCAATGCCAGCCAGCCTGGCTGCAGTTAGGGAGAGCCTTTGGCGTCCAGAACTTTCCTCCCTCCCTCCCTCTCCTTCCTCCCCTCCTTCCTTCCTTCCTTCCTTCCTTCCCCTTCCTTCCTCCCCTCCCCTCCTCCCCTCCCCTTCCTTCCTTCCTTCCTTCCTTCCTTCCCCCTCTCTGCACGCCAAGGGCTACCTGGCCAGGCTGTGGTTCCTCCTGCTTCCTGGTTCCTGAGCACTCTTCTGCCCTCCTCCCCTCCGGCAGCAAGGAGGAGGAGAGGGAGGGAGGAGGATTCTGCGGAAGCTGCCCCCGTCGAACCCCGCTCCCGGAGGCCCGAGGCAAGGCTCTTTGCCCTCTAGCCCCTTCATGCCGGGGAAGGGGAACAATCCCTCATCTCCTGGCCTCTCCTGGCTGGGCTCTGGGTTCGCTGCAGAGTAGAGCAGAGCAGAGGTCGGGATGCGCAGCTCCACAGCTCAGCTTGGTTCCTTCCCGATCTGGCCCCAAGGTGACAGCAGGGAAGCCGAAGGGACGCCGGGGGGGGGGAGGCACTCCTGGGGGGCTGAACCCTTTCGGGAAGGAGAGCTGGGGGTGGCGACGGCTGCGAGCCTCCGCCGCAGTTTGTTCCGAGGCTCGGAGCCACCCTGTGTGCTCAATTCCTATTTGTCTTGCTCAGCCGAGCCCACGTGCGCTTCGGCCACTCAGCGCAGCCCTCCCCCGCAGGACAGTGACGGGCCTCCTGCGTGTGGGCCTCCCAGGGCCGGGGGGCCGGGAGGGGGATTTGGCAGAAGCAGCGGCGTCATGAGGGGGGAGGGTGACAGTTAGTAAAATGACAGAGTGTCATTTTGTGTCATTTTGGTTGGTGGTGTGCCCCAGGATTTTGTAAATGTAAAAAATGTGCCGCGGTTCAAAAAAGGTTGAAAATCAGCTATTATACTGTCATGGATCTTAGCAGATGTTGTTGTTGCAGTTAAATTAGCAGATTTTGAAGTGGAGGTGCTTGTTGTGGCATCTTAATTAACCATTTTTTTTAAAAAAAGTATTCTACTTTTTAATCTGAAAAAAAATCTCACAGTTCATTATTGAACTTAAATATCAACTTCTATTTTTCCCCCACAAAGTTCCACAAAAAAAAATCAGTTTGCATTTTAAAAAAAAATCCCACTAGCATTTGCATATAGATTCAGATTTTTATTTTATTTTATTTATATTTTTTTAAAGGAGACAGCAAAGATAAAAAGAGCATTTAACTTCTGGATACTGAGAAGTTTTCTGGGAAACTCTGCGCACAAATGGCTCTCGTACTTTTCCATTTGGGGGGAGAAAAAGTGAAAGGACAATTAAAGCAAATTTATCTCTCCGATTTGAGTTGAATATGGGAATCCGAGTAGCCTGGCTACTGTGATGCTTTTAAGCGTTCTTTCCGAGCTGAGCATTACATAATATCCAGACCAATCAGAACCCTTTCAATTGCCTGTGGCTTGGCCCAGAAGCTTGCTATTAGAGTAAGCCCTTGTCCTTTCTCTTTTTGTAGCTGAGCCGAGCTACTGTGCATGACCCTCAGACTGGGAAACTGACCACAGCACATTACAGAGTCTCAAAGAGGTAAGGGGAGATTGGTACGTCTAAGGAACTTCCACATTTCTCTGTGTAATGCTTGCGTCAGACTTGCTGTGGGATTCTGTACACATTTTTCCTCTTCAGCTAACTGGAAGAAAGGGTCTAGTCTTGAAACAGAGCACTAACATCTGAACATCTTGGAGTGGTTAAAAGGGGGAAGCTGCAAATTTAAACTCCTGGGTAAGAACTAATCAAGATCAAGCACTGTGAGCATGGGCTTCATTCTTTCTCATTGAATTCCATGGGTATCCAGCACTTCTACGTGGATTGGTCGATGCACTTGCTCTCTGTTATGCATGATTCCAGTACAACTAACACATTGACTTGTGCACTGTATCATCTGCTTGCTGTGTGTTAATTTTAAACACTTCCTATTAATTATTTATTTACATTATTTATATTCCGCCCTTCTCACCCCGCAGGGGACTCAGAGCGGTTTACAATGTACACATACAGGCAAACATTCAATGCCATAGACACACAGCATATATAGACAGACACAGGCAATTTAACATTCCAGCTTCTGGCCACCAGGGGGAGCTGTCGCAATCCTTCATTCTTTTGCGTACTTCCTGGAGATTTTATGGCCTCATAAATCAGTTAAATTAGCCTCCCCATAATGTGGTACCTAAATTTCCTACTTGACAGATGCAACTGTCTTTCGGGTTGCAAAAGTCGACATCGAGCTGCACAATTTGGTTGAGATCTTACCCCGACCCAGGCAGGCCTTGAACTCATGACCTTCTGGTCAGGAGAGATCTTATGCAGCTGACTCCCAGCCAGCTGCACCACAATCCTGGTCCTAGGGGGAGGTTTTGTAATAAAAAGTAGTGTGTGGTCCCTAGCTCAAAATCTATTTTTAAAATGTTTATTGGATTAGGTATTGCAGGAGTCGGGGGAGGCACCCGATGCATGGATCTACCTCCTGGCATTCATGCAGATCAGGGGGCGGTGCCCCAGTCACTCAGAAGACCCATTTAGGGGGGCCCTCCTCCCTAGCAGCCGTGGCGAAGAGATCTGGTGGCGCACACTGCTGTGCGCAGATCCTGTCTGTGTATATACGCCCGCCGGTCAGCCCTCTTTCTGTGCAGGCAAAGAGATCTGGTGGCGCGCACAGTGGCGCGCAAAGATCCCAGCCGTGCACATGTGCTGGCCGGCCTGCCCTCTCCCTGCGCAGGCGAAGAGATCTGGTGGTGCGCACAGCGGCGCATGAAGATCCCGGCTGTGTGCATGTGCCGGCCAGCCGGCCGGCCCTCTCCCTGCGCAGGTGAAAATATAGGTTTTTTAAATAAAAAAATTACTTCCTACCTTTAAAAAAACCCCAAATATTTAAACTTACTAAATTATTTAATTTGTCTAGATCAGGGGTCAGGAACATTTTTGACTGAGAGAGCCATAAACGCAAAATATTTGGAAATTTATTTCAGTGAGAGCCATATAATATATACAATATATTTTAAGACTGAATTCAACTAAATGTGAGTATATACGTACATACTATGAGAAAAGGATTCCCCCGGCAGAATGACGGGACACTTTAGACCTGGCTTTGCAAAAGGAAGGAAGAGGGAGAATGGAGGAAAGAAGGAAGGGGAGAGAGGGAAGGAAAAACGAAAGAGAGAAGGAAAGGGTGAAGGGGGAGAAAGGAAGGAAGAGGAAGGAAGGAAGAGGGAGAATGGAGGAAAGAAGGAAGGAGAGAGGGAAGGAAAAGGAAGGAGAGAAGGAAAGGGTGAAGGGGGGAAGGAAGGAAGAGGGAGAATGGAGAAAAAAGGAAGAGAAGGAAAGGGTGAAGGGGGAAAAAGGAAGGAAGAGGGAGAGCCAGATGCAGTCATGAAAAGAGCCACATCTGGCTCCCGAGCCGTGGGTTCCCTACCCCTGGTCTAGATCCATCTTAAAACAACATGTGATTTTTATGATGGGCCTGATATGAAAGATCCTGTCACTGTTCTATACTTAGTATGGAAACTGTGTAATGGATCTGTGTCTGAACTTCACGAAAGTCAGTAGCGAAGTCTGGAAAATAGCATGTCTTTTGTGTTTGCGGTCTTGTACATAGTAGAACAGTTGTTCGCTAGCACTTCAAGACAAGAGCCAAATGTATTATTTCTGGGTAAAGTTCAACTTTTAAATTGTACAGAGACAAGTTCTTAAAAGTCTTGGCCTGTGCTGTGGAATAGATTCAGGGAGAGACACGGGCAGAACTTCACAATTGAATGCATTCAAAACGGCAATCGAGGAGCAAGATGAATAAATAAATGCAATCTGGCTCCCTTTTACATTCAACTGATGAGTTGCGAGGGTTCATACTGGCACCTTCGTTTTCTTTTTAACAACAAAATATTTTGGTAATTTATTTCATCAGCTGCCACAACAACCAAGAGCTAAAGCCCATTGCTTTTTATGCAGTCCTCCTTCAGGCAGTTGACGTATGAAAAACTCTAGTTACATGGGATACGCATTTTGATTATTCAGTGTAAGCAGATTTCCCCCCTTTAAAAATAGGTCTCTTCACAGCTAAATATTAGGCCTGGTTGATAAAAAAATTGTTCAAAACTCGTTTCGGATGTAGGGGGTGCTGGCGCTTCGAATATGATTGAGTTCTGAAAAATTTTGGGAAAATTTCAAAATTAATTAGTTAAAATTCCGAAATTTCAGAATGGCTTCAGTAATGGCCGCATCCAAACTGAAAGGAAAACGGCGTCCAAAGTGGGTTAAAGCAGCCGCTTTGGACGCAGCTCCTCTCCCCCAATGCCAGGAAGGAAATTGGTGTCAAAAGCAGGTTAAGCAACCACTTTGGACGCGGCTTTCCTTTCCCCCCACAGGGCCATTCAGATCCTTGTTGCGGGCCAGGTGCACAGGGCCAGGCACAAGCCGACGTTCTTTCGGCACGCGCTTCTCTCCTAAGTGAACGTTCTCCTCTCCTAGGCCCTGTTCAGAAGCAGAGGGAAGACCTGAGCTTTCAAACTGGGTTTGAGAACGTTTGCCTAGGAGAGGAGCGCGTGGTGGAAAAATGCCGGCCTGTGCCCGGCCCTGCGCACCTGGCCCGCAACAAGGCCCAGGGCGCCGGTCCCTCGGCGTGCCCGGTGACGTGCTCCTGGGTGCGCTCGCCCGCCGGCGAGAGGAGCGTGCACATCACAAAACAGCTCACCGAGGCCGCAGCTTTGGCCGATGAAGAGGACGCACCCGGCAGTGGGCAATGGAAGGGAAAAACTTTTTCGAAAATGGCGATTTCTTTCTGAAAAATGGTGGCGGTGGATTCGAATTTGGAAATTCACTTCCGAGTTGCTTACAGCAGTTCAGAAACGCTTCATAAGTAATTTAGAATCGAATTTAATACGAATTTGATCAAGATCCGAAAAACCTAACCAGGCCTACTACATATGTATTAACAAGTGCAGATTTTCAAAATTGGAAACTTACTGGTGAAGGAATAACTTTTTGTCCTTCTCTGGGGTCCTGGAAGGATTTCTACATTTCTGCTTGAAGCACTCTTACTGGCAACCAAAAATACCACCTCTTGCATTTTTAAGAGAAACCTACTTCCTCCTCCCAGACATTCCAAGCAGCCTTTCATGGCCAACACATTTCTGTATCATGGCACGCCTCTGCTTATGAAGAGGCTACTGTTCATGCCGAGGTACGTGGCATGCAAGGTGGCCTCTGGCCAGCGGCAGAAAGCCAAATTCCCAGCCAAGCCATACTCCGTGCCATAATAATTTGTCAAGTCTACCACAACTTCCAGGACGCTGCAGCCAATGCAGTATACTTGTCAGATACTTACTCTACCATTCAATATCCTCTCAGAGAGCCATAAAAGCAAAATATTTGGAAATTCATTTCAGTGAGAGCCATATAATATATTTTAAGACTGAATTCAACTAATTGCAGTGGTGTGGATTTGTAGTTCACCAGGCATCAAAGAACATTCTGAGCTCCACCAACAATAAAATTCAACCAAACTTATTATTTATTTAATTAAAACTTTTGTATCCCGTTCAAAATCCGTTCGGACAGGTAAACTTGGCATGCAGGACTTCCATGACCAACAGAACATGCTGGAGGAGGTTGGGGAAGGCATGTACAATGAATTAGATTTACAGTACCTTCAATCGCTTCAGCTTCATCGGCCCCTGGGCATGTGCTCCCTGCATGAGACCTCTTCCCCCCATGTGCTTGCAACGTTGGGGCACGTCCCTCTCCTGGTGTTGGAACTGTAAACCTTCCAACCCCGGTGGGGGCAAGCGGCGAGTGGCAAGGGCTCCCCGGATAGCCTGAGCCATAGGGGCCTTGAGCCATGTCCCTTCTGAGCTCGGCGGGGCGAGAGGGGCCTGCCCCGCATGGCCTGAGCCATGCAGGGGGGCCTTGCGCTCAACCCTCATCCCTTCTGAGCTCGGCGGGAGCAATAGGTGAGTGGTGTGCTTTCTCCCGCTCACACCTTTGCCTCCAAGCTCCTCCTCCTGACTCACTGTATCCCTGTGGGAAGAGGAGGAGGAGCCAATCAGAAGAGTCTGGCTGTTTGGCTCGCATAGAAGCAAGCAGCCATTTTGCAGAGGCAGAGGGGGCGGGGCCAACCGAGGCAGCTTCCCAACCCCCGGAAAATGGTCCAGCGATCCCCTTGTTGAGAACCGCTGAAGTAGAGGCTAGCCTCGAGCAAAGGTTCTCAGCTGCTGCTTAACGCGCAGAAGGAGAGAACTGAGCCAGATGCAATCATCAAAAGAACTACACCTGGCTCGCGAGCCATAGGTTCCCGACCCCTGTTCTAAAGGATCGCGGGAGAGTGTTTCTTTGGGCAAAGGAGCATTTAGACCATGGGAGAAAGTCCCCTTTGCACAAATCTGTTGAAAGATAATTTGAACATTGCCGGAATCTTCTTAAATCATGCAGTATTAAGATGGAACAAAAGGGTTTTTTATCGTGTCAGAAGTGACTTGAAAAACATACTGCAAGTTGCTTCTGGTGCGAGAGAATTGGCCATCTACAGAGACATTGCCCAGGGGACGCCCAGATGTCTTACCATCCTGCTGGGAGGTGTCTCTCATGTACCTGCAAGTTAGAACTGACAGATGGGAGCTCACCCAGTCTCAAGGATTTGAATCGGCAACCGTCAGGTCAGCAGTCTAGCCGGCACAAGGGTTTAATCCATTGCGTCACTCTGGCTCACTGGAATAGAAGTGAACGTCAATTATTACTATGGCTTGGTTTATTTCATTAGGTGGGAACTTCATAAACAATGTTATGCTTAGGAAATTTGACTTTTAAATATTCAGCCTGAAAATTTGAGAAGTTGTTAACAGTAATGAGAAGCACATTTGAGAATCCAGAGAGCATGGCTTTGAGAAGTGACAGGGAGACTTTGCAGGGTTATTTTCTACTTCCATATGACACGGGGTGATAGGGAATGTGTTGACAAGCGTATTTCCTGGGAAGGGAAGTGGGAGTTGGGCAGTTCCTCCTCCGTTGGATATCCTTGCCCCCTACTCACCTTTCTCTTGCTGATAGACACCAAATATATGGAACTGTGTTGACTGGCATGAAATGAAAGAAGGCATTGAATGAATGAGACATGGAATGAACTTTCCATAAAGGTGCAACATTATGTGTAACATGTGTTTCACTGGAAATTTCAGTCATGTCTCATTCATTCAGTGCCTCCATTGAAAAGATGGAAATGTATGAGAGGAGATATTGTACTAGAGAAGCACCAAATTATACTTATTTTTTTTTTACATATTTCTGTATCTTTCCTATTAAAAGAATGCTCAGAATGGCTTATGGTAATTTGAAATGCAATAAAAAAATGGCACAGTAAAATAATTGCTGTTGCAGCAGGCACGCACACAGCTCGCCCCGCTTCCGGTTAGAACAAATTCTGCCAGGCTCTTTTTCCCCCAAAAAACTGATGCCATGAAATACAGTAATGTAATAGCTCAGTTAGGGAAAATGCCAGGTCAGCTTCATGCATTTGCTAAAGTAATCAAAGCAGAAGCAGAGCTGGGTGCAAGGCTGCTTCTAAATCGGGTGGGAATCACAGGGCCCTCCAGATATGGTTGGAATGCAACTTCTAGCATTCCTTAGCAATGGTTACTTTGGATATGTTATACAGATATATATATATATATATATATATATATATATATATATATATATATATGTAGCTGTCCTCGTTAGGCTGAAGTAAACAAAAAAAATTCCGGGCCAATACCCACCAAATTTGGCAACAAAACGTCTCACAACGCAAGGAGTGACCAACAATAAAAATCCCCCCAAAACCCCCTCAACATTAATTAAATTAAGAACTTATGCATCCTCCGTTGTCCCGCTCTAGCCCCTCCCCCTTGCTGCACTCCCCTTTCCTTCCCTCTGGCGTTCCTTCCTTCCTTCTTTCCCTTTGGAAAGGGAAGGAATGTGGTGAAGGGGCAATAAGAGGCCCCGCCCCCACTCCGGCCCCACCCCCTACTCCAGCCCCATCCCTGCCCCTTCCCCGCTCTGGCCCTGCCCCCTCTCCCTCGCCACACTCCAGCTTCCTTCCCTCTTGCCTCTTTTCCTTTGGCAAACAAGGGGGAGGGATGTGGTGGAGGGGCAATGAGAGGCCCCGCCCCCCACTCCGGCCCCACCCCCTACTCCAGCCCCATCCCTGCCCCTTCCCCGCTCTGGCCCTGCCCCCTCTCCCTCGCCACACTCCAGCTTCCTTCCCTCTTGCCTCTTTTCCTTTGGCAAACAAGGGAGAGGGATGTGGTGGAGGGGCAATGAGAGGCCCCTGCCCCCCCACTCCGGCCCCACCCCCTACTCCAGCCCCATCCCTGCCCCTTCCCCGCTCTGGCTTTGCCCCCTCTACCTTGCCGCACTCCAGCTTCCTTCCCTCTTGCCTGCCTTCCTTTCCTTTGGCAAACAAGAGAGAGTGGGATGTGGTGGAGGGGATGTGGTGGAGGCCCCACCCCCTACTCCAGCATCCCTGCCCCTTCCCCCGCTCTGGCTTTGCCCCCACTACAGCCACGCCTTCCCCTTGCTCTGGCAGCCACGCCTTGCCTGGCCCTGCCCCCTCCCACCGCACACCAGCCTCCTTCCCTCTTGCCTTCCTTCCTCCTTCCCTTTGACAAAGGCACCATGCTGCTCCTGCTGCCGCTGGAAGCAGCCCTGGCCCCGCCCACACCCTGTGACGACACAAGCCCAAACCCCTTGGCCCAGAAAGAAAGGCACCATCTGATCCTTCTCGAAAGCCGGCCATCCTCTACATAATAATGACAGGTATGCTTGAGACAGATATCATTTCCTATATACATAAATAATATATCAAATAAGTCTATAGTTGGCCCTTCCAGACAGGGAAGGCACCATCCGATCCCTCCCAACAGATACCCAGCAATACTAAAATAGATAGATAGATAGATAGATAGCCATGTCCAATGTTCCAGATTAGGAAAACCACACAGTCTCTACATCAATGCCGACAAATGAACAAGAAATATTCTTTGCCCACAAACATTCACAAATATCATATATTACAGACCAACACTTTCTCATTACATTATTTTCCATACCACACAACGCCACAGCAACGCATGACAGGGCACGGCTAGTTAGGTATAAAATGAGCTTTTGCAATCTATGCTAAGCAGACTGATTTTTTAATGAAATAGAGCTGAAGCATCTTCTACAGAGTCCAATGTAAACTCTGCAGATTAGATATATATATATGCCTAAAACAGCCAGTAGGTGATGTTCGGAAAACTGTTATTGTTGCCAAATTTTTCAGAACCCCAACTTTTCAAGACCTTAACCATTTGGGGTCGGGGGTCCTAACTGAAGAAACAGTTATATAGATAATACCCAATATCTTGAGCGGAACCCCTAAATTTGGTAGCCAGTGCAAACAGAGCCATATGTAATGATCTTCAACACAAATTCTCAACTTGGAGAAGGAAATTTAAGTCCTCTGTGTCTTCAGATATGAGAAACTCCTAATATGTCAGTTTCCTTAAGAAGTATTGTGCCAATTGGTAAATCCCATAGTGGCACACTGGTATCTGATGCCTCCCAACAAAGGATTCTCCCAGGCAGGAAGCAGCCAGGCTTTGAAGCTGCAAGGCTATTCAGTGCTAATCAAAGTGGCAAATTGCAACATTCACACTTGCCTCGAACAGACAAAAGCTCTTTCTCCCACCCTGGACGTTATTCCACAGATACATAAACCTCATTTGCCTAGTTTCCAACAGACCTCACAACCTCTGAGGATGCCTGCCATAGATGTGGGAGAAATGTCAGGAGAGAATGCTTCTGGAACGTGGCCATACAACCCGGGAAGCTTGCAGCAACCCAATGGGCATTTGTTCTTGCTATTTTATTTCCAGTAATACAAGGTTGTTATTCCCAACTAGTAAATACTTCTGTATGTCCCACAGATTCAGTTGGTGTAGGGCAGAGGTCGGGAACCGTTTTGACTCAGCCATGAAAGCAAAATATTTGGAAATTTATTTCAGTGAGAGCTATATAATATATATATATATATATATATATATATATATATATATATATAATATATTTTAAGACTGAATTTAACTTGGAGTATATACACATGACAGGGGACGGCTAGTTTAATATAATGCCAAGTTTTCAAACGCTGTGGGTTTTTTAAAAAATACAATACAAATGTACCCTTGGTTCGCTTCTGATTCAATAAATAAATAAATAAAACATTGGCCCGCTTCCGGTGACTGGTCCGGAGGCCTTCACAGGTCTCAGCGATGCTGGCGCTCTCAGGGCCCAGGCCAGGCCCCACTCCGGGGCAGGCCCGGAGGGAGCTGCTTCAGAGAGGGCCCCAGACGGTAAGGACGGGGTATGCTCCTTTTTGCGGGGCGCTTGTTCCGAGACCTCCGCACCGCCCAGGGAGCCTGGAGCGCCTGAGGTGGGGCAGGGGGAATCTCCGCTGCGTACCCCGCCGGGGCCACCTCCACTTTATTGCTTGCCGGCAACATCACCACAGTTCACTCAGTGAGACAAAAGCCGCTCTGCGCATGTGCGCTGAGAGCCGGACGTGCCGGAAACCCAGCTCCCTACAGCATTCTCCTTTCGCGCTCTCCTCTTGTCATCTATGAGGAGTGAGGAATTTTCTCCTCCTGTAGACACCGTAGCGCAGGGGTGCTCATTAGGTAGATCACGATCTACTGGTAGATCGCGTAGGGCGTCCTGGTAGATCACAGGCAGGGCGGGAGGAAGGTTCAGTCCCGCCCTGCAGGCTCCCAACGCCACCCAAGTGCTGCCGGCCCTGGGTTATCTGAGGTCCTTTCCACACAGTTGAATAAAACCCCATGTTATCTGCTTTGAATCAAATAATATGGCAGTGTGTACTCAGAAAACCCAGTTCAAAGCAGATATTGTGTTATATGTTTCACATTTTTGTAGTGGGTAGGTAGATCATTTTGACTTGGCTGTTTTATAAATAGCTCGCATGCTGAAAAAGTGTGAGCACCCCTGCCGTAGCCTCTCAAAAGCGAGCCAGATGCAATCATCAAAAGAGCCACATCTGGCTTGCGAGCCACAGGTTCCCGACCTATGGGGCTAACAGCTTATTCTCAGTGAAACTAACTTTGCTTACTATGATCTAAATTTATTTCTTTAAAATATAACCAACTGCTTTGAATAACGCTTCATGTGTCTTTAGTCTCTTTATACTGTTCTTTTTCATTTGCTCTGTTTTTACACTACCAATGGGAGAGAATTTATTTCTAAAGCTCCCTATTTTCAAATATCATGGTTGTATGTGTACATTCTCCATACTCTTTGAGATTCTGTAACCAGTGTTGTGTCTCATTTCACGTCTTTGGAGTAGCAATTTGTTGTGATCCTTTGGAAAGAGGGACAACAAATCTACTAGAATGTGGGTGATGTGGTGTCAAGCAGATATGTTTCTCCATGGGATCTGTGGTTACTGATAATGTTTGAGACCTGTCTTGGTTAATTTTCAGTCTTCTAGCTTGTGATTCCTACTTTCCTTTGTTATGTTCATACCATCATGATTGATCATTAGTGTTGCTGAAAATGCAAGTTTTAAGGCAGACCGGCATTTTGAACAACAACAAAAAGTGGTTGCCACCACGTAGCTGACAAAATCTCAGAGTTTTTCACCATAACACAGCCTGACATATTTATTTGTTTCATGCTGCACAAAGACTGCTTTTGAAGTATTCCAAGCTTTGGATGCAAAGCTGCGCTCTTTGACAGTGAAAAGGAAGCATTAAACACCGCCTTGCCCCATACGATCCCCCGAGATCACTCCGCTCAGCAGAGCAAAACCTGCTGGAGATTCCACCGATCCGCCTCTGCCGCCTATCATCAACTAGGCAGCGCTCCTTCTCAGTAGCAGCTCCAACGGCCTGGAATGCCCTGCCGGAGGAGGAGGCTAGAGCCATACGGAGCTCGCCCCTTCCGCAGGGCCGGTAAGACCTTCCTTTTCAAGCAGGCCTCGGTTGACATATAACGCCTCTTGCTTTCAATCGACTTATGACTCTGTGTTACCGTTTTTTGTCACTTAGTGTAATTTTAACAATGTTTTAATGATGTTTTTTAGTATCATTTTTGTTATTTTTATGGTTATAGCATTGTTTTATTTTGTTCGTGAGTCGGCATGAGTGTTGCCTGCCGATCACTATGTATGTCTTGTAACCCGCCACGAGCCCTCGGGAAGAGGCGGAATACAAATGCAAATAATAAATAAAATAAATAAATAAATAAAAGTTGTGCTCATGGAGTATCCGTGCAGAGTGGTAGAAAATACAAGTTGTAATGGGGAAATGTAGAGCTAGAACGAGCATCTTCAAAATTCACTTGTGTCAGAAAGTGTAAGAACTGGTCAGGAAAAGAGACAAACAGTTTACAGGCATTCCCAATTTTAGGTCTGGAATAAATATTATTGTGTTATATTTTCCCCATTTAAATCGAAGTTATTTCTTTCCACTTGGTTTGGACACGGGAGTGGCTGTTTTAAAGTATTCTATCCTGTTATTCCATCTTGTGAGTAAGATACACACTATTAAAACAGCCACTGTAAGCTCTGTTAAATTTGAGTATATACGTGTGCTTGGATGTACAGATCCCACATCCAAGGACACATACAGCGGGGGGAGTATTTAGTCAGATACCAATTGTACAAGTTCTACCACTTAAAAATATGAGAGAGGCCTGTAATTGACATCGTAGGTAGACCTCAACTATGAGAGACAACGTGAGAAAACACATCCAGAAAATCACATTGTCTGATTTTTATCGAATTTCTTTGCAAATTATTGTGGAAAATAAGTATTTGGTCACCTACAAACAAGCAAGATTTTTGGGTCTCACAGACCTGTAACTTCTTGAAGAGGCTCCTCTGTCATCCACTCATTACCTATAGCGGGGGTCCGGAACCTATGGCTCGCAAGCCAGGTGTAGCTCTTTTGATTATTGCATCTGGCTCGCAGATTTCGGCTTTTCAGATAAGACCAATGCTGGAGCAATCCCCAAACAATATGGGCAAGAAAGCAGTGTGTAAATAAAGCCCTACAACGCTCCCAGGCTTTGCGGGAAGACAGGAGGAACGGAGTTCACATGAGGCTGCTGCGGAGGACCAAAGCAATCAATCGCCGAATGGGGGTTGGAGGAACACTCTAAGCAAGCCGCTTGCCTAGCGTTCCTCCATCCCCCATTCGGCGATTGATTGCTTTGGTCCTTTGCAACAGCCTCATGGCTGGGGGCGCAGACCGAGTCCAGGTTCTCCAGCACGGCCACCACTAGTGGTATCAGCTTGGCCACCACCTCCTCCTCGTAGCGCCCAATGAGCCACTCGAACTGGCGGTAGATGGAGCCTGCCAGGCCAGACACCCGATCCGACATCATGGCTGGACCAGAACCGCTGGGGTCCTCCTGGTAGACCACGCCGTCTGCCAGCTCCATGGCCACCGAGCTCAGGGCTGCGAGGGACGGTGATGGTGTGGGAGGCGAGGAGGGTGGCCTTCGGAGGTGGCAGAGGAGCCTGCCGGCGGCAGGAGTAGCATTAGCAGTGCCTCTCCCTCTGCAGTAGGGCCTCGACTCCCCCTCAGCGTGAACAGGAAAGAAGGAAGAAAGCAAGTCTGTCTGACAGGCACACAGCACTGACCTCTTTTTTTCATAGTATGTATGTATAGACATAGTATGTACGTATATACTCACATTTAGTTGAATTCCCAGAACCATACGGGGAGCCTAGTGAATGACCTGCAGAGAGCTTGGACCAACATAAAACTGCTACTACCATCAGTAACATACTATGCCACCAGGGACTCAGATCCTGCAGTGCCAGACGTGTCCCCTTGCTTAAGCCAGTACATGTCCGGGGCGGACTGAAGTTTGCTAGAGAGCATTTGGATGATCCAGAAGAGTATTGGGAGAATGTCATATGGTCAGATGAAACCAAAGTAGAACTGTTTGGCAGAAACACAACTCGTCGTGTTTGGAGGAGAAAGAATGCTGAGTTGCATCCAAAGAACACCATGCCTACTGTGAAGCATGGGGTGGCAACATCATGCTTGGGGCTGTTTCTTTGCAAAGGAACCAGGGCGACATGAAAGAATGAATGGGGCCATGTATCGTGAGATTTTGAGTGCAAACTTTCCATCAGCAAGGGCACTGTAGATGAACCGGGGCTGGGTCTTTCAGCATGACAATGATCCCAAGCACACCGCCAGGGCAACGGAGGAGTGGCTTTGTAAGAAGCATTTCAAGGTGCTAGAGTGGCCTAGCCAGTCTCCATAGAAAACCTTTGGAGGGAGTTGAAAGTCTGTGTTGTCCAGCGACAGCCCCAAAACATCACTGCTCTTGAGGAGATCTGCATGGAGGAATGGGCCAACATATTTATTTATTTATTTATTCGAATTTCTTGGCCGCCGCTGCTGGGTGGCTCGGGGCAGCTCACAATCGAACAAATCGCAACACATGGTACATATAAAAACAGTTTAAAACAATTTAAACAACAACATTTAGCAGTAAGGACAGCATATATCACTAAACTAACTCAAGTTACAAAAGCCTGTTGGAACAGCCAGGTCTTACAGGCCTTCTGAAATGCCATAAGGTCACGGAGTGCCCTAATCTCAGACGGTAAGGAGTTCCATACCAGCAACAGTGTGTGCCAACCTTGTGAGGACTTACAGAAAACTTTTGACTCCTTCCATTGCCAATAAAGGATATATAACAGAGTATTGAGATGAACTTTTGTTATGGATCAAATTTTCCACCATAATTTGCAAATAAGTTTGTTAAAAATCTGACAATGTGGTTTTCCGGATGTGTTTTCTTATGTTGTCTCTCATAGTTGAGGTATACCTATGATGTCAATTACAGGCCTCTCTCATATTTTTAAGTGGGAGAACTTGTACAATTGGTATCTGACTAAATACTTTTCGCTCACTGTATATATGGGTATGTGTGTGGAATAGAGTCTGAAATTAACCTAGACTATAACATTGATTTGATTTATCCTTTTGAAATTGCTGTCATTCCAGTTATCTGAGGGGAGGTTTATCCCTCCCCAATCTACAGTTTTATTACGAGGCGGTGGCCCTCTCTTGGGTCAGGGATTGGGCAGTGTTAAAGAAAAAACGACTTTTAAATTTGGAGGGGTTCAATGCCAGAAGGGGCTGGCATGCGTACCTATGGTACGGGAAGGCCAAGGTAGAGGCAAACTTCACGAATCATTTCATCCGCGCGGCACTCCTAAAATTCTGGAGCAAATATAAAGGTCGCTTTTACCAAACCACCCCAATGTGGATCTCCCCGATAGAGGCACAATATAAAAGAGGGCTCCCAGATACGGAATGGTATACCTATAAGAATCTATTAGAGAAAATAGGCGGAGAATGGAGGCTGAAAACACAAGACCAATTGAGGGCATCTGGCCTACCCATATCATGGTTTCAATATGCCCAAGTGCGAAATTACTTTAGAACAGACTTGGTAAATCAATTCTCCCAGCAGGATAGTTTATGGGATATAGTACTAAAGAAGGAAAAAAGACATATTAGAATATTGTATAACCAACTAGAAGAGTGGGACACTGAATCAGAGGTGGTAAAAGCCAACATGAATAGCTGGGCGCAGGACTTCGAGCATTCTATTCTCTTAAGTGAATGGGAAGAGGTCTGGAAGAAAACCAAGGTCTATGCCGGAGCAACGCCGATAGCAGAAAATTGGTATAAAGTATTTTATAGATGGCATTTGACCCCTCAAAAGCTTGCAAAACTTTATAAAGAGACTAATAGCAAATGTTGGAAGTGTAAGACCCAACAGGGGACACTTTTACACTGCTGGTGGACATGCCCACAGACAATAAAATTCTGGAGAAACATCCACCTTCACGTACAAGATATGCTGACGACGCAGCTAGAGTTTGCTCCGGAATTATTTCTGCTTAATTTAACACACAAAAAACTAGATAGAAACAAGGAGAAGATTCTCCATTTCGTTACGGCAGCAGCAAGGACTGTGGTGGCTAGGAGGTGGAAACAGGAGAAGCCCCCAACGATGGCTGAGTGGACCACCAAATTAGTAGAGTACATGGAGATGGATGAATTAAAAGAACTGGCAAAGAATACAAACAAAAAGATCAAAACGGATTGGCAACCTGTTAAGAGCTACCTGAAGGCGAAGAAGATATAGTACTAAAAGGATATTATGTTCTAATGGTGAAAGACTGAATATATTAAGGCTAAAGGGGAAAGCACCGAATACTTACGAGTTCCCAATCACCCTGACTGGAAGCAATGTATTTCTTTTCTTCTTATTTCAGCTCTATCCTTTGTCTCTCTCTTCCCAATCCTATCCCTTTCCTATCTTACCCCCCCCCCCCCTACCCGTCCCTATCTCACCCAACTCTTTATTCGGGCACGAGCTTTTTCTTTCTTTGTTTCTATCTCTTTGTTTTATGGTGTATGGGGAAAAAAAACCAATAAAAAATTATTTTTAAAAAAAGAAAAGAAATTGCTGTCATTCCTTGGGACAGCTATGTAGTCTTTTCCCCAGTAGTCTTGCCAACTATTTAGTGCTGAACGGGGGATTCTGAGAAGACCTTATTTCTTTTTGCAGATGGAGATATGTATTCAGGTTCAAGTACACTCCTGTAATATACGAAGGCGGGTCAATAAGTCTGTGACTTTTTGAATGAAACACAGGTTTTTGGTTAAAAAATCTTTTTATTTTTCAACGTACCCTCCTTTGAGCTCTATACACTTTGTCCAACATTTCTCCAATTTTTTTATTCCCTCCAAAAAATAAATTTGTCGAGGTCATCAATATAGGTATTTGTTTGTGAGATGATTTCATCGTTGGAGTCAAATCTCTTTCCACCGAGCCATTTCTTCAGGTTTGGAAACAAGAAATAGTCACTCGGGGCTAAATCCGGAGAATAGGGCGGATGAGGGAGCAATTTGGATTTTTGCCAAGGAAATTGCACATGTGTGCACCTTTGCGTTTGTGGTCGATTGTGAGCAAACGCGGCACCCATCTTGCGGAAAGCTTTCTCATACCCAAGTGATCATTTAAAATTGAAACCACTGAGCCATGTGAGATGCCTATGGCTTTCACAATATCTCACACTTTCAATCTCAGATCGGCCAACACCATATTGTGAATTTTTTCAATTGTTTCGGGTATAGAGACCCCACTGGGCGTCCAGAACGTTCGGCATCTTCCGTGCTTGTACGGCCACAACGAAATTCAGTAAACCACTTTTTTACCATTGCAATTGATAGTGCAGAGTCTCCATAGTATTTACCAAGCTTAACCTTAGCACTGTTGCCCTTTGAGCTAAGAGGCGGGAAATTCAAAAATTCACAGACTTATTGACCCGCCCTCGTATATATAAGAAAAATAAGATGGTGTGAGTTAACAGAGAAGGAAAGGAATAAGTGATGCTTTAGTGTTTCACTAGACTTCAAATCCCATAATTCCATAAGATAGATCCATATCAGGCAAACTGGATTCATAGTTTAATGTACGATTCTCCCAACTTGACCTAAAGTAATAGTCAACACATTTTCCTTGACTGGGTTTTCAGTTCAATCACACTTATCACCAGGACTGTGAAAAAAATCCAATGCAGAAAGTTACTATTGCAATTGTATACAGTTATTTGTATATAATTATTGCAGTAATTGTTAGCACTTAAGTCTGATCCAAAATGGGAGCACATTGTTGTAATGCTGTGTGCGTATGATTTTCTCAGTGTCTACTTGAGTTCACAAAGCACTTACACCAACCAAGTGCTTTCTGGATGTGCACCGATTAAAGGCAATTGCATTATTGCAAAAGAATTCATCATGGTTGCAAAAGTATTAATTGATACCTTACAAGAAGTGATACAAGTTACTTAAAACTATATGAAAATATCTATAGGCAAATGCTTAGCCTGAACGAGACTCAGGCCCCTTCCACACAGTCATATAACCCAGAATATCAAGGCAGGAAATCCCACGTTTTCTGCTTTGAACTGGAATACATACATGGCAGTGTGGATTGAGATAACACAGTTCAAAGCGGATATTATGGCATTTCCTGCCTTGATATTCTGGGTTATATGGCTGTGTGGAAGGGCCCTCAGTGTTATTACTTAGGCTAAGCCTTTTTCTATGGACTGTTTCATATAATTATAAGTGACTTGTTATCTGTCTTCATATATAACTTCTCAGATCAAGAATAACATATCATTTCACGTCTTAGTGCCTGGCTGTCTGGATACGAGAATCCCATAGTCGCGCGCATTAATACAAGAATACAGGATCTAACAGGACTGGACGTTTCCACGGCAGAAGAGCTCCAGGTAAGCTAAAATATGTAAATATAAATATATGCCAATCTGTTCTAACGTTTAGTCTGAGAATATGTTTTAAATATATACATGATTAATCAACACTTTTTGATTATAGAGAGTCCTTCTGTCATGGACATACAGTATAACGCTAATCTCAGAGTGATTTACATTTTTAATTTTCAAAATGGGCAGTTTGAAAAAGAAAAACGGCAAGCGTCTCAGTTCAGGTTATATTCGGTTTTGCTTTTTTATAGCTGGTTGTGTCAAAAACAGAAGGGAGTCACTATATTATTTATTTATTATTTGTTTATTTACATCATTTATATTCCACCCTTCTCACCCCGCAGGGGACTCAGGGCGGATCACAATGCACATATACAGGCAAACATTCAATGCCCTTTGACATACAAACATGTATAGACAAGACACTCAGAGGCAATTTAACATTTCAGCTTCTGGCCACCAGGGGGAGCTGTCGCACTCCTTCACTTCACTATATGTCAATACTAGCTGAGGACCCAGCCCTGCCCGGGTTATTTGAGGAAGGCATTGTGTGCCAAGGTTGGTTCCTATTATTTATTTATTTATTTATTTATTATTTGCATTTGTATTCCGCCTCTTCCCGAGGGCTCGTGGCGGGTTACAAGCATAGTTCGGCAGGCAACACTCATGGTCACGAACAAAATAAAACAATGCTATAACCATAAAAATAACAAAAATGATACTAAAAACATCATTAAAACATTGTTAAAATTACACTAAGTGACAAAAAACGGTAACACAGAGTCATAAGTCGATTGAAAGCAAGAGGCGTTATATGTCAACCGAAGGCCTGCTTGAAAAGGAAGGTCTTACAGGCCCTGCGGAAGGGGGCGAGCTCCCGTATGGCTCTAGCCTCCTCCGGCAGGGCATTCCAGGCCTTTGGAGCTGCTACTGAGAAGGAGCGCTGCCTAGTTGATGATAGGCGGCAGAGGCGGATCGGTGGAATCTCCAGCATTTTAGATGTTTATGTGGCTTGGCAGTGGTTTCAGGAACTTAGTGAAGGTACTTCGAGTCCCATTGGCCATGGTCCATCCCCCTCCAAACAGCACCAGGATGTAGAGTGGGTCATGGGTACTCTGTGTGCCAAGTTTGGGCCTGGTCTCTGATTTGTAGGGGCTGCAATGTTCTGTGGGAAATGAATTGGGTGAAGGTACTGCAAATCTCATAATTTGTGAGCCATCCTGACCTAAACTGTAAGGGAGTTCTCTGGGTTTAGGGTAGCGGGGCCACAATGATGAAATAGACACAGGAAAACCAGCAGATCCAACTTTAAGGCTCTTTATTCAAGCTGTACAGCAAGAGGCGGGCAGTCAGCGATTTTGCTTCGCTCAAGGAACAGCCGCGCACATGGCTGGGCTAACAAAGGTTTTATAGTAAAATTTTATCTACATTTCATTTGACTATGATTGGCTACCTGTCCTGATCACGCGTGTTTCTATTGGCTGTATATCTTGTATCACGCAGGGCTAGCATGTTCTAGCATAGACAATGGCGTTGCTATTCTCTTATCTCTCTAGCAAGCTATTGCTATTTTCAAGGCTCATCTAAGCCTTGCACGGTCTAGGGCCTGTGTACCTGAGGGACCGCCTTACCCCGTATGTTCCCCCGAGATCACTACGCTCGGAAGAGCAAAACTTATTGGTGGTACCATCGTCCCGCGCCTGCCATCTGTCCAGTACAAGACAGAGAGCTTTCTCTGCGGCGGCTCCAGTACTCTGGAATTCGCTCCCCGACCATGTCCGAATGGTCTCTGAACTCCTCCCCTTTTCGAAGAGAATGTAAGACGGCCCTCTTCAGGCTAGCGTTTGGGTAAACCCAAACTCAATTGGTTCGTCTCGTCTGAGTTAAGGAATCATAGCCTTGTAACATCTTGGTTATACATTGTGTTTTACTGTTTTTACTGTATGTTTTATTGTATGTTTTATTGCTTGCTTTGTTTGTGATCCGCCCCGAGCCTACTGGGAGGAGCGGAATATAAAACCGAATAAATAAATAAATAAATAAGCAACTGCTGCTGGCCAACTTAGCGCCTCCTCAGCGAAGAGGAGGGGTACCTTTTACTCTTTAACCCTTTCATTACCACACCAGGTTGTGAAGTGGGCCATTGGGCCCCTGTTTGCCAAGTTTGGTCCTGATCCGTCATTGCTGTGGGCCACAGTGGCTGACTGCCTGAGGCCTTTCCTTTTTCCTCTGAGTCACTTTAGAATGTTGGAATGTGGTTGGCCAATCGGAGTCCTTTATGCAAATACCATTTCAGTGGCAACCAATCCCCTCTGTCTGGGGCCGTAGAATGTTGGAGTTTTGAGGCTGGCCAATCAGAGCCCTTTATGCAAATAATCCCACAGTGGCAGCCAATCGAAACGCTGGCACATATTCCTCCCTCCGCACCACCCACCGCCCGCAAACACTGACTTTTATTATCCGGGGATCCACGAATAGGGCCTGACTGCCCTCTTCAGACTATAGAATGTAGATGCATATCATCGTCCGTTAAGATCTGAAACTTGCTGGCTACTGGCTATGCATTATGTATTGTGCATTTTACTGAATTTTACTGTATGTTTTATTGTGCCGAGCCTGCAGGGAGGAGCGGAATATAAAACCGAATAATAAATAAATAAATAAATAAATATACATAGAGATAGATAGATAGCATTGCTCAGTTCGTTTATTGACATTTTTGTGGCCTACTAACAAAGGTTCTTGTGACAATGTGTTGTCGAAGGTTTTCATGGCCGGAATCACTGGGGTTCTGTCAGTTTTCCAGGTTGTGTAGCCATGTTCCAGAAGCATTGTCTCCTGATGTTTCGCCCACGCAACCTCTGAGGATGCCTACCATAGATGTGGGCGAAACGTCAGGAGAGAATGCTTCTGAAACATGGCCATATAGTCTGAAAAACTCACAGCAACTGAGTTCTTGTGACAGTTTGCAACACAAAATAACTAATATTTATTTATTTATTTATTCGGTTTTATATTCCGCACCTCCCTGCAGGCTCGGGGCGGATCACAACATACAATAAAAACATCAGAATATACCAATGATAAAATAACAGGAATTACAGATTCCTTAAAACTCATAGACATGAACATGCCATTACGTTTCCAATTTAACTAAAAGCAAGTCTAAAAAGGGCGGTCTTGCACGCCCTCCGGAAAGGGACGAGCTCTGAGATCGCACGGGTGTGATCTGGAAGTGAATTCCATAGCACAGGGGCCGCAGCAGAGAAGGCTCGCTGTCTAGTTGTGGACAAATGGCAGGAGCGGATCGATGGAATGACTAACAAGTTCTGCTCCTCTGAGCGTAGCGATCTCGGGGGGAACGTACGGGGTAAGGCGGTCCCTTAGGTACACAGGCCCTAGACCGTGTAAGGCCTTGAAGGTTAAAACCAGCACCTTGAAGGCAATTTGGTACTCAATAGGAAGCCAGTGCAGCTGCCGCAAGATGGGAGTGATGTGCTCTCTCACTGGTGCTCCCACCAGCAAGCGGGCAGCGGCATTCTGCACTAGCTTGAGTTTCTGGATTGTCGACAAGGGAAGGCCGACGTAGAGGGCATTACAGTAGTCCAGCCTCAAGATGACTGTCTCTTGGATCACTGTGGCCAGATCGTCCCTGGACAGGTAGGGTGCCAGTTGCCTAGCCTGTCGTAGATGGAAAAATGATGTTTTGCTGACCATGGAGACCTGGGTCTCCATGGACAGCAAAGGGTCCAATTGGACACCCAAACTCTTTACAAAGAATAACGGGCTAAGTTGCTCACCATCCAGGGTAGGCAGGGTAATACACAGGAGTAAATCTTTAAAATCTAAATGCTGCAAGAATTTAGAGCAGTGTCAGAAACATTTGAAATCTCAAAACTCTAAAAAAAAATCCACAAGATCTATAGAGTCTTAAAATAATTTAAATCAAAATTGGTTGTATAATGACAGTGAGCACCTCAAAGATAAAACAGAGCAACAAAAGAGGACTTGTATGCTGCAGACATACTGTCGCAGCAGACGCCTCTTAAAGAGCCAGACCCAGTAAAGAGTTAACAAGAGAGTTTATTGTCCACAAGTCTCTGTGCTTAAAAGCACTCAAAAGAATTAAAAGCACTTGAAAGTCATTGAAAAACAACTCAAAAAACAGCCTAACCAGCATAAAAATAAACAGTCTTTGTAAATAACGCGCACTTTAACCTGATAAAATGTGCTTTAGCAAGATGATGGAAATAACAAACAGGGAAAAACACAAACGGAGCAGGAACAAAAGTGAAGTCAAATAGAAGTCCTGGGTCGTCACTGGTTGGCCGTCCTTAAGGGTTGAGCAGCAAGCGTAATCAAGGAAACCGGATCAATCAGAGGGATGAGGCAAACCAAGGTCCAGACAGAAGCTAATGCAGGGGGATAATGCACAACGTAACCCCTGTAAACACCCAACTTTCCACCCCCCTCCATACTGTACCCCACTCCTGCAGGCAGGCAGCATCTGGCACTCACAGTAGTTCAAACCATGCCAAACGTGGTACAGGCAGCAGCAGCGACTAAACATAAAAGCACAGCATTGAAATCCCCAAACTCTTTCTTCAAACCCCAGCTAGAGCAGCAGCGTCCCAGCCCCGAAAAGCAAAGCAGTTTCCCAACTCACAGTACTCTGTACAGGAATCAAGATTCATAGGATACAGCAATCCAGAGTCACAAGTCCCAAATGCAACACCTTGCTAGCCGCAAAGTGAACCGCCCAAAAGCCCGCATTTTATTAGTCTCCCATCTCGGACCCACCCGAGCTCGACAACGCCCCGTCATTAGCAATCTCAGCTGCTGTTGCCTCAGCAGCTGCAGACTCTTGAGTGCCCCTCCATGTTCTCCATCTCCTGTCAAGACTTAGTTCTCCCCTGCAGTCATCAGGATAGCCCGAGGGCCATTCATTGTCATCAGAGAACCCCAAAAAGGTGTCACTGCTTGTGAGTTCCTCACAAACAGCCTGAACTTCCTGCACCCTAGTCCAATCCATCTCTGGTTCTTCATCTGAAGTATCTCCCTCACTCTGACTCCCATCCTCCCCAGGGAAGCCCTCAGAAGACGAATCATCAGTGGGCTCTGTAAGTATTTGCCTTATCCTTTTACATTGGGAGATCTCCTCGTTTTGTTCACGAGTAAGCCTTTTGCTTCCTCTCTGGTGCATAGAATGGCTATCATCAGCCCCACCCAACTCCATACTACTGTTAGACGCTGAAGAATCAACCCCACCCAATTATCTACTACCAGGAGTAGTAAGAGCCTCAGGCTCAACTACAACACATACATATAACTCAGCTCTTAATTTGGTTTTAAATGTAAAAGTCCACCAGGAAGAAAGTGTTTAGAGCAGGAATATGCACTTTCTTTTAGAGCCGGCTGGTTTTTTGGTTTTTTAGTTAAGCACATATCTGCAGTATGGTTGCTTGCTCTAAAATCATCTCTCCCTTGATTGATTTTAATTAAAATGAAAAACAAAGACAAACTATGTCAGAGCTCACTTTACAGGTGCTTATATGTGGAATTCAGTTGGTGCTAATACTTAACACTGCAGTTAAACATGTTTGAAAAGAAATTCCAATTCAGATTTTCTAATTAGGGATGAATGGAACATGGTCATACAGCCCAAAATACACACAGCGGTCCAGTGGTTCTGGCCATGAAAGCCTTCAACAATGCAACAACAACAACAACCAAACAACAATAATGTAGAGGCAACTGGAATTCTATGTGTTAGACCGTTTGTTAAACTTGAACATTGTTATGAACATTACACTTAAATCTATGGTGCTCTCAAAGAGAACAAGGTTCAGTAATGTCCTTTATTTGGCCCTAGTGAGGATGGTAACATATGAAGGCTGAAGATATTGTACTCTTAGCGGGGAAATCCACTCTAGGTATGAAGCAGATATTTCTTGTGGTTTATTGGATATTTGTGCTTCCTCTGCTATAGGTAGCCAACTACGGCGTAGGAGGCCAGTATGAGCCTCATTTTGATTTTGGAAGGGTAAGTCCCTCTCTGCTTTGCGTTTGTGCTTCACAATGTACTGTATTTCTTTCTTCCAGGTAGCAAATTATGGAGTGGGAGGACAGTATGAGCCCCACTATGACTTTGCTCGGGCAAGTAAAGAGATGTGTGGAGAAAAGTCTTCCAAAGCCTGGGCTTTTTTTGCAAAGCCTGCGGCACAAAACGTTTTACTCTCTGTCTGAAGTTCAGACCTGTCAAGTCTTCTAATCTTTTTGAATGAATCAAGTCTTCTAAACCACCATCTGAATTATAAAAAGGCAAAAGAGCAATCAGAAATGGTATCAACAAAATTAAAGAGAAATGCGATCAAGTGAAAGAACAGATTGAGAGGGGCACTTTATAGACACAGTTTTGGCGAAATGATCTGGGACTTTTAAAGTAATATTGAAATTATCTTACGCCATGGCAACAGTAATACGAGGGCGGGTCAATAAGTCTGTGACTTTTTGAATAAAATACACGTTTTGGGATAAAAAAAATCATTTTATTTTTCAACGTCGTCTCCTTTGAGATACACTTTGTCCAACGTTTCTCCAATTTTTTATCCCTTCCAAAAAAATAAGATTTGTCAGGGTCATCAAAACAGGTATTTGTTTGTGAGATGATTTCATTGTTGGAGTCAAATCTCTTTCCGCTGATCCATTTCTTCAGGTTTGGAAACAAGAAATTGTCACTCGGGGCTAAATCTGGAGAATAGGGTGGATGAGGGAGAAATTCGTATCCCAATTCATGGATTGTTGCCATGGAAATTGCACATGTGTGCACCCTTGCATTGTCCTGGTGCAAAAGAACTTTTTTCTTGGCCAAATGAGGTCGGTTCCCCCAAATCTTAATTAAATCAGCCCAATAAGTTGGCATAACATTCGCCATTGATTGTTTTACCCTTTTGAAGGTAGTCAATGTGGATTATATCGCGTGCATCCCAAAAAACTGTTGGCATGACTTTATTGGCTGACAAACCCACCTTGGCCTTCTTTGGCGCCGATTCAGCCCGAGAAACCCACTGTTTTGACTGCTGCTTGGTCTCTGGTGTGTTGTGGTGGATCCACGTTTCATCCACGCGCAAAATCTTGTCCATATTGCGGTTGAACAACGCCAAACACTCCTGCGAAATTGTCACACGATTGTGTTTGTGGTCGATTGTGAGCAAACGCGGCACCCATCTTGCGGAAAGCTTTCTCATGCCCAAGTGATCATTTAAAATTGAAACCACTGAGCCACGTGAGATGCCTATGGCTTCCGAAATCTCTCGCACTTTCAATCTCCGATCGGCCAACACCATATCGTGAATTTTTTCAATTGTTTCGGGTGTAGAGATCTCAACTGGGCATCCAGAACGTCCGGCATCTTCCGTGCTTGTACGGCCACAACAAAATTCAGTAAACCACTTTTTTACCATTGAAATTGATGGTGCAGAGTCCCCATAGTATTTGTCAAGCTTAGCCTTGGTTTGAGGGATGGTTTTTTCCCGCAAAAAATAATGCTTAATGAGCACACAAAATTCACTTTTTTCAATTTTCTCCTCAAATCACGTGGCAGTCTGCTATCAATGGCTGTCAAACACAAACTAAATGGCGCAGCTTGTTCACATTTTGACAGGAGTCCACTGACAGATGCCTGTTGACAGGAGCAGTGTTGCCCTTTCACTTAAGAGGCGGGAAATTCAAAAAGTAACTGACTTATTGACCCGCCCTCGTATCTGTAGGAAGAAGAGGCTATTTTTATGGTTTTTTAAAATCCAAAGTTGGGAAGTAATATTCAATTAAAATGTTACGCCTCAATTTTAAGTTATTGCACAGAACAAAGTAACTGAATAATCTTTAAAGTATTTGAAGGCATTGCCATCTCAAAATATCTGCTTACATTTTAAGTCATTTTATTGAAGGCTGCGGATAAGACTTTATTAATTCAGATGGTGGTTTATGGGGCTTGTGTGTGTTAAGTTTCAATTAACAGGTTGTTTTTTTCCCCTTGAACCAGGTCATCCATGTAGTAGTTTAAGATTCATGCCATAGCACAACATAAATATTTCCTTCTTTAAAAATATGAGTTGCAAATTAATAGAGTGTGTTTATATGCATGCTTTTCATTTGTGAAATAATGCTTTTGCAGCTCTGCCCTGTGCATGTCTGTGACATTCCATGCATTAAGTCACACCATGTGAAATTGCCATTTCCCCCAAGTTACCCACTTAAAAGATCATTGTATGTTAAAATAACATTGCGCTGTATATTTACTGACAGTTGTATGTGGATCACTAACGAGGATTCTTGTGACAATTTGCAATAACAAAAAAACAAATCAATGGGATAAAATTGTTTTTGGGAAAATGACATTAATGCAAGGCATCAGCTGTTAAACTGATGTGCCTAGGTATGTCTTTGAACTGTTAGGGACAGAGATATGCCAATGCTCAAAACACACACACACATATATAGCAGAGTGTCAGAAGTATTATTTTAGTTGTCCCAAAACATCTACACTCCCTTAAAATATATTTGCCTTTAACTCATACTCTCAAGAGTAAAACTGACAATCTCTTCCTCAGTATCCTTTCCCTCCAGCAACCAATTCTGCAACATTAGAAGAAAGATCTCCCTTATCATGTCAAATTTAAAATTAGAGTAATAGGAAAAAGGATTTGTAGTGAAAATCCCTCCTTGTTCTTAATTATGCTGACATCCAATTCTTCATAGTCTCTCTGAGAAATACTACCGTTGCTGTCCTATTTCTCGAGGAGTTACGGATGTGCTAGGGTTGCCAACTGTCCCGTATCGTACGGGACGTCCCGTATTTTGGCCCAGAATTCCGTGTCCTGTTTTTTAAGCTTATGTCCCGTATTTTGGCAGGACAGGACAGGCAGGCAGGAGGCAAGGCTCTTCTTGAGTTTGAGGTGGAGGCTCAAGAGACCTCTTCCTTGTTGTTCATGCCCGCCTGTTGGGCCATTGCCATGGTGACGCAAGGAGAGCCGAGAGAGAGAGAGCAGGATGGGGACGTCACTTCTGGTGTGGTGCTCTGCTTATTGGTGGAGCAGAGTTTCTGCCGGCGTCCCTCCTTCTGAACACGCCTGCGCTGGAGGCGGTGGTGCTGAAGGGGGTGGACAGCATCACCTCAGGAGCCTTCTGGGAGTGCTTGGCCGCCCGCGTGTCGCCCTTTCCGCTCGCGCCCCTCAGAGCCCAGACCTGGGCACTGCTCCGGGCCTCGCAGGCCACCAACGCTGAGCTCTGCTTCGCCCTCCTCCCCAAGTCGTGTCCCCTGCTGCACCTCTACGACCGGTGAGCTTTGGAGCCGCGGCCTCACGCTCTAGACCACACATGGGCCAGCTTGGGCCCTTCCAGGTGTTATGGACTTAAACTCCCACCATTCCTAACAGCCCCAGGTCCTTTCCTCCCCTCATTCCTTAAGCGGCCGAGGGGGGAAAGGAAGGCACCTGAGGCCGTTAGGAATGGTGGGAGTTGAAGCGAATGAATATTTATTTATTTACGAAGTGTCCCTTATTTTTGCAAAGAAATCCCGTATTTTTAGATAAATGTCCCCTATTTCTTATATAAAAAGTGGCAACCCTAGGCTGTGCTGACCTTTGAATATTAGAATGGGAATATCTTCCTCAGTCTTTAAATTAGCAATCATTTATGCAATGTTCATATCTACCGTATTTTTCGCACCATAAGACGCAGTTTTTTTCCTCCCAAAGTAGGAAGAAAAATCAGCTGCGTCTTATGGAGCGAATACACTAACATGGAGGGGGGCACTGGAGCAGGGGGGGGGGGCGTGTACTTACGCTTATATTCGCCCCCCGGCGGCTCCCGCGCATGCCCATACTCTCGTCGCCGTGTCGCCGTAGCCAGCCGGCGGCGCGGAGGAACGGGGGCAGAAGAGGGGACTCGTGGGGCGGGCTCGCAGCTCACGGACCCGAGGAGGAGGGGGGAGGCCACGAGGGCGGCCCCCACGGCGACGCAGCGGCAGCCGTAGCAGCAGCCGCAGCAGCAGCAGCAGCAGCAGCGGAAGGGCCCGGCCAGAGGCGCATCTTCGTGACGTCACGAAGATGCGCCTGCCGAGAGGAAGGGCAGGCGGTCGCGCGCTGTAAGGAGGCCCGAAAGAGAGGCCGCAGGGAGGGAGGGAAGGAGGAAGAGTTCCTCCCTCCCTCCGGCCTCTTTTCCGGGCGTTCTACAGTGCGCGGCCGCCTCCCTTCCTCTCGGCAGAGGCGCTGATTTAAGTGACGTCACTTTGTCGCGCTCTGCCAAGGAGGAAGGGCTCGCCGCCGCGCTTACAGCGTTCTTACAGCGCGTCGGTGAGGCCTTCCTCCGGCAGAGGCGCGACGAAGTGACGTCAGCTAACTGTCCTTGTGAGAAGCAGATCAAGCAGACTACTTTCAAATAAGGAATAAAACAGAACATAAATAAAGGAGAAAGAAAGGAGCACTGGTAAGTTCCTGGGGTAAATTTGTTGTTTAGATTCTAGTATTGCTTTAGGTCTTTGTTTCTTTTCCGACTTGTTACAAGTCCTAAAAACATGAATTTAAAACCCTATAGTGAGTGCCATGAACATGTACGGGAGCCCTGCCAATGTCCTCCACAAACACAACACTGCCCACCAGCCAAATGAAGGCTTTAATACGGGGACAATTTCATGCCTGCAGATTATCTCCTTGGAAAGTATCAGGATTTTGCAGCTGTAGCACATTCTAATGGATGATTATTCATATCTGTCATCCATTAGAATGTGCTACAGCTGCAAAATCCTGATACTTTTCAAGGAGATAATCTGTAATATCCCATTGACATTTATCCCCTGTAAGTTTGGGCAGTCCACAGGATCACAGAAGCATGCCTTGTGTATTAAGCAATTTGTAAAATATTTGTGTAATTTCAGAAACAATGCTTGATTTGTTTTGGATTATTTCTGCTAATTTCCTATCTATACAATTGGGGTGAAATTGTTTACAAATGTCCTATTGTTCGGCCTCTTGTGCCAGTGTTGTTTCGCTTATACAGTAAAACCGTGTTTATTTTTGAACACAGAAAGATGAACCAGACGCCTTTAAAGAACTGGGTACAGGCAACAGAATTGCTACATGGCTATTCTATGTAAGTAAGATGCTTTAATTACAAAATTGTATTTTCAGGGGCATTTCAGCCTAAGAGACAATTATTTATTTATTATTTATTTATTTTTGGTATCTATACCCCGCTTCTTCTCTACCCCGACAGGGGGATTCAGGACAGCTTACATAGGCAGCAATTCGATGCCATTACATAAATAATTAAAACAAAAAACAATAAATATAACCATTAACCATTAAAATGCATAAAATACATAAACGTTAAATTAAACAGTATAAAACCTTAATTATCAATAAAAAATCAATTAGAGTTTTTGAAAAGTGCAGTGAACTTTTTTTGTGTTGTTTGCATTATGGTACTACAGAATTTCAGATCCTAGAATCATAGAGTTGGAAGAGACCTTGTGGGCGATGCAATCCAACCCCCTGCCAAGAAGCAGGAAAATCACAGGAAAAAAGCACCCCCAACAGATGACCATCCATCCTCTGTTGAAAAGCCTCCAAAGAAAGAGCCTTCACCACACTCTGGGGCAGAGAGTTCCACTGCTGAACAGCTCTCACAGTTAATTGTGCAATTTCCTTTCCTGTAGTTTGAAGCCATTGTTCCGCATACTAGTCTCTAGAGCAGAGAAAACACAATATATATGTCTATGCATTTACAGCATTTATACTGAAATCTATAGCTACAAAGATTTCCAGAGTGGCTTATGTATCAATAAAAAAAAGACAAGTCTGTTCTTTATCTTTGGCTTAAAAGCTTTCCAAGCCATGACTTTGTTAATCTGAAATATCAATATGCAATAGGATTCTGTAAATCCTTAGGGACTGAGAGAATGAAGTTGGTAGGATCAGCTTTTCTCTGCCTGCATCTGAGGAAGTAGATTTAGTCTATTTATTTATTTACAGTATTTATATTCTGCCCTTCTCACCGACTCAGGGCCGATTACAATGTACATACATGGCAAACATTCAATGCCATAGACACACAACACATATAGACAGACAGTCAGAGGCTATTTAACTTTTTTCTGGCCACCAGGGGAGCTGTCACTTCACCATCCATCTGCGACACTGATGAAGTACTTTCCGCATTCCCCGCGTGCTTTTTGCTGGAGATTATTTATAGCCTCATAAATTTGTTAAGTTAGCCTCTCCACACAAAGGTGGTACCTAAATTTCCTATTTGACAGATGCAACTGTCTTTCGGGTTGCAAATGTATTTATTTACATCAATGGTTCCCAAACTTTTTTGGCCTACCACCCCCTTTCCAGAAAAATTTTTACTCCCCCCCCCCTTAGAAATTATTTTTTTAAAAATTTAATAGCAATTAAACAGAAAGATATATGTATTAATGCAGTGGTTCTCAACCTTTCTAATGCCATGACCCCTAAATAAGGTTTCTCATGTGGTGGTGACCCCCAAACATACTTTCGTTGCTACTTCATAAATAATTTTGCTACTCTTACGAATTCTAATCCAAGTATCTAATGTGCAGGTCAAAGCAAAGGGGGCGGGGCCAAAGAAGAGGGCCACACGATCCCTCCTAAATGGCCAATTGTTCACCGCCCCCTTAAAGGGATTCACCGCCCCCCAAAGTCCCCTGAGCCTCCCACCACCCCCTTGGATCGCCTCACCGCCCACCAGGGGGTGGTACTGCCCACTTTGAGAATCAGTGTTTACATCATTTATATTCTGCCCTTCTCACCCTGCAGGGGACTCAGGGCGAGTCACAATGCAAATATACAGGCAAACATTCAATGCCATAGACATACAACATATAGACAGACATAGAGGCAATTTAACATTCCAGCATCTGGCCACCAGAGGGAGATGTCACATTCCTTCATCCTCTTTGTGTGTATTTTCTGGAGATTTTTATGACCTTGTAAATAAGTTAAATTTAGGCTCCCCACAAAGTGATACCTAAATTTTACTTGACAGATGCAACTGTCTTTCGTCAACAATGAGCTACACAAATTGGTCAAGCGCTCACCCCGACCTGGGCAGGCTTCGAACTCATGACCTTCTGGTCAGTAGAGATCTTATGCAGCTGACTCCCAGCCAGCTGCGCCACATTCCTTTGATTGATTGATTGATTTTATTATTTATGAGTCGCCCTCCACGTCAGTGCTCCGGGCGACTTACACATAAAACACATAAAATAGTTCAATAGTTAAAAGCTAAAAGAATAGGAAAATTAATTAAAATAGTTCCAGTAGCTCAGGCTAAGTCTGGAAGGTGTCCTGACAACAAGCTACACAAAATTGGCCGGAAGCTCACTCCAACCCGGGCTGGCTTCGAACTCATGACCTTTCGGTCAGTACTGATCTTAATGCAGCTGATACCCAGCCAGCTGCGCCACACTCCCGGTGCTATGAAAGCTTTTTACCAATTTCATTCTCACACTTAGTCTCTAATGTTCTACAAAATCACTTTAGATGCTTAAAAGAATTTGAAAAGTAATTGGATACATATTTTGTGGGAATACAGTAATACAAATTCCCTGAATTATCACCTCAGATCACATGGAATCGCTCCAGCTTCTTGGGTCATCTTGGTTTATCCTTTTACACACCTTTTCCAACTTTATGTTATAGTGTTTGAGGGGCAGTGACCAGAAATATACGTCCTATTCCAAGTGTGGTTGCATGCATCATAGATTTGCATAAGAACTTTGTGGTATTGGCAGTTTTAACTTGCATTCCTTTCCTGATGCCTAATGTGGGATTGGCCTTTTTCACAGCCACTGCACTTTCATTGAACTGTCTACCACAATCCCAGAATTTCTTTCATGATCATTCATTATGAAAGTATTGTACGTTGTATTGTATTGTATCTTTGTGAACCCCCAACCCCATCTCCCATAGACTGTTCTTCATCATCCTCAGAAAACCCCCAAAATGTATCATCATCAGAAGACTCATTAAGTATTTGCCGGATTCTCTTCCCTTCCTGCTCCTCATCTGACTCTTGCTCTCGAGTAGAACCTTTTGCATTCCTGGCAGTAGTCTCCTCTCTCTCAGCCTCAGGCTCAACTACAATACTTCCTGTTGTCTCACCCCCGTTTCTAATTATGAATTGTTTGTTAGTCGGGTGTAACTCAGAGACTGCCTATATGTTGCTATATTTCATGTATTTGACGCCCACAGCCTCATTTCTGAAATGTTATCTTTCTTATTGTTCATCACATCAATGGCAAAGAGAATGCGGTTTCTGAAAAGGCTGCAGTGAAACTAGTTTTTAAAAAAAAAATGTTAGAAATAGAATATGTGAGATGGTTAGCTTACCTCTCACACCTTCTCTTTTCAGATGAGTGATGTGTCAGCAGGGGGAGCAACTGTATTTCCAGAAGTAGGAGCTAGCGTTTGGCCTAGAAAGGTAAGTGAAATGTGTGCACATTAGCTGCTCGTTGGTGTGCCATTCTTTTTCCTTAAATACAGTATACTTGATCGTAAACTGAAGCTGGCATGAGTCTAAATCTTCCCTGTGAATAGAGGAGACTTTCCATATATGCACACTGCAACAGAGTCTAGAGCAGGGGTCGGGAACCTTTTTGACTCAGAGAGCCATAAAAGCAAAATATTTGGAAATTTATTTCCGTGAGAACCATATAATTCCCCAGGACTCCTTTTCCTCGTCACTGGCACTCTGCCCGGTGGGGCTTGCCTCTTCCTCCATCGGCTCCCCTGCAGGCCTCTCCTTAGCTGGGTCTACTTTCCTCAGGGATACTGTGGAGACCCGGGTTGGGATCCCGGGGCCTCCATTTCTTGCAGTCCTGTTTGCGGGGAGGCCTTTTTCCCACGTTCGCATGCCTCCCCCCCCCATTCATCCCTGTGCCGGGCCTTTGCCGGTGCAGGCTCCCCTCCAGCAGGGGAGGCCTCGCTGGGGCTTTGCCCCTCCCCCCTCGCCACGGCCACCGGGCCCAGCTGCTTCAGGTCGTGCAGTGTTTTCCTGCAGCCTGCTATGGGCCTCGGTGCCCAGTGGTGTCTGCTTAGCAGGGCTCCAGCCCCACTGCAGGTTCGGGGTCCCCAGGCCTCCTGTGGGGAGGCCTCGCCAGGGCTTTGCTCCTCCCACCCTCTTTCCTCACCTGCTGGGACAGGGCCCGGCTGGGCCTGCCGTGTGGCGCTCCTGCCGCCGGCAATGTCCCTTCCAGCCTCCTTGGGGGGAGGGTCTTGGTTGCCGGCTGCCCTGCTCTCCTACCTTCTTTTCCAGTGGCAGCGGCCTTCGGCGCTACAGGGCTCTGGCAGGGTTCCGTGGCAGGCCTCTCTCCGTGGCCCTACAGGCTTCAGGTCTCCGTCTCCCCCCCCCCCGCGTCTGGAGGTTTGATTTGGGCTTGGCCCATCTTTGCCAACCGCCGTGTTGTCCGGCTGGGGCCGCATGCAAGGGGAGGGGCGTGTGCAGCTCCTTTCCTCCTCCAAACATAAGCGGGAGACTGCCGGGAAACAGAGGAGCCCGCGCTGTTCAAATGCGCATGCACGGAACCCATGCCGTCCAAATGTGCATGCACGGAACCTGCGCCATCCAAATGCGCATGCGCGAAACCAGCCTGGTGCAGCTAGCTCAGCCTCCGCTCTCAAGCCCGGTGTCCACTCCAGGCTTGAAGGCGGAGACTGAGCTAGCAGCAGGCCGGCAGCAGCGGGCGCAGCCGAGCCAGGTGCAGCCTTCAAAAGAGCCAGATATGGCTTACGAGCCATAGGCTCCCGACCCTTGGTCTAGAGCAGGGGTGGGCAGTTACCGGCCCTCCAGGTGTTTTGGACTTCAACTCCCAGAAATCCTAACAGCTGGTAAACTGGCTAGGATTTCTGGGAGTTGAAGTCCAAAACACCTGGAGGGCCAGTAATTGCCCACCCCTGGTCTAGAGGTTGGGGTGTCTGGAGGCAATCCGTTTTCACACAGTTTCAGATCTATTATATGCTTCTCCAATTAATAACAGAGAGATGAAATAGGGTTCAGTGACTCACAGATGTGTTCAGCTGACAGAAATACATGAAAATTACCCAATATGATTAACACCATAACTCATCCGTTGCCTACTCTACTTTTAGTTCTTCAGTACACTGAGTCGAACCTTCTTGAAAGTACTGTTGCCACCCAGAGATGAATTAGTTGATACTCATCTTGCTGTCATTTCTATTTGCTTGCCAGTTCAGAATCCAATTTATTAATTTGATATCAAAAGCATTGCATAAATTGGTATAAAACTGATAAAAATGAAGGAGCACATGCAGCTAAATATCTTTTGACAAAAAATGGGCAACAGCAACCACGTTGTCTGTAGCCTCAAATAATTCTTCCTATGTACACGAGGCAGGACATTGCGGACAAGCATACGGATGCAGAGTTGTCTGTTCTGCTCCACAGTCGCATAAGGTGGAGGATTCTTTTAGGTAATGCCAATTTAGCCAGGTTGTCTTACGATCTGCTCACTCCACTCCTGAGTCTGTTTAGGGACTTCCAAGTTGCCCAATTTCCCAAGGATCCAATTGCAAGGGGCATCTTTGCTCTGGGCTACTAGCTCTGTCTGAGCTTCAGCATTTTGATACCAGTTTTTTCACTTTTCTCTCTCTCTCTCGTATGCACCTCCAAAGGTTGTTAGAACACAGATTCTTGTTCTTGTTTCTATTTAACATCTGGCACTTTTATGTATAGTGCAGATGGCAAGTAACCACTTTGGGCTCAGTGCCGAATGACAAGGATCTGGTAGTAAGTAAGACAACGTGGGGAAACCTTACTAGAGAAAGCAAAACACAGAGGGTATATCATAAATCCAGCAGGGATCAATATATAATAATCGTGTGGCATTATTGTATGGCCAGTCTAGCATATGATTGTAAACAATAGGTGCAAACCTTGGAATACAAGAACAAAAATATCCTCAAACCATATCCATGAAGTAAATACCATATAGATTAAACCGTCTCTAGTTCGATTTAAAATATGAATGGACACACACGGACAGAGTAAACTCAAGGGACCCAAGTTCACAGCAAGCACAAGGGTGATGCAATGCTGTTATAAGGATCTCGTCCTGGCGGGGAACCAGGGGAAGTGCACTGGTAGAGCCGGATTATATGTCAGATAAATCAGGATTATATGTCTCATAAATCCAGATTAACCAAACCATTATGGGCGCAGTAGGTTCTATCAAGATCTCCCCATTACATCCGGGGAGACGGGAGAGAGGACTCTATCGATAATATCGTCTATTGAGTATTCGGATCTGACGCCTACGTGAGCCGCGATTTGGCGCTTCTGGTTTTGGCGCCGCGTCAACATACGTTTATTATATCAGTAAAACTTAAAACATAATGGAGTGGGGTGTCTGCCGCATTCTACTGGACCGGATCACGCAGAAAGCATTCATTGATATTATTGACCTTTGAACACTCAGGCCTGACATCGGTGAGGCTCCAACATGGCGTTCCCTACTTTGACGACACTCCCCTGCCATTCATGGTGTGTGAGTTTCTATTGTGAGGCAGCTCTTTCCTGGGACCCGTTGAGAGATTTAATCTATATGGTATTTACTTCATGGACATGGTTTGAGGATATTTTTGTTCTTGTATTCCAAGGTCTCCCCCTATTGTTTACAATCATATGCTAGATTGACCATGCAATAACGCCACACGATCATTAAGGCTCTGGTAGTGCCAAAGTAAAAACAGGGAGCCACTGAAAGAACATACATTAGCAGTACCAGTGACTCCTAACAAATATTTCTGTGGTTCTACAGTCTTATTAATTTGATTAATATAAAATCTTTTGCAATTTCATGGTTCTCCAGCACTTTTCTGTGGAAGTTGACCATAGGGTTACAATGAGATTTCAGTAAAAAGGTGTTTCCTTAGGTTAAAAAATGTGGGGTTTTTATTCCACTTTCTTGGGAGTCCTCTCACCCCAATAAATGTGGAGGATTGACTGTGCTTAGAAAGTAGTAGCGATCCCTTTTGTGTCTACATATTATGCCTTAACTCTACATTGTTTTCAGAGGTTTGGATATTGATGACTTTGTATTTTTAACAGGGTACAGCTGTTTTTTGGTACAATCTTTTTCCAAGTGGAGAAGGAGATTATAGCACAAGGCATGCCGCCTGTCCAGTACTGGTTGGGAACAAATGGGGTACGTATGAGGTCCCAAAATATGACACAGTCCTCAGGGCTGAAAAGTGAAACTTGGAAGTGATACTGGGATGTGTGTGTGAAATAATGCTAAAACACATGTTTTGTGTTGTTAGCAAGCTGCCGTGGACTAGTAATGTTAAGCAATGCAGTTCAAGTGTTGAATAACTTGGGAATCAATGTTAATAGCTGTTGTAGGCCTTCATTGTCTGATTTATTTATTTAGCACTAGCTTGGGGACCCGGCCCTGCCCAGGTCATTTGAGAAAGGCATTGTGTGCCAAGGTTGGTCCTTATCAGTTGTTTATGTGGCTCAAAGTGGTCTCAGGAACTTAGTGAAGGTACTGCAAGTCCCATCGGCCATGGTCCATCCCCCTCCAAACAGCACCAGGGTGTAGAGTGGGTCATGGGGGCTCTGTGTGTCACGTTTGGTCTTGATCATTCATTGGATGAGGGTTGCAGCAGTCTCGGAAGGTGAGTGAAGGTACTTCAAGCCCCATCATCTGTGGTCCATCCTCCTTGAAACAGCACCAGGGTGTAGAGTGGGTCAAAGGGACTCTGTGTGCCAAGTTTGGTCTGTATTGGTCATTGGATGAGGGTTGCAGTGCTCTCAGGAAGTGAGTGAAGGTACTTCAAGTCCCATCATGCATGGTCTTCCCTTCTCCAAACTGCACCAGGATGTAAAGTGGGTCATGGAGGCTCTGTGTGCCAAGTTTGGTCTTGATCAGTCAGTGGATGAGGGTAGCAGCGGTCTGGGGAAGTGATTGGAAGTACTTCAAGTCCCATCATCCATGGTCTGCCCTCCTTCAAACTGCACCAGGATGTAGAGTGGGTCTTGGGGGTTTTGTGTGCTAAGTTTGGTCTTGTTCTGTCATTGTTGGGAGCCACAAAGTGTTTTGGCCTTAAACTCCCACCATGCCTGACTGCCTCGGGCCTTTTCCTTACCCCGCTCTGGCAGTTTAGAGTGTCGGAATGTTCGTGTTGGCTGGCCAACTAGAGGCGTTATGCAAATACCCCCTCACTGGCAACCAATCATGTTGTCAGAATGTAGAGGCTGGGAGCCAATCAGAATGCTGCCACATACATACATACAAACATTCCACTTTATTATATATATATATATATATATAGAGAGAGAGAGAGAGAGAGAGAAGATATATAGTTGATATAGATATAGATAGATAGATGTCAGGAGCAAAACAAACAGTTGTATTGTATTTTTGCAAACTTGGCATTCTATTAAATGTCCTTTGACCAGTAGCGGGCCACTTGGAGTGCCTCTGGTGTTGCTATAAGAAGGTCTTCCATTGTTATTGTGGCAGGGCTCAGGCTGCATTGTAGTAGGTGGTCTGTGGTTTGATTGTCAGCATAGATGAAACTCTCTGTCTCTTCTGGCAGTGGCTGGTCATTTGTGTAAATGCTGAACATTGATGGAGCAAGCACGCTCCCCTGAGGCAGGCCGTTCTTCTGTTTTTGCCATCATTGTCTGATAGTGATCTGAAGCAATTTATCATGAAATGTTTTTTTATCATTCCAATCATTTTAGAAGCTTTTTTATTGTACCAGAATCAAATTGAGAATACAGTTATAACAAATAGAAAAACCACAAAGTTAAAAACTTGGCATTATACTAAATTTCCTTTGACCAGAAGCTGGCCACTTTGAGTACCTCTGATGTAGCTATCAAGAGGTCCTCCACTGTGCATGTGGCAGGGCTCAGATCGCATTGTAGTAAGTGTTCTGTGGTTTGCTCTTCTCCACACTCGCATGCTGCGGACTCCACTTTGTAGCCCCATTTCTTAAGGCTGGCTCTGCAGTCTGGCAGTGCCTTCCAAGTCACCCAGTCTTCTGTGTGCCTGGGACGGAGTCTCTCATCCTGTCTGAGCCGCTGACAGAGGTTCTAGGGTTTCACCTGCCACTTTCAGACTCTCACTTGCCGAAGTGTTCCTGTGAGTATCTCTGTAGATCTTAGGAAGCTATTTCTTGATTTGAAGCATTGGCTTGCTGGTTGATATCCAACAGAGGATGGGCTGGAGATGGCAATGCCTTGGTCCTTTCATTATTGGCTAATGATGGATGTCAGGTGTTGCGATACCTGCTCAACAGTATAACAGTGTTGGGTGTAGACATCCTGTGATAATGTGGCATGTCTCATTAAGACAAAAGACAATGGATTCCCCAAATCGCAAAGAACAAACATCCACTACAATTCGCAAATATAAATGGGGTTTTTTTGGCTTATATAATATATTTTTATTTATTATTTATTTATTATTGAGGCTTCTATGCCGCCGACTCCCGGGGGCTCGCGGCGGCTCACAAGAGCCAGGGGCATAAAAACAAAGATTAAAAACATAAAACAATTGAACAATTAGAGCAATAGCAGAACAGGCAATAAAACAAATGGAGCAGCAACAGGAGCCACAACACAGTACCCAGAGCCTACTCTCCGAAGGCCTGCCTATACAGATGGGTTTTGCAGGCCCGCCTGAATGGGAGTAAATCCCTCAGGGCTCTGGTTTCGGCCGGGAGGGCGTTCCACAGCGTGGGAGCTATGACGGAGAACGCCCTCCGGCGGGTAGATGTCAGGTGTGCCGACTTTGCTGATGGTATTTCCAGGAAGTTGGCATCCTCAGACCGTAGTGATCTCGATGGGCAATAGGGAGTGAGGCGGTCCCTCAGATACGCTGGCCCCAGGCCGTACAGAGCCTTGAAGGTAAGAACCAACACTTTGAAGGCGATCCGGTGCTCAATAGGCAGCCAGTGCAGATCCTGCAAGACGGGTGTTATACGGCAACCTGCTGGCGTGCCAGACAGGAGCCGGGCGGCAGTGTTCTGCACCAGCTTGAGCTTCCGGATCGACGACAGAGGAAGGCCAACGTAGAGCGCGTTACAGTAATCTAGCCTTGAGATGACCGTGGCTTGGATCACCGTGGCCAGGTCGTTCCGGAGAGGTAGGGGGCCAGCCTCCTTGCCTGGCGGAGGTGGAAAAAAGCAGCCTTGCTGACCACAGAGACCTGGGCCTCCATGGTCAGCTGGGAGTCCAGGTGGACCTCCAGGTTCTTCACAGACGGCGCTGGGCACAGCGCCGCACCGTCCAGGGTCGGAAGCCGGGCACCCACCCTGCCCGGGCGACCCAGCCACAAGATCTCAGTCTTCGCCGGATTCACCCTCAACCTACTGGCTCGCAGCCATCCAGTAACGGATTCGAGGCAGTGCTGAAATTATCGGGACGGGCTCCGGCCCGCCTCCATCTCAGAATGAGCTGGGTGTCGTCAGCGTACTGGTGACAAACCAGCCCATAACTCCGCACCAGCTGTGCAAGCGGCTGCATGTAGATGTTAAATAACAAAGGGGAGAGGATGGCCCCCTGAGGAACTCCGCAAACTAATGGGGAGCCCTCGGAGACCACCTCGCCCCTCCTCACACGCTGAGACCGCTGGCGGAGGAAGGAGGTCAGCCATTTAAGGGCAGTCCCCTCACTCCGGCCAGGGCCAGGCGGTGGATCAATAGATTGTGGTCGACCGTGTCAAACGCTGCCGCGAGGTCCAATAACACGAGCAGCGCAGACCCGCCTTGGTCGAGCTGGCAGCGGAGTTGGTCTGTGATGGAGACCAGGACCGTCTCCGTCCCGTGCCCCGAACGGAAGCCGGACTGGAAGGGGTCTAGCCACGTTGCATCATCTAAGAAGGACTGCAATTGCTCCATTACTGCCCTCTCAACTACCTTGCCCAGGTACGAAAGATTCGACACTGGGCGGTAGTTGGAGGGAACCGCAGGGTCCAATGACGGTTTCTTCAGTAATGGAGCTACCACCGCCTCTTTCAAGCACTCTGGAAAGACTCCTTGCTCAAGGGAGCTGTTTATGATATTAAATGCTTATTGTACAGCAAGAAGGACTCTACTTTTGTGATTGATGTATAAATCACTGTATCACAACTTGTATAATAAAACATTAAACAATATATCAGAAACACAAACAGTTATTTATACAGTGATTTATACATCAATCACAAAAGTAGAGTCCTTCTTGCTGTGCAATAAGCATTTTCTTCAGGGTACAAGATCCCTTATTGACTGTAATAATATTATTGAATGGAGCTTCCAGTTCCTTGTAAAGGCATATCCACATAGAGGATTTCCAGACCGGTTTTGACAGTCTAATGTCTTCCTCAAGTGGAAAATTATGAAGAGTATACTGAAGTGGACATCAAGTTCACCAAAATAATAGTTCTTCCTCAAGTGGACAATTATACAATGAAGCAGTGCTTTGCAATTGTTTGATTCTTTAGCAAACCTATAAGTATAAGGATACAATAAAGCAGTGGATCTAGAAGGAATATATACAGAGATGGCTAAAATATTAACCAAAAGGGATAAATATTTCAATATTGCTAACATATAATTGCTAACATATAAGGTATAAATGACAAAAGCGGCATGGATACTTACAACAGGTTCTCCTAAATAGTTGCCTGCAGTTGTTTGATTCTATAGCAAGCACCTGGCCAACAGATAGAGACTAGTATATAAAATGGAACAATTAAAGGGGCGCAGAACAAGTTGAGGAAGTAATAAAGGTGTTAAAGGGCTATACACTATAGCTTACAAGAAACATTGATATGAATTGGTGTCATTTAGACCCTTGGGATATATAGTTTTGAGGGTAAAAATCCAAAAGGATTCAAATTGTAATAATTTAGTACCAAAATCTAGATTAGAGGGGTGTGTGACAACCTCTAAAATCAGCACCCTGAGTGATTCTGTGCTATAGTTTAAATCAGTAAAATGTTTATAAATAATGGAGTCTATGGAATGATTTCTGACTGACTGACTGACTGACTTTATTATTTCTGAGTCGCCCTCCACGTTAGTGCTCCGGGCGACTTACACACAACAAATTCCACAATTAAAATAGAGTATTTAAAACTAGATTAAAATATTCAGTGGTTAAATGCAGGGGCCAAGCTCGGTATTTGAGTTCCTGGTTCTGCATTAACCATGGGCTTTCCTAAATAATTTTCTAATAAATTTCTAAATAATTTTCTAATAAATTTCTAATTTTGCTCTTGTGTTTGATGATCCATTGTTTAACTTGTCTGTTTGTTTGTCCGATATACATGAGAGAACATGGGAAAAAATAATATAAATCACGCCTTTAGTGGTACAGGTGGCAAAATGTTGTAACTGGTAAAGAGCTTTAGTGTAAGGATTATAGAACACCTTCCAGGGTTTACCCAGAACATCTTCTCAACAAGGCTAGCACTAAGGTATTCAATATTTCTCGAACCGCTTTATTGGAAGATAAACCGACCTCTAGTGATAACAGACTGGTATGGCCCCTTTCACTAACTAATTTGTCTAAGCATGTTATTAAAACAGTGAAAAAATATTGGCAATCTATAAGTGAAGATGCGAGAGACCTCCGATGATTGCACAAAAAAACACAGAATATCAGAAATATGCTGGTACATTCTGACATAGACTATCCTTCTCAAACCACTAAAGTCAAACTCAACCTAGTAGGTAATTTCGCATGCCATCACTGTTCAATATGTCCACAAATCATTCAAACAAAAGTGTTCTGAAAAGGTCTGGAAATCCTCTATGTGGATATGCATTTACAAGGAACTGGAAGCTCCATTCAATAATATTATTACAGTCAATAAGGGATCTTGTGCCCTTAAGGAAAGGTTTATTGCACAGCAAGGACTCTACTTTTGTGATTGATGTATAAATCACTGTATAAATAACTGTTTTGTGTTTCTGATATATTGTTTAATGTTTTATTATACAAGTTGCGAAGACATTTAATATTATATTATATAAGCCACAAAAAAATCTTTGTGATTAATGTCTCATTAAGAGCCACAGCTACTGTTTTAATCTGGTGAGGTGTATTCCATACTGGGCATGCATACTCAGCAGCAGAGTAGCAAAGCTCAAGGGCTTCACTTTATCTTGTTGTCATCCCCAGGTTGTGTCAGTCCGCTTTCGTATGATATTATTTCTAGCACCCACATTTTTGGTTGATTTTAGAAGCTAATATATATATTTATTTATATGGGTGTAAGTTTCAATATGAAAACACTTTTTTTTCCTTTTTCTCTTCATAGTATCCAACAAATGGATCCATGAACGTGGGCAAGAATTTCGAAGGCCATGTGCATTATCAGAGTTTGACTGATACGGAACTTCCTCCTGTCTCTTTTTTGGGCAAATTACATTTCCCTTCCACGTTGCCTTGATTAATACTGATAGTTTACACTAACACTCCATTACAACCTTTGTCTCCAGTGCCAACCAGTTCTTCATCTATGGACAATTACCTTCTTCTCCTCTCTACGGACAAATGCCTTTGCCAATATACCCATTTAAATTTTTTATAGAGAGAATATATTTCATTTTTAATGTCTGTGAGTTGTCATGGCCAAAAGTAACTTGTGTAGACCCACACTACACTTCTCCTGGTGGTAAAAATGAATATGGACAATCTCTCCTCTGCCAAGGATTTTGTTCTTTGCACCTATGTTTGTCCCTTGTCTTAAGAGTGCCTGACTACAGTTATACTGCCGTGACTATGGATTTGCAAGCCACTTCCATTTGATATCAGTGGCAAAAGTCTTCATTGAATAGGTTATTGATTTTGCTCATGGGCTTTAAGGTCAAGCTGCCTCTTCCTGGATTGCTACTGCCACGAAACATCGGGTGCAGATACTCTTCTTTTCTTCCACCCTTCTCTTTTTTCTGGTCATTTTTTTTGCAAATGGAACTGTCTGATAATCTTGAGCCAGTAGTTGCGCACATATAATTGACTTGAACAGTGGTTGATTTTAAACAATCATGTGCCACATGCATGATGATAGCTTGGAAAGGGGAAAAAAATCGTGTGCCACATGCATGATAATAGCTTGGAAAAGGGGGAAAGGTCTTGTTTTCCAGTTACAAATCATGTTTTTAACCATATTGTGATTTCAACTTTGACAATTCAGGAATGATTGCTGTTTTTCATTGTAATGTAATAAGTCCCATCCCCACGAATCCAGGAAAGCAAGAATGTTATTTTCTTAAGCACGACATTGTGCCTTAGACTGAGAACCTCAGTTCGTATGAAACAGTTGGTTCGAAGAGAAAATGCACATTTTCATTCCCTAAATGCCAAAACTTGGGTTTTTCAACTGAAGAGTTTTTTTGACAAAGGTGATATATTTATAATACTAAATCTTTTCAAAACTTTACATTTAGTCTGCATTGCTATGTTGTGTCCTTTGAATGGTGTGGTATCTTCGGGGGGGGGGGTTCTCTTCACGAAACTAGAGCTGTGTTCACGTGGGATGTTGTAGCACGTGAGGAATTCTTTGTGGAAGCATTCACCAACTTTCTACATTTTGTGTGTGTTACAAACTATAAATAAAATAAATTTTATTGGGATTGCTATTACCTGGTTCGAAGTAGAACACACAGGTGCTAGAAAATATTACGAGTAGGCTGTTAACAATATCAATAATGTCAATTATATTCAATATATTTATATTTATTTTGTTCGTGAGTCGGCATGAGTGTTGCCTGCCGATCACTATGTATGTCTTGTAACCCGCCACGAGCCCTCGGGAAGAGGCGGAATAGAAATGCAAATAATAAATAAATAAATAAATGTGGAACTGCTTCATATACATACGTTCGATGATAGACCACCCTGCCGTAGGTAGGATAGAAATATAGTCCCGGAAGTCCTTATGTCCATAGATTGGCCAAGTCCATAGGTCCAAAGGTGTGGTCAAAGATAAATCCAAAGGACCGGTAAGAATATCCAAAGGAGATCCCAGGTAATATAAATCCAATAGTCACATTCTACACAGTCGCTCAAAGTTGTAATCCAAACAAAGGTCCGTATGAGTAAAATTTCAAGGACGTGGGGGTCACAGATATAGCGTCTCCCGTGCAAGTGCGGAGGGCCGACGGCATGCAGTTGCTGCAATAGCAGCCAAAAACCGTTTCCCATTAGCTTCTTCAGGGCACAAAATAATCACATTGAGACGCCCAATACATCATACGGAGTATTTCTAAAAGCATAACCTCATTCCAAGAGGGAATGAGGTGACCCAGGTAATAGAAATCCAATAGTCACAGTCTACACACCTCATTCCCTCTTACAACTTCGAGCGGCTGTGTAGACTGTGACTATTGGATTTATATTACCTGGGATCTCCTTTGGATATACTTACCGGTCCTTTGGATTTATCTTTGACTGGGCCTTTGGACCTATGGACTTGGCCAATCTATGGACATAAGGACTTCCGGGACTATATTTCTAGCCTACCTACGGCAGGGTGGTCTATCATCAAACGTGGTTCCACGTTGAATATAATGGATATTATTGATATTGTTAACGGCCTACTCGTGATATTTCCTAGCACCTGTGTGTTCTTCTTGGTACTTTAGCCTGCTCACTGTTGTTTCACTTGTATTACCTGGTTGCACAAGATACTCAACACTGCAAAGGTGTAGTCGTGAGCAACTCACGTAAGTGTCCACACACAGACGCCTCAAGTCAAGACTTGGTAGAAGCAGTTTTCATAGAGTCAGAGAATCTTACAGTTGGGAAAGACCTTGTGGGCCATCCAGTCCAACCCCTTGCCAAGAAGCAGGAAAATCACATTCAAAGCACCCCTGACAGATAATAATAATAATAATCTTTATCTGTACCTCGCCACCATCTCCCCAATGGGGACTCGGGGCGGCTTACATGAGGCCAAGCCCATCAACATAACAACACAATAAAATCAATCAAAACAACATAATTACATGAAACATAAGATACTACATACAATATGAAATTACAGTAAAATACAACCATTTCAGACACAGGACAATGAGCGGGCCCCATGTACAGATTAAAATAGAAAGATAAAAAGATAAGATAGCCACCCAGCCTCTGTTTAAAAGACTCCAAAGAAGGAGCCTCCACCACACTTAGGGGCAGAGAGTTCCACTGCTGAACAGCTCTCAGAGTTAGGAAATTCTTCCTAATGTTCAGGTGGAATCTCCTTTCTTGTAGTTTGAAGCCATTGTTCCGTATCCTAGTCTTCAGGGCAGCAGAAAAAAGCTTGCTCCCTCCTCCCTATGAATTCTCCTCACATATTTATACATGGCCATCATGTCTCCTCTCATCCTTCCCTTCTGCAGGCTAAACACGCCCAGCTCTTTTAAGTCCCTTAAAGCCTTTTTCTCCAGACCCTTGATCTGGTGTCTACAGGAGGGCGAGTAAAATGTTACTCGCCCTCCTGTAGACACCTTCTAGCCTTTCAACATCTCCCTTCAATTGGTGCCCAGAATTGGACACAATGTGATTCCAGGAGTGGTCTGACCAAGGCAGGATAGAGCATGGGGAGCATGACTTCCCTGGATCTGGTCACTAGACTCCTCTATTTATGCAGGCCAAAATCCACTGGCTATTTTTAGTCGCTTCATCACATTGTTGGCTCATGTTTAACTTGTCCACGAGGACAACCATTATAGCTTTGAGTTTTCTTGGATCAGTTTCTGTCAGCTTTCCACATTCCGATCCTGTGATTTTTGCCTATCCTATATGGAAGACTTTTGAAATCCACGACCTTCTTGCTTAACAACTCCTTCCTCTTTGTTTTGGGTTACATTATTATTATTATTATTATTAATTATTATTATTAGCAGAATTACTCCAGCTCTGTCAAGTTGGAGGGAGCCGTTTGCAAAGACATTCTGATGCTCTGCCTCAGCTATCCAAAGAATTGAGGCCTGGCTTTGACATTCAGGTCCTTCTGAGACATTCAGGTCCTTGTTTTTTAATCACTACAGTATAATGTTCGATGTGTGTTTAGGGTCATTGCACACCTGGAAGGCAAACCTCTAACCCACTGCCATTCCCTTGCAGACCGAAACACATTTTCCCCTATAATTGCCCTGTTTGTTTTTAAAGTTCAAATTCATTAAATTTTAAAACATGCAGAGTAATAAACAACAAAAAAGAAAGGGGAAAAAATAAAAAATAAATATATGTACCTTGTCTACTGCAGACCTTTTCAGGTCCTTCAGAATTACCTCTTAGTTGCTTCTCTGAACAATGTTGTCCTTTACTCCATTCGTTGATGTGTGGTGAGCAGCCTCTTCTGTTTCCCCCTCAGCCACTTAAGCCCAAAACATCTGGAGATTCGAAGTTTGCCCATGGCTGCTCTATGTTGTAGCATAATTTAAACTCATATGTAGCATAATTTAAACACACTCGGTGGAGTACGTGCCCGCCGAGAGCGCCAGATCTGCAGGGGCGAACCACCGCCGACTGGAAACTCTGCCTCCACGCCGGCCAGAAACTCCGCCTCCGCATCTGCTGTATTTCCAGCAGGCATGGAGGCAGAGTTACCGGCCGGTGCGGAGGCGGACTTTCCAGCATGCATGGAGCCTCCATGTATGCTGGAAACTCCGCCTCTGCGCTAGCTGGAAACTCATATTTCTGCGCCTGCTTTTTCCAGCAGGCGCAGAGGCGGAGTTTCCAGCATGTGTGGAGGTGGAGGCAGGAAACTCCGCGCCGGCTGGTAACTCTGCCCCCACACTTGCTCCAAGTTTGGGGGGGGGGGCACCAAAATAATTTTCGCCTACCATGTAAAATTACCTTGGGCCGCCTCTGCTCATATGGCACTAGAATTGTATCTGGGTGGGCTTCATTCCACTCTCTGTGTGACTTCTTGGTGTTGTGAGTTGCAACAGAGCTAAATTTAGCTGGACTTTCACATGTTGACTATCTTGTATTTATCAGATGGTAGCAATTTCAGCTGCTTTGAATCTCCTGTAAGAGATGAAATTGGGATATAAACAATTATTATTATTATTATTATAACAACAACAACACAATGTGGAAAAGTCACAGGGCTATGGCTGCAATACAAGAGCCTAGTTATGACTTGTCACCACATTCTGTCCGTTTCATTTTCTTGTTTGTAGTTTTTAGTTTTTGTAGCCATAAGTTTTTAGCATATCTGGCATTTCTTTGATATTTTTTGTTAAACCAGGCAAAATGCAGATTTTTCACGTTGTACCTGAACATAGGGAGATGGCTAAGAAGTCTGTCGAACTGAATCGCCGACCAGTTGGGCAAGTTCTGATCCAGGTAAATGGCTCCACTGTAAGACTAAGCTTGGGTTCCTGTGAGAGGAATGAATGGTATTTTTGCTCTACGGCCTTTCTTAAATTGCCACAAGCTATGTATTTAAAAGTTAAATCTATCAATTGCGTGCTAATTCTGAATACAGAAAACAGAGACACCCCAGATCCATTTACTTTCACTTGACAATTTGATCTCAGTCATGGAGTGAATTTCCCCACCTTTGCAGGTGAAATAACAGGCATGTATCCCAGCGACTGAAAAACTGATTCATCTGGTCCATTACTTTCCTTGCCCAGAGCTCTAAACCATCTGTTCACCGTTGTAAAATATAAACACACTTAATGACTCTGCATAAGCTTGTATGTTGTGTAGTCCTCAACTGAAAATGTGTATTTTGTTAAAAATACAGTGTTGCTCTGGGAACTGGAAACGGGAATGATACGTATTGACTGATTAGACCGTGCACAAGTGAATTTTGCTAAAGGCTTGCAGAAACATTTTGTCTTTCTTCAGAGCTCCCCTCTGGAAAATCACAGGGATATTTTGCATTCTGTACAGTGAGGGCATTTCCCGACTGGTCTCACTGCTTCAGAAAAGTTATATCTATGTTAAACAGTCATTTTCAGTGCAACGTATTTTCAGGTCAGTGTGTTTATCCCCCTTGAAATACTGTTTTTTGCACAATAGCAGCTGCCTACATTTTATATTACATGTAATTCATCAGTATTCTGCTGAAATTCCTCGTCAATGCAGCCATAATAAGGGGCCAGATATATAGTTTTGGGAAATATGGGTCAACTGAAACATCAGATCACATTATCTATCCATAAAGAGGCTTACAGATTGGTTCTGTAAATTTTGGCAAAAAGTATTGTAAAACTTCGCAAGAAACCAAGTTGTAAGGCGAGGTTCCACCACTGCACAAATATTTGTGACTTCTTTTGTATCTATGCAGTCTAGATCAGGCATGGGCAAACCTCCTAACTTGGGCGCCGCTTCTCCCCAAGCCCTCTCCTCCCTTTCTCTTCCCTTTCGGAGGCAGAACGTGAAGGAAAGACAGGAAACGTTTGGATCCCAAAAAGGTTGGCCTTGGTCAGGATGAGATGACGGACGAGAGAGAAAAAGTGTATCCATTTGACCCCATATGGCCAACTCCCAGAGCGCTCGGCGGGGTAGGTGCCCGCCGAGAGTGCCAGATCCGCAGGGGTGCACCGCCGCCTGTAAACTCCACCTCCACGCTGGCTGGTAACTCCAGGAGGCAGAGTTACCAGCCACGCGGAGGCAGAGTTTACAGCACTCCACTTCTGCGCATGCGCATTTGGGCACGCGGGGAGGGGGGGGCAAAATAATGCTTGCCTACCATTTGAAATTACCTCTGCCTACTCCTGATATAGAATCCTAGAATCCTAGAGCTGGAAGAAACCCCCAACCCTTGACATACAAGGAGGTACAATCAAAGCACTCCTGATAGACAGCCACTGCAGAAAAGCCTCCAGAGAAGGACATTCCATCACACTGGCAGAGAGCCTGTGCCACTCTCCAACAGCTCTTACTCTCAGGAAGTTCTTCCTAATCCTTTTAGTCAGATCTCTTTCCCTGCCATTTGAAACCATTGCTCCCTTGTGCCCTAGTCTCTAGAGCAGCAGAAAGTCAGTCCCCCCCCTCCTTCCCAATGGGCAGGGGTGGATTAACACACTTGGCAGAGTAGGTGCCCGCCGAGAGCGCCAGATCTGCAAGGGTGCACCGCCGCTGGCTGGAAACTCTGCCTCCGCATCTGCTGTGTTTCCCGCCAGCACGGAGGTGCAGAGTCGGAGTTACCAGCTGGCACAGGCAGTTACAAGCCGGCGTGGAGGCAGAGTTTCCAGCATGCCTCCGTGCCGGCTCCAGGTTTGATTGGGGGGGCAAAATAATTTTCGCCTACCATTTAAAATTACCTTGGGTTGCCTCTGCCAATGGCACACCCTTTGAAATCTTGAAACATGGTTCTCATGTTCCCCCTCTACCTTCACTTCTCCCAGTTAAACATCCCTCAGGAGGAAAGGAAGGAAGGGAGGAAGAGAAGGAAGGAAGGGAATAAAGGGAGGGAGAAAAGAGGGAGGAAATGAAGGGAAGGGTAGAAGGGGAGGAAGGGGGAAGAGGAAGGAAGGGAAGGAGGAAAGAGAAAAGGAAGGAAGGATAGGATGGTGTGGCAGGGGGGGCCCATTTTTTTTAAAAAATGATAAAAGAGAAAAAATGGATATAGGCCAGGGTTTGCCCAATTTTGTAAATCGTGATTTATTACCTGAAGCAGTAGATCTAGAATGTATTTCTGTGGCATTTGGGGATATTTTTGTGCCTCCAAATTTTTTAAAATGATACTAAAGTTAGAAAAAATGGATATAGTGTCAGAGTGCCTTGAAGCATTAGCCAATTTTGTAAATTGTGATTTATTATTCGTTACAAGATCCTTTCAGAAGATTCTGCAAATATTAATTCAACTTTAGCCAGAGGATCTTATCTGTAATGCCCCAGTTTTAAGAAAAACATGAATGGATCTACTGTGCCAAGTTCATTGGTCTTACAGGTATTTGTTATGTTCTTTATTAGTTTCTGATTGGTACTCTGTATTGTGTTTTGAGATTCCGGTAAGTGCCTCATTAAGCAATTTGTTTTCTTTTAATTAGGAAAAAAGTTGCAAAATAGTAAATTTATGCTAAATCATAGACGTTTGACTAGTGTGACCAGTAAATGTATTTCCCTCATTCTCAGTTCCTATCTTTGGTTTCTTTCTCAATGGCACTGGTAGAATTGCCATTTGTTGAGTGCTACTCCCAACATTCCTCAGCTAGGGCTCTGGGGAATAAGGCTGATGGCTGTTGCAGTCCCAAACAAAACACTGGGGTGAGCTACCTTACTGAACAAGCAACAACAACAGGACCAACCCTGAAAAAAGGGTAAAACAACAGTAAGATATACTCAGCCTTTGAATGATGATTGATTGAAGTATACAAAACTGAACTCAGTAGTATCATTTCCACATACTGTATTATGCAGCCATCTGTATAGGAGGCCTGTTTTATCACGGAAAAAACTGCTTCAAAAGTCTATTCGGATGTAGGGGGCGCTGGCGCCTTGTATCTGATAGACTTCCGAATTATTTTAGAGGGTTTTTAAAAATTGATTTGGATGTATTTCTGAAATTTGGAAGTCTTCGTTAATGGCATCTGCGATTGCGTAATGTCTGGAAACCTGCAGAAGGGACAGTCAAAACTTGGGGGATTCCCTTTCCCTCCATGTTTGACCACTACTACGGACAAAACTAGCCACACTGGTACAAAATACTGAACACATTTAACACATTAATAAACATTTTAAACACAATGGGACAAAAATAGAGAAGGGCGGAAATGACATACGAGCCCTATCCGACTATGGTGACGGAGACTTCAAAATGGCAAATCCACTTCCTGTTTCCTTAAGTCTCTTCGTAATCGCTTCAAAAGTCAAAAACATCTGAATTACATCCGAATTTTGGTTGTATCCGAAGTTCGAAAACAGGCCTACTGTATAGATATCATTTAAATCTTCTAATGTCGCACTCTGTTCGCTATGGTTCCAACCTCTTAAACCATAATGAGTATCATATAAACTTATAAACAAAATAGCCAGTATCCTTATATAATATAGTTAAGCAAAGTCTGGATTATACACAGCATTACCAACTTGGCGTCAGATACGTCAGTAATATCTTACGGTTGGAGTCCAAACGGCTCCCAGTTCAATACGGAAGAAAGTTTTAAAGTTTTCACGGAAATAAAGTTCAAATATTCCAAGTGTATAACAGGAGCGTAATCCACTGTCAGCGGACCAAAGTGGAAAGTGGGTATAAGTTGAAACCAGGTGTATATCCAGATCGTAAGGGTGGCAAAAAGGAAATTACCGCCTTAAGTAAATAAAGAGGTTCAGTGTGGCTGGCGGATTTCGCGGTCAGACGGGGTCCACCAGAAAGCACTCATACGAGCAGGTTGGCCTCAGCAGCTGGCGCCTACTTCATGTAGCGAAGCCGCCTGCTCCGTGTTGTGAAGCTGCGACGGGATAATAGTCAATTTACCCTGTCTCAGGGTTGGTCCCGTTGTTGTTGGGTGTTGCAGTCCAACAACATTTGATGGGTTGCATAATCCACATTATACTACTGCCAATCATTTGGCACTGTGCTACTTGCCAGACATAACCCAGGAAGGCCACTGAAGTGTGTCTTTGGCGAGTTCGAATGCTTCCAATGAGTCAACATCATGTGGATCATTTTCAGACAGCGGAGTAAAGTATAAAAGTGTTCTCTAGGATTACAACGACAAGGATTCAGATGGTTAACAATCATTTTCACGCAGCAGGAGATTGACCTCGCATTCCTCTTTAAAAGCTATTTAAAAACTAAAAATTACAATCGAACCATTCTTTCTTGGGTTCCAGAATCTTGTTTAAGGCAGGTGGGTAATTGAATGCCCTCTTTCTGCCATTGTGTTTTGCTTTTCATAGTAATTACATCCCCTGAATAATCATTGTTCCCTGATCTGAATAATTCTTTGTACAAGGTGATGTATTTCCATCCACTACCCAATTTTTTGAAAAATTCAACAAGGGCCTGAGCGTGAAAAAAGTTTAAGAACTGCAATATTTTGATAGTAAATTGGAAGTTTGGTTCAGCTTTTGCCAAAGTGTGCAAAACAGAGCCAAACAATAGAGGTATTTGGTGAGTTTTGTGTTAAGAGATTTTTCAGGACGATGTTTTTATACAGATATTTGTAGAGAACTCTCTTTTTCTGCCTCTTATTGCTTAGTGAAGGCTGTTCTCACAATAGTGCAGTGCATTACTTAGCTGAAAAAAAATATTTCTGAATCTTTCAGGGCAGGGTGAAATCACAGCATTTCGGCATTCATATAATTCTCTTCTGACTGATTTACTGGTACATTTATTACTTATGAAGACTGAGTAAATCACTCTTTTATGTGTTTACCCATTTTATGTGAAGGTTTGTTCATTTTAATGCTTTCATCCTGAGGGGAGAAGGAAGGGAAACCTCTGTTCTGCCAATGATTAAATCGCTCTTGAGGATGGGGGAAAAACATTTAGGATCCATGGTGCAATACCCACTTTTCCTTGGCACCCACAATTGCTCAAGTACAGCCAGTGCCTGCTGCCATCTCCGTTACTTAGGGATCTCAACCTTAACTCTTTTATTCAGTGCTTTGGACACTTGAATGACAAGTACTTTGGCTTACAATGATGACATTTGAGAAATTGCCTTACTGTATTACTTTTTTTTGTAATAAATAAAAAGCAACGGCTTTTAATGGAGGAAAATCCTCCACTCTGAACTCTGGTGCGTGACTGAATTTCTTTCCTGGAATTAAACTCTGCCTCAGTGTCTCAAGATTTATGCTGATTTCGTGCAAATTATTCTTATTGTCAGGTTTATGTGATATCTCTTGAATATCTGTAGCAATGGCCAGTGAGGAGAAAGGGTGAGGTTGATTTTAGTCAATTGCAATTGATTTTATGCAATTATTTGTAACAGAATAATAGGGCCAAGATAACAGCGCTCCATGATGTCTTCCCTCCGTGTCAGAACTGGGGTGACAGCCGCATGCAAACTGGGTTAAACACGGCTGTCGCCCCAGCTCTGACGCAGAGGGAAGACATCCGCATCCAAACTGGGTTAAACGCCCAGTTTGGATGGGGATGTCCTTCCCTCCGCATCAGGCCTGATGCGAGCCTTGTTTGACCCAGTTTGGATGCGGCTGTTGCCCCAGTTCTGATACAGAGGAAAGACACCCGCATCCACACTGGGTGTTTAACCCAGTTTAGATGCGGATGTCTTCCCTCCGCATCAGAAATCCCTATACGGTTCCAGCCCAGTTTACCTGTCCGAATGTGTTCTCCCCTATGAACCATCAAGGATGCTAAGATCTTCTGGAGAGGCCCTGCTCTTGATCCCACCACCTTCGCAAGTGCGTTTGGTGGGAATGAGAGACAGGGCCTTCTCTGTGGTGGCCCTTCAGCTATGGAACTCCCGAGTGAGATCAAATCTGTCCCCTCCCTCCTGTCCTTTAGGAAGCTAGTGAAATCCAGGCTTTGGAACGAAGCATTCCCAGAATAGGGACCGACACTGTTTTTAGACAAGTTAATGATCACATATATGGATTGAGTTGAATTTGATTTTATTGAGTGGTCTGGTTCTAATGTATTTTATCTGTATGTATTTTAACTTTGTATTGCTATATGATGTTTTAATTTGTGTCTATTGTATTGAATTTTTGCTGTAAGGCTGGTCTGAGTCGCTCTTCAGAGGTGAGAAGATCGGGATATAAAAGTTTTAAATAAATAAATAAATATTCACACATACTCATGGATTTCATGGTCACAAGGACAAACTGTGCTAATATTAGATGGAAGTGCCCTCCTACAGATACTCCAGCCTGGAATGTTGCAGAATATATACTTACTTTTTTGAGATGTGATCATTATAGATTGTGTACACTTTAAAATGTGACATTTCATTTGGAGACAACTGCAAAGCTGCTTTCACTTAAAAACACCCCCCCCCCCCGGCCAAGGACAGTCAATCAATAAGGATATATTACCTTGGAAGTTCTCTACCAGTCCACACCACAGGAAGAACACCATCATCCCCACGTCAGCATAGGCAAATCTGTGCTTAAGTCCGTTCAGCAGTTCACCTCCCTGGGAAGCATCTCTTCAGATGCCAAGATTGATAAAGAGATTGATCACACATTAGCAAAGGCACATAGTGTATTTGGAAGGCTTCACAAAAGAATCTGGAGTAACAAGCACCTGAGGCAAAGCACCAAAATCAGTGTGTACAGAGCGATCGTACTGTCTATTCTCCTCTATGGGTCTGAAACATGGGTCACCTATCGCCAACACCTACGACTCCTCGAACGCTTTCATCAGCACTGTCTTCCTAAATGTACACTGGACTGACTATGTAACGAATGTTCTGTCCTTGAGCAAGCAGGGATCACCAGCATTGAGGCCATGCTATTGAGAACACAGCTGCGCTGGGCAGGGCACGTCTCTAGGATGGAGGACCACCGGCTCCCAAAGATACTACTCTATGGTGAACTCTCCACGGGTCAGCGCAAGAGAGGCGCCCCAAAAAAGAGATACAAGGACTCCCTGAAACAACATCTCGGGCTCGGCCAGATTGATCACCAACAATGGTCCACTCTGGCCTCACATCGGGAGGCATGGAGATGCACTATCCACAATGCTGCGGCCTCTTTCAAGAAGACACGCCGAACAGGCCTCGAAGAGAAATGACAACGCAGAAAGAACCGCAACCTGGAAACAACATCACCCAAGGAGATTTTCTGCTGTGCTTTCTGCAACCAGATTTGCCTATCTCGGATTGGCCTTTTTGGTTATCGCTTGTAGAAAGCGTGGGATGAGTCCTTCTTGAATCTTCGTTCACAAAGAAAAGCCAAGAGAAGAAGAAGACGTTTTAAAATTTAGAGAATTCCTGGGCCAACAAACTCCTGTGATGAACTGGTCCCATGCTTGGAAAAATCTAAATGTATAAAGGCCTCTGACATAGTCCATCTGTAGTAAAGTTTATATGATATACCTCACAATGGAGATGTTTCTCTTTTCACTACATACCCAAAGTGCTTGCTTTGTATCAGAATCTTTAGAAATCACAGAGAAAGGCAAATTCGATGACAATGAAACATTCTCTGTGCTACTATAGCCAAAAAGTCGGCAGGGGGAGCTGGTGCACCGAGATTATCATACCAACCATTCATTACCTTCCCTGTATTTTTCCAGCAGCAATGGAGGTGTGCAATGTTCACAAATCTTTGCATTCCTAGAAAGGCTATCATTCACCTTGGTTTTAGAGGGGGTTGTATATCTGTATCTTTTGCCAACCTGTAAGTGTGTGTATAGGCATGCACTTATCTTTAGCTTTGTGGCCATAAAATATAGCCTGTTTCTTTAGAGTCAAATGCATATAACTGTGCCCAACTCTTTGCACTGGGTGCAGAAACTTTGGTCCTCTGGCCAAACCATAGCTAAGTGCAAATAGTTACTGATTGATTGTGTGTTTAGCTAAGGTTGCTTGATTCGGTGATTTTAACTGTCTAGTGTAACACTTAATTTTAACTGACTGTTTATTTATTCTGTTATTTGCACATTTATTTATTTTATTATTTATTTAAAACTTGTATACCCCGGCCTTCTCACCTCCGAAGAGAGACTCAGACTGGCAAACAGCAACTATTCAGTGCTAACATTTAAAATCTAAAAACATCATAAATTTACAATAAAATTATCAAATACACGTACAATAAATTCATTTAAAAAGCCTTTCGCCAAAGTAGAATCAAGTCCACTCAATCCATATATTCGGTCCGTATCTAGTGGTTAGCGACTTTAGTCGATTCGCGATTTCCTCCTTCATTCTGCGAAGGCCACATTGCACAGCCACGTTTTCACCCGCTTCCTAAAAGTCAGGAGGGAGGGCGGATCTAATTTCATTTGGGAGGGAATTCCACAGCCGGGGGGCCACCACAGAAAAGGCCCTGTCCCTTGTCCCCACTGCAAAGGTGGTGGGACCAAGAGCAGGGCCTCTTCAGATGATCTTAGCACTCTTGACAGTTCATAGGGGAGAATACATTCAGACAGGTAAACAGGGCCGGAACCGTAAAGGGTTTTGTAGGTCAACACCAGCACTTCGAATTGTGCTCAGAAGCTAATTGGCAGCCAGTGGAGCTGGCGCAACAGGGGAGTTGTGCGCTCCCTGTACCCCGCTCCTGTTAGTAGTCTGCTGCTAGACTAATTGCAGCTTCCAGGCAGTCTTCATAGGCAACCACACATAGAGAGTGTTGCAGTAGTCTATACTAGATGTAACCAGAGCGTGGACCCCCGTGGCCACATGGCATTGAATGTTTGCCATTTTACTTTATTTCATTTGTTGTTCACACTGAGTGTCGTAGATGAGTCCTTGAGTGATGCTGAAAGCATGGAGGTTGAGGGAAGAAGGGCAAAAAGGGTTACTCGAGAGCAGGAGTCAGATGAAGAAAGGGAAAGGAATAGACTTTGATAAATACTTAGCGAACCTACTGATGACGATTCCTTTGAGGGTTTCTCTGGGGATGATGGATCTGAGCTTGATGAACCAACTTTGGGAAGTGGGAATGGGGATTCTGAAGGTGTATCTAGCGATATGGATTGGACTAAAGTACAGGAAGTGCAAGATGTTTGTGTAGAGCCAACGAGTAGTGATACGTTTGCGGGGTTTTCTGGGGATGGGCATTGGAGTTCCAATGACCAAACAACCTCTTGGGTTGAGCTAAGTCGTGGCAGGAGAAGGAGTGCTTGGCAGGATAGACAAAGGACTGTACGTGAAGCTGCAAGGGCAGCTGAGAGGACTAATGAAGAGGTGTTGGCTAGTTCCAGCTCCAATGAGGATCTGTGAATAAAATAAGGTTTGGAGTATGGAGGTTCCTTGCAGTTGGCATGGTGTTGCTGAGTGCCCATGTCCTGTGCTGTGTTCCGATATTCCTGTGGACTACCTTTTGGACTTGCTGCTGCCTGCTTGTGTGCTGACCCTGGATCGGTTTATCATCGCTGCTGTTTCCTCCTCATTTTGACTTGGATTGGTGTATCGTTGTTGCTGCTTCCCTTCACCCTGATGCTGGCTCGCCTTGACTACGTGGCCGCTTCTCTTCGCTTCGACTCTGGACCAGTTTTGACCATGCTATTGCTGCCAGACCGTTGTGATGTCTCTTCGCTCTTTCCCTTCTCCCATTGATGACGACATCATTTCTTTTGTTTTTGTGTGCCTTTTCTTTGTTATTCCGAATTTTGGAGTTTAATCCAGGTTACAGAGAAATATACTCCGGTTTAAAGGGGAATATAATCTGGGTTTTGTGTTAAAGACTATTTTGGCCAGTTTTTGCCACTAGGTTTTGTTCTTTCCACTCTCACACTGACTCTTATGTGCTTTTGGCTCTTTTGACCATATTTTGTGTTTGCAAATAAACTTTACTTTGCACTATATTGGGCTTGGCTCTTTAAGGCTATCTGAATTGCGACAGAGTCCCCTAGGGCAGTGTTTCCCAACCAGTGTGCCGTGGCACACTAGTGTGCCGTGAGTGATCATCAGGTGTGCCGTGGGAAATTGGAACCTCCAATACCCTTTCTTCCCCCTCCTGCCCATAGTGCTCTCTGGGTGTAGGTGAACTACAATTTCCAAACTCAAGGTCAATTCCCAAGCAAACCCTTTCAGTACTTTCTGTTGGTAATGAGAGTTCAATATGCCAAGTTTGGTTCAATAAAAAACACAAGGTAAAGCAATAAAGAAACACTATTGCAAAAGTGCCACGATTCAAAGGGACCCAAGGTAAAGCTAATCGTGACTACCTCACAGAGTATCCACAGGGTCAGTAAGCAGCAATTGAGACAGTATGTGATGTGGGGCAACCTGGTACACAATAATATACAGTATGAAACACTTCAAGCATGTGGGGATGCCCCCGAGATACAAAATAATACAATTTAAATCAAGCGCGATATACTACATGTCCCAGAAGGCAGCGGGCGGGCGGAAATGACGCGCAGTGGAGCCAATCTGCGTTGCTTCCGGGTGGTCGGAGTGGCGCGTGTCCAGCCTACATGTACCAGAAGGCTAAGCGTAGCGTCGAGGGGAGGAGTCCCGAGGAGCTCGCAGTGCTGTAGTCGCGTGGAGCAGTCTCGCGTTGAGATGGACGGTAGCAAATCTCGTGGGGCGAGATTACGATCGCGTAATCTCGCGAGGGGTCGCTGAAGGGGATCCCGATGTAAACAAACAGTATTAAAGCAAAATAAAGATGTAATACAGTGGAAGAGTAGCTTCCCAGCGGCTTGTGTGCTCACAAGTAAAACCCCAGTGTTAGCGGCCGTGCAATGATCGCCCGGTAACGCGGCCAGCTGCTGCCCTGGAGTGGGTGCCGCAGATGAAGAGGATTTGAAGGTGTCCCGTAGAGGCTTGTTATAATCCAAAAAAACCCCAGAATGGGTAATGAAGGGGTGCACTTTCCCAGTGGGGGTAAGCAATGGTGTGTCCTCCAGTAGTTTTAAATCAGTACAAACACAATCAGTCTTCCGTAGAAAATATATTTAAAGTTCAAAAGCTTCAAAGTCAGTTCAATATAAATTCATTTCAAAGTACACTCATCAAGATGCGGGTTGAGGGCATGGCACAAGTCAACGGGTGTAGCCCAGACTATGTTGTTCCAGGCAATGTTAGGCACCAGCCCGTTTCGCTATGGACCACAGATATGTGGCAGATGCTTCATCAGGACTTGCATGTCACAACGTCACCACATCTACAATCAGAATAAACGGAATAACCATCAGTACAATGCAAATAACCCAGTACCAGGGAGTCAAAGTACAACATAATCATAGTAAATATATGGGCAATTGCCATTTAGCAGTTTTAAGCATACATACCAGCATTAGAGAAATAGAAGGGTGCAGCATAAAGCACAACAGCTTATTAGCCCGATCCAAATGGAGGGTAATTGAACAGGTTACAGGTAAGTATTATATAATGCTGAGACAATGATTAAGTGATTAGGGCAGGGATACTAAGTTGCTCGTTGAGGCCCTTAGGATGCTCAGAACCTACTAATTGTATCCAGGAGGTTTCTGCCCTTATAAGGGCTTTCCTGTTATCAGCATGAGGAGCACAATTGATCTTCTGTAGAACCATTACTCTTAAGGAGTTCTCTGAGTGACCCAAGGTGTTGAAATGGGAATACAAGATACTATCAGTGGCACCAGTCCTAATTCTGGACCGGTGTTCCGTGACGCGGATTCTCAGGGTCCTGCTAGTCTGGCCTATGTACACTAGGTTGCACGGGCATGAGATGGCGTAGACCACCCCTTGGGTGGTGCACGTGGAGAAACATTTGACGTTAAATGTTTTGTTTTTCCAAGTGTGACTGATGGTTTTATTTGAATCAATCAGTTTGCAAATGGCACAATGGCCACAAGGCCTACACCCAGGTGTGAGAGTACTTTTGGTGGTATGTAGGGCATGATCCGTGTGGGTCAGTATTTCACCAATATTTTTGGTCCTACGGTAAGCAACCATGGGTGGCTGTTGTAGGCCGGGGATAGAGTCCAGAAGGTTCCAATATTTCCTGACTACATTGTTAACTTCCCGGCTATGCGGCGTCAGTGTCAAAGGCCATACCAATCGAGCATCTGTAGATTTCCTGGTAGTTGGTTGTAGTGTGCATTCCCTAGAGGTGCGGTCCACTTTTCTTCTAGCATTCTGAACAACCTGTCTGGGATAACCCCTCTCTATGAAGTTGTCAGACATCCTATTGGCCTCGGTCTGATAGTCTTGATCAAAGGTGGAGTTGCGTTTGGCTCTCAGGAACTGAGAGAATGGCAAGTTATTTTTGAGAGCATGTGCATGAAAGCTGTTGAAATGTAGGTATGAATTCCTTTCAGTAGGTTTATGGTAGGTTCGAACTCCTAAGCTGTGGTTCCGGGTTTTGAAGACAGAGACATCCAGGAAATTGACCGTGGAACAGTTGGATTCCATTGTGAAGGAGATGTTCGGGTGCCAAGAATTCATCCAGTGTAGCAGGTCAGGTAAGTCGGTGTTAGGACGGGCTACGAGAAAGACATCGTCAATGTATCTCCAGTACATTTTTATGCCAGGGTATCTGTATTTGTGGTCCGTGGTGTGGAGGTGTACTGCTTCCAGTGATCCCATAAAGAGGTTAGCTATGGAAGGCGCAACGGGCGAACCCATTGCCACTCCTTGGGTTTGTAAATAAAAGATACCGTCAAACTTAAAGTAATTGTATCCGAGTATACAATCCAAAAGTTCAATGAGGTAATTTGTAGGGAGACACTGGGTCATAGGTCTCATGTCGAGTGTGTCAGCCACCACGGCTCTGGCTTCGTCCAGCGGGATGTTGGTATATAATGATGCAATGTCTGCCACAACTAGGATGTCTTGGGTATCTACCTTGGCGTCTTCGATTTTTTTGATGAAATCACACGTGTCTTTGATGTAGCTGGGAATGTGTTTAACAAAAGGTTGAAGATGATGGTCAAGAAACTTGGCTAAAGGCTCAGTGATGCTATTGGAGCCCGAGACGATAGGTCTACCCAATGGGGGCCTCTGTTTTTTGTGTGTGCCTTCGGGAGAGTATAGAATAGGGGTATACGTGGACATTTGTTGTGGAGGAACTCGGCCGTCTTGGGGTTGATATATCCCATTGTCTCCCCATAGTAAATTATATCAAAAATGATTTTAGAGAACCTACTGGTAGGGTCTTGGGGCAATTTTTTATAGCAATGGTTGTTACCCAATTGTCTCAGGGCCTCATTGGTGTAATCTGCCCTGTTGAGGCATACTAAGGCTCCGCCCTTGTCTGCTCGTTTCCAGACAATATCGGGGTGGTTCCCCAAGTGTTCCAAGATGGCAACATCTTCTTCTGAGAGGTTACGGCAGTGTTTGTCCTTATAGTGGCTTATTTTTGCAATGTCCCTGGTGACCAAATTTTCAAATACCCTGATCTCTTGAGAGACCACGTTGGGGGTAAAGGTACTGTTGGAAGGAATGTGAAAAGTGTCTCTCTGGGGTTGGGTAGACGTGTCGTCTGCATAGAATTCCCTCAGGCGTATTTTCCGGAATAAATGAGCCAACTCTTGTCTGATTTTCAAGTCTGAGCATCCTGGTGTCAGGACGAAAGAAGCACCTTTATTGACTAAATCCAATTCCCGTGTTGTACTTTGACTCCCTGGTACTGGGTTATTTGCATTGTACTGATGGTTATTCCGTTTATTCTGATTGTAGATGTGGTGACGTTGTGACATGCAAGTCCTGATGAAGCATCTGCCACATATCTGTGGTCCATAGCGAAACGGGCTGGTGCCTAACATTGCCTGGAACAACATAGTCTGGGCTACACCCGTTGACTTGTGCCATGCCCTCAACCCGCATCTTGATGAGTGTACTTTGAAATGAATTTATATTGAACTGACTTTGAAGCTTTTGAACTTTAAATATATTTTCTACGGAAGACTGATTGTGTTTGTACTGATTTAAAACTACTGGAGGACACACCATTGCTTACCCCCACTGGGAAAGTGCACCCCTTCATTACCCATTCTGGGGTTTTTTTGGATTATAACAAGCCTCTACGGGACACCTTCAAATCCTCTTCATCTGCGGCACCCACTCCAGGGCAGCAGCTGGCCGGCGTTTACCGGGCGATCATTGCACGGCCGCTAACACTGGGGTTTACTTGTGAGCACACAAGCCGCTGGGAAGCTACTCTTCCACTGTATTACATCTTTATTTTGCTTTAATACTGTTTGTTTACATCGGGATCCCCTTCAGCGACCCCTCGCGAGATTACGCGATCGTAATCTCGCCCCACGAGATTTGCTACCGTCCATCTCAACGCGAGACTGCTCCACGCGACTACAGCACTGCGAGCTCCTCGGGACTCCTCCCCTCGACGCTACGCTTAGCCTTCTGGTACATGTAGGCTGGACACGCGCCACTCCGACCACCCGGAAGCAACGCAGATTGGCTCCACTGCGCGTCATTTCCGCCCGCCCGCTGCCTTCTGGGACATGTAGTATATCGCGCTTGATTTAAATTGTATTATTTTGTATCTCGGGGGCATCCCCACATGCTTGAAGTGTTTCATACTGTATATTATTGTGTACCAGGTTGCCCCACATCACATACTGTCTCAATTGCTGCTTACTGACCCTGTGGATACTCTGTGAGGTAGTCACGATTAGCTTTACCTTGGGTCCCTTTGAATCGTGGCACTTTTGCAATAGTGTTTCTTTATTGCTTTACCTTGTGTTTTTTACGGTTATACCAAGGAGATACTTGTATTCTTAAGTTTGGTTCAATTCCATTGTTGCAAGAGTTCAGGATGCTCTTTGATTGTGTGTTAACTATACATCCTAGAAACTGTAACTCTCAAATGTCAAGGTCTATTTTCCCCAAACTCCATCTGTGTTCACATTTGGGCATATTGAGTATTCATGCCAAGTTTTGTCCTGATCCAACATTGTTGAGTCCACAGTGCTCTCTGGATATAGGTGAACTACAACTCCAAAACCCAAGGTCAATGTCTACCAAACTTGTATAGTATTTTCTCTTGGTTATGGGAGTTCTGTGTGGGAAGTTTGTGTCTTTCTGCCATTCCTGCCAGGATATCTATGTTGTGTTCATCGAAACAGACCCAGGTTTCACACTGAGTGTATAAATACATTTAAAAACATATTAACTATATGTATGATTGTGTTAGAGTGTCATTTTGTGTCATTTTGGTTGGTGGTGTGCCCCAGGATTTTGTAAATGTAAAAAATGTGATGTGGCTCAAAAAAGGTGTGACTATTACTGCTGAATAATAAAGGGTATGCTTTATCATGTCTATGTACATTCATGATCAAGGCATAGGTTTCAGAATCACAAAATGAGAGATCTGCTGCATCACAGGGAGGCCACTTATGCCAAGGGGGAAATTAGCAATAAGATGCAGAGCAAAGCTTGGATCAAAGAATATTGATTTTACTACAAAATGTAAAGCGATAAAAGAATAAGCAACTTCTGCACAGAATAGAAATATTGATTAGATAAGCAATCTTCAGCTTGGACCATAGGTGAAGATCAATCCTGACAAGACAGAGATCCCCTGGTTGATCGTAAGCCGGATCAGGGTGGCAACCTGTGCTTGACGGAGTTGCACTCCCCCTGTCACAGGTCCGCAGCTTGGGTGTCCTCCTAGACTCGTTGCTAACGTTTGAAGCTCAGGCGTCGGCGGTGGCTGGGAGGGCCTTCGCACAATTAAAACTTGTGCGCCAGCCGCAACCATACCTCGTGAAGTTGGATCTGGCCACAGTGGTCCACGCCTTAGTCACATCCAGGTTGGATTACTGTAATGCACTCCACGTGGGCTACCTTTGAAGACAGCCCAGAAGTTTCAATTGATCCAACGGGCAGCAGCCAGGTTACTAACTGGAGCGTCTTACAGGGAGCGGTCAAACCCCTGTTTAAGGAGCTCCATTGGCTGCCGGTCATCTTCCAGTCCCAATTCAAGGTGCAGGTTCTTACCTACAAAGCCCACCGTGACCGCATTTCTGTCTACGAACATATGCAATCTCTCCGATCATCTGGAGAGGCCCTACTCTTGCTCCTGCCACCTTCGCAGGCACGATTGATGGGACAAGGGAGAGGGCCTTTTCTGCAGTGCGCCCCCGACTCTGGAACTTGCTCCCCAAGGATATCAGACAAGCCCCCACATTGGCAGTTTTTAGGAAGAGCCTGAAGACATGGCTGTTCCAATGTGCCTTCCCTTAATAAAGTAAAAAAACGCTCTGCTGTGATCAATTCTCTGCAAAATGTCCTCAAAAGCACTTTAACTATCTCTTGGGTTATCTGCCCATATTATCCTTTAAAACCTTCCTACTACTTACACTATACCTCTGTTCGCATCCAAAGTTTATTTATTTTAATATTTCACATTTGGCCCAGCCAGAATGGTTTTAAATTGTCTGTTATTGCTTATGTGTAAGTTATATTGATTGTATTGTTTTATTATTTGCTGTTGTGTTGTTATTATGTGTCATTGGGCGTGGCGTCATGTAAGACACCCTGAGTCCCCTTAGGGAGATGGTGGTGGGGTATAAATAAAGATTATTATTATTATTATTGGTGTACATCAGTGGTTCCTAAAGCGAACCCCCTGGTGGGCGGTGGGGCGACCTAGGGGGGCGCTGGAAGGCCCAGGAGAATTGGGGGGGGCGCTGAAGGGGGCGGTGGGGGCGGTGGCGTGAGCCAGGTGACAGGCTACCATCCATCTGTGTGTGTGTGTCTCTCTCTCCTTCCTTCCTCCTGCTCCCTCCTCCTCCTCTCGCCAAGCAAGGGATAATAATAACAATACCTTTGGGGTTCCCTTCCAACTGGTTGAGTCTTATAACAATAAAAATAATGTCCTTCAACATATTTAGTGGAACATGGAATCAGTGCGGTAACCATTTTATTAACAAAAAAAGAAGCCGATTGCAAAATAGTCAATGGCGATGATTTGAGATGACTGCTGATGAAAATAGAGCCGAGGATGACTAGATTGGTAGCAGCATGCCAGGTTCATCCTTCTCATTAAGATGATTTCAAATGTTTTAACTTTTTTTGTATTACCTTTCTATTCTAAGTTCAAGAAATAGTTTCATAATTTCAAACTTCAATGTTTCTAATTTACAACTTTATTATATTTTACGAAAAAGGTATAAATATTAATACATATATCTTTCTGTTTAATTGCTATTAAACATTTCAAAAAAATTAATTTCTAGGGGGGCGGTGAGTAAAAAAATTTCTGGAAAGGGGTCGGTAGGCCAAGAAATATTGGGAACCACTGGTGTACATGATGATCATGTTGGAGACAGAAAGAAAAGATAAACACCATGCCAGCTGAGTGCATGGAAATTCAAGTATTATACACCAAACGATGTAGGAAAGCACATCGTCTGCAAGTAACTTTTTATGTCACTAGTTGGAGCTCCATTCTTTATTGCATTATTTCTATGCATTGCACTGCTTGCTGAATTTTTGTTACCCATTCCTTAGGATTGATTAGAGCCCGGCATAAAATTTGAAATACTCTACTCAGAATGCATCTGAAAATGCTTTGAAATCTTTTCCCTCTCTCCCTTCTTGCATGCTACCCTATACTTATAATCTCAAGGTGTTTTACAATTGAATTCAAAGAGTTTAAAACTGGACTCTGCTTTGTGATACTAAAAGAAATGTAACTTGCCAAAAAACCCCCAAAACAACCCAGAATGTAACTTGCCTAACACCCAGACTCCCTAATGACAGATCACATATATCCTGTAAGGCAAGCTAATGATGTTCAAGGGGAAAACGCCCACTCATTTCACACTTGCACAATCCGGGCAGAGAAAGATGATTCAGCTAAGTGGGACTTTAATTGCTTCTTGAAGCAAAGCTGAGTGGACAACAGGACCCTTGAACCCAGTTTCCCCATCTCAGCTTTTGCTGATAAAAGATCCAAAGATTGAACCGTCAGGGGGCAGAAAAAAACACATTCATAATCCTTAGTGTATAGGTCTAGTTGATCTGACAACTGCATAAAATGACAATATGTGAATAAACAGAAGATAAGAAGAGGAGTGCACAAAATGTATGAAGATGAAGGCTTTTTTATCTGGCCAACTCTAATTTTACACTTTCTGTAACCTTTCACAAAGTACTCCAAAAGTACCGCTTTGCAGCAACTTGGAAACTTTGGTCAGTTCATTAAAAGCTATCATCTTTGTTTGGCTTTGCACCCAAAAATGAGACCTATGGTCTACTGGACAGAACAAAGCAGTGTGCTGTTCAAATTGGGATGGGAGATGCATCCTCTAGACCAGTGTTTCCCAACCGGTTTGCCATGGGCGATCATCAGGTGTGCCGTGGAAAATTGGCACCTTTCCCCCTCCTAGCAGCTCTTTCTCCCTCTTTCCCTCCCCAAAGATCTTCCCCGAGGCAAAGGAAGGGCTCCGCCGAATGCCAGGGCCAGACCCGCCTTGAGGAAGCCTTCAGGCTCCAGTTCCCACTCAGGGCTGCTTCAGCCTCCCGATGCTCCCAGGTTCGCTCACTGCCCAATTCACCGACGTGGAGATTCCGGCTTTGACTGTTCTCGCGAGAAATCAAAGCCAATGTGAAAACGGCAACTCAATCACTTCCGCCCAGTGCTCTGCTTTTGCGGAGGGAGGCAGCAAAAGAGGCCACACAGATCTCTGAAACGTATAGAGTCTATACGTTGGAGCAGTTTCTCCAATTGAACCATTGATAATCTAGCCCAGGGGCCGGGAACCTATGGCTTGCGAGCCAGATGTGGCTCTTTTGATGATTGCATCTGGCTCGCAGGTGCGGCATGCCCCAACAGGAGAAAAAAACACCCAAACAAAAAGGCCGGATGCCGGGCCGCAAACTCTGCCCCACACAAGGAGTTACCGGAAAGTGGCCCTGGGCCACGGAAAACGCCACGTGTCGGGCCCTGCTAGGCTCAAAACCCGCAGCTAGGGAGGCGGGGAGGACCGGGGCAGACCAGGCCCATGTGGACGGCGGGCGAGACCCTCCTCCACACGACTGGAAGCCGCAGACCTCTCCCCGCCCAAGGAGTTGCCGGAAAGCGGCCCTGGGCTGCAGAAAACACCACATGGTGGGCCCCGCTGGGTCCGAAACCCGCAGCTAGAGAGGCGGGGAGGACCGGGGCAGACCGGGCCCACGTGGACGGCGGGCCGAGACCCTCCCCCACCCATTGAGAAGCTAAGCCAGGGCCAGCGGCAAGAAAGGGAGAGAGGGGGCAGGTGCAGCCCCCTACGAGCCCTCCCCCTTAACAGAGAGAAAAAGACAGCCAAAGGCCAGGAGGGTCAAAGGCGATGGCCTAAAACAGCGAGGCCGGATGCAGGGCGGGCCCCTGCCGAACTCGGTGAAACGGTGGGGAAGGAGGGAAGAGTGCAGGAGGAGAGCTTCCCCGAACAAAGGAAGGAGCGGAAGTCTTGCAGGTAAAGGTCCCTGCTGAGGGCACAGCTGGGCACGGGGGAATCCTTTTCTCATAGTATGTACATATATACTCACATTTAGTTGAATTCAATCTTAAAATAGATTATATATATTATATGGCTCTCACTGAAATAAATTTCCCAATATTTTGCTTTCATGGCTCTCTGAGTCAAAAAGGTTCCCGGCCCCTGATCTAGCCTTACAGGTTACTTTGTTTTGGATGAGGGACAGGGAAGCAAAATGTCTTGGTCTGGCTCTGCACAAGATATGGGAGAGTAAACAATCTTTCCTTGGGAAAAGTAGGAGAGGGGAAAACAGACCCAGTCAAGTGATAAGTACTTTGAAAAACAGAACTTGACCGTCTGCGACATTTAGAGTCACAAAACCCAGGAAATCGTTTTGAACCACGTCTCTTATTGACAAGATATTGCTACCCAAGACTCACTAAGTTCACTGGTGTATATCAAGGTTACCACATGCCTTACAAAGATAAGGGTGATGATGTTTTCCTGTTAACTACACCCAGGAAGGGAATACAATACTTTTTTTTCTGCACCCGTGAATGTTAATGGATTCCTTGCTCTATATGCTTTTAACTGTAGTTGCCCCGAGTTCCTTCTGGGAGATGGTTGCGGGATATAAATAAAGATTATTATTATTATTGTTGTCCAACTAATCCCATTTTGAGTCTTAATACTGGATTTAAAATGTTTTTATATTTTAAAAAATGTCTTACAATTATTGGCAAGAATTCTCTCTCACAGCCTATGTTGTATAGCTTTATGTGAGAAAGTGATAAATGTAGTAAAGCCAAAACTGTGGCAAAGAGGGATACTCAAGGACCTTGGGTGAGTGAAAATCTCCCTATAGCAGGTGGGGAAACCAGTGTTGTTGGTCTGCAATTTTTTTCCAGTCCTAGCCAGCATAACCAATGATGAGGAATCATGGGAACTGAAGTCTGGAGGGTCATAGATTCCTCTATCCCAGTGTTTTTCAACCTTTTTTTGAGCCGCGGCACATTTTTTACATTTACAAAATCCTGGGGCAAACCACCAACCAAAATGACACAAAATGGCACTCTAACACAGTAATACATATAGTTAATATGTTTTTAAATGTATTTATACACTCAGTGTGAAACCAGGGCCTGTTTCGATGAACACAACATAGATATCCTGGCAGGAATGGCAGAAAGACACAAACTTCCCACACAGAACTCCCATAACCAAGAGAAAATACTATAAAATTTGGTGGGCATTGACCTTGGGTTTTGGAGTTGTAGTTCACCTATATCCAGAGAGCACTGTGGACTCAAACAATGTTGGATCAGGACCAAACTTGGCATGAATACTCAATATGCCCAAATGTGAAAACAGATGGAGTTTGGGGAAAATAGAGCTTGACATTTGGGAGTTACAGTTTCTGGGATTTATAGTTAACACACAATCAAAGAGCATCCTGAACTCTTGCAACAATGGGATTGAACCAAACTTGACATCTTGAACTCTCATTACCAACAGAAAGTACTGAAAGGGTTTGCTTGGGAATTGACCTTGAGTTTGGAAGTTGTAGTTCACCTACACCCAGAGAGCACTGTGGACTCAAACAATGTTATGTTATGTTGTTGTTTGTTTTCTATCCAGAATCACAATGTTGGAAGGAGGTCCCTAAAACAGGCATGGGAAAACTTTGGCCCTCTGGGTGCTTTGGACTTCAACTCCCACCATTCCTAACAGCCTGAAGCCCTTTCCTGCTTAAGTGGCTGAGGGGGGAAAGGAAAAGGGCCTGAGGCTGCTAGGAATGGTGGGAGTTGGAGTCCAAAACACCTGGAAGGTCCAAGTTTGCCCAAGCCAGCTTTCGACAGAGACCTCTTCCTCTCCCTTCCCCTTCGCGCCCTTTCTTCCCCCTCCTGCCGAACACTTATGTTTTCTTCTACACTGCCGCTTCTGCCGCCATTTTAATCCGAGGGGGCAGCGTGTGTGTGTTCAGGAGGGGGAGGGAGGAAGACGTGACCCGTGCGTGCGCTACTGCACAGACTCGCCCCAGAGCAAAGCGAGGCAAAGCGAACAGAGTGAGGCTGGGAAGAAGGGAGCCTGAGTGGAGAAGAAAAAGTGTTCGGCAGGAGGGGGAAGAAAGGGTATTGGAGGTCCAATTTCCCACGGCACACCTGATGATTGCTCACGGCACACTAGTGTGCCACGGCACACTGGTTGGGAAACACTGCTCTATCCATCCCCAACAGCAGTTTATGATTATCTATTGGATTCTGCCACGCCGGATATCTACCTGTGTCGACCTCTTAACTGGAGCCAAGCCAGGGAGTAAACAAAAGAGGCTTAAGTATTGGGCAACGCTCCCTGTTTGGTTTGTTGCACTTGGACCAAAGTATCTAAGCTTTGTGCTCCCTGAGTGTGGTGACCTCATCCTATTCCCAGAGCAGAGTTTAAAGTCCATCAGAGAGGAGTGTGGACATACCCTGTGCTCAAAAGTGCTCCCTTCTCATTAACCTCACCCAGTTTCCGATCACAATTCCTTGCATTTAGATTCCTGGTGTTGGGATTTGTTTCATCGGACTCCACAATGAGATTTGCGTTCAGTGTGCTGATATTCTGCTTCTCTCTGACCGTAGGGAGATGTACTGAAGAGATAATGCAAGACAGCACACCTCAGCCAGAGGAAAATTATTTCTCTGACTGGGGACTCGGGACCATCCGTAATGGCTTTGATGCAGTGAATGGCTATTTAGATTTTGTCTCGGAACTGCTAGGAGGGAAGAATGGAGTCTGTCAATATAGGTGCAGATACGGTAAGATTATGTGCTTTGTCTGCTTTTTTCATGGTAAGACCCAAAGTTGTTGTTCTAGTGACTTGTTTTCTTGTTTGCTGCTTTGCTAGGACAATCCGTTCTGCCATTTCCATATGAACATCACCTTTTTCGGATTTGGCCTAGCTTGTGATTGTCATTTTCAAAATCAACAACTGAACTATTTCACCACTGAGATGCAGATAATTCTGGACTACGTACGGCTCCAGGTCTTCTGCGCTATGTATGAATCCAAACCTTCATCACTAATGTAGTTTCCAATCCCCATTTATCTTAAGTAGTGGTTCCCAACCTTTGGGCCTCCAGGTGTTTTGGACTTCAACTCCCAGAAATCCCAGCCAGCTTACCAGCTGTTAGGAACTGTGGGAGCTGAAGTCCAAACACCTGGAGGCCTAAAGGTTGGGAACCACTGATCTACAGCCAGAGACTAATTTTGCTATTTCTTCAATCTGCCTAAATACTCTGAAATCACCAAAAAATGTGTCTGATCTTGGAGCATAAGCAGATTCTACTTGGATGAGAGGCCACCAACGAACACCATGAGCTGCAGGTTATATTTCAGAGGAAGGAATGGACGATATCCTCTGAATTAGGGTTGCCACTTTTTGATATAAGAAATAAGGGACATTTACTTAAAAATACGGGATTTTTCAGAAAAACAAGGGACACTTCATAAAAACTTGAACATCAAATGTTAGCTATAAATAGATTTATTAACACAATAAGATCATGATTGAAATTCATAGAAGAAACTGACCTACACCCTAGTAACAATACGTAGTATGTTTCTGCATGTTTTGTCATGTTTTGTCATACCTAATGCATTGTACTGTACTACATACAGTACTACTACTACTACTACTACTACTACTACTAGCTTTATAATAGCAGTACAATGCCTTAGGTATGACAAAACATGCAGAAGAAACATGCAGAGGCCCAGTTTCAATTTTGGAGAAGTTCACAGGGACTGCATTACAGTAGAACAGTGTTTCCCAACCTTTTTTGAGCCGCGACACACTTTTTACATTTGCAAAATCCTGGGGCACACCACCAACCAAAATGACACAAAATGACACTCTAACACAATAATACATATAGTTAATATGTTTTTAAAATGTATTTATACACTCAGTGTGAAACCTGGGCCTGTTTCAATGAACACAACATAGATATCCTGGCAGGAATGGCAGAAAGACACAAACTTCCCACACAGAACTCCCATCACCAAGAGAAAATGCTATAAGAGTTTGGTGGGCATTGCCCTTGAGTTTTGGAGTTGTAGTTCACCTATATCCAGAGAGCACTGTGGACATAGTCATTTGGGAGTTACAGTTTCTGGGATTTATAGTTAACACACAAACACTGTGGACTCAAACAATGTTGGATCAGGACCAAACTTGGCATGAATACTCAATATGCCCAAATGTGAAAACAGATGGAGTTTGGGGAAAATAGAGCTTGACATTTGGGAGTTACAGTTTCTGGGATTTATAGTTAACACACAAACAAAAGCATCCTGAACTCTTGCAACAATGGAATTGAACCAAACTTGGCCTATTGAACTCTCATTACCAACAGAAAGCACTGAAAGGGTTTGCTTTGGAATTGACCTTGAGTTTGGAAGTTGTAGTTCACCTACACCCAGAGAGCACTGTGGACTGAAATAATGTTGGATCAGGACCAAACTTGGCATGAATACTCAATATGCCCAAAGGTGAACGCAGATGGAGTTCAGGGGAAATAGACCTTGACATTTGGGAGTTGTAGTTGCTGGGATTTATATTTCCCTTACAATCAAAGAGCATTCTGAACCCCACCAATGATAGAACTGGGCCAAACTTCCCACACAGAACCCCCAGGAGGCAAGATGAGGTCTCTACTTGGGGAAAGGGAGGTGGGCCTTCGCAATGCATGGAGAGGGAGAGACCAAGTAGACAACGGGTGGGGAGGGGGGAGGTGTTTGTAATTTTGTGCCTTTATCGAGGTAGGTTTCTTAGGGTTTTTATACTTCAACACACTAGACTCTCCCCCCTCCCTTCCTGGAGGTTCCAATTTCCCACAGCACACCTGATGATCGCTCACGGCACACTAGTGTGCCCCGGCATACTGGTTGGGAAACACTGCAGTAGAGGATGGGATCAAATACACCAGCACATTTTACAATAAAGCACTTACTGTTGGCCTTGGAGGAGAGCACATTTGCCATTGTTGTGGCTAGCGAGGTCCTTCTTTATAAACAATAAGAAGCGGCAGAGATGGAGAGATCCAAGAAGTGACGCAAGGAAGGGCAAAGAGGCCAAGGGAGACATAAATAAGAAGGGTGGAAATTTAAAGGAAGCCACACAATTCAATGAGATAAACGTGAGAAGAGACGACGAGATTTAACGGAGGAACAGAAACCGGAACTGACAAAAGCTACAGATACAGAAGGCAAGGGAAGGGCGGAAGTAAAGAGCGCAGAGAAAGGTGGAAGTAGAGAGAAGATTGGATGAGGACATATACGGGACAGGAGCTGAAAATACGGGACAGGAATTTCAGAGCCAAAATACGGGATGTCCCGTATAATACGGGACAGGTGGCAACCCTACTCTGAATAGTCATTTCCTAAGAAACCCCTACAAAAGCCAGAGAAAATAAAATGGTATCAAAATAGCTAGAAACTATGCAGTTATATAAACCCCAAATCCCTCGAGCACTCAACAATGTTACAGCAAATCTAAAAGCTGGGAAGATGTTTGTGAGGAGGAAGAATGGAGGGACGGGTTTGTTGGTGAAGCCATTCAGAGTGCCAGGTCAAAGTCTTACGATGGAGAAGAAAAAATGCACAGACCTAAACAGACTATGGTGTTACATCAGTTCCAATTTACACTCAGGATTATTGGGAAAAATAAGTTCATAATGGATGCGTACCTTGTTTTAAATATAAAACCTAGTGAGGTTGGTAGACACACGGATTCTTGCAGGTGAAGCTGGATTGGGATGATTTCCCATTTGTCCCATAACACTTCTGCGTCTAATGTCGTGGGAGAAGAGTAAACAAAGTCAAGCATAACTAATGATCTCTTTAGAAATAAAGGCTTGGGTTCTAGAGTAGACGTATTGAATCAACTGATGACTATTGAATCAACATGTAGGCTGATTTAATGGGACTATTTATTTATTATTTATTTATTTACTTTGCTTCTAGACCGCCTCTCTCAGCCCGAAGGGGACTCAAGGCGGTGTACAAATGGCAAGAACTGCCCAAGACAAACATATCAACAATTATCCACACAATCCCAACATATACAAATTAGCAGTTAACTTTAAAAACATAATATCAGCGTCTCATTATTAAATCGGTTTCCAATTGCATTGTTGCCATTCCGTAGGTCTCAATTTGGTAATCATACTACATCTGCAAATGCCCGGTCAAATAGCCAGGTCTTGACCTTCTTGCGAAATGTCAGGAGGGAGGGGGCTGATCTGATGTCAGAAGGAAGGTCGTTCCAAAGCCGAGGAGCCACCACTGAAAAGGCCCTATCTCTTGTCCCTACCAATCGTGCCTGCGAAGCCGGCGGGACCGAGAGCAGGGCCTGTCCGGATGATCTTAAGCATCTTGAAGGTTCGTAGGGGGAGATGCGTTCGGACATGTAAGTTGGACCAGAACCGTTAAGGGCTTTAAAGACTAAAGCCAGTACTTTGAATTGTGCCCGTTAGCAAACTGGTAGCCAGTGGAGCTGGCGCAACAGAGGTGTTGTGCGCTCCCTGAGTGCCGCTCCTGTTATCAATCTGGCTGCTGTCCGTTGGACCAGTTGAAGCTTCCAAACAGTCTTCAAAGGCAGTCCCACGTAGAGGGCGTTACAGTAATCTATACGGGATGTAACCAGAGCATGGACCACCGTGGCCAAGTCAGACTTCCCAAGGTACAGGCGCAGTTGGCGCACAAACAAGACTACTGTAGTTTAGACTAATACAGGGAGTCAGGCCAGGATATTTTCGCATCTCTTTTTTTTTTTTATTAATTTACTGAGATTTACAACTCTTATTTTGCTTTCACAAGCCTTCTCACACTTCATTAGTCTCTGAAATTGGTACTAATGGAGTTTCCAGGAACTGTTAATCAACTTCCTATTACCCCCCCCCCTCTCAAGAATGGATTTGCTGGTACCTAACATTCCCAGACATTTTGAGAAGTATTACGTAGTGATGTTGAGCATTTCAGAGGGTTTACAGTCAATCGTGCATATCATATCATATCATGTCAATCATATATATCATATCATAGATAAAATTGTGTTGCCAAATATCTGGCCTTCCATTTTTGTACGAGAGCACTGCCTTGATAAATATATGTGTGTGTATGTCTCATTTGTTAGACTTGATGCTTTTTTTTATAGAAAAAAGGGAACTATTGCATCATATTTAATGACATAATCAGGGGCTGCCTCCTTGTAACACCATCAGGGCAATTAAAACTCGTGTGCCAGCTGCGACCATATCTCGTGAAGTCGGATCTGGCTACGGTGGTCCACGCCTTAGTCACCTCCAGATTGGATTACTGTAGTGCACTCTACGTGGGGCTGCCCTTGAAGACAGCCCGGAAGTTTCAATTGGTCCAACTGGCAGCAGCTAGATTACTAACTAGAGCATCCTACAGGGAGTGGTCAATCCCCCTGTTTAAGGAGCTCCATTGGCTGCCCATCTTCCGGTCCCAATTCAAGGTGCAGGTTCTTACTTACAAAGCCCTGAACGGTTTGGGACCCGCCTACCTTCGTGACCGCATATCTACGAACACAGGCGATCTCTTCGATCATCTGGAGAGGCCCTGCTCTCGCTCCCACCCTCTTCGCAGGTGCAATTGGTGGGAAAGAGGGAGAGGGACTTCTCTGTGGTGGCCCCCTGACTCTGGAACACGCTCCCTAAGGATATCAGACAGGCCCCCACATTGGCTTTTTAGGAGGAGCTTGAAAACGTGGCTGTTCAAATGTGCCTTCACGGAATAAAGTAAATAACCCCCTGCTCTGATCAACCTTTGCAAAATGTCCTCAGAAGCATTTTAATCACCTGTTGGGTTGTCTGCGTCACATTATTTTCTAAAAAAAAACTCCTCCTATGACAGACGTTCTACCTCTGTTTGCACCCAGTGTTATTTATTTTAAAATTTTAATAATTTACATCTGGTCCAGCCATAATGCTTTTAAACTGTGTTGTTGTTGTTTATTGCTTATTGTAAGTTATAGTGATTATTTTATTTGCTGTTGTGTTATTTTACTATTGTTGTTGGGCTTGGCCTCATGTAAGCCGCCTCAAGTCCCTTCTGGAAGATGGTGATGGGGTATAAGTTTAATTAATAAATAATAATAATAATAATAAATAGTCCCTTTAACATCACCAGTTACCATCTGTAGATCTGTGTTTAGCCTTCAATTGTGAGTATCCATAATCCTCCAGAGCTGGAAACTTTAAAGGCAATAAGTACATTACAGAAAACAGAAACATGTCTATCACACAAGCAGGATAATCATAGACCTGGGATTGAGCATGCCAGATTATCCATGATAACGTCAGGAACAAACTTGGATTAATTGCCACATGATCTCCTTAAATTAGTGGTTCCCAACGTTTTTTTGACCAAGGACGACTTGAGCATGGACCACTTTGACCATGGACCATTACCCAACATTAGTACCAAAAGGGTTACAAATCAGTTTTTGGTCAACTTTAGATTTAGTTTGGTTATTTGGGGTGATGATTCACTAAATTGCATTGGATAGACTGCATCGGCTCTAGTTTCTGGTACAGAACATATTTATTATTTATTTTATTTATTTACTTCATTTATATCCCGCCCTTCTCACCCCGCAGGGGACTCAGGGCGGATTACAATGTACACATTACAGTTAGACACACAAACACACAAGACAGACAGAGGCAATTTAACATCTGGCCACCAGGGGGAGCTGTCACACTCCTTCATTCATCGGCGTGTTTTTTGGAGATCTTTTTATGGCCTCGTAAATCAGTTAAATTTAGCCTCCCCACTAAGTGGTACTTTAATTTCCTACTTGACAGATGCAACTGTCTTTTAGGTTGCAAAGGTCGACAACAGGCTACACAATAGGTCGAGAGCCCACCTCGACCCAGGCAGGCCTCGAACTCATGACCTTCTGGTCAGTAGAGATCTTTGCAGCTGACACCCAGCCAGCTGCGTCATATTCCCGGTGCTATCCAATAGTCACTATCTGTTAGCCCACAGAAAACATATTTAATAGTCTAGAGCCGATGTGGTCTATCCAAGGGGTCGGAGCTGGTCAGCTACAGGGAAGGAGTGGCAGGCAAAAGGAGGAGAAATAAAATAAAATAAAAAGAGGAAGGAGGCTCGCAGGTCAGATTTTCATCCTCACAGCTCACTGGTGGTCCGTGGCCCACAGGTTAAGAACCACTGCTTAAATGCTACATTGCTGGTAGCTTCCAGGACAATGGCACAGTAAATCTAACCTGGGGTTTATTTCATGCTGTCCAAAATTCTGAACTTGTTGGGGAAACACAGCTCAGAACCTTGGACAGCTCCTTTAAAGTGTGTACTCAAACACAGAAAGGATTCAATTTCCCTCGGTATAGGATGTCATCACATGCTAACCCCCCCCCCCCACTCCATCCCACATTTCTAGAAACTTTGAAAACAGAGAGATTATTTATTTATTTATTTAAGAACATAAGAACATAAGAAGAGCCATGCTGAATCGGACCTCAGCCCATCTAGTCCAGCATTCTGTATCACACAGTGGCCCACCAGTTGTACACGGGGATCTCGAGCAGAAGGGAGGGCAAAACCCTGACCTGCTCCCGACCCCCACAACCAGTACCCAGGGAAATCCTGCCTACCTCAACCAACTCCGAGGTGGCACTTGAATGTCCTTTTCAGTAACTACCGATACACTTGGTATCCATGAATCTGTCTAATCCTGCCTTGAAGTTGTTCAGGCTGACAGCTGTCACAACCTCTTCTGGAAGTGAGTTCCATAACCCAATGACCCTCTGGGTGAAGAAATATTTCCCTTTATTAGTCCTAATTTTCCTACCTTGGAGCTTCAGGAGTGCCCCTAGTCCTAGTGCTGTGTGACAGAGAAAATATTTTTTCTTTATTCACCTTTTCTATCCCATGCATGATTTTATACACTTCGATCAAGTCACCTCTTAAACGCCGTCTTTCAAGGCTGAAAAGACCAAGGCGTTGCAACCTGGTTTCATAAGGGAGCTGCTCCATCCCTTGGATCATTCTTGTTGCCCTTTTCTGTACCTTTTCCAGTTCCGTTATATCCTTCTTAAGGTGCGGTGACCAGAATTGTACACAGTACTCCAAATGTGGTCTTACCATAGATTTGTAGAGAGGTAATACAACATTTGCTGACCTATTTTTGATTCCCTTTCTGATCATGCCTAGCATAGAATTTGCTTTTTTCATTGCTGCTGCACACTGGGTTGACATCTTCATTGAGCTGTCCACCAAAACCCCAAGATCCCTTTCCTGGTATTTACTTTATTTATATTCCGCTCTTCTCACCCTGAAGGGGACTCAGGGCGGATTACAGTACACATACTTGCAGACAATCCCTGCAGTTCAACATATATAGACAACATATATAGACATATACAGATGAACAAAGGCAAACTTCTGGCCACCAGGGGGAGCTGACTGACTCCTAATCTCTCAGCATTTTTCCAGCGTCCCTTTGTTGTTTCTTCCACATTTCTCAGCGATTCCTGGAGTTCTTTAATGGCCTCATAAATCAGTCAAAATTTGCCTCCCCACTTCAATGTGGTACCTTTATCTCCTACTTGATAAATGCAACTGTCTTTCGGGCTGCAATGGTCGACAGCAGGCTACACTTAAGGTCAAGCACCCACCTCGACCCGGGCAGGCCTCGAACTCATGACCGATTAGTCAGATAGATCTTATGCAGCTGACACTTAGCCAGCTATGCCACATTCCCGGTGTATGATGGAGTCCTTCCAACAACACAGGGGAACTTTCTGTCTGCATTGTTTTCAAGGACTCAGAAATCCTTGAATACATGGGGGTGGGGGTGGTTGGGAAAGAGATGATAAGATATCGTCTTCTGAGCTCAGTAATCAGTATATAATTCAAGAAAACAGGGGGGGGGGGAACCCATGTAGGATGGAAACTGTAAAATCTGCCCATGTTGAATTGCTCAGTGAAGTAAAGAAAGGGGTATTCCTATGGGCATCCCCTACAAAGCATTGACATTTCATAGAATCATAGAATAGTAGAGTCGGAAGAGACCACATCTAGTCCAACCCCTTGCCATGCAGGAAAAGCACAATCAAAGCAGCCCCAACAGATGGCCATCCAGCCTCTGTTTAAAACCTTCCAAAAAAGAAGCTTCCACCACACTCTGAGGCAGAGCGTTCCAATGCTGAACAGCTCTAACAGTCAGGAAGTTCTTCCTAATGTGGAATCAGCTCTCCTGTAATTTGAACCCATTGCTCCAAGTCCTAGTTTCCAGAGAAGCAGAAAGCAATCCTGCTCCCCCTTCCTTATGGCATCCTTTCACATATATATACATGGCTACCACAGGGCCGTAGCCGGGGGGTGAGGTCTGGGGGGCTGAGACTGGGTGGAAGAGGGTCTACCCTAGCAAACTTTTGTATTTTATCTGAATCTGGGCAGGCTGAAACATGATATGAATAAACCCAGTTTTTAAGACACTTCTCACCACCCTGAGGTTTCGGGGGGCAGACACTCCTGCCAAAGGGCTCCTCTCAGATCTTTGATCATTTTAAGGTTGCTCCTCAAAGGGCTTTCTTTGATCACTTTTCCAGCTTCCAGCTTGTCAATATCTGTTTTGAATTGTGGTGCCCGGAATTGGACACAGTATTCCAGGTGAGGTCTAACCAAAGCAGAATAGAGAGGAACCATGACTTTCCCCGATCTAGACGCCAGACTCATTTAGATGCAGGCCAAAATCCCATTGGCTTTTTAGTTGCTGCATCACACTGTTGGCTCATGTTCAAATTGATGTCCACAAAGACTCCAATATCTTTTTCACATGGACTGTTGCCAAGCCAAGTTATCACAACAAGCAAACTGACTCCAGCCCATGAGGGTTCTTTATTTACTTTATTTATTTACTTACTTTATTTATATTCCGCTCTTCTCACCCCAAAGGGGACTCAGAGCGGAGTACAGGTACACATAGTTAGCAGACAATCCCTGCCGTTTCCACATACACACATATAGACGAACAGAGGCAAACTCTGGCCACCAGGGGGAGCTGACACACTCATCTCTCAGCATTCCCAGTGTTCCTAGGTACACAGGCCTTGCACGGTCTAGGGCCTGTGTACCTGAGGGACCGCCTTACCCCGTACGTTCCCCCGAGATCACTGCGCTCAGAAGAGCAAAATCTGCTGGTTATACCATCGTCCCGCTCCTGTCACCTGTCCAGTACAAGACAGAGAGCTTTCTCTGTGGCGGCTCCAGCACTCTGGAACTCGCTTCCTGACCACATTCGAGTGGTCCCGGAACTCCTACCTTTCCGTAGGGAATGTAAGACGGCCCTCTTCAAACTGGCCTTTGGATAATTTTAAGCCGCTGGGCCCGTCTCGCTCAGTAGGAATCGTAGACCGTTTCACTATGGCTACGTACCGAGTTTTTATTGTATGTTTTATAATATGTTTTATGATGGGTTTATTGCTGTATCGTTGTTTTATTGTGTACCTGCATTTTGTGATCCGCCCCAAGCCTGCTGGGAGGAGCGGAATATAAAACCGAATAATAAATAAATAAATAAATTGTTGTTCCTTCCACATTCCTCAGCGTTCCTGGAGTTCCTCATAATCCAGTCAAAATTAGCCTCCCCACTTAATGTGGTATCTTTATCTCCTACTTGACAGATAGAACTGTCTTTCAGGCTGCAAAGGTCGACAGCAGGCTACACTTAAGTTCGAGCACCCACCTTGACCCGGGCAGACCTTGAAGTCATGACCTACTGGTCAGAGAGATCTTATGCAGCTGACACTTAGCAAGCTGCGCCACATTCCCGGTGCAGGAATACATTTCTTTATTCCTCCTGATCAAGTATTTTTGATTATCCTTCTACTTGCATATGCGTGGGCCCCCTCCTCCCGCATGAAATCCGACAACCTCTGGCTTCAACTTCGCCTTGAGGAAGCCCCTTCTAGGGGTGAAACGGTCAGAAAAACCGTCGGCATTGTCCCGCCCATCTCAGTGACATCAATCTACACATCGCCTTTGGTTGCCGTTTCCATGACTTCATGCTAGCGTCAGCACACACCTCTTGCTATTGATCTTGGTTGAATGTGTTTGTGCCTCAGGTACTCTGGCCAGGGCTGTAGCCAGAATTTTGATTCGGGGGGCTGAGTCTGAGTGAGAGGGGGTCTACCCTAGCAAACCTTTTGTATCGTTATCCCAATACCCCCATGCATATGGGATATACTGAGCATGGTGATCATATAATGATATGAATAAACATAACAGTTTAAATGATGTACCAGTAAGGCCTTTTCGCGGACCACCCTGAGAATTTGGGGGGGGCTGAAGCCCCTCAAGCCCCCCCGGCTACATGCCTGACTCTGGCTATTTAGCCATATTTTTCAAGGGCAATAGCGTGCTTATCACAATCTGCTTTGGAAATTGACTTGGTGTGTAATTATTATCAGTTTCCAGCACTTACCTTCGTGGAACCGTCTTGTGACTGTAGAATTCCCACCCCATCGGACATTACTTGCCCTGGGTAACTTTGAGTAACCAAGCTCACCACCAATACGTAGCCTTTGGATTTTTGTCGTGGATGGACTTATTTAACTGTTTTGCGGATAGTTAAATGCGATAGTTTGTGTATTTTGTGTATTATGTAATGTATTGCCCGTGATTGAATCTTGAGTGTATATCCTGTTGTAGCGTGTGCACGCTTGATACTTTTGTATATTTATACACTTTTGTAATATGTTATTGTGTATTATGTGGTATACTTAACTTTTCATACATGTTGTTACTAATACAACATTTATTATTGAATACTTAGTCCACATATAAACATATCTTGACTCTAAATGCATCTTTTCTCCCTTTGCACTTTCCTCTTTTGTTTGGTTAGAGCCAAGTTTATTTATTTATTTATTTATTTATTTATTTATTTATTGGTTCGACTTAATATACCGCTCTCTCTGGAGCCCAGAGCGGTTTACAGAGTTAATAGATAAAACACAAAAAATGCAATAAAATACAATAAGACCAATTTAAAACCCCCAGTTAAAATCAATTCCAGCAAACTGCGATGGCAGTAGAAATATGCTGGCAGCGGCACAACAGGATGCTGATAATACTCATTAGTTATGGGCCAAATGCCTGTCTAAATAGCCAGGTTTTTACGGCTCTGCGGAACGGCATTAATTCCCGGATGGCTCGTAACTCTTCAGGGAGGGTGTTCCACAGAATTGGCGCGGCTACGGCAAACGCCCTCTGCCGCGTGCTGGCAAGTCTATAGACCTTAATCCCAGGCACATCCACGTAGATTGAGCCCCTCTGAGTAGATTGAGTTATCAGCCATTCGATATCTTTGCATTTCATTTTTTTCTACCTAAGTATAGTATCTTACATTTGTCCTTGTTGAAATGCATTTTGTTAGTTCTTTTCCAAAATCCTGCTTTATGAGTCTGGCATGGTATATTTTTAAAATTAATTAAATCATTCAAAATGCCGAAATTTCAAAATATCTTTGTTTTTCCTGTCTGTGCTGCTTCCTTTTTAAGTTTCGGACTTCCACAATGGAGGGTACTGAAATTGGGAGGAAAACCCAGTATCCTAAAAGTGATGTCTTTAAAATCAGTGCCTCCGACCTACTCCAGAGCACCAGGATTGGAAGGGAAAGCCCAGCATGCCCAGAGTTTTTATCTGCAATATTTTCTCTTTTTAAAAAAATACTGAGTGGGAACTGCACACGCTCATGTGATAAATCTGAAAATAGATGATTTCGGGAGACGTGCGATAAGGAATGATAAATGGAATTAGGTGCCTTGTAACGTTAAGGATGAAACACCACGGTAATATGACACCCCCCCTCCCACACACATGCACGTAACGTCCATAGAAGCAACTTTATGTGACTAAACACTTCCAAAATAGTGGTTTCCTAAAACCAATTTTAAAAGAGTTATCCAGTTAAAAGAGTTATACAGACATGCAGGGCAGATCCAATCCATACTGCTTGCTGAGACGGAGTAGCAAATCATACACCTATATGCACGCTCAAAGATACACAATACACAAAGTCAGCCAAATTAATCTGGCACATGATGCAGGATGTTTCTGAAGCATTTTTGTTTCTCTGTAATGACACAATTATAAGATGGGAACAAATAAACAAATGAAGCTAAATAAATAATATCATGCCTTTACATGCCTTATAGAGGGTGCCGTGGGTTTTAATTGTTTTTTAACTGTTTTGATTAATTTTAACTGTGATTTTGTAGTGCTGTTTGTGTTTCATTCTATTTTAATGCTTGCATATTTGTATATTTTAAATTGTATACTAATGCTTTTATGTCATGCCGCTTTGAGTCCCTTTTGGGGAGATAAAACACAGGGTTACAGCCTGTGTTGGATGGGGTTACACTCCTCCTGAAGACGCAGGTTCACAGCTTGGGAGTGATCCTGGACTCATCGCTGAGCCTGGAAGCCCAGGTCTCGGCGGTGGCCAGGGGAGCTTTTGCACAGTTAAGACTCGTGCGCCAGCTGCACCCATACCTTGGGAAGTCTGATCTGGCTACGGTCGTCCATGCTCTGGTCACATCCCGAATAGATTTCTGCAACACACTCTACATGGGGCTGCCTTTGAAGACAGTTCAGAAACTGCCATTAGTCCAGCGGGCGGCAATTAACGGAGCTACATACAGGGGCATACCACCCCCTGTTGTGACAGCTCCACTGGCTGCCTGTCCAATTCTGAGCTCAATTCAAAGTGCTGGTTTTGACCTTTAAAGCTCTATATGGTTCTGGACCAGCTTACTTGTCCAAACGCATCAGCTTCTACATCCCACCTCGTAACTTAAGATCATCCGGGGAGGCCCTGCTCTCGCTCCCGCCTACTTCTCAAATTCGGTTGGTGGGGACAAGAGATAGGGCCTTCTCGGTGGTGGCTCCCTGTCTGTGGAACGCACTCCCAATTGATATACGATCAACCCCATCCCTCCTGGCATTCAGGAAAAAAGTGAAATCCTGGTTATGGGACCAGGCGTTTGCACATTAGCATGATACAGCACTTTAGATTGGATTGAAATGGCAAACTGGTGGACATGACCTAAGGCTTCTATTATGGACGGAATACTGTTTTTAACTTATGTGAATGTATATGATGTATTTTAATGCTAATTGTATTTTAATGTATTTTAATGCTAACTGTATTTTAATGTATTTTAATTTTCACTGTTTTTGGTTTTCTATTATATGTATACTGTGTTTTTGGCATCGAATTGTTGCCGTTGTTAGGCTGCTCTGAGTCCCCCCTCGGGGGTTGAGAAGAAGCGGGGTAGAAATGGTGGAAGTAAATAAATAAATAATATAAATTATTATTATTAACTTTATTTATACCCCGCCATCATGTCCCCAAGGGGACTCGGGGCGGCTTAGATGAGGCCAAGCCCAATAACACATAATAACAACATAACAGCAAATAATAAAACAATACAATCAATATACTTACACACCAGCAATAAAAGACAGTTTAAAACCATTCTGGGCGAGCCAAATGTAACATATTAAAATTTTAAAATAAAGATAATGATAAAGATGATGATAATGATGATGATAATAATAATAATACATGTCAGCTGAAGCCTGCTACCTGAAGCATCTGCCTCCTTCTGCCCAATGATGGGACTGGCTCTGATGATGTGGCGCCTGACATGGTAATGAATCTGAGGGCAGCTTGCTCCTCCAATGCCCTTGGAAGGCAGACAGCTCATTTGGTAACAGGCTTCTCTGTTTATGATATACAGGAATTTATGCATATTGTTAGGAAATGCATTCACCTGAAACTGCAGCTGGGGAAAGACCCCCCACCCCACCAAAATACCTTGAAAATATTTTAGGCCCCTTTACAAGTAAAAGTGAAAAGGAAAGGTGGCTCAGTCCCTTGGTGTACCTGCATATATCCTTTGTGTTAGTTGTTAGTCTTTTGAAAAGGCCCAACGATACACTGTTGTTACACTGAAAAGTAATGGACTACTGGTAACGCCATTACATTGTAATGGCTGAGATTCTACATAGCCCACTTGTGGCGCATAAATCTTTGCCTTACATACTTAATAGGGCTGGTTGATGCAACAAAAAAAATGGTTCAAAACTCGCTTTGGATGTAGAGGGCGCTGGCGCTTCAAATTTTAAATGATTTCTGAAATTTTCTGGGGAAATGCTGCAAAATTACCGAAATTTCAGAAATTTCAGAAATGCTTTGTTCATGGTCACATCCAAACTGGGTGTTCCCCTCCCACGTCAGGAAGGAAAACTGCGACCAAAGCGGGTTAAGCAGCCGCTTTGGACTCAAAATAAACGTGACAAAATATGGTATTAGATTAGTATTCCCTTCCCCGTATAAAACTGGTAAAGCCTTTCAGATCCAGAGGGAAGGCATGGGCTTGGAAGTAAGTAAGGATCTGAACAGGGCCGTTTAAGGCGACTTCCGACCCAGTTCTCAGGCGGAGGGAAGAAATCCGCATGGAAGGGAAGGCCAGGGAAGGGAAAACCCTTTCCGAAAATGGAGTTTCCTTTCTGAAAATGGCGGCGGCGGCTTCGAATTTGGTAATTTACTTCCGGGTTGCTTAAAGCGCTTCATAAATGCTTCAAAAGTAATTTAGAATTGAATTTAATATGAATTTGATCAAGATACTGATGGCAGCTTGTTCAACTTAAGCCGCCTGAAGGCGTGCACTAAGACTAAACTATCTAGTCCGTGAGCTGCTTTTTGCTGATGCTGATGCCCTTGTCGCCCATTCAGAAGCAGGTCTGCAGCGCCTAACATCCTGCTTTGCAACAGCTGCAGAGCTGTTTGGGCTGGAAGTCAGCCTGAAGAAAACAGAAGTCCTCTACCAGCCCGCACCACAGGAAGAACACCATCATCCCCACGGCAGCATAGGCACATCTGTGCTTAAGTCCGTTCAGCAGTTCACCTACCTGGGAAGCATCATCTCTTCAGACGCCAAGATTGATAAAGAGATAGATCACAGATTAGCAAAGGCATATAGTGCGTTCGGAAGGCTTCACAAAAGAGTCTGGAGTAACAAGCACCTGAGGCAAAGCACCAAAATCAGTGTGTACAGAGCTATCGTACTGGCTATTCTCCTATATGTGTCTGAAACATTGATCACCTATCGCCAACACCTACGACTCCTTGAACGCTTTCATCAGCGCTGTCTTCGCTCAATCCTAAATATACACTGGACTGACTATGTGACTAATGTTGCTGTCCCTGAGCAAGCAGAGATCACCAGCCTTGAGGCCATGCTATTGAGAACGCAGCTGCGCTGGGCAGGGCACGTCTCTAGGATGGAGAACCACCACCTCCCAAAGATACTACTCTACGGTGAACGCACCATGGGTCAGCGCAAGAGAGGCATGCCAAAGAAGAGATATAAGGACTCCCTGAAACAACATCTCAGGCTCGGCCAGATTGATCACCAACAATGGTCCACCATGGCCTCACATCGGGAGGCATGGAGACATACTATCCACAATGCTGCGGCCTCTCTCGAGAAGTCACGCTGAATGTGCCTCGAAGAGAAATGACAACGTAGAAAGAACCGCAACTTAGAAACAAAATCACCCAAGGAGACTTTCTGCTGTGCTTTCTGCAACCGGACTTGCCTATCTCAGATTGGCCTTCCTAGTCATCATCGCACTTGTAGAAAGCGTGGGATGAGTCCTTTCTAAGAATCTTCGTTCGCGAATAAAAGCCAGAGGTTCAGCATTCTGCAGTCAATTCACTCATTCTGTTCTAGCTGGGACTGCCAACAGGACCCAGGCGTGCCTCTCCTTTATCCGCGGTTGTTGACCTCCACTTGACAAGTGTTTGAAGCTGCTATCTCCCAAAGACTGTCAAAAGTCTATGATAAAGGGATTCAATTTAAAAGCTAAATGATGAACTAGGCTACACCCTGTTGACAAGCTCCTTGCCTCTAACAAGCTTATAAATTATGTGTCCGATTACTCCTTTCCAGGGCAGATAATTCCTGCTGTTTCTCTGCTTTTAAAACCCGCCTTGCTAATGCTGATAACAGTCTGCCTTGTTGTCATAAAGGCAATTACTATTGCTATCTTAACTCAAGGAGCAGTGACAAAGCTCATTTCTACAAGTACTTGATTATGTCCCCTCTCATTTAGTCCATAGTTGCATTCTCTAAACCTGGCGGTGTTGCAGCAGCCAAACTAAAATAAAATACAATGTTTTTGAATGCTGCAGCTGTAGAATATTACGTATTTATCATGTCTTTATTTTATCATGTCAGTCTATTTCTGGCCCATGCTGGATTGTTGATATGCGCATAACTTGGGACATTAAAGAAGTCCAGGGAACAGAGAAGCAATATATATGACAGTATTTTATTAGCCACACATAATAGCAAGCGTTTGAAAACTGGCTTGTGAAATACCATATCCTATGTCTGCTGCAATGGGAAACAATCAAGATAGTAACATCTGGAGCAATCGAATGTTATGGTGATGAAGTGGTGAAGTTATCTTCCAAATGTAGATTTAGAACTTAAATGTGATATGAGGCATTCGGAATTCAAATATTGAAGTTGATGTTTGTGTCAGATCGTCTCCTTTGATTGGGGTTCTAATCTAAGGATGAGATTATATGGCATTCATTTTTAATATTTTATTTATTATGTACAGCAGTGTTTCCCAACCTTTTTTGAGCTGCGGCACACTTTTAACATTAAAAAAATCAACCAAAATGACACAAAATGACACTCTAACACAGTAAAGAACGGCTGGGGGATGGTGGCCTGCTAGGAGCAGCTGCTGGGAGTGCCGAAGCCGGGGGAGGGGGAGGAGCCAGGCCGTGCCATGCCCCGCCCCTCCCCCCAGCTTCAGCTCTCCCACAGCTTCGCCAGCCTTGTGCTGGCTCTGCCACCACTGGCTTGGCACTACCCCCCAAGGCTGGAGAAGCTGTGGGAGAGCTGAAGCCGGGGAGAGGGGGCGGAGCCAGGCCACACCGAGGAGGAGGAGTATGAGCAGTGGATGGGCTTCAGTGGGTGGGGCTCCTCTGCGCGGCTTCAGCGAGCGAGGGGCGGGAGTCATGGCGGACTGGAGGCTGGCTGGGGAAACAGCCAAAGGAGGCGGCGCCCCGGCCCCTTCTTCTTTTTCTTCGCCGCCACCCGGCCCTTCCTCCTCCTCCCCCAAGCAGCAGGAGTTCGGCAGGAGGAGGGGGGCAGGAAGGGAGGCAGAGAGCTTTTCTCGCGGCACAGCAAGAGGTCCGTCACGGCACACTACTGTGTCGTGTCACAGCGGTTGGGAAACACTGATGTACAGCAAGAACTAATTCATGCAGTTTCACCTATTTATTTATTTAGTTAAAACATTTATATTCTGCCCTTCTCACCCCGAAAGGGAGTTGTATGCTGCCCCAGTTATTAACCTGGCTGTCTCTTGTTGGACAATTTGAAGCTTCCGAGCAGTCTTCAAAGGCAACCCCACATAGCAGGCGTTGCAGTAGTCTATCCTGGATGTAACAAGAGTGTGGACCACCATGGCCAAGTCTGACTTCCTAAGGAATGGGTGCAGCTGGCACACAAGTTTTAATTGTGCAAATGCTCCCCTGGCCAGCGCTGTAACCTGGGATTCCAGGTTCAGTGATGAGTCCAGGAGGACCCCCAAGCTGTGAACCTGTGCCTTCAAGGGGAGTGTGACTCCATCCAGCACAGGCTGTAACCTTATACCCTGTTCGGCCTTGCAACTGACCAGGAGTCTTGTCTGTCTTGTCCGGATTCAACTTCAACTTGCTCGCCCTCATCCAGACCGTCACAGCGGCCAGGCACCGGTTCAGGACTTGGACAGGCTCCTTAGCCTTTGCTGGAAATGAGTAATAGAGTTGGACGTCATCTGCGTACAGATGGCATCAGACTCAAAAACCAGATAATCCTATGATTTTATTCACTTTGGAGCCTTTGTACAAGCTACCAGCTAAGGGTACCTCCATCATTTATCCAATTGAAAAAAATAGGGTTCACTATTTATTTATTTATTTACTTACTTTATTTCTATCCCGCTCATATCAGCCAGAAGGCGACTCAGGGCAGCGTACAAAGTCGGCACAATTTGATGCCATATATAAAATACATACATTGATAAAAGCAAAAAAAAAGAAATCGTTATGGTACATTTAAAACCAAAAAAACAGAGGGCAGTAAAATTTTTAAAAACTATGTCTTCGTATTCAAGTCCTTATCCTTTCCATCATCTTTGCCGTTCCTGGGTCATTTTCCGATTCAAGATTATGCTGAAGTTCTGAATGCTTGCTGGAAGAGCCAATTATTTCACATATCCAGATATAGTTCATGAATATGCCCCCAGGAATCTAGGGGCATTACTAAATAACGTACAAATATGTCATATTTATTATATACTAGCTTGGGTACTCGCCGTTGCCAGGGTTATTTGAAAAAGTCAATTTTTAATTGTACAAAATGCATAAAGTTGTGGGTGAACTACAACTCACGTCATGCCAGGTTAATCCTGAAAAACTCTTATCAGTACTTAAAGTTTGTTATGTTGGGCAAGTTTGCTCTAGATGCATCACCGGTGGGGTTCAGTGTGCTCTCTGGTTGTAGTCATTCCCCTCAAACCCCCCTAGTAGGTTCAGTTGGTCATGGGGTTCCATGTGCCACATTTGGTCCATGCCCATCATCGATGGAGGTCACAGTTTCCTCGGTTGTGGGTGAACTACAACTCCCAGAAAGGAAGGTCAGTTCTCTACCCCCCCCCCCCCCACCCACTAATCAAATTTCAGCATATCAGGTATGTGTGCCAAGTTTGGTCCAGATCCATCAGTGTTTGGGTTCACAGTGCTCTTGGATGTAGGTGAACTACAACTCCCCCAAATCAAGGTGAATTTTCCTCAAAGTCCTCCAGCATTTTTTTGCTCGAGACTCTATGTGCCAAGTTTGGCCCAATTCAGAGTGAATTATAAATCCCATTACCTACAACTCCAAAATGTCCAGGCCAATTCCCCTCAAAACCCACCAGTATTCAAATTTGGACATATTGGATATGCATGCCAAATTTGGTCCACATCCATTGTTGTTTGTGTTCATAGTGCGCTCTGGATATCGGTGAACTACAATTTTCCCCAAAGACTTCCAGTCATGAGGATTCTGTGTACATGTTCATGGCGCTCAATATAACCTGCAATGTCATTGGAGGGAGAGCCTTTGGTGTCTCCTGAGTAGTGACAGCGTAGCTATTTGTGGAAGTGGGAGCGTGCCTCCCTGCAATGGCTGCCGGGTCCCCGGGGGCAACGCAGGAGGGTCCAGGCCCAGCGGGGAGACGAATCTGGCAGCGAGGAGGAGGAAGAAGAGGAGGCCATGCCCCTGCAGCAAGGCCTGTACCTCCATTTGGCGGAAGCCTCGAAGAGCAGTGAGAGGTGCGTGGGGCAGCAGCACCAAGGCCTGCCTTTGACCCTCTCCTCTGGTCTCTTCCTCCTCCTCTATTTGGTGTTCAGCGCAGGGGTTCAAGTGGACCTAGCCTCTGTAATAGAGGTACCATGGTCGGACCACTGTGCTCTAAGTATCCGGGTGGAGCAACCGCCCCCCCCCCCCATGCAAGGGCGCCGAACAGATTTTTGTTCGCCCAAGGAGACTTATGGAACCTGAAAGGTTCCTGAATGCTCTGAGGGATCTGGAGTCTATCAGCATCTCAGTCGATGAGCTAGTCCAGACTTGGAACACCTCACTGGCCAGAGCTCTCGACGAGATTGCTCCCAGGCGCCCTCTCCGCCCCCGCAATCATCGGTCCCCCTGGTATACAGGGGACCTTAGGATCATGAAGCAGGAAAGGAGACGGCTAGAGCACGAGTGGCGGAAACTCCGTGACGGAGCCTCAATATCAGCTTATAAGCTAATTAAAGAGTCTTATGAGCAGGCTGTCAAGGCAGCCAAAAATGAATACTTCTCTGCCTTGATAGCGTCTGCAAGCTCACGCCCGGCTCAACTGTTTAAGGTAATTCGATCTCTGACGACGGTCCCTACCGTCCCAAAAATAGTGATCAGACCCTCACTGCCGGTGCTTTTCAGAGCTTTTTCACAGACAAGATACTGAGCCTCCGCCGGGACCTCCCGGCCACAATTGATACAGTAAGAGACCTAGAGACTCCGTGGCCCTCCGCTGGGCCCACCCTCGACCGGTTTCGGCCACTGGACGCAGATGCTGTTGATAAGATAGTGACTGCGGCTCGCCCTACCACCTGCTCCCTCGACCCGTGCCCCTCCTGGCTTGTTAGATCTTGCCTGGAGGGTTACGTGGGCCTCTGTTGAATATCATTAACAGCTCCCTTGAGCAAGGAGTCTTTCCAGAGTGCTTAAAAGAGGCGGTGGTAGCTCCATTACTGAAGAAACCATCATTGGACCCTGCGGTTCCCTCCATCTACCGATCTGTGTCGAACCTCTCGTTCCTGGGCAAGGTAGTTGAGAGGGCAGTAATGGAGCAGTTGCAGTCCTTCTTAGATGATGCAACATGGCTAGACCCCTTACAGTCCGGCTTCCGTTTGGGGCACGGGACGGAGACGGTTCTGGTCTCCATCACAGACCAACTCCGCTGCCAGCTCGACCAAGGCGGGTCTGCGCTGCTCGTGTTATTGGACCTCACGGCAGCGTTTGACACGGTCGACCACAATCCTTTGATCCACCGCCTGGCCATGGCTGGAGTGAGGGGACTGTCCTTAAATGGCTGACCTCCTTCCTCCGCCAGCGGTCTCAGCGTGTGAGGAGGGGCGGGGTGGTCTCCGAGGACTCCCCATTAGTGGGTGGAGTTCCTCAGGGGGCCATTCTCTCCCCTCTGTTATTTAACATCTACATGCAGCCTTGCACAGCTGGTGCGGAGTTATGGGCTGGTCTGTCACCAGTATGCGGATGACACCCAGCTCCTTCTGAGGATGGAGGGCAGGCCGGAGTCCGTCCCGATAATTTCCAACAGTGCCTCGAGGCCGTTACTGGATGGCTGCGAGCCAGTAGGTTGAGGGTGAATCCGGCGAAGACGGAGATCTTGTGGTTGGGCCGCCGGGCGAGGTGGGTGCCCGGCTTCCGACCCTGGACGGTGCGGCGCTGCACCCAGCGCCGTCAGAGACGAGCCGGGGTGTCCATTTGGACTCCCATCTGACACTGGAGGCCCAGGTCTCCATGGCCAGTAAGGCTGCTTTTTCCACCTCCGCCAGGCAAGGAGGCTGGCCCCCTACCTCTCCCGGAGCGACCTAGCCACGGTGATCCAAGCCACGGTCATCTCGAGGCTAGATTACTGTAACGCGCTTTACGTTGGCCTGCCTATGTCGTCGATCCGGAAGCTCAAGCTGGTGCAGAACACTGCCGCCCGGCTCCTGTCTGGGGCTCCAGCAGGTTGCCGTATAACACCAATCTTGCAGGATCTGCACTGGCTGCCTATTGAGCACCGGGTCGCCTTCAAAGTGCTGGTTCTCACCTTCAAGGCCATCCACGGCCTGGGGCCAGCGTACCTGAGGGACCGTCTCACTCCATATTGCCCATCGAGATCACTTCGGTCCGAGGAGGCCAACCTCTTGGTAATACCATCTGTAAAGTTGGCTCATTTAACATCTACCCGCCGGAGGGCGTTCTCCGTGATAGCCCCTACGCTATGGAACGCCCTCCCGGCCGAAGCCAGAGCCCTGAGGGACCTACTCCCGTTTAGACGGGCCTGCAAAACTCACTTGTTTAGGCAGGCCTTCGGTGAGTAGGCTCGTCTGTACATTCACTGGGCTATTACATTGCTGCTGCTTTTTGTTTTAATTGTTGTTGCATGTTTTAATGGTGTTTTAAAGTGTTCTGTTTTTAACCCTCTGGCGCTGTGCCACTGGTTCTTGTGAGCCGCCGCGAGCCCTCGGTAGTCGGCGGTGTAGAAGTCTCAAGAAATAAATAAATAAATAAATAAATAAATATGTTTGGCCTCTGCAAACGGAAAGGAGGAGGAAGACCCTGGAGGGGAAGAAGGAAGACAGGCCTCGGTGCTGCTACCCTGCCTGAGGCCTCCGCTTCTGGTGGAAGCTTTCCAATGATTACTACAGATATGACATTACAATTCACTAGACTCCAATCCCCTATTTGACTGGCTTTTGCGAACACAAAAACAAACCAGAAGGACAATACTTAGAATTGTGTGGCATAGATTGAGACACCAAATGCTTCACCCATGGACAGTTATGTGTTCCCTCTTCCTCAGTAGGAAACCCACACAATCTCTAAATCAACACTGACAAAGGAACTACAAGAAAAATGGTTTACTCACAAGCTTTAAGAAATAAAATATATTAAAAACAAGCACTTCCTCATTATTTACTTTTCCATACCACCAGACTATGCCACAGCAACACGTGGCCGGGTACAGCTAGTATAATATATTCCCTTTTATTATATCTATCTGTCTGTCTGTCTATCTATTACATATAGATAGACAGTGCTGCTCACTGTTGAATTGTGTTATTGTTTTGCTGTGCTGCTGTTGTTTTTAATTGTTTTATTGCCTTGTATTTTACTGTGCCCTTCGGCTCCTGTAAGCCGCCGCGAGCCTCAGGGAGTCGGCGGCATAGAAGCCCGAATAATAAATAAATAATAAATAAATAAAATAAAAGTCAGTGTTTGCAGGCAGTGGAGCGACCGAGCGACCAAGCGGAGGGAGGAATATGTGCAAGCATTTCGATTGGCTGCCACTGTGGGATTATTTGCATAACGGGCTCTGATTGGCCAGCCTCAGAACTCCAACATTCTACGGCCCCAGACAGAGGGGATTGGTTGCCACTGAAATGGTATTTGCATAACGTACTTCGATAGGCCAATCACATTCCACCATTCCAAGGTGACTCAGAGGGAAAAGGAAATGCCTCTGGCAGTCACCAACTGCGGCCCACAGCAATGACAGATCACGACCAAACTTGGCAAACAGGGGAACAATGGCCCACTTCACAACCTGGTGTGGTTTAGGGCAGGATGGGCCATGAATGATGGGATTTGCAGCACATTCACCTCATACACTTCCCAAACAACACTGTAGCCCCTAAAAATCATAAACCACGCCCAACTGGCCCCAGACAGAGGGGATTGGCTGCCACTGAAATCATTTTTGCATAACGGACTCTGAATGGCCATCCACATTCCAACATTCTAAGGTGACTCAGAGGAAAAAGGAAAAGGCTCAGTCAGTCATACACTACGGCCCACAGCAGTGACGGATCAGGACAAAAATTGGCAAACAGGGGCCCAATGGCCCACTTCACAACCTGGTGTGGTTTAGGGCAGGATGGGCCACGAATTATGGGATATGAAGTACCTTCACCTCATTCACTTCCAAAACAACACTGTAGCCCCTATACATCACAGACCAGGCCCAAAATTGACAACAAGGCATCCTTAACTTGTTTTCCTGACTAGGCCTCAGCACATGGGATATTGTTGGGCTCCCTCAACTTGATTTTCCTGACCAGGCCCCCGGGACTTGCAGTACCTTCACTAAGTTCTTGAGACCACTGCAAGCCACATAAACATCTAATAGGAACCAACCTATATATACACACTAGCTGAGAGATAGAGAGAGAGAATATATATATATATATATATATATATATATACAGTATATATATAAAATCATTATTTAATATGTAATTATTATTTAATATATAATCATTATTTTATTCCTAGGAACAGCTAGCTAGATGTACAGCGTTCCCTCTCTTATTGCGGGGGTTACGTTCCAGGACCTCCCGCAATAAGTGAAAAACCTGGATGTAGGGATACTCTATTTATTTTAATATTTATACATTACTTTAGTAATTATACACTATTTTAAGTCTTTATAAACTTTAAATAAAATGAAGAAAGGAAGAAAAGGCCCTTCAAGGCTGGAGGGAGGGAAGACTGAGGAGGGAAAGCGCCTCGGAGAGCGGCAGCGACAGAAACCTGTGAAATAGCAAAAATACTACGATATAGATTTTAAATTAATATTTTTTGAAAACCACAAAACAGCGAGTCCACTAAAAACGATCTGCGAAGTAGCGAGGGGACACTGTATGTGCTTTTGGGTAAACAAGCTTTTAAGCAACCTAGGACAGGACTTTGGGCAGTTGTATTCTTTTCAAGGCTACTACATAGAACAATTCAGATTTGTTTCTCTTTTGCTTGTCTTACAGGGAAAGCACCAATGCCCAGACCAAATTACAAGTCTGAAGAACCAAATGGCTGTAGCTCTTATTTCCTGGGTCTCAAGGTACCAGAAAGTGTATGTACTGCTAACAACCACTTTCCTGATGAAATAATTAACTAACCCAAACGTCCGAGGGGGGGTGGAAAGGCGGGCAGGCTTGGGTTGCCAGCATGATTATGATTGCTTGGCTATTTTTGCTCCAAACAAGGAGGCAATCCCGGTCAGTTTGCCCAGACTGTTACTGCTCTTGTGATATCAAGCACAAGCTGTTTGCCTTTGCATGCCAAAGGTGGGGGCTGCTGATGGCAAATCGAACGATAATGTGTCATCCAATCGCTGCCTGTATAATTTACTATTTAATTGGCCGGTCAGTGGAGCTTGTAGCCCTCAACTGTTGTTGGCGGCTGCCGCAAATGAATAAACCCTCTGTGTGGGAATTATTTCCATGAATGGAGGACGCAAAACTCCAATCATCTTAATTATTACTGAAAGACCAGAATGACTTGTGGCAAAACTTATACGGAAAGAGAATTCAAGATGCAACGGAGAAGCATTCCTAAGAGGAGACATGACATTTGGAGATGGTCCGGGTCATACCTCAGAAAGATACATTTTGGGATGCCAGTTTCCAAATCCCACCTCCAGCAGAATAATTGAACCTTGACTGAAGGAGGAGGATGGTATTTACAGTACAAAAAGTAGTAATATAAAAGGAAGTTTGTGGAAATAGTAGTATGCACTATGTTGTCAAAGGTTTTCATGGCTAGAATCACTGGGTTGCTGTGAGTTTTCCGGGCTGTATAGCCATGTTCCAGAAGCATTCTCTCCTGACATTTCACCCACATCTATGGCAGGCATCCTCAGAGGTTTGAGGTTTGTTGGAAGCTTGTCATATATCTGTGGAATAATGTCCAGGGTGAGAGAGAAAAAACTCGTGTCTGTTTCTGATTGTGTGTCAGGAATTCCCCTGCTTTTTGAGTGTTGTTCTTTACTTACTGTCCTGATTTTAGAGTATTTTTAATACTGGTAGCCAGATTGTGTTCATTTTCATGGTTTCCTCTGTTCTGTTGAAATTGTCCACAGGCTTATGGATTTCAATGGCTTCTTTGCATAGCCTGACTTGATGGTTGCCAGAGTGGGCCAGCATGTCTGTGTTCTTGAATAATATGCTGTGTCCAGGATGGTTCATCAAGTGCTTTGCTATGACTGACTTCTCTGGTTGAAGTAGTCTGCAGTGCCTTTCATGTTCCTTGATTCGTGTTTGGGCAATGCTGTGTTTGGTGATCCCTATGTAGAATTGTCCACAGCTACATGGTATACGGTAGACTCCTTCAGCGATGAGAGGATCCCTCTTGTCCTTTGCTGAATTTAGTATTTGTTGGATTGTCTTAGTGGGTCTGTAGATTGTTTGTATGTTGTGCTTTTTCATCAACTTCCTTATTCGATCAGTGGTTCCCCTGATGTATGGAAAGAACACTTTTCCTCTGGGTGGCTCTTTGTCTCTACTCTCGTGGCTCGTTCTTGGTCTTGCAGCTCTTCTGATGTCAGTGGTGGATTATCCATTGGGCTGTAGAGACCACTCTGGCAACCATCATGTCAGGCTATTCAATGGTAATCAAGGTGATCAATTGCAACATTCACACATAACTCCAACAGACACGAGTTCTTTCTTCCACCCTGGACATTATTCCACAGATATATAAACCCCACTTGCCTTGTTTCTAACAAATCTCACAACTTCTGAAGATGTGATGATCCGTTCCCCAGCCACTTGTGGTGACTTCTCCCTCTGGAGATTACCCAATTATGCTGAGGAGGATCCCCTGTATGTTGTCGCTGCCACCATTTCCCCAAAGGACTTTTCTCAAACAGAGAAGGAGAGAGACTTGATTGAAGGAGAAACTGATACTTAGTTTATTGTTAGAGTTCTTTGGACAAAGTGTAATGGTTTCAAAGGTACAAATGCTTGGTGGTTACAGTAACTTCTTCACTCAGAAAGATGTTACAAAAAACTGTTTTAACTGTTTTATGATGTCACATTTTTATGTGTTTTAATTGGTTATGCTTTGTGTGCTGTAAACCGCCCTGAGCTTCGGATAGGGCGGTCTATCAAGCCGAAACAATAAATAAATAAAATATAGTTCCACCTTAAGTTTCCTTCAAGCCTTTCCTTTACCAAGAAGACTTGTACTTTAACACTTATAATTGAGTTCTAACTAACTTAGCTAATCCTTAGCTAACTCCCAGCTTCCTTGGTTAGCTTTCTCTCTCTCAAACCGATGGACAGCTGATCCTTCTTTTAACCAACCAACTGACCACTGCCAGATTCCACTGACAAGTCAGACTAACTGCTCAGTCGAAGCTAACCCCTAGCTCAGCGCATAGCCAAACTCTAACCAATTGCTCTAACTGACTGCTCAAAACTGACAGACTTTTAAAAGCCAAACTCCTTGCCAGTGACAGTTGGCCCCGCCCCTTTTCCAGCTTGGAGCAGGTTGCCATAGCAACGTTTAAGCCTATGTTCTTCTTTTAACTGATAGTTAAAAGTCATCTCAAGGCTGGATTACTGCAACGTGCTCTACGTTGGCCTTCCTCTGTCGGTGACCCGGAAGCTCAGGCTAGTGCAGAACACTGCCGCCCGGCTCCTGTCTGGCATGCCAGCTGGCGCCCACATAACACCTATTTTGCAGGATCTGCACTGGCTGCCAATTGAGCACCGGATCACCTTCAAAGTGTTGGTCCTCACCTTTAAGGCCTTACACGGCCTGGGGCCAGCGTATTTGAGGGACCGTCTCACCCCATATTGCCCTCCGAGATCACTTCGGTCTGAGGACTCCAATCTCCTGGAGATACCTTCAGCTAAACTCGCAAGGCTGACTGCTACCCGCCGGAGGGCGTTCTCTGTCATAGCACCTACGCTGTGGAACGCCCTCCCGGCCGGAACTCGGGCTATGAAGGACTTGCTCCCGTTTAGACGGGCCTGTAAAACATACCTGTTTAAGCAGGCCTTTGGTGAGTAAGTCCTGCCCATGCCCCGCCATCTATTCGTTCTTCTGAGGATGATGTGCTGTCCATTGTTTTAACTGTGTTATTAATTACTATACTGCTGTTGTTTTTAATTGTTTTTAACTGCTTATTGCCTGTATTTTACTGTGCCCTTCGGCTCCTGTAAGCCGCCGCGAGCCTCAGGGAGTCGGCGGCATAGAAGCCCGAATAATAAATAAATAAATAAATAAATAGCGGTCTTACCCAAAGCCCATCTTACCTGAGCATTATATTATATCTGTAAATAAACAGTTTTATAGTCATAACAACATTTTATATACATAACATTCAATACTTGCCCATTTCAAAAAGGCAAATAACACATTTCCTGAAATAAAACATATTGTCGTATCTCGCTTCATCACACTTGCTATAGTTGTGGGTGAAATATCAGGAGAGAATGCTTCTGGAACATGGCCATACAGCCCAGAAAACTCACAACAACCCAGTAGTATGCATTTTTCCTAAGCTCTGGTCTAGAGTAGAATGTATAAAAACGACTTCTGAACTAACAATGATTGGTGCTGTTGCCCGAGTATAAATTTAGCATCTGGCAGTCCAAAGCCTTGGATGATATACAAAGAGCAGTACACTTATGTTGCCATAAGCCTGGTGTCCAAGGAGGAATTGCTGCTAGACATGTCCTGCTTTTTGTACTGCTTTATTCTTTTCCACCACCCTTTCTCTCTGTTGGCTAGCTCATGACATGGAGCCCCTGGTAGTGCAATGGGTTAAACCTTTGTGCCTTGCAGGACTGAAGACCGACAGGTTGGAGGTTCAAATCCGAGGAGAGCATGGATGAGCTCCCTCTGTCAGCTCCAGCTCCCCATGCGGGGACAAGAGAGAAGCCTTCCACAAGGATGGTAAAACATCAAAACATCTGGGTGTCCCCTGGACATCGTCCTTGCAGATGGCCAATTCTCTCACACCAGAAGCAACTTGCAGTTTCTCAAGTCGCTCCTGACATGAAAAAAAGACATATATCACTGTGTTCAAGGTGTTATTCAGTGATGACATAGGTCCTTTCAAACTGATTAACCAAAGGGAAAATGCTTGTATACAACCAGGATGTAGTACCAACCTCTGATAATCTGAGGTGTCTACTTCCTTGACACATTCAGATCATCTGCTGTAGAGGTGGTGATGCTAGGCATTGCAACGAGCAATTTCTCACCCAACTATAATTGATGCTGAGAAATCCCAAAACTCAGTGCAAAGCCAGGGGTATAGCTGCAAGGGAGCGACATGAGGGTATTGCTCTTCCAAATGAAAAATCTGCAACCCCAAAGAAATTTTCCTTCAGCCTCCAAATTTCTAGCATTGTAGAGACATAGGAAATAGTTCATACCCAAAACTCTTAGATTTGCTCTCCATGTATCTTTGCCTGCTTCATTTCTTTGGATGCCTAAACTCAAGGGCCAAATACTCAACTGAAATTTGAAGTTTCTGCAATGCTAGGAATTTGGGGGTTGAAGAAAACTTTTATGTTGGGTGAGGGGAGGGAATTTGACATCCTGTTCCTTGCACTCCCACCTCCTGAGGAAAAGGACGATTAACTTAGCTAATGCTCGGTCTCATTGGGTTGGTGGACCATCAAATGAAGGGAGCCACTTCTTATACTTCAATGTTGAACAATACAAGGAAAAATAGATACGTTCTGCATGAGAACCCATTGCTCCCTTTTGTTTCCTCTGTACAGCTCGATATGGGCATCCCAGCCATGACTAAATGCTGCAACCAGCTGGATATATGTTATGACACCTGCGGTGCCAACAAATACCGCTGTGATGCCAAGTTCCGCTGGTGTTTGCAATCCATCTGCTCTGACCTTAAACGGAGCCTTGGCTTTGTCTCCAAGGTGGAAGGTAAGTTCCCCATTTACCCAGCCACTGATGGTGAGATAATGCTAATTCAGATTATGTCAAATTTAGAAAAAAATATTTTATTTGATTGTAGAAAAGACAGTAATGCCTGGTAAAGAGGACAGCAGAAGGAAAAGAACAAGATCACACTACAAGGGTTTGATTCAGGCAAGGTCTGAGCAGGGCTGTTGATGACAGGTTAATTTGGAGGTCTCTCATTCATAGGGTCACCGTAAATCAAAGTCAACTTGATGGCAATAACATCAACAGAGACCAAACTCAAGATGATATATTTAATGACAAATACTTATAGACACATGATCAGGCAGCCTTCTTCTAACAAATGTAACAGTTTCCCATGGAGTTCGAAGAGCAGAGGTAGTTATGAGTTAGATTGGCTGGCGCAAATAATTTGGCAGGCTGCAGCCGTCCTGGGCCATGTTCCAGGCTTGCCAGTTGCCAACCACCATCAGTGAATACCAGGTGCTCTAGGCAATATTTCAGAGGAAGTAACTGGCAAAACCTCTTCTGAGTATTCCTTGCCCAAGGAATTTTATTTTATTTGTTTTATTTACTTTATTTATATCTCACTTTTCTTCTCATGAGTTCTCAAGGTGGCTAACAACAACAAAACCCTTTGGAATTCATGGAGTCTTTATAAGTTAACAGGAAACTTGAAGACACACGCGCGCGCACACATGACCACCAGTATAAACAGATTTATACTGGTGAATGGCTATATTAACTGGGAATGTTGGAAATACAAACCTTCTTCAAGCCTCCACGAGTTATTTGTTATGTATATAATTCAGATTGTTTACTGTATTGTATATTGTGTATTGGTTTGCAGTTTTCCTTAACTGTTGTGGGAGGGGCTGCAGACCATGTGATCAGATCTGGGCTGGTTCAGGGCTCAGACTCCATTTTAGATCTCAGACTCCATCTAATGTTCAGACTAGACAGAGATTCTATTAAACTCTTCAGATGCTTTAGATCCTTTACAGTTGATTCTAAGAAAGATACCTACTTCAAATTTATTTGTAACTGGATTGCTAAGCAAAATACCTGTAAGCTGAATACTAGGCATGGTTAGGTTCGTTCGGAATCTTAATTCGGAATAAATTCAGATCAAATTCTTTTTTGAAGCTATTTCGAAGCTATTTGGGAACCAGGGAGTATCCTTGCCATTACAAAGATTATTCCACCATTTATCTTATGAATCAGTAAGTGAGTCGGAAATTATTCAGCTTTTCAAACCAGTGTGGATGGATTCCCTTTGTTTCCTTTCCTTCCCGCGTCAGACCTGGGCTAAGAGCCATGTTTAACCCAGTTTGGATGTGGCTCTTGCCCCAGGTCTGATGTGGGAGGGAAGGAAGGACATTCACATCCAAACTAGGTTAAACACGGCTCTCTCCCCAGGTCTGACGCAGGAGGGAAGGACATCTGCATCCAAACTGGGTTAAACACTGTTTAACCCAGTTTGGATGCGGATTTCCTTCTCTCCTGCGTCAGTCCTGGGCGAGAGCCATGTTTAACCCAGTTTGGATGCAGATTTCTTCCCTTTGCTTCCCCCCCCTTTCTGGAATAAAACAACTACTTTCAAAGTAAAGACCACCCAATGAAACAAGAAGCAACACTTTGAAACCATTAACCAAGGATTCAGAAGTCTTGCAAGTTTTGAACAATTTTGATTTTTTTTCTGTGAAAATTGGAATTTAGATCTGAACCACCAGCGCTCTCTACATCCAAAACGAGTTTTGAACCATTTTTTTAATCAAACAAGCCTACTGAATACATAAAGTTTGTGTGTAAACCAACAATGTTAGTTTTAAAGAAGTCTGCTTATTTGTGTCTCTTGAGGGCATGATTTAGAGGCAAATACATTTTAAGAGAGAGTGGGTGTTTTGGTGTAACTAAAATAACAGTTTTGAAACTCTGCTCTCTCTCTCTCTCTCTCTCTCTCTCTCTCTCTCTCTCTGTATGTATGTATGTATGTATGTATGTATGTTTTTTGTGCATTGGCATATCTTTGTCCCTAATAGTTCAAAGAAATATCTAGGCACATCAGTTTAACAGCTGAGAAACCTAATTGCCTTTCATTAATACCATTTTCCCAAAAGGTTATGACATCATTTTTCAAAAGGTTATGACTTCTAACAAGATCATGCATTTCCAAAGCTCATAACATTTCCAAAAGGTTATGAAGATTTCCATTTTTCCAAAAGAGGATGCTGAGAAATGGAGTCCTATTCTTTCCCTTTTTAGGAGAAAGATACTACGAAATCTATGTGTGCCGTCGCACCCGGAATGTAAACACCCAGTGAAGGGCAAGAATGTGGTCTCTCTCTACCGGGGGATTGCTTCTTGCCTTCCTTTAGAGGCTTGGGGCTCTCAAATTTATTTATTTATGGCATTTTACCCCGCTCTTCTCAACCCCGAGGGGGGACTCAGAGCGGCTTCCAAAAGGCATAATTTGATGCCTACATCACAATTGCAGTATAAAACACAATATAAAACCCTCCAGCATTCGACACTAAAATACATTAAAAGACAATTATATTCACACATCCTATGCATTCACCTATGTTAAAAACAGTGTTCCGTCCATAAAAGCATTGAGCCCTATTCACCAACTTTCCATTAAACTACTAAAGTGCTGTCCTGTGCTACTATGCGAACGCCTGGTCCCCAGGGGCGGTCTGAGATAATTTTAAATGGTAGGCGAACATTATTTTGGTGCCCCCCCCAAAAAAACATTATTTTGCCGCCCCCCATGTAAAACAAATATACAATTATAATATCACAATACCATTAGTAGTATTATATTGTATCAATGTATATACAATATATTATACCATACTCATACTATATTATATCATAATTATATTATACTACATTACAATATAATTATATTATAATATATTGACATTATAATACAATGTAACATTCTATTATATTATTATTATAAAATAATAAAATTATTTATTTAAATAAAATTATCCTCTACTAAATATTTTCATGACTCCTATAAAACTCAAATAACCCAAAATAAAGTAAAATAAAATACTATATATTACTATTTTGTACAATACCACTATACTACAATATTTTTTTAATATTACATGTAATATAAAATATATCATCATTCTATTGTTATATTGTATTTGTATTATATTGTATGACAATATTAAGCAGAACTGTAAAATAATCAACAAGAAATGCAATGTAAATGCATCAAAATCAGAATATATTACCTACCACCCGACTCATAATTCATAGGAGTCTCCCATAAGTCCAAAATTAGGATCCCAATGTAAATGTAAATAGAAAAACAGCCAAAATGTTCAAATGAGGTCGAATACAGGCAGCGCGGCCTGGGCAAACTTGGGCCCTCCCTCCCTCCCTCTAAGTGTTTTGGCCTCCAACTCCCACAACTCCTAATAGCCTCAGGCCCCTCAGGTCTAGACAGAAATAGAGCCAAAGAAAGGAAGGAGGGAGAGAAGAGGTCACAGAGGAGGAGGAGGAAAGCCCTTCATTCATTCCTTCACTTACACTTCCTTCACTGAGTCTTTTCTCCTTCCCTGCAAACGCGCGCGCGGTGGAGACAAAGGGAGAGGGGAAGCACTCCCTGCCTGCCCGATAGGGAGTGTTTTGCTTACAGGCTTCTTTGCAAGGGAGCTACTGGGCATGCACGGAGGTTTTCGCACATGTGCAGTTGCTCCTGCGCTCAACTTCAGCTCCGGAGCAGCTGCGCCTGCGTGAAAACCTCCGCGCGTGCCCAGAAGCGGCGTCGGAGCGCACAAGGCCGGGGTAAAAAAGCAGGCAGCTGCAGCACTGCCTGAGGAACATCGGCAGGGCCAGGATGGCGCCCCATGCGGCCAGGATGGCGCCCCCTTCCCAGATGGCGCCCTAGGCGGCCGCCTACTTGGCCTATCTTGTAGGACCGCCCCTGCTGGTCCCACATCCAGGCTTTCACTTTTTTCCTAAATGTCAAGTTGGACTCTCTAGTTAACTCAAACAGGCTTTATTTGTTCATAACATGAGTTAACTTCACTCAGGCACTTCGCTTAGTTCCCTGAAATGATAAAGGAAAGATCTTACATTACAGTCTCTCTGTAGCTTTAGTCCAGGAAGCTTTAGCTGGATGGCTCTCCAAGTCCTCTCCTTCTCTATGGCCTCGAGGTAAGGACACTCGAAGCCCCAGTCAGATGGCCTAAATTGAAGGCATGAAACCTTCCTTTGGATGCCAAATGACCGGTTTGCAGGCGCTTGAGACTCCTCAGAGCTACCTTCCGGTATGCTGGGCTTTCTGCTTGAGGGCCAAGGAAAGTCAGTCTGGTGTTGGAAGATAGCCTGACCTGGCAAACCTTCAATCACATCCTCTCTGAGGAAATCCTAGAAAGCTCTGCCAAACAAAATGGCTTGATTCCCAAAATCCCTGGGAAAGGGGGCGGAACAAACTCAAATGGGATCTGTGAACGATGATTGACAGGTACTAGGGACCAATCAATGCAACCTCACCTTTAACAAACTGTGCAAGCTGCAAAACACATCTTAACAAAGCAAAACTTTACAAACTCAAGGTCCTTTATGCAGAGGCGCTTGCAGCGCCGTCACACTATGTTTTCATGTGAGAGACTGAAAACAATATAGAACTTTAAAAGAAGAGAGAGAAAATGCTGCACCAGAAAGGGGGGCGGGTTGAGGGTTGTACTGTGTTGTTTTGGAACATATTGTTCAGGCACAGCCAATCATTTCTCTCCAACGTACCATTTACTTCTCTCTGGATCAGCCTACAGCAATTAGATGGTGAAGAGGGTCACTAATTCATTTTCCAAGAGTAACAATTAAGATGAATGAGGGAGTTCACACTTCAGAGCTGCCGAAGCAGACTCATGGCAAATTCCTCAAATAGGGCATCACATCACCATAGACTTCTGGTCTCATTAGGATGATCAAATGTGTGTGGTTTTAGCACTTAAAGGCGTACAGAACCTCTTAAAAGCCAAAGAAACAAGCTATGCTAGTAAATCTGAATATTTTATAAAGTGTGGGTGTCTCATCCAATTTCCTCCCTCATTCTTTAACATCCCCCATTACTCTAGAATACATCAGTCATGTTGCTATCACTACTTCTCTTAATGGAGAAAAGGGCGGTGATTTTTACTATGTTTAGTACTACCGTGTTTCCCTGAAAGTAAGACACCCCCGATTGTAAGACGTATCGGGGGTGTCAGCGGGGTCGGCTAATGTAAGCCGTACCCCGAATGTAAGCCGTACCTTGTCGCCGCCGCCGCAATCGGCCCATCGCAGCGCACCTTTCTGCCAAGCCTCTGACGTGGCGTCCAAGGAAAGGGAGGGAGAGAGCAAGGGGGCATGGTGAGCGGCGCCGCGTCAGAGCGTCACTCTGACGCTGCACCGCTCACCACGCCCCTGCTCTCTTCCCTCCCTTTTCGTCAAGGAAGGGAGGGAGAAGAGAGCAGGGGCGTGGTGGAGCGCCGCGTCAGAGCGTCACTCTGACGCACCGCCGCTTCGCCACGCCTCTTGCTCTTTTCCCCCTCCCTTCGTCCAGGAAAGCTGCGCCGCGGAGGTGTGCCGCGGCCGATGGGGCCTGTTGCGGCGGCGTGACGGCAACAGTGGCAGCGGCGTGGGCGTGACGACGGGGTACGTCTTAGTTTATATAAGACGTACCCCGAAAGTAAGACGTAGGGGGACTTTTCGGGGGGAAAAGAAAGTAAGACGCTGTCTTACTTTCGGGGAAACACGGTAGTGGGATATGTGTAGGGGAACTTCCTAATGAGATCTTGTGTTGCGTGTAGTGCAAATGAAATGGAACCTGGGAACAAAGACAGATCATTATGTTTGCACATCTAATTCTAACCCAGTAATATCCATACTGATTTTACAGTGGCATTAAGACAAGAAGACCCCTTTTAATACCTATTTAGCTGCATTCCCATCTGGGATTTTCTGAATGAAAAGCATATATTTATTTATTTATTTATTTATTTATAAATTCGATTTGGTAGACCGCTCTCTCTGGAGCCCAGAGCGGTTTACAGCATAAAATCAATAAAACATCAATAAACAGATAAAAGACGTATACCCAAAAGCCCCCTCCCCACAAATGATCCCGGCAAGCAATAATACGCAGAGGCAATACATGGCAGGACGGTATGTTGGCAGCTGGCAACTAAGGAGGCATCAGTTGGGACCAAATGCCTGCCTATAGAGCCAAGTCTTCACAGACTTGCGGAAGGCCAACAAGCCTCGTAGTGCTCGTATCTCCTCCGGCAGAGAATTCCAGAGGGTCGGAGCGGCCACTGTAAATGCTCTCTGCCGGGTGCTCGACAGCCTACAGATCTTAATACTAGGGACCTCTAGTAGATTAAGCCCCTCTGAGCGCAGTGATCTTCTGGGTTTGTATGGGGTAAGACGCTGCCTCAAGTACACTGGCCCCAAACCATATAAGGCCTTGAAAGTTAGAACTAACACCTTGAAGGAGACCCGAATTCGATGGGAAGCCAGTGCAGTGCACGCAGGAGTGGGGGTCACATGCGCAGATCTTGGGGCTCCCGACAGCAGGCGCTGCTGCGTTCTGCACCAGCTTAAGTTTCCGGATTGCCGACAAGGGTAGGCCAATGTACAGCGCATTACAGTAATCAAGCCTCGAGATGACCGTGGCTTGGATCACCGTGGCCAGGTCGCAGCGGGAGAGGTAAGGAGCCAGACGTTTCGCCTGCCGCAGATGGTAGAACGCTGTCTTGCAAGCGCAGGCAATCTGCGCTTCCATCGACAGTTGGGTGTCTAGCTGGACCCCAAGGCTCTTAACTAGGGGCTGTGGGCGAAGTGCCACACCATCAAACGCCGGCAACTGGGTCTCTACCCCCCCCCCCCGGGCGGCCCAGCCACAAGATCTCCGTCTTCGGCGGGTTCACCTTCAACTTACTGGCTCGCAGCCATCCAGTAACGGCTTCAAGGCATAGATGGTAATTATCGGGTACAGATTCCACCCGGGGTCCATCCTCAGAATGAGCTGGGTGTCATCAGCGTACTGGTGACATTCCAGCCCAAAACTCCGTACCAATTGGGCGAGTGGTCGCATGTAGATGTTAAATAACAGTGGGGAGAGAATGGCCCCCTGAGGGACCCCACAATGTAAGGGGGAGCCCTCGGAGGCCACCCCTCCCCACTTCACTCGCTGCAGGGGGTTTTGGAGGAAGGAGGACAGCCATATACTCTACCAGTGACCTTCAGTATCTCCTGTTCTCATGGCTCAGCCTAAATCTGATTTCCAACGATTGGACAGAAGAATACACATACAATAAATTGTCTTATTATTTTTGGAACAAACATATTTTTAAAATGTGGCTTAGATAGGAGGAATCTAAGGTACGGTGTTAGTACTCACTTGATCAATAGGATTTATTTATTTATTTATTTTGTTTACATCATTTATATTCCACCCTTCTCACCCCACAGGGGTAGACTACAATGTACATCAGGGGTGCCCACACTTTTTCAGTATGCGAGCTACTTTTAAAACAACCAAATCGAAAAGATCTACCTGCCACCATGCGCGCTTCTGTCACCGCCGCGCTTCTTCTGCCCACGTGGCAGATCTGTGGGGAGCACGAGGAGGAGGAGGAGCAGCAGGCCTTCCCTGGACCTCCCTCAGGAGCAGCCGTTAGGGCTCAGCATCCGAAGGAAGGGAGGGAGGGAGGCGCCACTAATTAGGGGGCAGGTGGAGGCCCTGGGTCCCCGCCCTCTTCCCTGTTGTCAGACAGGCCCCGCCTTCCCTGGACCTCCCTCAGGAGCAGCCAAGGCTCAGAGGCAGAAGGGAGGGGGGGAGAGAGGGAGGTGCCACCAATCAGGGAGCAGGAGCATTGCAGGAATGAGGGAGCGTGAGGCGGGGCCTCTCTCTTGTCCGGAGGCAGCCTCCGGAGGCCCCGCCTCGCGCTCCCTCGTTCCTGCAATGCTTTTGCTCCCTGATTGGTGGCACCTACCTCTCCCCCCCCTCCCTTCTGCCTCTGAGCCTTGACTGCTCCTGAGGGAGGTCCAGGGAAGGTGGGGCCTGCCTGACAACAGGGAAGGGAGGTCCAGAGAAGGCCTGCTGCTCTTCCTCCTCCCCGCAGGTGCGCCGCGCGGGCGGAAGACGCCGCCAAGACGGAGGGTGTGCGCAAGACAGGGCAGAAGGGCCCCTCCACCTGCGATCAACCTCATTTGGACTCCCGATCGACTTCGCGGGCGGCCCTGATGTACATATACATGGCAAACATTCAATGCCATAGACACACAACATACATAGACAGACACTTAGAGGCTATTTAACATTCCGGCTTCTGGCCACCAGGGGAGCTGTCACTTCCTCATTCTTTGCATACTTCCTGGAGATCTTTATGGCCTTGTAAATCAGTTAAATTAGCTTCCCCACAAAGTGGTACCTAAATTTCCTACTTGACAGATGCAACTGTCTTTCGGGCTGCAAAATTGTACTTATATGAGCCCCTTGGTGCACCGGGTTAAACCTTAGGCCCCCAGGTGATCAGTGACTGGAATTCAGGCCCCGGTCCGGTAGAAGTTGGACATCCCTGTTCTAGACCATGGGTCAGGAACCTATGGCTCGGGAGTCAGATGTGGCTCTCTTCATGATTGCATCTGGCTCTCCAGCGCAGGCCGGGCCTTGGTTTCCCAGCATTTAGCTCTTCCTTTTCCATTCTTTCCATTCTCCATCCTTTTCCCTCCCACTCTCCCATTCCTTCTTTCCTCCATTCTCTTCCTTCTTTCCTTCCTTCCTTTCTCCCTTCACCCTTTCCTTCTCTCCTTCCTTTTCCCTCCCTCTCTCCCCTTCCTTCTTTCCTCCATTCTCCATCCCTCTTCCTTCCTCTTCTTTCCCCCCAAGTCTTCTTTTTCTTCTCCTTCCTTTCTTTTCACTTCCTCCTCTCCCCTTCTTTCTTTTCTTCTTTTCCATTCATTATTTTACTTTTTCCTCACTCCCTTTACTTTCTTTTCCCCACCCTTTCCTTTCCTCCTTTCCCATTTCTTTCTTTCCCCCTCCTTGTCTCTCTCCTGCTTTTCTTTTCCTCCTTTTCCATAGTTTGTTCTTCTTTTCTATCTTCCTCTCCCCCTCCCTCCTTTATTTCCTCTTTCTTTCTTTCTTTCTTTCCCCCTTCCATCTTCTCTTCCTTCCCAGAGTCCTGAGCATGATTTTTGCAGAGCCAGGTCTGAAGTGTCCCGTCATTCTGCCGGGGGAATCCTTTTCTCACAGTATGTACGTATATACTCACATTTAGTTGAATTCAGTCTTAAAATATATTATATATATTATATGGCTCTCACTGAAATAAAATTCCAAATATTTTGCTTTCATGGCTCTCTGAGTCAAAAAGGTTCCCGACCCCTGTTCTAGACCATAACTTTCTAAGACAGTTTTCAAGACTCTGGGCCTTTAGAAGTTTTGGACTACAGCTCTCAGAGGTTGAATAATGGGAGCTGATGTTCCAAATATCTGGAGAACCACTGTTTTAAAAGAATGGGATTGAATGTGGAACTCCCTTCCCAGGGATATTAGATCAGCCCCCTTCCTCCTGACCTTTCGGAAAAGAGTAAAAACCTGGCTCTTCGAGCAAACTTTGAGTAATTGGATAAATACAGTATGATGAAATAACTAACATGGAACAGCTTAGACGATGCAAATGAATAAGGAGTCGAACTGATAGACATTCATTATAGTTTTAATTAGTTTTATATGGATTATTATTATTTATTTATTATTTGCCTCTAAATTGTATGAACGCCACATAGACATGAGTAGGTACATTTGATCTCATGTTTCATAGCCATATAAAGGTAAAGGTTTCCCCTTTCATTAAGTCTAGTCGTGTTCGACTCTGGGGGATGGTACTCATCTCCATTTCTAAGCCGAAGAGCCGGCTTTGTCCTTAGACACCTCCAAGTTCATGTGGTCAACATGACAGCATGGAGTGCCACTAACTTCCCGTCGAAGCAGTACCTATTGATCTACTCACATTTGCATGTTTTTGAACTGCTAGGTTGGCAGAAGCTGGAGCTAACAGCGGGAGCTCACCCTGCTCATTAGATTCGAACCACTGACCTTTTGGTCAGCAAGGTCAGCAGCTCAGTGGTTTAACTCACTGTGCCACCGGGGGCTCCTTAGCCCCATATGGCTGCACAATAAGACTGAAGAAGTCATTAACTGAAAATGTTTCGTAGTGTTTGCTATCACAAGTTTGGTCTGCATTGGTCATTGGATGAGGGTTGCAGTGGTTTCAGTAAGTGAGTGAAGGTACTGGAGATCCCATCATCCATGGACCATCCCCCTTAGAACAGCATCAGGATGTAGAGTGGGTCATGAGTATTCTGTGTGCCAAGTTTGGGCCTGGTCTGTGATTTGTAGGGGCTGCAATGTTCTGTAGGTAGTGTATCGGGTGAAGGTACTGCAAATCCCATCATATGTGAGTCATCCTGCCATAAACTGCACCAGGTTGTAAAGTGGGTCATTGGGCCTCTGTGTGCCAAGTTTGGTCCTGATTTGGCATTGCTGTGGGCCACAGTGCTATAAGGAAGTGAATTAAAGTACTGCAAGTCCCATCATCCATGGTCCATCCTCCCTCAAACTTCACCAGGATGTAGAGTGCATCTTGGGGGATCGGTGTGCCAAGTTTGGTCTTGTTCTGTCATTGGGGGTCTAATCAGGAAAATCAAGTTGAGGAAGCCTTACTGTCCATTCAGGCCCTAAACAATATCCCATGAGCTGAGGCCTAGTCAGGAAAATCAAGTTAAGGAAGCCTTGCTGTCATTTTTGGGCCTGGTCGGTGATTTATAGGGGCTGCAGTGTTGTTTGAGAAATGAATCAGGTGAAGGTACTGCAAATCCCATCATTCGTGGCCCATCCTGCCCTAAACCACACCAGGTTGTGAAGTGGGCCATTGGGCCTCTGTGTGCCAAGTTTACTGCCTGTGGCCTTTCCCTTTTCCTCTGCGTCATTTTAGAATGTTGGAATGTAGATGGCCAATCAGAGTCCTTTATGCAAATATTCCTTCAGTGGCAACCAATCCCCTCTGTCTGGTGCCTTAGAAGGTTGGAGTTCTGAGGCTGGCCAATCAGAGTCCTTTATGCAAATAATCCCACAGTGGCAGCCAATCAAAACGCTGCCACATATTCCTACCACTGCACCGCCGCAAACACTGACTTTTATTATATACATAGATAGATAGATGATAGATAGATAAATCTTTAAAATAACCCTTTACCTTAATTCTGAGCGTCTCACCTCCTTGCACTGACCTGCTTTTGAAAGTCATCCCTTGTGTCTGCATTCGCGCCCTTTCCCTGGTGTTACTCTCTTCTTTCTTGTCTGACCTTTCAAGTATTTCTCTGGTAGAAAATGTTCTTTCTGCCTTTATAGGAAGTGCCATACCAATTTATAGACCCATACATTTTATAGCTGTATTGCCAAAAGACCATTTTCGAGAATAGTTCTAATAGTTAATAAAAGTGATTACAGTTATAAATATGGGCTAAAGCATGAGGAAGCGAAGATGTGAAGCCAAAAAAGGAGGAGTTATTCTTCACTTAGCCTCGCAGGAGCAAAGAGCAGGGGTAAAGGGGAATGGAGAATATACACTTTTTATCCCTTTTTTGATGGAAGAAAGGAGGGTACGACTATTACGCAGTAAAAAAAAAACGGTCTGTTTTATGTACCTTTACAAATCTGAGCTCATTGTAGCCTATTTCCAAGGTCACAGAATTACAGGTGATGTTGGCATGGCAGCTAAACAGAAATTACCGTAACATGCAATTGTGTTGTCGAAGGCTTTCATGGCCGGAATCACTAGGTTGCTATAAGTTTTTCGGGCTGTATGGCCATGTTCCAGAAGCATTTTCTCCTGGTGTTTCACCTGCATCTATGGCAGGCATCCTCAGAGGTTGCGAGGTTTACTGGAAACTTGGAAAATTGGGTATATATATCTGTGTTATGTCCAGGGTGGGAGAAAGAACTTTAGTCTGTTTCAATTGGTCACATTCACACCTATCTGGTCGGATCTGGCCATGGTGGTCCACGCCTTGGGCACCTCCAGATTGGATTACTGTAATGCATTCTATGTGGGGCTGCCCTTGAAGACGGCCCGGAAGTTTCAAATGGTCCAAAGGGACGGCAGCCAGATTACTAACTGGAGCGTCTTATAGGGAGTGGTCAACCCCTCTTACCTACAAAGCCCTGAATGGTATGGGACCCGCCTACCTGTGTGACCGCATTTCTGTCTACGAACCCAGGCGATCTCTTTGATCATCTGCTCATCGAGGCCCTGCTCTCGCTCCCGCCCCCTTCGCAGGCGCGATTGGTGGGGACAAGGGAAAGGGCCTTCTCTGTGGTGGCCCCCTGACTCTGGAAGTCCCTCCCCAAGGATATCAGACAAGCCCCCACATTGGCAGTCTTTAGGAGGAGCCTGAAAATGTGGCTATTCCAATATGCCCTCTCTGAATAAAGTAAACAACGCCCTGCTTTGACTGATTCCTTGCAAAATGTCCTCAGAAGCACTTTAACCACCTGTTGGGTTGATCTCCTCACATTATCCCTTAAAGCCCTCCTACACCCTACCCAGGGGCGGTCTAAGGTAATTTTAAATGGTAGGCGAACATTATTTTGGTGCCCCCCCCAAAAAACATTATTTTGCCGCCCCCATGTAAAACAAATATACAGTTATAATATCACAATACCATTAGTAGTATTATATTGTATCAATGTATATACAATATATTATACCATACTCATACTATATTATATCATAATTATATTATACTACATTACAATATAATTATAATATATTGACATTATAATATAATGTAACATTCTATTATATTATTATTATAAAATAATATAATAATTATTTAAATAAAATTATCCTCTACTAAATATTTTCATTACTCCTATAAAACTCAAATAACCCAAAATAAAGTAAAATAAAATATTATATATTACTATTTTGTACAATACCACTATACTGCAATATTGTTTGTAATATTACATGTAATATAAAATATATCATCATTCTATTGTTATATTGTATTTGTATTATATTGTATGACAATATTAAGCAGAACTGTATAATAATCCACAAGAAATGCAATGTAAATGCATCAAAATCAGAATATATTACCTATCACCCGACTCATAATTCATAGGAGTATCCCATAAGTCCAAAATTAGGATCCCAATGTAAATGTAAATAGAAAAACAGCCAAAATGTTCAAATGAGGTCGAATACAGGCAGCGCGGCTTGGGCTAACTTGGGCCTTCCCTCCCTCTAGGGAGAGGGGAAGCACTCCCTGCCTGCCCGATAGGGAGTGCTTTGCTTACAGGCTTCTGCGCAAGGGAGCTACTGGGCATGCGCAGAGGTTTTCACGCATGTGCAGTTGCTCCTGCGCTCAACTTCAGCTCCAGAGCAACTGCGCCTGCGTGAAAACCTCCGCGCGTGCCCAGAAGCGTCGTCAGAGCGCACAAGGCCGGGGTCAAAAAGCAGGCAGCTGCAGCACTGTCTGAGGAACATCGGCAGGGCCAGGATGGCGCCCCCTTTCCAGATGGCGCCCTAGGCGGCCGCCTACTTGGCCTATCTTGTAGGACCGCCCCTGACCCTACCTTTGTTCACGTTCAGCGTTTATTTATTTTAAAATTTTAATTTATTACATCTCACCCGGCCATATTGGTTTTAAACTTTGTGTGTTATTGCTTATATGTGAGTTATATTGATTGTACTGTTTTATTATTTGCTGTTGTGCTGTATTATCGATGTGTCATTGGGCTTGGCTTCATGTAAGCCGCCCTGAGTCCCTTCGGGGAGGTGGTGGTGGGGTATAAATAATAATAATAATAATTATTATTATTATTACCTCCAGCTGACAAGAGTTCTTTCTCCCACCCTGGGCATTTCACAGATGTATAAACCCAATTTTCCTAGTTTCCAACAAACCTTACAAGTTCTGAGGATGCCTACCATAGATGTAGGCAAAACGTCAGGAGAAAATGCTTCTGGAACATGTCCATACAGCCCGAAAAACCTACAGCAACCCAGTAACGTGCAATTGTTTAGTGTGAAGATGTTCTTAGTGATCTTCTGGGATGTGCTTGTTGTTTAATATATTTATTTACTTCATTTATATCCCACTTTTCTGAAACTTCAGTGTGCAGTTTACAGTATATTGCATTACATACAGCTTCACCCATACATCCCCTTTCAGCAAAGGCACATCACTCACTTCTCTACTCACCCACCAACCCACCAATTATGACAAGGTCTCTCAATCCAGAGCAACTAGTGAAATAGTGTTCAAAGTTAAACATTAAATAATTTCATACCTGTGAGTGAGCCATTCAGTGAAAATACCGAACACAGGTCTAACAGTGTCTTATAGAGCAGTGCTTCCCAACCAGTGTGCCGTGGCACACTAGTGTGCCGTGAGCAATCATCAGGTGTGCCGTGGGAAATTGGAACCTCCAGTACCCTTTCTTCCCCCTCCTTTCTTCTCCACTCGGGCTCCCTTCTTCCCAGCCACGCTTTGCTTGCTTTGCCTCACTTTGCTCACGCTGCCACTTCTGCAGAAGGGGGAGGGAGGAAGGAAGACGTGACCCGTGCCGGCGCTACTGCGCAGACTCGCCCCACGTCTTCCTCCCTCCCCTCCACAGTGCTCTCTGGATAGAGGTGAACTACAACTCCAAAACTCAAGGTCAATGCCCACCAAACTCTTATAGCATTTTCTCTTGGTTATGGGAGTTCTGTGTGGGAAGTGTGTGTCTTTCTGCCATTCCTGCCAGGATATCTATGTTGTGTTCATCAAAACAGGACTAGGTTTCACACTGAGTGTATAAATAAATTTAAAAACATATTAACTATATGTATTACTGTGTTAGAGTGTCATTTTGTGTCATTTTGGTTGGTGGTGTGCCCCAGGATTTTGTAAATGTAAAAAATGTGCCGCAGCTCAAAAAAGGTTGAAAAACACTGGTTTACAGCATATGAGTATAACAAGCAATAAAAGAGCAATAAAACACTAAAAATACTAAAACAGTAAAACTAACAGCCACCACAGGGGTAGGTGGCTAAGGATTAAATGCCTGACGAAAGAGAGCAGTCTTGCAGGCCTTCCAAAAGGCAGGCAGCTCTCTAATCGATCGAACATCGGCAGGCAAAGCATTCCACAAACTCGGTGCCACAACAGAGAAAGCTCTCTGTCTTGTAGATGACAGGTGATAGGACCGCAAAGAAGGGACTTTTAACAGGTTTTGGTCCTCCGACCGAAGAGATCTCTGGGGAACATATGGGAAAAGACGGGCCCTCAGGTATGCCGGCCCCAAGGCAGATGAGTGGAAGAAATACTTAATCCGCTACTTAATCCGCTACTTTCTTCAGCTACTTGTCTGAACGTATCTCCCTCATAGGTAAAGATCCACCGGGGAGGCCCTGCTCTTGGTCCCACCGGCCTCACAAACACATCTGGTGGGGATGAGGCACAGGGCCTTCTCGGTGGTGACCCCCTGCTTGTGGAATTTGCTCCCCAGTGAGATTAGATCGGCGTCCTCCCTCCTTTTCTTATGGAAAAAAATTGAAATCATAGTTTTGGAGCCAGGCTTTTGGCTAGCAGGCACAACAGCACTTTGGACATTGAACTGGACCATAAGATTGTTATGATAATGGAAACGGCCGCTTGACTGTATAATTAATGTTATTGTTTTAATCTATTGTGTATTAATGTTTTTATATTGTTATTGTGATATTGCGGCATCAAATTGTTGCCAGTGTTAGCTGCTCTGAGTCCCCCTTCGGGACTGTAAATAAATAAATAATAATAATAAATTAATTAATTAATTCAGTTGCTTTAAGCCTGCATCCCAGTTCTGGAAACAAAGTCGGATGTATTTAAAAAATTAACAATATTGAGACAGTAATGAAATTATGCACTTGCTTCTCTTTTGCTACAGCTTGTGAATCAATAGCTGATACGGTATTCAGAACCATCAGGACGCTGGGCTGCCGTCCGTTCATGAACAGCCAAAGAAGTGCCTGCATTTGCAATGAAGAAGAACGAGATGAATTGTGAGGTGAGCGCCAGGCTCCCTGACAGTGACAGCTCTGGATTTGCACGGCCCTTGGTTAGAAGTTTGGACTTCTGTTCTCAAACCAGGTGCAATTTCGACAACAGCAAGGTTCAAGGTGTGGTTGATTGCTACCAGAAATGTATTAATTGCAGCTTCTGCAGTAAACTAGATTGGGACTGGAATGGAAAGTGAGAAGGCCCTTGGACTGTTCCATTTGGTGAAGCAAACTGGTTGACTTAATGCCAATTCTCCACAGAGACTGAGATGTGCATGAACTTTGCACTCACAACAAAAGAGACAGGCCTTGAGCGAGGACAGAGTTGATAATAATCTCGACAACAAGTTCGGCCTGCCCTCTATTTTCCACAGATTCTGCATCCATGCATTTTACCATCCTTGGCTTGAAAGCAAATTCTATAAAGCAAACCTTAATTTTGACATTTTATATACACCACAATGGAACTTGAGCATCCACAGATGTTGGCATCCAGGGGGGATCTTGGAACCAAACCCTAGCACATATCAAGGGCCCAGACTTCATGCCCCACAGACAGAGGTAATTTTATATGGTAGGCGAACATTATTTTGGCGCCCCCTTCCCAAACCAAACCTGGAGCAGGCGCGGAGGCGGAATTACCAGCAGGCGTGGAGGCTCCGCATGCTGGAAACTCCGCCTGTGCGCTGGCTGGTAACTTCGCCTCCACGCCTGCTGGAAACACAGCAAAGGTGGAGGCAGTTTCCAGCCGGTGCGGAAGTGGAGTTTTCAGCTGGTGGCGGTGCGCTCCTATGGATTTGGCGCTCTCGGCGGGTGCCTATTCCGCCGAGTGCGTTAATCCGCCTCTGCCCACAGACCTTCCAGTTTCACCAGGGACATATCTCTGTTTTAGTGTCTATCTCACATTAATGGGAAAGCAATTTGGGATCACAAGGCTGCTCAACAGCACATAGAAAGGGAAGTTTGGGGGATTTTCCTTTTCAGAAAAAAAGGAAGAAAGTGAGCACTCAATATTAGACTTGGAGTGGTCATTGATTTTATTTCCACGAAAACATAAAACCACTTTTAAAAAATCACATGATGTACCCCTAAAAACAGTAAGAAAAAAAGAACCAATGCTATTCTGGTTGTGAGTCATGTTTAACAAGCAGGCATTGTAAAACTAATTTTTATTTAATAATAATAATAATATAGTTCAAATACCATTAGAGATTGCCAATAACATTTTTGAAGGTCAGTTCTAGCTACTTGGAATTACTATTATTTTACAACTTCAGGTGGTCTAACTATATATATATATTTTAATGACTATTCATCCAAAATGTATCCTCTAGACACTGCAGATTACTGCTTTTGTGCATTTGCTTTTTATCAAACTACCACTTGGCCCGAACTGAAACATCACTATTTTGTCTATTTTGATGGTAATTTTTTTCCAAAAGACCCAAAATTCATTTTTAAAGCATAACCTGCTGCATCTCAACCTCACTGCTGAACTCTATATTTTCTAAAACTTTGAAATTCATATTGAACCGCAGTAACAATGCTTGCATTATTGGAATATACTACAGTACAACCCCTATGTTGGCGGGGATATGTTCCTGTACTTACTGTGGATAGATGAAACCACAGATAATAGTGAATAGTGTAGTTTGCACAGTGGCATTAAATGTGACAGAACTTAAAAATCAAAGTGATTAAAGGTACTAACATATATTTCTCAACTGTAAATTTAATTCACATTAAATTCCGTTTGATTTTTGAGATCATTTCTCAGCATGAATAACTAAAACTGAGGATATTGATTTCATCGATACAGCGGTGATAGTGTATTACATGATACTTGCCTTCCACCTTTGGTTCTTTCCCATGAGTCCATAACTAAAGCACATTTCTCCCATTTCTTCCAATCTGACACGAACCATGATATGGTACACGTGCTTTCTACCAACACATACCATAGGTCAGGAACCTATGGCCCGCGAGCCAGATGTGGCTCTTTTGATGAGTGCATCTGGCTCACAGATAGGGTGGCAACCCTAGCACACTCGCAATATGCTGGGGCAATGGCCCAAGTTCAAACGAGGGACGCCGCAGCGGAGAGAGCGCATGCTCTAGTCTTCCTCCTTCAGTCAAGGAGACAACACTAACACACATGCGTAGTCTGGGAGCCTTCCCTGGCGCAGGCACAGTGGCGTCGCCACCTGAAGTGCGTGGATTCTGAGGCTGGAGGCAGAGGAAGAAGAAGGCAACAAGGGGAGCCGGGCGCCTCACAATCCGCACGCTTCAGCCAGCAACGCCACTTTGTCTGCGCCAGGGAAGGCTTCCAGGCGATGCCCCTCAGCGGGTTCTCCCCTTTGCCCTCTCTCTCACCCATGCCGTGTCGCCCTGGCCTTGCCGAAGCCTCTCGCCGCCGCCTCTTCCCACCTCCAAGGGCCTCCAGCATGCGTAGAGACAGAGTTTCCAGCATGCGTGGAGCCTCCATGCATGCTGCCACCGAGCGCAGCCGCGGGTGAGTGAGAGATGGCAAAGGGGAGAAACCGCTGAGGGACAGTTGAAGAGGGTGTGGCCTAGTGCCAGGGGGCGTGGCCATACTCTGCCAGAATCCCTTTAGATCAGAATGGGAGAATTCAGTCTTAAAATATAATATATGGCTCTCGCTGAAATAAATTTCCAAATATTTTGCTTTCATGGCTCTCAAAAAGGTTCCCGACCCCTGCCATACATATTAATGTATAAGGTGACCCTGTGTATAACTCAAGGGCAGGGCTTGAGGCCAAAATTATATTGATATGATCCATAGATAAGTTGAGGGTCTTTCTGCAGAGACAGAAAAGCACTAATGCCTTCTCAGGGGTCCAGCCACCTTGCTATTTCTCCATCCAGGTATGGATAATGGCCAGAAATGGGACCGTGGGAAAGTAGAAGAGGGCAGTATGGACTAGCTCTTACCTTTTGCCACTCAGAGAAGGGGATGGTTATACTCATACTGACCAGTGGATATGCTGTGGAGGAGGGACTTGATGTGCCATTTTCTCACGATAACAATCAGCATATGCTTACAAACACTACGTACTTCAGGCATGCATCAGTGCTGAGAAAAAGTACAATATTTTAGACTTGCACCTATTCTCTTCTCAAGGATCCCTCAAAATTCAGAGGCGACACAGTATACAGAGGCAGAGTTTCAAATTCAGCTTCATACTATTGGCACGGAGGCGGACCGTTTTCTCTTGGCATGCGTAACTCATGGAGCCTTGAGTCACCCCTAGGTAATTTTAATGGTGGAAAACTCCGCCTGCGCTGAGAGTGGAGTTTCAGCAGGCGCAGAGGCAGTGTTTCAGCATGTGTGGAGGCAGAGTTTCCAGCAAACTCCATGCATGCCTCCATGCCTGCGGTGTTTCCAGGCAGGCGGTGTTTCCAGAGGCGGAGTTTCCAGCATCGACACCTGTGGAGCCTCCACCTCGCCTGCTGGAAACTCCCCCACCTCCAGCCGTGTTTCCAGCGGCTGGAAACCCCACCTCCGTGCCGGCTGGAAACTCCGCAGGCGCAGAGGCGGAATTTCCAGCTGGCGGTGGCACGCCCCAGCGGATCTGGTGCTCTCGGCGGCCGCCTACTCCACCGAGTATGTTGAGCCGCCTGTGGCTTCAGTGGTTATGCAACCATCTTTTACAGGCAAGGTGAAGTCAGCCATGCTGAGATTTGGATATATATATGCCAATGTGATGTTATAGAAAGCTTCAGCATTTCTCTGGATTGTCAGTTGTTGTGCCCTAGCTCACCTCGCTCTTGGAAGATGTCTTTGGGAGGCCCAACCTTGCCATCTAATAAAATACAGAACTTTTTTTTAAAAAGGAAGCTTTTAGGGATGCTCAATCTGTATGTTGCATGGTTGTGCAAATGGTAACCCTACAGATGTCCTTGAACTTTTATCATTTCATTTCTCCCAGTCATCTTGGACAATGGTGAAGCATCTGGAAGGCCACCATTTTTCTAACTCTGGATAACTGCTATTAGTGTCCCTGCTTTAACTGCTAAGGCTACATCCTATGGAATACTAGGATTTGAAGTTTTGAAAGAAACTACAGCTCTCTGGAAAGCCAGTGGTTTGTGCTACATCGCACATGAACAAATCTTGCAGAGAAAACCCTTCACTAGGCAACTGTGTTTCCCCTTCCCAGGGTGTTTATGCCCCACTTTGTGCTGATCATGGATTGTAATAAAGTTTGTTGTTGTTGACAGCCCTGTGGTGGATTTACTTTAGAGTCAAGACAAGTTGCACAAAAACCCAAATGTGTACAACAAAAACTCCTCGACAGACAATCCTAACTACATAAGAAAATGACAGATTCCAGAATTGTATAGGATGCAGCCATGACCATTAAAGCAGTATCAAAGTGCGATTAGTCTTTAGCACAAGAGGCACCACCAATATCCCTCATCTCGGGGTAGGATTGTTAATCTCATAACTCCTTATTTATATGAAGATTTGATTATCTGTGTATTCCGGCTGTTCTTTAAATAAACCAGTTCAAACAGAAGTGCTTACCATTTTGCTCTTACTACTGAATCATTAAATACTGCTGCAACCATCCAATAGCATTGTTTCCCCTCCCCAGGGCGCTTGTGCCCCGCTTTGTGCTGGTCAGTGGCCATAATACAGTTTTGTATTGTAATAGCATTTGAATTAAGACTGTATCCCTTTTGACCTCAACAAAGTCAATAGGAAAATCAAATCACAATAACTTCATAACATTGGCAATCTGTGAATGTTGCTCATCATTAAATGGAGAGAAGTAGGAGTAAGTGTCTATGTGATGGTGTGTTCGCAAGAAGGACCTACTCCTCGACGTCAATTCTAATGGGCCCCCCTGTCAGGATGCGATTTGCCAAGTGACCAGGTTCCTCTGTCTCAGACCATCTGCGCATCCGTCTGCGACACCCCTGTGCACACCGAGACCTCTCGTCCATCACTCCACATACCAGGACATGGCAGTGCAAGAATACTTCCTGAATATAAAAACAAATCAATGTATAGATTAAGTATTACAGACATCTTGTTACCTCTGTTGTCCACTTCCTATTGCCTCTCAATTGGCGCCCTCTTGTCATGGGGGAGAGGCTTGTGTAACCTATTGAAGTTGTGAGCTATGCTGGTGGTGGCATAATAGCCACCGGTAGGGCCTCCCATGCCAGACAGGTCACAACCGAAGGGTCTGACAAAGAGCGTCAAAGGACAGGATGGGCTGTCTAGCCTTTTGGCAACCATCCTAAGAGAAGGAAAACTCTAAATTCAAACCCGGACAGATGGTGCTCGTCTAACCCTGTGAGGTCAACCATCTAAGAGAAGGAAACTCTAATCAAACCTACGACCTGAGGACCTCGCTGCCACCATCCAAGCTTGCTAGGCCCCGGCAGACAAACCTTTGATTTAAAGGGTGAGGCCAGTTCTGTGCACGCTGTGCTCCATCAGAGAAATCCATTGCACAGGCTCAAAGGACACATCCAACTTCCGTCCGCGCTTGTAGAAAGCGTGGGATGAGTCATTCCTGAATCTTCATTCGCGAAGAAAAACCAAGAAGACTCTCCCTATTTGAATTTGTAGATGTAGATGTAGGGGGAGAAGGACAGGAGGACCAGACTGCATTAGGCAGAATGAAATGGCAGCTGTTTGTTCTGCATTATATTCTGCAAGGGGTTTTTCCAGAGGAGCTAAAAGAGGCGGTGGTCAGTCCATTGCTGAAGAAGCCCAGATTAGACCCCGCGGCTCCCTCCAATTACCGCCCAGTGTCGAATCTTCCATACCTGGGCAAGGTGATTGAGAGGGCAGCAATGGACCAGCTGCAGACCTTCTTGGATGACGCAACCTGGCTAGACCCCTTCCAGTCCGGCTTCCGCTCAGGCCATGGGACGGAGACTGTCCTGGTCTCCATCACAGACCTACTCCGCTGCCATTTGGACCGAGGTGGATCGGCGCTGCTCGTGTTATTGGATCTCACGGCAGCGTTTGATACCGTCGATTACCAACTTTTGATACACCGCCTGGCGGTGGCGGGTGCGGGGGACAGCCCGCAACAGGCTGTCCTCCTTCCTCCAACGCCGCCCGCAGCGTGTGAAGTGGGGGGATGGCCTCGGAGGCTCCCGCTGAACTGCAGGGTGCCTCAGGGGCTATCCTCTCCCGCTGTTATTTAACATCTATATGCGACCACTCGCCCAATTGGTGCGGAGTTTCGGGCTGGAGTGTCATCAGTACGCTGATGATACCCAGCTCATTCTGAGGTTGGACCCCGGGGTAGTCTCTGTAACCGATAATTTCCATCTTTGCCTAGAGGCTGTAACTGGATGGCTGCGAGCCAGTAAGTTGAAGGTGAACCCGGCGAAGACGGAGATCTTAAGAACCAGGGAAATCCTGCCTACCTCAACCAACTCCGAGGTGGCACTTGAATGTCCTTTTCAGTAACTACCGATACACTTGGTATCCATGAATCTGTCTAATCCTGCCTTGAAGCTGTCCAGGCTGACGGCTGTCACAACCTCTTCTGGAAGTGAGTTCCATAACCCAATGACCCTCTGGGTGAAGAAATATTTCCCTTTATTAGTCCTAATTTTCCTACCTTGGAGCTTCAGGGAGTGCCCTCTAGTCCTAGTGTTTTGTGACAAAGAAAACAGTTTTTCTTGTGGCTGGGCCGCCCGGAGGGGGTAGCAACCCAGCTGCCAACATTCGATGGTGTGGCCCTTCGCCCTCAGCCATCGGTAAAAAGTCTAGGGGTCCGGCTGGACGCCCATCTCTCCATGGAGGAGCAGATTGGCTGCACCTGCAGGACAGCATTCTACCATCTACGGTTGGCTAAGCGTCTGGCTCCCTACCTCTCCCAATGCGACCTGGCCACGGTGATCCAAGCCACGGTCATCTCGAGGTTCGACTACTGTAATGCGCTCTACATTGGCCTTCCCTTGTCGATGATCCGAAGCTTAAGCTGGTGCAGCATGCCGCAGCTCGCCTCCTTCTGGGCGCTGCAAGATCCGACCGCGCGACTCCACTTCTCTGCGAGCTGCACTGGCTTCCGATTGAATTCGGGTCCTCTTCAAGGTGTTAGTCCTCACTTTTAAGGCCACCTATGGATTGGGGCCAGTGTACTTGAGGGAGCGACTTACCCCTTATGTGCCTGCGAGATCACTTCGCTCCGAGGAGCACAACCTCCTTGAGGTGCCTTCCTCGGAACTTGCAGACTAGCCACTACACGGCGGAGGGCATTTTCGGTAGCCCCCAAGTCTCTGGAACGGCCTCCCGGAGGAGATCCGCGCCATCCGCTCTCTTTGCCCTTCCGCAAGTCCTTGATACTTGGCTCTATAGAAAGGCGTTCGGTCCTTGACCCAACCACATTGCCCACCATGCCGCCTATGGCTCCCAGATTTTATCTCGTCCCCCAGCCTTTGCCGAGGGCTAGTGCTTTTAATAGGTTTTAACTGTCTTGATGTGTAATGTGTTTTTAACTGTTTAACTGCTTAATTGTTTATTACTCACGGTGCTTTTGCTTCTTTGTAAACCACTCTGAGCTCCGGAGTGAGCGGTATACTAAATCGAAGTTAATAAATAATAAATAAATAAATAATCCAAGGCAGGAAAATACTGTGCCATGGCCACTATCAAAACAAGGTTAAACTGTTTGGGGATGGGACACCATCTTGTTTGTTGCTTCAGGATGCAGAATGTTTCAAGCTGGTCCTTAAGTCAGGGACAGAAGCAAGAATCCCATTTTGGTTTTCTTCCATGTGGTCTGTAAGCTTCCGATGAGACAATCTGACAGCCATGTATTGTATTCTGGACATTGAATCTACTTGGAACTTGGCACACTACGAAGCACTCCAGTTTGGCTTCTTGTGATGGTCCTAAGAACATTTTGTCACTTCCTTCAGTGCATTTTCCCCAATGATGAATAACTAGTTTGACAAGGCAACAGTGAAATTATGTGGATCAGGTATATATCTGGCAAGAAACAGTACCCCAAACTGACAGGCTTATTCAATTATATATACAATCGCCGGCCCTCCACATTTGTGAGTTTACATTTTGTGGGTTTGATTATTCACAGACTTGATTAATATGTATGTTCTCCCCAGAAATTCCCGTATATTTTTAAAAACTGCTTTTTATCTGAGGATGCATTCTCTAGGACAGGGGTGCTCATTACGGTGATCGGGAGCACCTAGGTGATCTTTGGCCCTCTTCCAGGTGATCTTTGGGCCTCACCAGCCGGATGGCGCGTACCTACCATGCGTGCGCACATGCGCTCCCGCCGCCCCCCTTCGCGGGGCTTCTTTGGCCAAAATGAGGTTTTAGTGGGCGGGCCCTGGCACTCGTCTTGCCATGCACGGTGTGGTGACATGACCGCCCATTGGATGCTGCTGGGGGGGGAGGGGTGGCGGGAGCAAGGCGAAGGCATGCGCACGGATAGGATGCGAGGCTGTGGGAGGGATGAAGGGAATGTGTGTGTGTGTGTGAGAGAGAGAGAGCCAAGGAGAGAAGAAAGAAAGCCGGAGAACGCTCACATGCACAACAGGTGATCTTTTCAACTTGATTGTTCATATAGTAGCTCGCATGATGAAAAAGTGTGGGCACCCCTGCTCTAGGAAGTTCTAGGTCCTCCAAAATGACACCATAGAATGCTTCCAGCAGAGGCTGACCACAAAATTGCATTGGAGGACTTTCAAATGCCTAAAGAAGTGTTATCTCTAGAAATCTCTAACTCCTCCAGAGCAAATCTGTGATTAAATTCAGAAATTGACCATGAAGTCAAGCTAGAGAACCTAGATTTTCCACTTTTGTGGAGGGTCTACTGTATTCCACATTCATGGAAGACCTGTCCTGCGCTGGAAGTGAAATTTCATTGGAAAAATACAACCACTCTCCACTTTGATCGAGGCAGCTTAAAACCAAAATTGTACACAGGTTTTAAAGCAGCAACAATCTTACTACATTTCTAAAGGGTGTTGGTGGCATCCATCAGTTGTGTTGACTGCACATCTTGAGTTTCTATGCTTGAAGAGAAATTGTGCTTAGCAATTGTCTTTATTTATTTATTTATTATTCGATCTTATATTCCGCTCCTCCCTGCAGGCTCAGGGCGGATTACAACATTTTCCCTTTTGAATAAGAGTAAAGCATCTACACTGACCATTTTATGTCGTTTCAAACGAATATTGAAGGAAGTGATTTTACATATGAAATCCTGGAACCAGTTTGAGGCCCGGATGGTGATTACACAAACCACAGGGCACTGATGTGCATTTGGAGCTTTCCTTTGTGTGCTTTTGTGGAAGCTTGTTATTTGGCCACTGCAGTTTGAAGCTAACTTCAAACTGCATTAAATGGTCAGCACAGATGGAGCTTAAGGACTTCATCATGTGTGTCCAGGGGCGGTATAAGGTAATTTTAAATGGTAAGCAAACATTATTTTGGCGCCTCCTCCCAAAACATTATTTTGGCGCCCCCTCCAAAAAAAACATTATGGGTGGGGAAAGAGCCTCTTCTTCTGACGCAAAAGGGGGTCTCGGAATCCACCTTAATTTTGGGGGAGAAGGGGCGGAATCGGGGGCGTCATGCTGGGCCAAAGGGAAGAGCCAGAGGGCGGCCTCTTTGCAGGGCGGGGTGTTGCCTCCTCCGTGCCTCTACCTCGGCCTCACGCCGGGCCGCACCGGCAGCGTGGGCGCTGCTTCCTCCTCAACCTCTTCCTGCACTCCAGCACGCCGAGCAACCTCTTCCTCTCCTCGGCATCTCCGCAGCAGCGCTACTACTCTCACCGGGCTCCTCTTCGGCTGTGGAACATCGGCCGGACGCTGTCTGGCGGGCGGGGAAATGCACCCTTTGCCCAGATGGCACCCCACACAGCGGCATCCTTTGCCTACCGGTAGGACCGCCCCTGTGTGTATCTTTGACAACGTTGTAGGATGCTTTTGATCCACGGAGCTCCACGCCACCCATCACATGACTCACGCTCACTTCCAGCAGGGCTCTGTGGATCAACTGGAGTGAAAGCATCCTATGATATTGCGCCCAGAACACATAAGTCTTCCTGTATTTCATTGGGAACAATGAGGCCAGCGTTGAGGAAGTCGTGCGGCAATGCTTCCCCACGTGTGATGGGTAAGCATCACTGCAGGCGAGGGATTGCCCCCCATCCCCATCAATTTGCCACAGAGGCTGGTGAATCACAGGGGCGGTCTCACCTCTCCTGGGGGTAGGCGAGCCTTATTTCTGCGCCCCCCATGGCTGCTGGGCGGCAGCCCTGCGGTGGCGTGACGCGCACACGCTGCTGCGCGGCGACATCACGCGCAGCTGCGCATGCGCAGTGACGTCCGGCACGGCTGCATCACCGGCTGCGCCACCTGCGCCGCCGGCTGCATCACCGGCAGCGCCGCCAGCGGGGAGCACTGGCTCCCGGGCAGGAGGCGAGCGGAGGGGCGGCCAGCGTGGCGGCGCCGCAGGCGGCTACGCCCCTCCCAGGACCGCCGCGCTTACGCGGCCGCTTACATGGCGGAATGCCAAAGGCCGGCACTGGCGAATCGCCCCATGTGACGGCACTGTGAGCACCACCTGCATAGAAAAACTTTAGTTCTTAAAGGTTTGCATTGTTAAAGTGTGTTTTTACAACCTGCACAGTTTGCAAAGGGTTTAGTTAGCAGAGCTCAATTGAGTTTGTTCCACCCCTTTTTCCAGGGATCTGGGGAACAAGCTACTTTTGCATTCTATAGACTACCAGGATCCCTCCTGTAAGGGCGTGTCTGAAGGTTTGCCAGAACAAGCCCTTGGTCAGGCCATCCTTCAATACCGGTCTGATTTCCTTGGAATTCAAGCAGAAGGCTCAGCATATCGGAAGGCTGAGTAATTCTGGGGAGTTCCAAGCGCCTCCAAACCTGGCCTGGCCTCAAGAGGAAGACTTAGTGACTTCAAGATCGGCCATCTGACTGGGGCTGCGAGTGTCCCTACCTCAAAGCCATTGGAAGAGAAAGGACTCAGAGAGCTTTTCCGCTATAGCTTCGCGGACCAAAAACAGTAAAAGGAACTTTAAAGTAAAAACTTTTCTGCCTCCTTTTGAGGACTATGTCACCAGTTGTTATTTTGGGAAAATTAAGTAAAGTGCTTGAGCAAAGTTAACTCATATATTGGACAATAAAGTGTTTGAGTTAACCAAAGTGTTCAGTTTGGTCCTTGGAGCCCTGAGCCTTTAAAGGGAGGCAAAAATCAATTCCCTGGGACAGATAGACCAGGTCCTTGCCCTTTCACAAGGCATTGATAGCCTGGGAGCGACAGCACACCCCACGTGACCTCATCAATGCGATTAGGTCTTAAATTTGCATGATCATCCAGAATTTACCATCATTCTTTTTTTTTTGAAGCCCTTGAGATTTTTTTTGGCATTTGAACACAAATACCTGATATAAGTATGTTCTCAGCATTAATTTGCACACTTTTATGATCACTTGATGATGGTGTGATTGTTAGGTGCCTTGACTATATGGAAAAGCCACTTCCGTTGCAGGCACTGCCATACCCTCCAAAATTTCACAGATGAAAAATGGGGCATGTGTGACAAAAACAACATTGGAGTGTAGTCAGGATAGTGAAATCTGTTAATGAGGAAGAACAGATAAGGGGTTGGTTTGTGCCCAGCTCCTCTGGGAAAGGCAAGGCTGCCCTGTGCTCTCGGTCCACTGAGTTCAATTTGCCGCAATGGAAATAAGGCCAGAAGAAGGAAGGGAAGTGAAGGGAAGTGGGAGGAGGAGAAAGAAATCAGGATATTTTAAGAACAGCTGAAAAAAGTAGGACAATAGAGGATTAATCGGGGCAGTTCTTGTCATACTGGTATGTGCCACAAAGCTTTGCTTTTTTGTTTTTAAATTTTTTAATTTATTACATTTGGCCCTGACATCGTGTTTTTAATTCTCTGATGCGCTATTGTTTAGTTTAGTTTTATTATTTATATTGTTTTGCTTGCTTGTTTTTGTTGATGCTTTGTTGTATTTGTATTTGTATTGACGAGCTTGGCCTCATGTAAGCCGCCCCGAGTCCCTTCGGGGAGATAATAATAAAGTTATTGTTGTTGTTATTATTATTATTATTATTATTATTAGCTACCACATGACATAATGCCACAGTACAAAATTTTCCCATAGAGTCTGTCCACACAGTTATGGGTGACAGTATTGAGTATTAAAAAATAGTGTGGCGTGCATGCAGGTATAGTCAACTCTTAAATAGTATATCCTACCGTCTAGGATCAGAGTATGTGACAAACCACAAGAGTAGTGGGAACAGCTATCATAGTCCGTTGTTGTCACTCCTTCCCACCTGCTACTAAGGAGGCTGTTCGAGTCCTGAACCGGTGCTTGGCCGCTGTAACGGACTGGATGAGGGCTAACAAATTGAAACTAAATCCAGACAAGACAGAGGTACTCCTGGTCAGTCGCAAGGCCGAACAGGGCATAGGGTTACAGCCTGTACTTGACGGGGTTACACTCTCCCTGAAGGCGCAGGTTCGCAGTTTGATCCTGGACTCATCGCTGAGCCTGGAACCCCAGGTTTTGGCGGTGGCTGGGAGAGCTTTTGCACAGTTAAAGCTTGTGCGCCAGCTGCGCCCGTACCTTGGGAAGTCTGACTTAGCCACGGTAGTCCATGCTCTGGTTACATCTCGAATAGACTACTGCAACACTCTCTATGTGGGGTTGCCTGACTGCTCTGAAACTGCAACTAGTCCAACGCTCGGCAGCCAGATTACTAACAGGAGCGGGGTACAGGGAGCATACAACCCCTTTGCTGCGCCGGCTCCACTGGCTGCCAATGAGCTTCCGAGCACAATTCAAAGTGCTGGTTTTAACCTACAAAACCCTATACGGTTCTGGCCCTGTTTAGCTGTCCGAACGGATTCTCCCCTATGAACCATCAAGGACATTAAGATCCTCCGGAGAGGCTTTGCTCTTGGTCCCGCCGGCTTCGCAAGCAAGGCTGGTGGGGACAAGGGACAGGGCCTTCTCTGTTGTGGCCCCTCAGCTGTGGAACTCTCTCCCAAGTGATGTTAGATCTGCCCCCTCCCTGCTGTCCTTCAGGAGGTGGGTGAAGACTTGGATGTGGAACGAAGCTTTCCCAGAATAGGCTGTGATTGATTATAGTATGAATTGAGTGACCACGTTGACAGTTCGAGTTGAAGTTGTTTTAAATGGCTATGTGATTTGTACGTATGTATTTTGGTGCTTTATGTTTTTAATATATTGTTGTAACAGGTTTTTAAAATTTGTATAGCATTGAATTTTGCTGTAAGCCGGTTTGAGTCTTTCTATAGAGGTGAGAAGGCCGGGGCACAAAAAAATTAAATAAATAAATAATAAATAAGTTGTTGTTGAGTTGTTGTTGTTGTTGTTGTTGTTGTGTGCCCTCAGGCAGTTTTCAACTTGGCAACCCTAAGGCGGGCCATCACTGGATTTTCTGGGGCTGAAAGAGTGTGCCAAGTGGGTTTCCGCAGGCGAGTGGGAAATTGAATCCTGGCCTCTAGAGCTGTAGTCCATTGCTCAAGTCCTCACACTGGCTCCTTGTTGTGATACCCAATCTATGAAATTTCTTCTAGTGGCATCTTTCAAAACTCTTTTTAAAATAATTAAAAAAACAGGACTTTCAAGGCTTTTATGCTACCATTTTAACTCATACTATTATTTTTCTGTGTTGTATTTCACGTCAATTGCTATGATTATATTGCTAGTTTAATCATTTCCTTGGATTCTTCTCTGAGATCATTGCTAAAGAGCAATCTATAAAGATTTTAAATTAATTAATAGGTAAAAATTAGGAGAAGTCAGAAGTGAAGAGGAAATGGGCAGCTGGAGAAGAGGGTAATGGGAGGAAGAACAGTAGAAACAATATTAGATCATCTGTGCAAACAGACTTATGTTCAAGCAACACAAACACAGAGCACTTGTAAGAGGGAAAGATATGAGAGGGTGATAAAGAACATTGCTGGCTTCAGGGAGAGATTGTATAAGGTGCTGTTTCTTTCACCCTGTTAACCAAGGGCACTCTTAAATTAGTTTCGGTCATTCGCCCTTTGAAAACTGCTTTTGAGAAAAAGTGAGCAGGCCATGACAACACACCTGTGATGTGCACTTTCTTGGGCCCCTACCAAAGAGATGAAAGGCCCATGTATCTGTATATGTGTGTGTCCTATCAACTTATGATGATCCCGGAGCCCCAGTGGTGTAAGGCAGTGTTTCTCAACCAGTGTGCCGTGGCACACTAGTGTGCCGTGAGAGATCATCAGGTGTGCCGCGAGAAAAGCTCTCTGCCCCCCTTCCTTCCCCCCTCCTCCTGCCGAACTCCTGCTGCTTGGGAGAGGAGGAGGAAGAAGGCCGAGCGGCGACAAAGAAAAGAAGAAGGGGCCGGGCGCCGCCTCGGCCGTTTCCCCAGTCAGCCTCCAATCCGCCATGACTCCCGCCACGACTATCACCCCTTGCTCGCTGAAGCTGTGCGGAGGAGCCCCGCCTACTGAAGCCCGTCCACCGCTCATGCTTCTCCTCTGTGGGAGAACTGAAGCCAGGGGGAGGGGGCGGGGCATGGCACGGCCTGGCTCCGCCCCCTCCCCCCAGCTTCAGCACTCCCACAGCTTCGCCAGCCTTGAGGGGACAGTGCCAAGCCAGCATTGTGCTGGCTCTGCCACCGCTGGCTTGGCACTGCCCCCTCAAGGCTGGCAAAGCTGTGGGAGAACTGAAGCCGCGTGGAGGGGGCGGGGCCTGGCTCCTCCCCCTCCCCCGGCTTCGGCACTCCCAGCAGCTGCTCCCAGCAGGTCACCATTCCCCAGCCATTTTTTACTGTGTTAGAGTGTTGTTTTGGTTGGTGGTGTGCCCCCGGATTTTTTTTAATATTAAGTGTGCCGCGGCTCAAAAAAGGTTGGGAAACACTGGTGTAAGGGGTTAAACCAGCCCTGTAGCCAGGATTTTGATTGAGGGGGTGGGGCTGAGTTTGATTCGAGTCTGAATGAGAGAGGGTCTACCCTAGCCAGGACCGGCCGAAGGTAAAAAATTATAGTAAGCCAACCTTTTTTTGGCGCCCCCTGGGTCTTCAGTGTGGTGATGATGGCGCGCGCCGGAGCACGCATGCGCGCAAACAGCTAGTTTCGCGCATACACTATTGGAACCGAGTGCTTCTGGATGAAAAGGATGGGGGAACATTTTGCAGCCGGGGCAGACCCTCCCGCCCGCGTGCCGGCCACCTTCAGCAATGGTGCGGCATGATGTGCCGAACCTGGCAGCCACGGCCAGATGCACCCTTGGCCACGTGGCGCCCTGAGGCGGCTGCTTACTTTGCCTCCACTAAAATCCACCTCCAACCCTAGCAAACCTTTTGCATCGTTATCCCAATACCCCCATGCATATGGGATACATTGAGCATGGTGATCAGATCATGATATTAATAAACATAACAGTTTAAATAATGTACCAGTAAGGCATTCCCGTGGACCATCCTGAGAATTTTTTTGGGGGGGGGGGAGGCTGAAGCCCCTCAAGCCCCACTCCCTGGCTACATGCCTGGGTTAAACCCTTGTTCTGGCAGGACTGCTGACAGATAGGTCGGTGGTTCAAATCCAGAGAAAGGGGTGATGTGAAGGCGTGGGTGATGCCACCTGTGTATAAGACTTTAAGTTGCAAGGTTTAAACTATTGGATTATGTTTCAGCTAGTCTGTTTAGTGTTGTTAAGTTTTGGTTGCATTGATTGGTTCTTTAGAGCTGTCAATCATCGTTAAGTTTGTTTTTCCTCCCCCTTGAGACTTTGGAAATCTAGCTTTTTTTAAAGATTTTGCCTGCATCTCTATAGAAGAGGACGTGTTAGAGGGTTTGCCAGCAAGGCCTCAGTCAGGCATTCTCTAGTACCAACTCTTTATATCTTGGATTCATTCTGCATATCCAGCACACCTGGATGGGACTGTGGAATCTCAAGCGCCTTCAATTAGTCATTTGGCACCAAGAGGAAGGCTTTGTGCCTTCAATATAGGCCATTTGACTGGGGCTAAGAGAGTTCTCACCTCAAAGCCATTGAGAGAGAGAGAATTTGGAAAGCCATCCGGCTGAAAGCTTCCTGGACCCAAACAGCTAAAGAACTGTAATGTATATTTTATTTTACCCCTGTTTGGAGAACTAAGTTTAATACTTCAATAAGATAACTCCTTTTGGTGAACAATAAAGCCTGTTTGAGTTATCTAAAGTGACTGGTTTGGTCCTTGGGAGTTCCAGTTCTCTATGGGAAGGCAAGAAGAAGTCCCCTGGGAAGAGATGTCACATCCTTGTTCCTATTCTAAGTCAAAGACCCCAGGCGCGTCTTCATAAGTGAGCTCCCTGTCAGCTCCAGCTTCTCATGCAGGGACATGAAAAAAGCCTCCCACAGGATGGTAAAACATCCATCTGATGTCTCCTGCGACAACAGAGCCCTTCCCCCACCACCAACGGAAGCAGAGAAGACAGTGCCATCTGGTCTCTTGCAACATCAGAGCTCCCCCCCCCAATAATATAATATTATAATAACATATAATAATATATTATAATTTTATATTTACGTTGCATGTAATATTACTAATAATATTGCAATATAATTTGTTATAATACAATGTGATATGTAATTGTTGTACTGTGACAATGACATAGTATGTTGTATTCAATATTATAGTATAATATATTATGGTATAATATATTGTGTATATATATAATATTGATAATGTTGTAATGTAATGCAATATATGACCACTAACAATAATATGATACTATAACTCTATATTTTGTGTTACATGCAATATTACTAATAATATTGCGATATAATTGTTATCGTTCAATGTGATATTCTTATAGCACAAAGTGATATGTAATATTGATGTTGTACTGTGGCAAAAATTATAGTTCATTGTATTTGCATTTTGCTTGTGAGCCGCTCTGAGTCTAAGTACAACAGAAAAAAGAGTTAGGACAAATTGCAACGGGAAGGTAATCCTCAAGCATCGGGGCCACTGAACATCCGTTTCGGGGTCTTTGTCAAGGCTCAATTCAACCATATTGATGTTCTTGTTCAGTGTCGAAAGATCCTAGCGCAGAACCTCATATCTTTTCGATGAGGTGACCAAGAAGGCTTGCTACTAATTCGGATTATCTTTGGAGCCTGGATTTTTTGCGCTCCAGTTCTTGTTTCATTGCGACTTCTTTGGACCACCGGACTTTGACACACTTGTCCTCTGGATTACAAATATGTACATTTGGATGGATTATATGCCTTAGACCACTGGGTCTTTCCTATACGGAGGACCGTATCATTGAACTCTATTGGAACATTTCATATAGAGACTGAACCATCGCAGCTTCATCAGATTACGATAGTGTGTATGGTTGTGTCCTTGAAGATTATTGTAATAGTGTGATATTTAATACAATATAAATTGCAATTTGTGCTGACTCTTTTTTCTGTTGTACTTATACTCTAACCCTGACTCGATACTCTTAAAGCCGCTCTGAGTCCCCTTCGGTGTTGGGAAGGGCAGCATACAAATATCGTGAAATAAATAAATAAATCCAGACATCCCCTGGGCAACGTCCTTGCAGACAGCCAATTCTCTCACACCAGAAGCAACTTGCAGTTTCTCAAGTCACTCCTGACACACACACACACACACATAATGACGACCCCATAGATTTCACAGGGTTTTCACAGAAAAGAAATACTCCGAGGTGGTTTTTGTCAATTCCTTCCTTTGAAGTGTGTACATTGCTGACAATAACAGCCAAAACTTCACAAGTCTCTTATAGAACCCGTTACCTTCCAGTTTTGCTCACCTTGTTGTCTTTCCCTACAAATTTGAACACCGGGACTTGGAAGTGCTTGGCAAGATGATCCTTCGACGTGAATTGCTTCACAGACTCATCAGACACACAGCTGAAAAAAAGAAATGGATATGTGTTAATGCCTCTTCCAGATGTGATGAAAAAACCCAACCACATGCCAGCAACAAAAGGGCAGGGAGATTGACACTTTGGTCAGTACGCATTGCCACGATGGCATGCCATCCAAGAACGGAGCAGGAGAAATGGGGCCAGTAGCCTGGCAAAGCAGCAAAGGCTCTCTCTGCATACAGAAACACACACACACACACACACACACACAGTCCTCATGATGGAGATCAAATGTCAATCATGTTTATCCTCAGTTCACCTTTTTGGATAGAGATAGACAAACAATATCAACCTAACTAAATCCATTTCAGCATTGCTTTCATATCAGAACTATCAAATATGTAAATGCCAAAACACAAAATGCATAACACAAAATCTCCCTCTCCTCCTCTCTTCCCCGATTTCTTGCACACACAAAATTACTATCAATTCAAATAGTGTTGCAGAGTAATATGGACTTTAGCATAGCACATGAGCATGAGTTTTAAGTGTGATTTCAATGCTTATCACTCATCCCTTGCTCAGAAATATAGTAGAATTGGAATGCATTCTCTCACGCCATCATTGCATTTGCACTTTGATGGTGTTACTTCTCATATTTGCTATCTCGCCCTTGAAATGCAGTAATACCATTGGTACTATCCTGTTTCCTCTGCCTCCTATTCATGATTGGCCAGTTTTGTTTTTAAAAGGACTTTATAATTGTGCAATTTTGTAATATACAATAACGTAAACATTGTCAAATCATTCTCACTCTTGGCCAAAATTGGGAAGGTGCCATTAAAAATTATTTTTTTTATTTACGACATTTCTATGCCGCCCTTCTCACCCCGAAGGGGCCTCAGAGCAGCTTACAAGTAAAATGTAAATACAATATATTTTATTATTGCCATAGTACAATATTACTATTATATATTACATTGTACTATAACATAATACTGTAATATTACATGTAATAAAATATATAATTATAATATATTATTAGTAGTATTATATTGTCTTTCTCGGCATTACTTCGCGAATGAAGATTCTTAGGAAGGACTCATCCCACGCTTTTTACAAGCGCGTTGATGACTAAAAAGGCCAATCTGAGATAAGCAAGTTCGGTTGCAGAAAGCACAGCAGAAAGTCTCCTTGGGTGATGTTGTTTCCAAGTTGCGGTTCTTTCTGCATTGTCGTTTCTCTTCGAGACCCATTCGGCGTGTCTTCTCGAAAGGGGCTGCAGCATTGTGGATCACCATGCCTCCCGATGTGAGGCCAGGGTGGACCATTGTTGGTGATCAATCTGGCCGAGCCTGAGATGTTGTTTCAGGGAGTCCTTATATCTCTTCTTTGGGGCGCCTCTCTTGTGCTGACCCGTGGCAAGTTCGCCATAGAGTAGTATCTTTGGGAGGCGGTGGTCCTCCATCCTAGAGACGTGCCCCGCCCAGCGCAGCTGTGTTCTCAATAGCATGGCCTCAATGCTGGTGATCCCTGCTTGCTCAAGGACAGCAACATTCGTCACATAGTCGGTCCAGTGTATATTTAGGATTGTGCTAAGACAGCGCTGATGAAAGCGTTTGAGGAGTTGGCAATAGGTGACCCATGTTTCAGACCCATAGAGGAGAATAGACAGTACGATAGCTCTGTATACACTGATTTTGGTGCTTTGCCTCAGGTGCTTGTTGCCCCAGACTCTTTTGTGAAGCCTTGGCACACCTCAGCCCGGTTCCCGCAGCAAGCCAGACCAACGCCATGTTAGAACCACAATCTCAGAGAGATTTGAAAGCAGGCCTTTGCAGCAACCTTTAGCTAACCCCCAGATAGTCAAAGAGCGGCGCAGCCCTGCGGTTTCTCAGGCCGATAAGGTCACCTGGTACCATGAAGTGGCGGATCCTGAAGAGATTATGCTTCCCAGGTAGGTGAACTGCTGAATGGACTTAAGCATAGATTTGCCTATGCTGACGCGGGGATGGTGGTGTTCTTCCTGTGGTGCGGGCTGGTAGAGGACTTCCATTTTCTTCAGGCTGACTTCCAGCCCAAACAGCTCTGCATATATTGTATTACATTATATTATAATATTATTGATTTAGATAAACAAACATTTTTTCTATGTTTTCCCCAATATACCAACAGTTGCCTAGTTCTGCTTTTGTGTATTATTCTTTAAACTTTTCTAGATTCTTTATTTACGCTTTACACTTTTCTTGTGGTTTCCGTGAGCATTCATTCTTAATCGGATTACACTGGAACTATGCTATTGTGTTACTATTCTTTTTAAAAAGTTAAGAATAATATTTTACAAACCCTGACTATAATGGGAAGGCGGTGAACAAATCCTGAAGGTTGGCAGTTCAAATCTGCCAAATGGGGTGAATCCCATCTGTCAGCTCTAGTTCCTGCCAACCTAGCAGTTTGAAAACATGCAAATGTAAGTAGATACATAGGTACCGCTTTGGTGGGAAATGACAAAGAGACATTTCAAGCAATCTTGCTGGTCATATGACCATGTGGTGACAATGCAGGCTCCCCGGCTTGAAAATGGAGAAAAGCCCCTCCCAGAGCCAGAGTTGAGTACCACCTCCAGAAGCTGGAAATGAAAGGAGAAGCCTTTGCCTTTGTTTATGTGCCTCATGTGATTGTAAAGGCATTTAATGTTTGCCTATGTTACTTTGTATGCAAATGCTGTAATCCACTCTGAGTCCCCCTTGGGGAGAAGGGCGGAATATAAATAAAGTGTATTATTATTATTATTATTATTATTCCTCAGGCCCCTAATATCGCAATGAAGCAGAATGAAGCATTTGCACCAAAGAGTTTACCAAAGCATAGTGGAATGAGCATCAGTAACAAATTATTTAAAGTTGGAAAAAATACATTTCCAAATGACTCAATAGTGGTACAAAATGGTATGGCATTGGGAGAGCTACATTTTGCAAAAAGATGGGAGTAACTCTGTGCAACTGTAGCATAAGAATGTTGTGTGTGATAAGCGTCTTTCTGATGAGCAGGAACTATTATCACACTATATTATAGCACTATATTCCATTTAAACTGGGGTCATCTAATGCAGGGGTCGGGAATCTTTTTTACTCAGAAAGCCATGAAAGCAAAATATTTGGAAATTTATTTTAGTGAGAGCCATATAATATATGGTGGTTATGGCAGGTGCGATCTGGAGTCAACGTTATTTTAAACTACTTCTAAAATGACCTGGTACCTGCAAGGTCGTGAGTGGCGGGCCCTCTTCCCTCCCGGGCCATTGCAGTTTTTTTCCTTCCCTCGTTGTGGCCCTGGGGCGCCGGGTGGTGCCGGGGCTGTCTCGCCCAGTTGCCTCACACCCTGGGCCACAAATTTTCCTGTTGGTGGGGTGGGGCTCTTTCGCTCCACCACACCCTTCCCCTTCTTGCCGCAAGTGCGCCGTCATGATGGGCAGGGTTGTAGCAGAGGCGGCCCCAGCGATTCCGCGATGTAAGCGGCCGCGTAGAGCGCCACCGGCTGGGCGGGGCGTCACCAGCTGGGAGGGGCGCTGCGGCATCACCTCGCTTCCGCGCCCCCGCCCTGCCGTTGCCGGTGCCGCCGCACAGCCATTTCTGCGCATGCCCAGCGCCTGTAGTTTCTTCGGGGCATGCGCGGACGTTCGCGCATGCGCAGAAGCGTAGTGCCCGGGAGGCTGCAGCACGCCTCCGAAGCACAGACATTTCTGCGCATGCCCAGAAGCAACTACAGTCCGTGCTTCGGGAGGTGTGTGCGAAGCGGTGGCGGCGGCGAAGCGGCGGCAGCGGCGAAGCGGCAGCGGAAGTGGCAGCGGCGGAAGTGGCGGCGGCGGCAGAAGCGGCGGCGGCGGCATGATGCGGCGGCCGGGGGCAAAATTTACCGCGTACTCCCCCGGAAAAGGTCAGGCCGGCCCTGGGCGGTGGTTACCGGAGGTGGTGGCCCTGCTCCTCATCTCTCCCTGCAGATGCCGGGCCTCAGCTGGCCTTCCCGGGGTAGCACGGCGAGGTGGTGCTCAGCAGCTGCTTCCCACTCTGGGGTGCCCCTCTATCACGGTGGGCCATGGCTGACCACGTGCGCTGGGCCTCAGCTCGCTGTGTTGCTCACGTGGTTGGGCTGGTTGCTCCTGTGCTGCGCCCCACCCCCCGGTGCTGAGCCATTATTTTGCCTGTGGCCTTTGCAGCTGTGGCGCGTTGTGGGCTTGGGGCCCTCTGCTTGGGGCATCCTCCCGGCTTGTGGGGAGTGATGCAATCATCAAAATCATCGGCGAGCCAGATGCATTCATCTAAAGAGCCACACCTGGCTCGCGAGCCATAGGTTCCCGACCCCTGATCTAATGGAAACCTAGGATTTGTAGTTTAGAGAGGAGCATTTAGAATTCTCAGACAGAGAGCTCTTGGACCTCCATAAACTACAAAGTCCATAATTCTACAAGATGTTACCATGCTAGTTAAAGTGGAACCAAGGTGCTATAGGGAAGATGTGCAATAAGGATTTCTGTAATCACTTGACTTCTTCCTGTTCCCTTTGACTTTAATTATAATTCTTGGTGAAGACTTTTATACAGGAAGATACTATTCTGCTGAACACTTGTACTTCAAGACTGACCGCTACATCACTGGAAACTAGAGCCTTATTCCTTTATATCCTTTCAAAAACCAGGAAAAAATCTCCTAAAACAAGAAAGGCAACTGAATTGCCTGCTTTGGAAATCAATGTTCTTCCTCGGCTTTTTTTTGTGGCTCTATTATCTACTGCTGTTGATTTCCGACCTGAGACTCTCAGGCAAGATTATATTTATGAAGACTGGGGATTAGTGATGTCAACAGATGAATGATTTGAGCAAGCATTTTAGAAAGGAAAAAAAATCATTTGGATCTCAACCAGCGCAACAAAGTCTTTGATTTTCAGTTGATTCAAGCCAGAATTGAAATGAGCGGGGCTGATTCAAAGAAAATAAATATAGAGTGAAAACTGCACAAACGAAAACAAAACTTATATGAACTTTTAGACATAAAAATGCAGCTGGAGAGTCATGGATAGTTCAGGAACCCATCTTTCCATAGAGAAAAAAAGCTGGCTTTGTGGTGAAATGCAACACAGCCTAGCATATTTCTCTCCAAAAAGCTAATCTCAGGAATGTGGACTTTGAATGTTATAAAATGTAATAAAGTGGAAAAGGCAAGGGAAAAGTCACGTGGACTCCCGTGCTCTTCTCTTGGACCTTTGGAATAAACAGCTTGTGAACTGTTTATCCAAGACAGGGGTTCCCCACCCCGGCTGATAAATGCAGATCTTTAGGAGTTCATTCCCCCCCAAATAAAATACATCCATGCAGAAATAAATTACTGTATATACTCGAGTATAAGTTGACCCGAATACATGCTGAGGCACCTAATTTTACAAAAAAAAACCCTGGGAAAATGGATTGATTCAAGTATGAAGGTGGGTCAATAAGTCTGTGACCTTTTGAATAAAACACAGGTTTGGGGATAAAAAATCATTTTATTTTTCAACGTAGTCTCCTTTGAGCTCTATACACTTTGTCCAACGTTTCTCCAATTTTTTTATCCCTTCCAAAAAATAAGATTTGTCAAGGTCATCAAAATAGGTATTTGTTTGTGAGATGATTTCATTGTTGGAGTCAAATCTCTTTCCGCCGAGCCATTTCTTCAGGTTTGGAAACAAAAAGTAGTCACTCGGGGCTAAATCCGGAGAATAGGGCGGATGAGGGAGCAATTCATATCCCAATTCATGGATGGTTGCCATGGCAACTGCATATGTGTGCACCCTTGCATTGTCCTGGTGCAAAAGAACTTTTTTCTTGGCCAAATGAGGTCGTTTTTTCCTCTCAAATCCTCATTAAATCAACCCAATAAGTTGGCATAATATTCACCATTGATTGTTTTACCCTTTTGAAGGGAGTCAATGTGGATTATATCGCGTGCATCCCAAAAAACGGTCACCATGACTTTATTGGCTGACAAACCCACCTTGGCCTTCTTTGGCGCCGATTCACCCCGAGAAACCCACTGTTTTGACTGCTGTTTGGTCTCTGGTGTGTTGTGGTGGATCCACGTTTCGTCCACGGTTACAAAACGGTGCAAAAACTCGTCCATATTGCTGTTGAACAACGCCAAATACTCCTGTGAAATTGTCAAACGATTGCGTTTGTGGTCGCTTGTGAGCAAACGTGGCACCCATCTTGCGGAAAGCTTTCTCATACCCAAGTGATCATTTAAAATTGAAACCACTGAGCCACGTGAGATGTCTATGGCTTCCACAATCTCTCACACTTTCAATCTCCGATCAGCCAACACCATATCGTGAATTTTTAAAATTGTTTTGGGTGTAGAGACCTCAACTGGGTGTCCAGAACGTTCGGCATCTTCCGTGCTTGTACGGTCACAACAAAATTCAATAAACCACTTTTTTACCATTGAAATTGATGGTGCAGAGTCCCCATAGTATTTATCAAGCTTAGCCTTGGTTTGAGTGATGGGTTTTTCCACAAAAAACAATGCTTAATGAGCACACGAAATTCACCATTTTCCCCTCAAATCACGCGGTAGTCTGCTATCAATGGCTGTCAAACACAAACTCAATAACGCAGCTTGTTCAAAGTTTGACAGGAGTCAACTGACAGATGCCTGTTGACAGGAGCAGTGTTGCCCTTTCAGTTAAGAGGCGGGAAATTCAAAAAGCCACGGACTTATTGACCCACCCTCGTATAAACCAAGGGTGGGGAATGCAGCAGCTATGGGTGAATTTAATTGAAACATTTTGATCCTGTTACTGTTTGAATGGTTTTTACCTTTTATGTAAACCGCCCCGAGCCTTTGAGAGTGGCGGTGTATAAGTTGAGGTAATAAGTAAATAAATAAATTTCAAAATAAAAATAGATAACAATAAAATTGCATTAATTGAGACATTTGTAGGTTACATATTTACATAAAACTGTAATTAAGATATGACTGCACAACTCTGATTAAACCATTCTGACCTTCAATGTAAATGTGCTTATGTCACAACTAGCTGAGGACCCGGCGGTGCCCGGGTTATTTGAGGAAGGAATTGTGTGGCAAGGTTGGTTCCTATTAGATGTTTATGGGGCTTGCAGTGGTCTCAGGAACTTAGTGAAGGTACTGCAAGTCCCATTGGCCATGGTCCATCCCCCTCCAAACAGCACCAGGATGTAGAGTGGGTCATGGGGGCTCTGTGTGTCACATTTGGTCTTGATCATTCTGTGGATGAGGGTTGCAGCAGCCTCTGGTAGTGAGGGAAGGTACTGGAAGTCCCATCATCCATAGTCCCCCGTTCTCCAAACTGCACCAGAATGTAGAGTGGGTCATGGGGGCTCTGTGTGCCAAGTGTGGTCTAGATCAGTCATTGGATGAGGGTGGCAGCGGTCTCAGAAGGTGAGTGAAGGTACTTCAACTCCCATAATCTGTGGTTCCGTCCCACTCAAAACTGCACCAGGATGTAGAGTGGGTCATGGGTACTCTGTGTGCCAAGTTTGGGCCTGGTCTGTGATTTGTAGGGGCTGCAATGTTCTGTGGGAAATGAATTGGGTGAAGGTAGTGCAAATCCCATCATTTGTGAGCCATCCTGCCGTAAACTGCAGCAGCTTTGTAAAGTGGGCCATTGGGCCTCTGTGTGCCAAGTTTGGTCCTGATTTGTCATTGGTGTGGGCTACAGTGCTCTAAGGAAGTGAATTAAAGTACTGCAAGTCCCATCATCCATGGTCCATCCTCCCTCAAACTGCACCAGGATGTAGGGTGCACCCTGGGAGGGTCTGTGTGCCAAGTTTGGTCTTGCTCTGTCATTGTTGGGGGCCTAGTCAGGAAAATCAAGTTGAGGAAGCCTAACAATATCCCATGAGCTGAGGCCTAGTCAGGAAAATCAAGTTAAGGAAGCCTTGCTGTCAATTTTGGGCCTGGTCTGTGATTTATAGGGGCTGCAGTGTTGTTTGGGAAGTGAATGAGGTGAAGGTACTGCAAATCCCATCATTCGTGGCCCCTCCTGCCCTAAACCACACCAGGTTGTGAAGTGGGCCATTGGTCCCCTGTTTGCCAAGTTTGGTCCTTTGCTGTGGGCCACAGTGGCTGACTGCTTGAGGCCTTTCCTTTTCCCTCTGAGTCACTTTAGACTGTTGGAATGTGGTTGGCCAATCGAAGTCCTTTATGCAAATGCCATTTCAGTGCAACCAATCCCCTCTGTCTGGGGCCGTAGAATATTGGAGTTCTGAGGCTGGCCAATCTGAGCCCTTTATGCAAATAATCCCATATGTGCAGTCTATCGAAACGCTGGCACATATTCCTCCCGTCGCACCCCCACACCACCGCCCGCAAACACTGACTTTTATTATATACATAGATAGAAGATAGATAAATTGGCAAATGTTGGAGGTGCCACAAGTCTTTGTTTTTACGGTATTGTGTTAAGAGATCAGTTAGTCTTCAAGAAGAGGGCTGACCTTTGAATGGGAACAAGCAGTTATTCAAGCATCTGGATTAGAACTGGTCTGTTCTGGCTTTAGATATGTTACCTGTTACTCTTATCGCCCAACAGATTACAGGAAATACTGCAGTCCAAAATGTAGCTCACTGCATTACTCATTACTAGCACACTACAATTGTGTCACAAAAATTCAGAAAAATGCTCTTCGATCTCTCTCTCTGATCATCGAACTTGTGACTAAGCTTATTTATTTATTGGATTTATTTTCCCAATTTTCTCTTTTGCCCACAGAAGGGAAAGAGAAGGTAGAAGGTTAAACCACACCTGGAATCACACTGTCCAATTCTGGGCACCACATTTGAAGAGAGATGTTGACAAGCTGGAATGTGTCCAGAGGAAGGCGACTAAAATGATCAAGGGTCTGGAGAACAAGCCCTATGAGGAGCGGCTTAAAGAGCTAGGCATGTTTAGCCTGCAGAAAAGAAGACTGAGAGGAGACATGATAGCCATGTATAAATATGTGAGGGGAAGTCATGGGGAGGAGGGAGCAAGTTTGTTTTCTGCTGCCCTGGAGACTAGGACGTGGAGCAATGGCTTCAAACTACAGGAAAGGAGATTTCACCTGAACATTAGGAAGAACTTCCTGACTGTGAGAGTTGTTCAGCAGTGGAACTCTCTGCCCCGAAGTGTGGTGGAGGCTCCCTTCTATGGAGGCGTTTAGACAGAGGTTGTAAGGTCTTTTGAAAACTAGGCAAGTGAGGATTATATAAATCTGGCTACCAGTATTTTTAAAACTCTAAAATCAGGACAGTAAATAAAGAACAATATTCAAAAAACAAGGGAATTCTAGACAAGAATCAATCAGGGCCAGCGAACACCTCCCAACAAAAGAACAACCAGCCAGACCTTGAAACTGCAAGGCCATTCAATGCTAATCAACGTGGCCAACTGCAACATTCACACTTGCCTCAAACAAACAAGACTTCTTTCTCCCACCCTGGACATTCCACAGATATATAAACCCCACTTGCCTAGTTTCCAACAGACCTCGCAACCTCTGAAAATGCCTGCCATAGTTGTGGGTGAAACCTCAGGAGAAAATGCTTCTGGAACATGGCCGTACAGTCCGCACAGTCCAGTGATTCTGGCCATGAAAGCCTTTAATAACACATTGCTAATACGTTGTTCTTTTATTTGGTACCACAACATGAGTATGAGCTGACTCCAATTGTCAGAAGGATCTAAGATGGCCCTCCATAGGTATGGATTCTGTATCCACAGATTCAACCATCCACTGCTGGACCCCCCCCCCCCATTTGTGGTATTCCCGGGGGCTACTGGAACTAAACTCCAGTGAATATGAAGGGCTTACTCTCCTTTCAGATATTTGCATGAGCAACATAGGTTTCTAGTTGTTAACCATATTTTTGTTTGACAACAGCAGTAGCAGCAACAGCTACCTGACTGTGTTCTCCTTCATTTGCCCTTACTCTTAATTTGCGGGATCTGAGGTTTTCCCAGAAAGCTGACCTCAGAAAACAGAAGATTGTACCCATGGTTACATCCTTTTTGCTGCCTGAAGCAGCCTTGGCATTGGCAACAACTATAACATGAATGATCTCCAGATAAGAGAAAACATCAAATGAGATATGTGCCCTGGAGTTAATGGGGATGAGGTCTGAAAGCAGCTCATTACGGCTAAACAAAACTCCAACATCTATCTATCTATCTATCTATCTATCATCTATCTATCTATCTATCTATCTATCTATCTATCTATCTATCTATCTATAAATGCTCTGTCTGTAATGAGGCTGAAGTAAACAAAAGAACCACTGAACGGAATCACACCAAATTTGGCAGAGAAACCTCTCACAACGCAAGGTGTGACCAACAAAAATAAAAAACTAAAAAAACTAAAAAATAACTTACAAATCCTAAATCGTAACAAAAGGAGAAGATGCCACTAAGACCCTTGCCTTTCCACTCTCAGCCACTTCAGAACTGTCAGGAATCGGGATTCCGGGCCAAGAAATTGGTGCCAAAACCCCGGATTTCTGACATAGCCACAACAACTGATAAGGCGCACCTGGGGAAGGTCAACGGCCCGCGGCTCTGACGGGAAAAGAGGCGGCGGGAAAGGCGAAAGCGGGAATTCATCTTTTGAATGTGGGGGAGGGTATAAGTACGGGAGTCCCAAGACGCGCGGCACTTCCGACTTAGTCCCTGTTTGTATTGCTGAGTAAAGCTTTCATCGATCCACGATCCTGTCTCTGCGTGATGCTTTGGGAGCGGCTACAGTTTAGCTTACAAGAACATTAGAATGTTTATTTATTTATTTATTTATTATTTGCATTTGTATTCCGCCTCTTCCCGAGGGCTCGTGGCGGGTTACAAGACATACATAGGAGGCAACACTCATGCCGACTCACGAACAAAATAAAACAATGCTATAACCATAAAAATAACAAAAATGATACTAAAAACATCATTAAAACATTGTTAAAATTACTAAGTGACAAAAACGGTAACACAGAGTCATAAGTCGATTGAAAGCAAGAGGCGTTATATGTCAACCGAAGGCCTGCTTGAAAAGGAAGGTCTTACAGGCCCTGCGGGAAGGGGCGAGCTCCCGTATGGCTCTAGCCTCCTCCAGCAGGGCATTGCTAGTTGATGATAGGCGGCAGAGGCGGATCGGTGGAAGGTGGAAGATGTTGAGGTGGACCAATCAGAACCCATATGCAAATAACACCACAGTGGCAATCAATCACCTTTTCTGACAACCTCAGGCCCTTGCCTTTCCCCTCTCAGCCACTCCAGAGTCTTAGAATTTTGGCGCTGGCCAATCAGAAGCCATATGCAAATAATACCACAGTGGAAACCAATCGGAAAGCTGCCACATATCCGCCCTCCACACACATATATACATACATAATATAATGTTACTACTATATATTACTATATTAAATACACTCATAGAATAGAGTTAGAAGGGACTCTACCATGGTATTAGGAGAGAACAGACAGGAAGGAAAGAAGAAAGGAGGGAGGGGAAAAGGGACGGAATGAAGGAGGGAAAGGGGGAAGGAAGGAAAGAGAGAAGGAGGGAGGGAAAGAAAGAAAGAGGGAAGGCAGGAAGCAAGGAAGCAAGGAAGGAAGCAAGGAAGCAAGGAAGGAGGTACCAAAGGAAGGAAGAAGAGAAAGTAGAAAGTAGAAAGGAAAGGGAAAGGCAAGAAAGAGGTAAAGAAGGAAGGGAGGAGAAAAGGAAATAAAAAGTGAAAGAAGGAAGGAAACAGGGAGGGAAGAAAGGAGATGAAGAAGGAAGGGGTGAGGAAGGAAAGAGAGAAGGAAGGATGAAACCAAAGAGTGAAAGAAGGAATAAAAGAAAGAGGTAGAGAAGGAAGAAAGGAGAGAAAGGGGAAGGGGAAGAAAAAGGGGGGAAGGAATAGGTAGGTACCTCTCTTTCATAATAGTCCAGATATCTACGTCTACTTTGAAAATTCTTGCTATAGGCCACAGCAACGCGTGGCAGGGTACAGCTAGTATTCTATAAAAGAACACTGTTCAAGTACAAAGGCTCTGTATGCCATTTCTGGCCTTAGGCAAGCTACCCACAGATTAAACCACCCACTGAAGATTACACTTCTACTAATTGGTTGAATACAGTCGAATGGAGGGTCACCAGCTGTTCTACGCAGAAGGGCACATGGCCTAAAGGACAGACACCAAATTGATTATCAACCATCATATTTACAAGGGGAATGCCCCCTCCAAATGATGTTTTAAGCCATCCCTTTGCTTGCCCAATGGCTCCCTCTGGTTCCCTTTGAATGAAGTGAGTCACTTTGCCTGGGTAGTCATGACAGCTGGTGATTTTTCAGACTGGCAACCTATTTTTTTCTCTGCCTGCCGAGAGCCATTTGGCCTCTGGGAAGAGCTGGCGCTTTCTGTACCTTCCAGCACTGAGCTTGAACTTATCCTGGGCAGAAAAAAAACGCCCGGCTTTGAATGTCAGGTTAATGAAAAGAAATGCAGCAACACTTGCCCATCTTGAATTAAGTAGTACTTCAGGACCTCATCGGCTTCGGATGTTGGCGTCGCAAAACAGCTCTCCACCAAAGTCTGAAGGCCACTCACGTGCACTGAAGGCTCAATCCCAAAGTACAAAGAATCTCGGAGTTTAAGGGTGGGGGGAGCATCCCCATAGGATTCTTCAAACCCATTGTCTTTGAATATCTCAAGGGTGAATGGGAAGACGCCCTGGTTGCGGCCCATGATCTCCAGTGGTGAGCTCTTGAGGTTGGGGATGTACCCCTCGGAGATGGTGTAGTGGCGAGGGAATTCACAAGCGATCGGGATCAACAGCTTCCCAGTGCGGACAATGATGTCACCGTTGCTGCCTGGGGTCTGTTTCGGCAAGCCAGTCACCATATTTGTGGCAACGATTTTGTCATTGGCTATCTGTAACCAGAGAGAAGAGAAAATCTTGTGAAATTAAATGAGCAGAGAAATGAAAAACATATCAAAAGTAACTTGGTTCCAAGTAGGCTTTTCTGAGAATCTACAACAGGGGTAGGGAACCCATGGCTCGGGAGGCAGGTGTGGCTCTTTTCATGGTTGCATCTGGCTCTCCAGAGCAGGCCAGGCCTCGGTTTCCCAGCATGCAGCTTCCTCTCTCCCATTCCTTTCCTCCATTCTCTCTTCCTTCCTCTTCCTTCCTTTCTTTCTCCCCCTTCACCCTTTCCTTTTTCTTCTCTCCTTACTTTTCCCTCCCTCTCCCACCTTCCTTCTTTCCTCCATTCTCCCTTTCTTCCTTCCTCTTCCTTCCTTTCTCCCCTTCACCCTTTCCTTCTCCTTCTCTCCTTCCTTCCCCTCCCTCTCCCTCCTTCATCCCCATTTCTTCTTCCTCCATTCTCTTCCTCCCCCTCTCCCCTTTCTTCCCTCCGGTCTCCCTCCCTCCCTCTTCCTTCCTCTTCTATTCTTTTCCCCCAAGTCTTCCTTTCCTTCTCCTTCTTTTCTTTTCACTTCCCTCTCTCTCCCTTCTTTCTTTTACTTTTTCCTCACTCCCTTTCCTTTCTTTTCCCCACCCTTTCCTTTCCCCCTTCCCATTTTCTTTCCCCTCCTTGTCTCTCTCTTGCTTTTCTTTTCTTCCTTTTCCATAGTTCATTCTTTTCTTTCTTCCTCCCCCTTCTCTCCTTTATTTCCTCTGTCTTTCCTTCTTTCCCCCTTCCTTCCTTCCATCTTCTCTTCCTTCCCAGAGTCCTGAGCGTGCCTTTTGCAGAGCCAAGTTTGAAGTGTCCCGTCATTCTGCCGGGGGAATCCTTTTCTCATAGCATGGACATATTTATTTATTTATTTTATTTATTATTCGGGTTTCTATGGCGCCGACTCCCTGATCAAGCGGCGGCTGAGTACACACAAGCAATGATAAAACATCTAAGACAATTAAACAGTTAAAACAGCAAAATACAAAACCCCCAGGTACAGTTCAGAAATTAGATAGCGTATTGGGCAGGACCTATCACCGAAGGCCTGCTTAAACAAATAAGTTTTGCACTCTAAATACAGGTCCTTTATTTCCAGCCGGGGAGGAATATAAACCTTTAGTTTTCAGTCTTAGAATATATTTTATATGTTTCTGGCTCTCACTGAAATACATTTCCAAATATTTTGCTTTTCTGGCTCTCTGAGTCAAGGTTCCTGACCCCTGATCTACAACAATGCAGGGGGGGGGGTGTATTTATTTATTTTGGGCTTTTATATCCCGTCCTTTCTCAACCTCCGCAGAGGGACTCAGGACGGCTAACAAAACGGCACCCCATGGTGCCCATACCAGAAACATAAAAATACAATTTTACAGCAATATGGCAATAAAACAGTATAAAAACAGACAATATAAAAACAATCAAGCAGTCAGCAGTCGCCGGTTTGAATCATCATCCAAGGGGCAGTCAGTCAGTTCTATAAACGTCGTCATGTCAGCAAGTCTACCTAATAGGCATGGTTTCGAACCCAAAAATAGGGAATTGAAAATCTAATGGGGGGGGGGGGGGATTTTTTTGATTAGTAAAGGAAAGACTTACAAAAAAAATTCCAAAAATTTCTCAAATGTAACTTAATTACTAACGAAATTCGTTAGTAGTTCTAAAGTAGGCAAAGCAGGGAAACAGGACTGATACTGTTTTAAGCACAGGCAAATCAAGGGGCAACATTTCCCTTGGTTTCCTTGCAGGAGATATAATGCATTAATATATTATTATTAATATTATTAAATACCTCTGGTGCAGGCCTTGCTAATCTCTAGAGTTCTCCTCACTCCAGCTTTTTCCCATTCAGTTTTACCATAGCAGTCTAGGACCTCCGTTCGAACTCTATGGCTTTTCTTGATTCTGAACTCTTCCTTCTCCTCTCCGTGCTCTTTTCACTCCTGCTGCCCTTCTCTCAGCAGTTCTTATGTCCTTCTATTCTGTCCTTCTATCTAAACCCCCTTCCTGGGTGTTTAAATCGCTTTTTTCCTCAGTCCTCCAGCCCCTCTAGGAGTCCCGATCTGGATCTCTCTATCATTTCTGGCTCCTTTTTCACTTCCTGGAGGAAGCCTCTCAATCTAGGCTTCAAGCATGGAAAGGCCCCGATTTGACTGTGAGTTATGTCTGCAAAGCTATTTTGGAGGGAAATTTTCCTGTTGGGGGAACCGAAATATTTAATAATCTAACGAAATTTTGGGCCCAGGGTGCGGAAAAGAAAGTCCACTTCCGGGATCTGCCTTGCGATCCGTATAAACTTGAAAGTCCCATGCATACGAATCCCTTCCGATTTCTTTTCATTTTCATAACTTTTTCTCATGCCTACTACCTAATCTACACAGGTCTGATCCCATAGTCAGGATTTCACTTGTTTCCGGAAGGTCAAGAGGGATGCAGCAGATCTAATTTCACTTGGGAGGGAGTTCCATAGCTGAGGGGCCACCACAGAGAAGATACTGTCCCTTGTCCCCACCAGGCGCAATTGCGACAATGGGGGGAGCAGGGTCTCCCCGGATGATCTTAGGGCCCTAGGTGGATTGTAGCAGGAGATACGTTCGGACAGGTAAACTGGTATAATGTGTTGCTTGGATCAGAATCCAGTTTCTTAGGAATTTTGCTGGTGAAAAAAATCATATTCCATATATTTGCAAAGATTTGGTTGAAAATGAATGTACCTGATGAAATCTCAGAACAGATAACTTAAGATTTGCAGTGGCTGGCGGGTAGGTCTTTAGAAAGGGGCTCTTATCTTTCAGAATTCAGCTGTCAATCAATAGTTATGGAAACAGAGTAAACTAGTTTTTCTTGAATATCACTGGAATACCTTGCTAATATAGCAGGTTATCGAATATAGTCCTGTATAAGTCAACTTCACGTAGATGTTTTATTTATTTATTTATTTCTTTACAGTATTTTTACCCCGCCCTTCTCACCCCCCCCCGGGGGGGGGGCGGACGGACGACGACTCACAGTGGCTGACAAAGGCAGCAATTCGATGCCACAGTATACAATATAAAACCATAAAACATACAGCATTAAAACAGTAACAATTAAAGTAAAACAAATAATCAACAGTCCATTAAGTTAACACAGTATTCCATCAACAGACCTAGATTAGTAAACAGTAAGCCATATCCTCATCTGTCAACTTGCCAAACCAATTCCAGTACAAGGTGCTGCATTGTGCTATTGTGCAAAAGCCTGGTCCCATAACCAAGATTTTACTTTTTTCCTGAATGCTAGGAGGGATGGGATCGATCGTATTTTGCTTGGAAGAGCATTCCACAAGCGGGGAGCCACAGCTGAGAAGGCCCTGTCTCTCGTCCCCACCAGCCGCATTTGAGACGTTGGAGGGAGCAAGAGCAGGGCGTCCCTGGATGATCTTAAATTACAAGGTGGGACATAGAGGCAGATGTTGAGAGGAGGTTTGGGGATCAAAATTATGGATGACTCAAGGGACATTTTGCTGAGAGAGGAAGCATCAATGCCGACACTACCATTTTCTCACCATGGGATTCACAAGGCCAGAAGTGGTGCCGCGGTGGAGAAAGTAAAGGGAGTTGGTGCTTCTTTTAGTTTCTGCTTGACCACTAGATGTGAGGGTCTTTGTGAACAAACAACTTTGTGAACAAACAACAGTTTATTTTACACAAATGGGCTCAAAGCTTAGGTGGTTTCAAAAGAGGCTCTGAAGAGGTACAAACTCGGAACTTTAAACAATATAACACTGGGGTTTTAACTTCCCCTTACACAGTTACACTACTTAATACTGGGTTACTCTCAACCCTGGGACTAAACTCTGTCCCACACTTGGGTTTCTCTAAACCCCACACACAGAACTGAACTGCACACTGCAGCTCCTACAGACAGCTTGCAGCTCCAGCAACTGTCAATTACCCACTAACTCTGATCACAGCTGCTGGCCAACTGACATTCTCCAACTGTCAGATTCAAACTGAACATTCTAAAGCCAGAGTGGCCTCTGTTGTCATGGCAACAGCCTCTGCCTAAAGCTTGCTGCTGCGAACATTCTACTGCTCACTCTCTGCAGCTTTTAAAGAATGTTCCTTCTAAATACATAAACAAACATATGATTAACATATAAATAACCACCTCATCACAGGAACCTCTTGAATAAGCCACACTCTTTATTCCCCACGAGCCAATCCGGTCGCAGTGGCCTTGAACTCCCGGCCAGCACCAAGATGGCGGCGGCATCTCCTCCTTCCCTGAGAAGATGCCAGTGGAGCGGAAGTGCCTTGTCTGAGGCGATGCGGTGGCGGGTGTGCCTGGCGGTGCCTGGCACTGGTCTGGCCGGCTGGGGTGGTGGAGCCCTTTAGCCTGAGTGTGGCCTTGGCCGGTGCCGCCGCCGCCGCCTTCACGGGCTTCCTCTACTACCCGTGGCTCTACTGCCTCTTTGCCCACTGCTGCCACGACACGGGGAACAACGGGGCCCGCTTCCAGGCAGGTACGCGAGCGGCCTACCGGGCCTCAGAGACTGTGACGTGATGTGGAAGGAGCCTCATGGGCTATATTATTATTATTATTATGAACTATGTATGAACATATTATTATTTTCCCTTAGTATATGCTATTATATTGTTATATTATCAGTATTTGTCATAGTCATGGTGTATATCGTTATTGACTATGAGAGTAATGATAACAGTCAGGAATTAACTCCTGTGCTTTACTGATAATGTGTTGTATGTACCTATAATATTTATATTATTATAATGTCATACAATATAACACATTTAAAAATTATACAATATTGAAATTATATATTTTATATTACTTGTAATAGTACTAATAATATTACAGTATAATGGTATAGTACAATATAGTAAGTTAGAGTGTTATTTTGTGTCATTTTGGATGGTGATGTGCCCCAGGATTTTGTAAATGTAAAAAATGTGCCACGGCTCAAAAAAGGTTGAAAAACACTGAATTAAAGAACTGACCAATGAATAAGTTGAATCAGATTTTTGGATCAATGTGGACTAAAATTTCTAGACGTATACATGAGTATATATATACAGTGGGTTCCAGACCACTGTTGTAAAGTAAACATTGCCTTAAAGCGAATGGTTTTTTAAATTTGGCAATGCATAAAGAAGCCTAAAAACATTTTACATTGTCCTTATTAAAAGTGAAATAGTATTAGGCTAAATAAAAAAAAAAAAGATGGGGTATGCCACGGATGCTATAACATACTGTATAGTTTGTAAGAAAATGATGCTGTATTGTATAATTGAAATACGCTTTATGTATTTGCATGTAGTATAGTATTTCTGTATTGCTTCTGAGCTCACAAGTGCTCTTGAAGCGACTGATATAACACCATGTAACAAAATTTGAAATATTTTCTGTTTCTGGTTTGAATGTGTTATTTCTTGTTTAATTGTATGGCACTTACTTTGAAAGTAGTGCTTATACTCCCGAACCTTCGTTTTTTGTGGCTGCCACAAACTATGATGAATTGGTTGCAACTCTATGAGACATTCATTGAAAAACTATAGCAAAAGATGGTGCAGGATGTCCCGCAACAAAAAAGTTTTTGCAGTTTAATAAACTTTCCTCATGTTTTTATGATAGGACCCATTAGAAAATGACATTTATAATCCAGCAACAAAAATTGTGTTACATAGTATAATCAAAATAACTAAAGTAGTAAAAAAAATTAAAAACAATTTTAAAAACTCTTTCAAAACTTTTTTGGCTTTGGTAGGATGATATGCATAAAGTTAGGCTGACATAAAATACATATAGAATAATAATAATAATTAATTAATAAACTTTATTTATACCCCGCCACCATCTCCCCTACTCAGGGACTCGGGGCGGCTTACATGAGGCCAGGCCCAAACAACAAATACAATAAATAAAAATCAAAACACCAGCAGCAACACAATAAAAATACAGCCATATAAATAAAAACAATATACGGATAAGTATCTCAAATCACAAATGGCAAGGCGGGCCGCATGCACAAGATAAAAAATAAAAATGTTAAAAAACTCAAGGTGAGATAACAGGAGTAGATTCTTTGCGAAAGGGAGCTTGTATAAACAAGGGTTGTGAGAGGCCTTAATATAATAGGGGAGAGTGGACTCCAAAAACAGGGGCATTTAGGAGAGCAATGGTATAAAGTTAAATGATTACTCTCCAAAGGCACAGCAGAAAAGCCAGGTTTTAAGGTGTTTTTTTAAAGGTTTCCAAAGTGGGGGCTTTCCTAATCTTTCCGGGCAAGGAATTCCAGAATCGGGGGGCCACAAAGGAGAAGGCCCTCTCTCTTGTACCCATCAGACGAGTCTGTGAGACTGGTAGGGGCAAAAGGAGGGCCTCTCCCAAAGACCGAAGAGTTTGGGATGGTTCATGGAGAAAGATCCGGTCACAAAGGTAGGTGGGTACCGAACCGTTTAGGGCTTTATAGGTGATCACCTGCACCTTGAATTGGGCCCGGAAAATAAATTGCAGCCAGTGAAGCTCCTTAAACAGGGGGGTTGACCGCTCCCTGCAACTTGCCCCAGTTATTAATCTGGTGGCTGAGCGTTGGACAAGTTGAAGTTTCCGGGCCGTCTTCAAGGGTAGCCCCACGTAGAGTGCATTGCAGTAATCCAGTCTAGAGGTAACCAAGGCATGGCCCACCATGACTTCACGAGGTATGGTCACAGTTGGTGCACGAGTTTTAACTGTGCAAAGGCTCTCCTGGCCACCGCCGACACCTGTGCATCAAGCATCAGCGCCGAATCCAGAAGGACCCCCACACTGCGGACCTGAGACTTCAGGGGGAGTGCAACCCCGTCCAGCACAGGTTGCCACCCAATACCCCAGTTGGGTGAACAACTGACCTGGAGGACATCTGTCTTATCAGGATTGATCCTCAGCTTGTTCCTCCTCATCCAGGCCGTCACAGCGGCCAGGCACTTGTCCAGTATTCGAGGGGCTTCCTTGGAATCTGGTGGAAAAAAGTAGTGGAGTTGGGTGTCATCTGCGTAGAGATGGCACCGTACTCCAAAACTCTGGATGACCTCACCCAGCGGTTTCATGTAGATGTTAAATAACATGGGGGACAAAATAGATCCTTGCGGGACCCCACAGGTCAATGGCCAGGGGTGCGAGCAGGAGTCCCCCAGCTTCACCGATTGGGAGCGACCCTCCAGGAAGGACCAGAGCCACAGAAGAACCGTGCCCCCGAGTCCCATCCCCAGAAGGATACCATGATCGATGGTATCGAAAGCCGCTGATATATCCAAGAGAACGAGCAGGGTCACACTCCCCCTGTCCAGTTCCTTGCGGAGGTCATCCATCAAGGTGACCAAAGCTATCTCGGTACTGTGCCCAGGGCTAAAGCCAGACTGCGAACGATCCAGAAAATCAGTATCATCGAGGAATCTCTGAAGCTGCGAGGCAACCACCCACTCCAGAACCTTGCCCAGAAAGTCTGCAGTTGTTACAAATAGTCAGGTCAAAGGAGGTCTTCATTAATAAAGGTTTCACCACCTGCTTAAGGCAGGATGGGAATATCCCCTGGCCCAGTGGAGCATTTATTGCCACAACAAACCATTCCAACAACCTCTCTCTGGCCAGCTTAACAAGCCAGGAGGGGCAAGGATCCCAAGCATCCCCTCCACATCATCAGGAAGAACAAGATGGAAAGAATCCCATAAGGTCGAACAGACAGATGCCTCAGTTACCTCATCTGGTGCTGCGATGAAACTGGAATCCAGCTCAAGACGTATCTGAGCAACTTTGTCTGCAAAATGGTGTGCAAAATCGCGGCACCGAGTTGCCGAGCCGTCAGCCCCCCCCAACCTCAGGAGGCCGGAGGAGCTCCCCAACAACTCGAAACAACTATGCGGGCAGTCGAGAATGCATTTGCACAGTTAAAACAGTTTTTTTTAAAAAAATATTTATTGGGGTTTTTCCATAAACAAACATTGAAAGTGGGGGAACAGTCACAGGTACAGGACAGTAGGAAAAATAAAGGAGAGGCTGACAGTAGTGATGGGAGAGGGGGGTAGAGGGAGTGGGAGGGGGAGGGGGATGATGTTGGGGGGGTCAGTGACCAGGGATGGGGGTGGAGAGGGGGAAGGGTTAGGGCGATGAAGGTGGCTGTATGATCCGGGTTCTGGGAGGGCTAGTGATGGGCAATGGTGGTGGGAAGAGATAAAAACCGGGGTAGCTTGCTTCCTTCTAGAGTCCTTGTTCGTGGGTGTTCTTTGTTGTTCACTTGCAGTTTCCCTCCTTGTTGAGCTGGACATTTCTTTTTTACAGGTCTTCTTTTTAGGCTCTTTTTCCTTCTTCTTTCCGAAACGGGTCTTTTTGCCCCTCTGTATCTAAGAGCAATCTGTTGCTTTAGATTTTCCCTCTTCGTTGTTTTATTTTGTTTTTCTTTTTGTTTTTTGGTTTTGTTTTTTCCCCCTTTTTTGGTTTTGTTTTTTCAAAATCTTTCCAGCATTTGGTGGCCATTGCCCGTTCCCTGTCCTCCCGCGTAGCCAGGCCCGTGCCCCTTCAGCCTCCACTCTAACCGTTCTCCCTAGGCGATTCGAGGCCTTCCGTAGCCATCCCCAGGATGCCACATCTCGTAGGCCTGAAGTACGCCTCAAGTGAGTAAGGGCGGTTTTTCTTCAGGCTCTTCCTTCTTCCGTGCTGGGTTGTTCCCGTCCAGCTTCTCTTCCTATTGGGCTGCGTCCCATACTTTTTGCCATCCTTTCTTTTCTGCATCCCGGCTGGGGCTTTTGGGTGTTGCAGCTGCCTCCTGATGTTTCCCCCCTTCTCTTTTTTTTGGGGAGCAGAGGTGTTAGGGCCCTTCGACATCATTCCTGCAGGATCCAGTGGTACTACTTCCCTACTTCTGGGGTGGAGTCCTCTTTTCTCTGCTCCTGCCCGCGGCTTTACGTTCTCCTTCCCTTTCTTCTCCCCACCTTCACCTATTGTCGTGTTGTCTCCCTTGGCCCGGGGGGCGCCTTCTCCATCCTCGTAGAGGATCGGCAGCCCTGGCCCTGTGGGGAGCGCCTCTTCATCTGGTTCCGTTCTTGTTTGTAGGGAGTGTTCCCGGTTCGCACCCATTTGTTCTTCCTGCCGGGACATCATGTCATTCATCCTCCTTAGGAATCCGTCTTGAGCCTCCCTATCTTTCTAACTCTGCAAGGACATCCCCAGAGTTATAGTCTCCTCTACTGGCCCCTCTTCCTGTCCCATCCTCGGTTCTTTTGCTCTTGGGGTATTCATTTTCTACTTATTTATTATTTGCTTATTTGGTCAGTTGTTCATTTGTTTAGCCTGGTGCCGCCTTCACTTCTCCTTTCTGACTTTGGTCTCCTTTTGCCTTCTCCTTTTAGGCCCAGTATTGTTTTAGTTATGCCTCCCCTACCTCCTGGTAGTTGGAGTGTAAACAGGGGACTTCTGCAGAGAAGCCTCCTGAAACCTTGAGGGGCGGGGGGGGGGGTTTCAAAATGGCACTCCCGCCAGACCTTCCGTCTTCTTCCCCTTCTTAGTTCCCATCCGCCATCTTGCGCTCGCTGTCAATCTCCTCTCCCTGGGTCTGCTGGGCTCCCCCGTCCCCTCCTCCGCATCCCCTGGTCCGATTGGCTCCACGCACCTCTCTTTTCCTTTTCCCCCCTTGTTGGGGGCAATCCCCTGAGCACGGGGTGTCGCTCGCGCGCCCGGCTTCCTCCGGCCTCTTCGCTTTCTCTTCCCTTCGTCGCGCCACTGGCGGTGACGCTCCTGCCGGCCGCGCCGTCGCTGGCCCCCGCGCTCACGGCCGGTATTGATCCTCTTCTCCTCCTGCCCTTAGCTTGGGGGGGGGGGAGGCCCGGCTGGGCCAGCAGTAAGTGCAGGTCGCCGCCCGCTCCCTGCTCCCCGGCTCGCTCGCCGCGCTGGTCGAGATCCGGGCCCGCTCGATCTCCTCCTCTTGGGGAGGGGGACACCTCTGGGGCAACCAGATCCTCCTGTCGGCTTCGCCTCCCTCCGGACCTCACTGTCCGCTGGGAGGAGGGCGTAGATCGCCCCCCGGCCAGAAGAGCAGGCGGCACTTCAAGGAGCCCTCAAAGTGCCTGTCCTGCCGCCATCTTCGCCGGGCCGAAGATCGTTAAAACAGTTTTTAACTGTTAAATTGTATGGTTTTTATATCGCTGTTTTTATCATATTATGATGTGTTTTGTATGTGGGCACTTGTTGCCGTTTGTTCACCGCCTCGAGTCGCCTTCGGGCTGAGAGAGGTGGTATAGAAGCATAGTAAATAAATAAATAATAAATAAATAACAAATAAATAAATACATAAAACTTGTGCGCCAGCTCCGCCCGTACCTTGAGAAGCCTGACTTGGGCACGGTGGTCCATGTTCTGGTTACATCCCGTATAGATTACTGCAATGCTCTCTACGTGGGGTTGCCTTTGAAGACTGTTCAGAAGCTGAAACTATTCCGATAGACAGCAGCCAGTTAGATAACAGGAGCGGCAGTCAGAGAGCATACAACTCCCTGTTGTGCCAGCTCCACTGGCTGCTAGTTTGCTACCGGGCACAATTCAAAGTTCTGGCTTTAGCCTTTAAAGCCATAAACGGTTCTGGTCCAACTTACTTTTCTGAACGCATCTCTCCATATGAACCATCGAGATGTTTAAGATGCTCTCGGTCCAGCCTTCTTCGCAGGCGCGATTGGCGGGGACGAGAGACAGGGCCTTTTCAGTGGTGGTTCCTCGGCTTTGGAACGCCCTCCCTAGTGACATCAGATCGGCCCCCTCCCTCCTGACATTTTGCAAGGAAGTCAGGACCTGGCTGTTGGACCAGGCATTTGCTGATTAAATATAACGGTTTAATTAGATGTATGGAATGACGACGATGTGACGGAAAGTGATTTCAACGTGACGCTGAGACTGCAATTGTATGTTTTAATTGCTAATTGTTATGTTATATAGTTATTGTTTGGTTTGGTTTTGCTTGTGTTTTTTGATTGGAGGGCAGAGACTGCCTCCTTGTGTAAACCGCCCCAAGTCGCCTTCGGGCTGAGAGGGGCAGTGTAGAAATATGATAAATAAATAAATAAATGCTCTCTTGGCTGCTCGCAAAGCTACGAAGTAAGCCTTAATATGTGAACTTCTGATAAAACTTAGGCGTTCAAGCAGACTGAAAATAGAATTTTTTATCAGAACTGCATATATAGGACTAGGTCAGGGGTGGGCAAGTATTTTTTCCAAGGGGCCGCACTAGAGCCAAAAATATTATGGAGGGCCGCACCTAAAGACTGAACTACATTCTAATTTACATTTTTTTTACTATATTTACTATATATTACACATAATTAATATTAACATATTAATTGATTTTAACTGGGGGTTTTATCTGGTTTTATTGCATTTTATGTGGTTATCTGTTTTTAACTCTGTAAACCGCTCTGGGCTCCAGAGAGAGCGGTATATTAAGTCGAACGAATAAATAAATAAATAAAATATATCAAGAAATATTCATATATTATTAGTATTAATATTATAATTATTATATTATAGTATATATATAGACATTATAATATATTGAAATTATAATATAATATAACATTATATTATATTATTTATTATATTATTATTATAAAATTATTATAAAATAATAATAATAATAATAATAATAATGATAAAAGCCACTAAAATAAAATGAAATTCAGGAAGACAAGGTGTGAACCAAGATAGAGGCTGACATCCTCAAGAGAGGATGGATCCCAAGATGGAATGGCCCAATGGACCCAGCCCAGAGGATAACAAAGCGGACCCAGCCGCCGCAGCAGCAGAGCAGAGCAGCAGACAATCGGAGGCTGCAGGCCTCCGCCCATTCTCGCCCCCAGTCGTTCCCCAGCTGATCGCCCTGCCATGGAGTGCCTGCCATCCCACCTTTAGAGTGCCTGCCATCTCGGGAGGCGATACAGGCCTGCAGCGGGAGCAGTCGGCGACCTGAGGTGGCTGATTGCCCTGGCGACCTGGGGGATTGCCAGGGGTGCCAGGGCGATCAGCCGCCGCAGGTTGCCGACTGCTCCCGCTGCAGGCCCGGATCGCCTCCCAGGATGGTAGGCACTCCAAAGCCACCGCTCCTCCGATTGTTCTCTGGAGCGGCGGGCTGTCTGCCGACACAGGCCCCACAGCTCGCGATGGGATGGCGACAGCGGCACTCCTTCCTCTTGGCCCCTCCCCTGATGCCGTTCCCCCCGGGCCAGTCAGAATCGGCCCCCAGGCCGTAGGATGCCCAGGTCTGGACTAGGTTATAGAACAGGCACTGCTTAGATAGACACAAACCATTTCAGACAATGAGGAAAGCTATTGCTGTGGCTACATACGCTCACGGTGGTACCGCAAGATTTCAGGGAGAAAATAATGTTGACGTGTGTGCCATTGGATACGCCTTTGCAGGAACCATTGAGAAGCGACAGGTCCATGCCTCCCACCAGATCCTTTGGGATGTTGACCTCGATGGTGGTGGATTTGCAAAGGACTGGGACTGTAAGAAAGAACAAATCTCATTAAGGGTATTGCATAGCTTTGAGAGGAAATTTGGAGAAAGTAGCTGAGCCCTCCTTTAATGCCTGGATCACCGACAGCAAATGCTTCCCGAAACATGTTCAGCTTGCCCTATGGAAACCTTGCTTTGATCTGCCGACTTGTAGAAGGTGATTATCTTTTTCAGCTTTAAATTCAGCTGCTTTTATTCCCCAAAGAGTTGTCTGTCTTCCGGTGCAATGACATTTCCACCCCTCGGGGTGTCAGCTCAGCAATGCTGAGCTTGTATTTATGGGATCCTGGCATGGCGTTGGCACTTTTATGATGACTCAGTAATACAGTAGTTGTAGCTCTTACTATTGCTTTAAAATTCTAATCCTTAATATACCATGGGTGAGTTTTATGTATCCTTCCTAAACTTCTCTTGGCATTATTTGTTATTATTGTTATTATTACTATTATTATTGACACAGCATTATCATCTGCTTAAATTTGGGGGGGGGGGAGGAAACCGAGCAAGCCCAATTAGTTGAGAATTTCTTGAGCATGCCACTGTTAATAATCCTTTCTATTTTTAGTGTGGTCGGCCCCGGGCTGTAAATAATCAGTGAAGGGCAAGGACGTGGTCTCTCTCTACCGGGGGATTGCTTCTTGCCTTCCTTTAGAGCAGTGGTTCTCAACCTGTGGGTCCCCAGGTGTTTTGGCCTACAACTCCCAGAATTCCAAGCCAGTTTACCAGCTGTTAGGGTTTTGGGAGGCTTGGGGCTCCCAAGGACCAAGCTGGACACTCTAGTTCAGTGTTTCCCAACCAGTGTGCTGGGGCACACTAGTGTGCCGTGAGCAATCATCAGGTGTGCCGTGGGAAATTGGAACCTCCAATCCCCTTTCTTCCCCCTCCTGCCGAACAATTTTTCTTCTCCACTCGGGCTCCCTTCTTCCCAGCCTCGCTCTGCTCGCTTTGCCTCGCTTTGCTCTGGGGCAGGTCTGCGCAGTAGCGCCCGCACGGGTCACGTCTTCCTCCCTCCCCCTCCCCTCCTGAACATGCTTACGCTGTCCCCTCGGTTCAAAATGGCAGCAGAAGCAGCAGTGTAGAAGAAAAAGTAAGTGTTTGGCAGGATGGGGAAGAAAGGATGCGAAGGAGAAGGGGGAGGAAGAGGTCTCTGTCGAAAGCTGGCATGGGCAAACTTGGACCTTCCCGGTGTTTTGGACTCCAACTCCCACCATTCCAAGCAGCTTCAGGCTCTTTTCCCTTTCCCCCCTCAGCCATTTAAGCAGGAAAGGGCCTCAGGTTGTTAGGAATGGTGGGAGTTGGAGTCCAAAGCACCCAGAGGGCCGAAGTTTTCCCATGCCTGTTTTAGGGACCTTAAAGTGGTGAGCCTCCTTCCAACACTGTGATTCTGGATAGAAAACAAACAACAACATAACATAACATTTTTTGAGTCCACAGTGCTCTCTGGGTGTAGGTGAACTACAACTTCCAAAATCAAGGTCAATTCCCAAGCAAACCCTTTCAGTACTTTCTGTTGGTAATGAGAGTTCAATCTGCCAAGTTTGGTTCAATTCCATTGTTGCAAGAGTTCAGGATGCTCTTTGATTGTGTTAACTATAAATCCCAGAAACTGTAATGTCAAGGACTATTTTCCCCAAACTGCATCTGTGTTCACATTGGGGCATATTGAGTATTCATACCAAGTTTGGTCCTGATCCAACATTGTTTCAGTCCACAGTGCTCTCTGGATATAGGTGAACTACAACTCCAAAACCCAAGGTCAATGCCCAACAAACTCTTATAGTATTTTCTCTTGGTTATGGGAGTTCTGTGTGGGAAGTTTGTGTCTTTCTGCCATTCCTGCCAGGATATCTATGTTGTGTTCATCGAAATAGACCCAGGTTTCACACTGAGTGTATAAATACATTAAAAAACATATTAACTATATGTATGACTGTGTTAGAGTGTCATTTTGTGTCATTTTGGTTAGAATGTAGTTCAGCCTCTAGGTGCGGCCCTCCATAATATTTTTTGGCTCTCGTGTGGCCCCTTGGAAAAAATAATTTCCCCACCCCTGATCTAAAATCACAAATGACAAGGCGGGCCGCATGTAGAAGATAAAACGTTAAAAACTCAGGATGAGGCAACATTGCGAAGCAGAGAATCAAGCAGACAAGGAAGGGAAAACTTGGATTATAAATATTCTGAGAAACAGAATCAAAATCAAAAAGAGATCAAACAAATATTGAGACTTAATGCCTCTGGGAAAACAACTGTGACTGCAAATATTTATAGGAGCCATTCCAAATGACAAAACATTTATTTGTTTATTTATTTATGATATTTCCATCCCGCCTTTCTCAGCCCGATGGTGATTCAAGGCGGCTTACAAATTGGCAGCAATTTGATGCCACAATAGTCATAAAATACAATTAAAAACATTTAAAGCAACCTTATACAAATCCATACAAAACCATTAAAACATATAATCACCGATGTCTTCCTGTTATGAATGAAATGGCCATAGAGCCATAGATTGTTTCCCAGTAGCACACAGAGGCACTTCTTAGAAAGTGACACATTATCCAGCTGAATCATTGAACACCCAAAACTTGGTTAATGTGGTGGTTGTACAACACAGGGCATGACCTCCAGACATCCCTACACAAGCGGGATTTGAATGTAGATATATAGAGAGGGACTGATGGTACCTCTGGCCACACATCAGTGTGTGTGACACAGCAGCCTTCCTCAAACCAGGAAGCATAATTGTGCCATTTGTTAAGGCCATAAGGTGCTTCCCCCAGGTATCTGCGATAACAGTTTTCACGTTTTGTTAGCACCAATTCACCTGTCACAGCAGAGTGTTGTCATCAAACTGCTAAAGCCACAACTGTGACATCCTCCTTCTGGAAGAAGAGCCTTACAATTAAGCCCTGTGCACAAGGTAAAGAACGTCACACATCTTATGAGGCGGCTCTGTTACAATGCTGTACAATGAGACGGCACCATCCTGTTTCACATTTGTAAAACAACACAGTGTAACAAGCAGCAAATGTTCAACAGAAAAAAAAATTGCAAGAAAAATGGAGTAAGTAGCTTTAAGACATTTTGTCAATATATGCCAGCTTCAGCCACAAGAATGACTGGTATGCATTGCTGTGTTATGTGAGCTCTCACTGGCGTAACAGTGAGAAGCCTAGTGGCTGCATTTTGCACCAACTTGAGCCTCCGGATCGCCGACATAGGTAGAGAGCATTGCAGTAGTCAATTTCTTGAGGTGACTGTAGCCTGGATCACCGTGGCCAGATCCTCCCTGGTCAGATAGGGAGACAGTCGCCTAGCTTGCCAGAGATGGAAAAAAGCCACTTTGCTGGCATTGGAGATCTGAGCCACCATTGATAGCCAAGGGTCCAGCAGGACTCCCAAGCTCTTCACAGAGGGGTACACCATCCAGGGTAGGCAACTGAACAGTCCCTCCACCAGGGTGACCCAGCCACAAGATTTCCGTCTTTGCCGGGTTCACCTTCAACCTGCTAGCACGCAGCCATCCAGTCACGGCTTCAAGGCACCGTTGGAAATTATCAGGTACAGAGTCCGGCCGGCCGTCCATTCACAGAACGAGCTGAGTGTCATCAGAGTACTGGTAACACTCTAGTCCATAGCTCTGAACCAGTTGAGCAAGAGGTCGCATATAGATGTTAAAAAGCAGGGGGAAGAGAATGGCCCCTTGGGGAACTCCACAAACAAGTGGAGACCTCTCGGAAACCAGGTCTCCCCTTTCCACTCACTGTCCCCGATCACAGAGGAAGAAGGACAGCCATTTCAGGACTGTCCCCCAAACTCCAGCTACGGCGAGGCGGTAGGTCAATAGATCGTAGTCGACCGTATCAAACGCTGCCGTTAGATCTAATAACACAAACAGCGCCAATCCACCTTGGTCAAGCTGGCATCGAAGCTGATCTGCGATGGCCACCAGCACAGTCTCTGTCCCATGCCCGATACGGAAGCTGGACTGGAAGGGGTCAAGCCAGGCTGTGTCCTCCAGAAACTGCTGCAGCTGCTCCGCTACTGCCCTTACCCAGGAACGAAAGGTTCAACACCGGGCGGTAATTAGAGAGAATTGAACGATCTAAGTCCGGTTTTTTCAGCAGCAGACATACCACAGCCTCTTTCAGCCTCTCTAGAAATGTTCCTTACTCAAGGGAACTATTTATAATGTTCATCAGAGGGCCTCGTAACCCCTCCCAGCCAAGAGGGGCATGGATCGAGGGAGCAGGTGGCAGGCCTAGCTTCAGTCAAGATTCTGTTGACAGCCTCTGCATCCAGCAAGGTGAAACGGTCAAGGGTAGGCCCAACAAGTGGCCTCGAGTTCACCCACTGTATCAACCATCACGGGAAGGTCATGATGGAGCACCAGAATCTTGTCTATAAAAAATCTCTGAAAACCCTTGGCAGAAATGACTCTTTTTGGATGGTAGGGACCGTTGTCAATCACCGAATTATCCTGAATAATTGAGCCGGGCAGGAAACAGCAGACGCTATTAAAGAAGCATTATAAGATTGCTTTGCTTCAATGATGGCATGTTCATAGGTCTCCAAAAATGACCTATAAACTGATTTGACGCATCGCCACGGAACCTCCACCACACACCCTCTAACCGTGTATTTTCCTGCTTCTTCAACCGAAGCTCTTCAGTAAACCAAGGAGCTTGGTTTCAGCGGGGCTGGAGAGGGCGCCTGGGGGTGATCTCATCGAGGGCTGCCGACAACCTGGCATTCCAAGTGTCAACCTGCACTTCGAGCAAGTTGCTAACAGGCTCTAAATCCCTCAGAGCATTTGTCGTCTACTTGGGCGAACCCAAATCGGTTTGGTGCCCAAGTAGGGTGGGGTTAGAAGCTCTAGTCGGACTCTTAGAGCAGTGTTTCCCAACCTTTTTTGAGCCACAGCACACTTTTTACATTTGCAAAATCCTGGGACACACCACCAACCAAAATGACACAAAATGACACTCTAACACAGTAATACATATAGTTAATATGTTTTTAAATGCATTTATACACTCAGTGTGAAACCTGGGCCTGTTTCAATGAACACGACATAGATATTCTGGCAGGAATGGCAGAAAGACACAAACTTCCCACACAGAACTGCCATAACCAAGAGAAAATGCTATAAGAGTTTGGTGGGCATTGACCTTGAGTTTTGGAGTTGTACTTCACCTATATCCAGAGAGCACTGTGGACTCAAACAATGTTGGATCAGGACCAAACTTGGCATGAATACTCAATATGCCCAAATGTGAACACAGATGGAGTTTGGGGAAGATAGAACTTGACATTTGGGAGTTACAGTTTCTGGGATTTATAGTTAACACACAAAGAGCATCCTGAATTCTTGCAACAATGGAATTGAACCAAACTTGGCATATTGAACTCTCATTACCAACAGAATGTACTGAGAGGGTTTGCTTGGGAATTGACCTTGAGTTTGGAAGTTGTAGTTCACCTACATCCAGGGAGCACTGTGGACTCAAATAATGATGGAGTTGGACCACACTTGGCATGAATACTCAATATGCCCAACTATGAACACACATGGAGTGCCTTTATCGAGGTAGGTTTCTTAGGGGTTTTATACTTCAACACACTAGACTCTCCCCCGTCCTGGAGGTTCCAATTTCCCATGGCACACCTGATGATCGCTCACGGCACACTAGTGTGCCCAGCACACTGGTTGGGAAACACTGCCTTAGGCACACTGGCCCCAGACCATTCAAGGCCTTGAAGGTTGAAACCAGCACTTTAAAGTTCATCGAGAACCCTAAAGAATTTCTGTTATGTTGGATGGAAAAAATAGAACAGTTTGGTAAAGTAGCGGGATTCAAAATAAAGAAAGAAAACGCAGGTGCTAACAATGAATTTATCTGAAAAAGATAAAGCAGATCTGGAAAAGAGCTCAGGTCTAAAGATAACAAAGAGTATCTTGGGATACATCTCACCACCAAAAATTCTCAATTATACAAAAATAATTATGAGAATAAGTGGAAAGAGGTGACTAAAGAATTGGAAAAATGGGCAAAGCTGAATTTGTCTTTTTTTGGCAGAATCGCCACGGTAAAGATGATGTCCCTTCCGAAAATAAATTTTCTGTTTGTAGCACTACCAATAATTAAGAAGGACTCTCAGTTCACCCCTTGGATGAGAGATATTTCGAAGTTCATTTGGGGAGGGAAGAAACCCAGGGTCAGATTAAAACTTTGCAAGAACCAAAAGAAAGCGGAGGACTGGGTGTCCCTAACCTCAAAATGTATTTTGAAGCAAATTGTCTTGCATGGCTCCGAGAATGGTGCAAGCTAGAAAACAACAAGCTGCTGAATCTGGAGGGACATGATCTGAAATATGGATTTCACGGTTATCTGTGTTACAATAAGTTAAAGGTGGACTCAAATTTTAAAAACCATTATATAAGAGAAGTACTGTTACAAATTTGGTCAAAATATTATAAAAAAACTATTTCGAAAGCTACCATTATGGCTATCCCCTATAGAAGCATACAGAATAAGGCAGTTGGACGATTCCAACTGGTGGGCATACAAAGACCTGATTTATTGGGATGGAACCAGATATACCCTGAAATCCAGGCAACAGTTAAAAAATGAGAATATGAAAATAGATTGGTGTAGCACAGCAGTTCTCGTTTGTGCCTGGGGGGGGCAGGGGCCAGGACCGGGGGTCCCATTGGCATTGGGGCCTGCAGCAGCAGAGTTGGATTCTGAAGAGGATTTAGAAGGGTTAGCAGAAGGAGAGTTTCCCATCACTGGGCCTCCTTCTCCCACAGAAAGCTTGGCTTGGGAAGAAGGTTGGCCTGACCCTTACGACGAGACAGATAACCAGGTGCAAATGGAAAGCAGTGATAGCGAAACTTATGAACGGCCAGGGGGAGAGGTTCACAGGATCCTTTAAGTGAAAACATGGAAGAGAACGGCTGGGAAGAATCTAGGGAGGAGAGCTCTCATGGAGATAGAGACCCAGGTGCTGGGAGGCAAGGCCGAACCTTTGATAGGAGGCGAAGCATCGAGACTAGCAGGAGGGGCTGGTACCATAGCCTAGACAGGCCGAGGTCCGTCAGCAGAGATTGGAGACGACGAAGCCTAGAGCGTCGGGGACCTCGGCCGAAAGATTAAGTATAGGATCCGTGGGAACGAATCCTCAGTACTTCGGCCACGTCTCTTCTGAGCAGACGTGAAGCAAAGCTGGTCCACGGAGCTAAGTTGGCTAGTGGCCTACCAAGTCTTGCCTTGCATCTTGTACCTTGCCTTGTTCCTGAATCCGCATTGCTGTGCGGAGCTTTGCCAAGTCTTTTGGATACTTTACCAAGTTGTTTTGGACATTTGTTTGCCTTTTGCCTTTGGATTTGCTTTTGCTATTTTTATGGACAATATCCCTTTTGAACTGTTTTTATATTCAATAATTAGCCTTCAGTCCGTCTCTGTGTGTGTGATTAAGGGGCCGGTCAAGTCCGTGCATCGTGACAATTGGTTTCCTTACCACCAAATTAGTCAAAAATTTAAGGAGGATGAAAAAATTGGCTTCTGTGGTGAACAAACGGAGATGGAAAGAATACTATTTGGTAAAAATTTTAAAAAATGGTAGGAAAATTATATAAATTATTAATAAAATTAGAATTGGACGAAAGTAAACCCAAAAGTTTTATGAAGGAATGGACGAGAAATGTTGGCTATAAGATTAAACCAGAAATCTGGAGAAATATATGGGAAAAAATGTAAACATATTAACATGTTATAATTACAGAGAAAATTGGTTTAAGTTGATATACAGATGGTATTTAGCGCCAGACAAGATAGCGAAAATTTACAAAAATTCCAGAACAAATTGCTGGAATTGTAATGAAAAACATGGTACATTCTTCCATCTCTGGTGGACGTGCAAGAAAGCCAAAAAATATTGGACGATGATTGAACAAGAGCTAGAGAAAATTTTTAAAAAACAAATTGAAAGGAAACCAGACCTATACCTCTTAGGTATAGTGGATCAAGATCTCAAATTTAATGAAAATGAAAGATGTTTCTGTTATTAACAACTGCAGCTAAACTGGTCTATGCCAAATATCGGAAAGCTGAAGGACACCCATCAAGGGAAGAGTGGATACTAAGAGCCATGGGCACTATCGAAATGGAATGGCTAACCGAAGCACTGAGGGGGGAAAAAAGGATAGAGTCTTAGAGAAAAAAGGCGATTGGACGTCCATGCAAGAATATTGTAAAAAAAGAATATAATCTAGAATTGGTGTTAAACTGGTATTAGAGTTGAGTTATACAACATAGATAAAAGAGTAGATATAAGGATATGAAATACTTATAGACCATGCTATGCTCTGATTATGTATATATTTGTTTTCTTTCAAACCACAGGTAAAGTAACACTCTGGGCGGGAAAATCTAGATGATTGAAATAAGAAAGATGAAAACAGTTATTGAAAGGTCCAACTTGAAAATTGGTAGAATGCCTCACCAACCAAAACCTTTCAATGCACCGCTGTAACCTATGCTTCTATCTTTTCTGTATCTTACTGTGACCATCCCTAGGTGGGTCACAGCTCCATTTTATGGTTCATACTGCACATTCTGTGTATTTCTCCTTTTACCCTTTTAATTGTTTTGAAAACTTAATAAAGAAAAAAGAAAAAGTTGACGCAGGTTGGTGCCTTTCCAGGTGGCAAGGAGGGGAGAGCATCCACTCCCCTTCTCCTTGCCAGCTGGTAAGGCACCAATGTGCGTTAAAGCTAACGTGCATTGGTGCCTTTCCAGGTGGCGAGGAGGAGGGGAGAAATGACTCACAATGCTTAGGGGCTGCAAAGCCACAACACACAGAACCCGCGAGGGGTCATGGAATGAATAAAGCAAGTATTAGAAATATCCAAAATATCTATATTATTAAGTACTGCATATAAGCATTATCACATAGGAAATACATTACCCAATTGGGTGCAACGTTCAATTCCCACGCAGGGGTGATAAATCAATCAACTGGTGAACAGTTCAGAGAAATAAATCCATAAATTAGCCTCGAAAGGCTTATTAAACTCACAACGGTGAGTATTTGTAAAGTTCCAATTTAACCCCCGATGGGGAACGACAAATAATAACGGCGTCAAATGCCAATAATGCGGATTTCCCAAGGCGTCGCAATGTGAATGGTCAGGAAAATCCAGATGAATCTTCCCAGCCAAATGACCCAGGTTGGACGTGGAGGAGTGAAATAAAACTCTTCCAAGCGAATGGAAAGGCCGACGGAGTAGCAATGCGCGATGGAGAGGCCTTAAAATCCGTTTCACCGTATAATTCGGTTTTCTCAAGGCGAATCAAATACAGCGTCCAATATCAAGTAGCAATACATCATGACCCAGGCTAAGTAGCATTCATTAGGGTGACCCAAAGGTCATATGCAGTACTTAATAATATAGATATTTTGGATATTTCTAATACTTGCTTTATTCATTCCATGACCCCTCGCGGGTTCTGTGTGTTAAGGAGGAGGGGAGGGCATCCACTTGGCGGTGGGGGCGGCGACCCTCTCCGCTCTCGGTCTGGCCAGCGGTGAGGGCCAGGAAGCGGAAGCTGAGGGAAGACCTGGGCTGTCAAACCCAGTTTTGGCAGTTTTTCGTGCATTGCGCATGCGCGCCTGCCATTAACGAATTACTAACAAATTTCGTTAGTTTTTACGAAATAATTTTGACATTTTCACAGAAAATTTTGGAACTCCACCAGATACGAAACGCCAGCACCCCCTACAGCGAGTTTTGAACCATTGTTTTTCTTGATCAACCAGGCCTAGTTACTAGGCATGAGAAAAAAGTTATGAAAATTAAAAGAAATCATAAGTGATTCGTATGTAATGGGACTTTCTAGTTTATACGCATCACGGCAGCTAACCAGGAAGTAGACTTTCTTTTTACGGTCCTTGAGGCCAACAATTTGCGTAATGATCATAATTAATTCTTAATTATTGTACTACTCACTTCTCCCTGTCTTCTCCCCCTCATTTCCTTCCCGCCTTCATTCGTCTTCTTCTTTTTCCCGCATTTCTATGGGGAACTGGAAGTGACGCTGCTGCTAGGCATTCTGGAAAGTGTAGTCCTCCACGCTCTCCCCCTCCCTTCTCTTCCCGTTGCTCTGTCTTGCCCACTGCAGGGGCCAACTTCACACACACACACACACACACACGCTTCTCCTCCTTTCTCCCGGCACTCTCTCACATGCTTCTCTGCCCCCTCCTCTTTCCTGGTGGCTTCTCCCCCCCCCTCCCTTCTCTTCCCCGTTGCTCTGTCTTGCCCCATCGCATGGGCCAACTTCAGCCCTCCAGGTGTTTTGGACTTCAACTCACACCATTCCTCACAGCCTCAGGCCTTTTCCTTTTCCTCTCAGCCTGGGCAAATTTGGGCCCTCGCTCCCTCAGGATCGGGGGGTGAGAGAGAGGCAGCGAGGAGCGGGGGCTCCTCCTCCTTTTTGCTGCTTCCAAGAATAGAATACCCCCTCCCTCCCTCCTTCCTTCCCTCCCTCCTTCCTATTTGGAGAGTCCCATCTAGAATTCAGTGTGATTTATTCAAGTTTTGGCCTACAACTCCCAGAAATCCCAGCCAATTTACCAGCTGTTAGGATTTCTGGGAGTTGTAGAAACCAAAACCATCTGGAATGCGCATGCGCTGGCATACGAACTACTAACAAATTTCGTTAGTAATTAAGTTACATTTTAGAAATTTTGGGAAATTTTTTGTAAGTCTTTCTATTACTAATTTTAAAAATCCCCCCCCATTAGATTTCCGATTTCCTATTTTTGGGTTCTAAACCATGCCTACTAGTTACCCACATTCCAAATTTGCACAGGGTTTCTAGGTTGCCATTACTATTTACGTAGAAACAATTCAGTGGGGTAGAGAAATAAGACAGTGTTTCCAGACATATTTCAGGAATTCTCTGAAAAATTGTCTTCACTATTTTGCTGACATGTAAATTTCAAGCTTGGGGAACGAGCCGACTTTAAATTATTTTCAGAGAGGGAAAGTGTGGATTTATGAATCCTGTTAACAATGCAGCACTAAGCAGACATTTATTTCCCTGGCTTTTTTTCAGAACAGTAGAAACAGGTGTTGCCTGTATCCACATTTTGATACATTGATTCCTGACTCCTTGAAATCCAAGCTAAAATGAGCACCTTGAGGCACTTTTTTTTTCATTCTCTCCTTCATATAAAATGTTATTGTTCAAGCTTGAAATCTGTTTCAAAACCATCTGCCCACCCCAGGGAATAGTTTTGGTCAAGAAAACAATATGCTGATGCGCTCAGACCAAAACACACAAAAGTAATATTCGTGGAAGCGTGCCTCCCTCCGGACTCCACTAAGGCCGCAGTTTTGACCAAACCAAGAAAATGAAAAGCAAGGGTTATTTCTGTTCGGGTAATATACACAAACGAAAGAAGACATAGATAGATAGTATACCAAAGAGCAAAGTGCAAAGCCGGTTGGAGGAGGGAAGGGCAAGAAGAAGATAAACGTTACAATCTGAGCCTCAGAGGTGCAATTTGGAAACCATTTCCAATAATGCCTGGCAGACAGATAACTTTGCATAGACAAATTGATCATCTCCCAGCCCTGGTTTAGGATGTTTATTAAGTTGCTCAATGAACTCTTTGATAAATGAGTACACCCACTGCTTTTTTTTTTTTGCTGCTTGGATCCCAGTTTCAGAGCCTGTCTTGCATTAATCAAGTGCGACAGCCGCAGGAAATATGTATTTTCCTTTCGAAGCATTTTTAAAGGGAAGAAAATACACAACAAATGATGCTATTTGTATTATCGAAGGCTTTCATGGCCGGAATCACTGGGTTGCTGTGAGTTTTCCGGGCTGTATGGCCATGTTCCAGAAGCATTCTCTCCTGACGTTTCACCTGCATCTATGGCAGGCATCCTCAGAGGTTGAGGGGTCTGTTGGAGACTAGGAAAGTAGGGTTATATATATCTGTGAAAAGTCCAGGTTGGGAGAAAGAACTCTTGTCTGTTTGAGGCAGGTGTGAATGTTGCAATTGGCCACCTTGATTAGCATTTAATGGCCTTGTAGTTTCAAGGTCTGGCTGGTTGCTGCCAGGGGATCCTTTGTTGGGAGGTGATTAGCTGGCCCTGATTGTTTCTTGTCTCAAATTCCCCTGTTTTTGAGTGTTCTTTATTTATTGTTTTTATTTTAGTGTTTTTTTAATACTGGTAGCCAGGTATTATATATTTATATTTATGTCATGGTTTCCTCATTGAAATTGTCCACATGCTTGTGGGTGTCAGTGGTTTCTCTGTGTAGTCTGACATGGTGGTTGTGAGAGTGGTCCAGGATTTCTGTGTTCTCCAATAATAGTCTATGTCCAGGTTGGTTCATCAGGTACTCTGCTATGGCTGAAGTGCCTTTCATGTTCCTTGATTCGTGTTTGGGTAATGCTGTGTTTGGTGGTCTCTATGTATTTGTCCTGGTCTATCTTCTCTTCCGAAGATCTGAGGGCCAAAGTACAGGAGCAGACTTGGGAATCTGAAGTAAAACTGTCCCTATCATTAGGCAGGCTGGTGAAACTACCAATGGCAACAGATCTGGGGAAGTGGTATTAGCAGCATTTCTTCCTGAGCCTTTTTCTCTCCTCAGAAGACAGATAGCAGCATTCCCCCAACATTGGAGAGTGGTACTATCACTGTTCTCATCACACTGCTGTTAATGTTGCACAGCTGTGACACTTCCGAATGGATGGTATAACTCCCCCTTCCCACTGTACCTGTGACAGCGCGGTGAGCACCACCTGCATAAAGGTTTTGAGTTCAGTCAGTCCCGGTAGGCAATTAGGAATTAGGGGAGGGCCCAAGTGGGCCCAGGCCTGGGAATACAGTGCATAAGGACTTCAATAAAACAATAGCAAGGTCAAAATCCAAACTCTTCCTGATCGAAATGGTAAAGGTCTCCTACTGTTATCGAGCAGAGGCAGAATGGCATCTGTCAGGAGTCCTTTGATTGTGCTTTCCCAGCATGCAGGGAAAAGGGACTATGCCACAGACTATGCCACAGCAACGCATGTCCGGGTAAGCTAGTTGTTTTATAAGGAGAGGGAGATTATTTTATTTATTTATTTATTTATTATTTCGCATTTGTCCAGACCATGTAAGGCCTTAAAAGTCAGGACTAACACTTTGAAGGCAATCCGGCATTCAATTGGGAGCCAGTGCAGTTCGCGCAGGATTGGTGTGATGTGGTGGCCAATCGGGACCCCTGCCAGGAGTCGCGCTGCAGCGTTCTGCACCAGCTTGAGTCTCCGGATTACCGACAGAGGAAGGCCAATGTAAAGAGCGTTACAGTAGTCCAGCCTCGAGATGACCGTGGCTTGGATCACTGTGGCTAAGTCGCGCCGGGACAAATAGGGGGCCAGCTTCCTCGCCTGGCGAAGATGGAAAAATGCTACCCTGCTGACGCTGGAGACGTGGGCCTCCATCGACAACAGGGGGTCCAAGGTTACTCCTAAGCTCTTAACAGAGGGCGACGGACATAATGTCACGCCGTCCAGGGTTGGAAGCTGAACATCCCTACAGCCCGGAGGACCCAGCCACAGGATCTCCGTCTTTGCCGGATTCACCTTCAACCTACTGGCTCGCAGCCATCCAGTGACGGCCTCAAGGCAACGATGGAAATTATCGGGTACGGATTCAAGGCTGCCCTCCATCTTCAAGATAAGCTGGGTGTCATCAGCGTACTGATGGCACACCAGCCCAAAACTACGCACCAGCTGGGCAAGTGGTCGCATATAGATGTTAAATAAGAGGGGGAGAGAATAGCCCCTGAGGAACCCCGCAAAAAGCGGGAACCCCCGGAGACATCCTTGCCCCTCCTCACTCATTGTAGCCGGTTCGGGAGGAAGGAGGTCACCCAATTAAGGGCTGCCCCCCTAACTCCAGCCCTGGCAAGGCGGTGAGTCAATAGATCATAATCGACTGTATCAAATGCCGCTGTGAGGTCCAATAACATGAGCAGCGCCGATCCGCCCTGATCCAGCTGGCAGCGCAACTCATCCGAGATGGAGACCAGGACCGTCTCCGTCCCATGCCCCGGACGGAAGCCGGACTGGAAGGGGTCTAGCCAAGCTGCGTCATCTAGGAAGGACTGCAACTGCTCCATTGCTGCCTTCTCAATTACCTTGCCCAGGAACGATAAATTCAAAACCGGGCGGTAGTGGAGTAGACCGTTGGATCTAATCCCGGCTTCTTCAACAATGGAGAGACCACCGCCTCTTTTAAACCCTCTGGAAATACTCCCTGGGCTAGGGCAGTATTAATTATATTCAACAGAGGGTCTCGTAATCCCTTCAGGCTGGCTTTCACCAGCCTAATTAGATTAGATTAGATTAGAGGTGGAAACACAGCCAGGAAAAGCAGTGAAGGACCACCACTAAGATCCAAGTGGGGTCTTGCCCCGAAACTCAAACCAGAGCTGGAAGGGACAGAGTTGATCTGTAGAAAAGAGAGCGACTTCAGCTTTATGGAAACTGTTCTTAAAAGGCCTTGCGGCTCTCCCAGGGTAGAAAAAACAATGCCTTTTCTTCGTAGTAGTATTGCCCTGGGTCAACAGCAAAGATCCTTATTATCTTACCTTGGCAGGTGTGTTTGTCTTCTGACAGAACCAGGCCCCGTGGGCACTCACATTGATAGGTGTCTCCCACAGTAGTGCAAGTATGGCTGCAGCCCCCATTATTATTGTGACAGCCTTTGTTCTCTAAGGGAGAAATAACAACCAGGCACATTAAAAATCAGCCTATTGTTCACATACAGCTTCTGGTCTTTCATCCTTACAGTCCCCAAAATCTCCCAAAAGATGCCATTTTCAATCAATTTTTCAGCCACCTAGTTTATCCCAATTTCCAAAACACAATGATAAATGTGGCAGTTAGGGACTATTTAACTGGGATTGCTTAACTTCTTGTCCAGAAAATACTTAACCCGTGTGCCGGGGCACACTAGTGTGCCGTGGGCGATCATCAGGTGTGCCGTGGGAAATTAGAACCTCCAGGAGGGGAGGGGGGAGAGTCTAGTGTGTTGAAGTGTAAAACCCCTAAGAAACCTACCTCGATAAAGGCACTCCATGTGTGTTCATAGTTGGGCATATTGAGTATTCATGCCAAGTGTGGTCCAGATCCATCATTATTTGAGTCCACAGTGCTCCCTGGATGTACAGTAGGTGAACTACAACTTCCAAACTCAAGGTCAATTCCCAAGCAAACCCTTTCAGTACTTTCTGTTGGTAATGAGAGTTCAATATGCCAAGTTTGGTTCAATTCCATTGTTGCAAGAGTTCAGGTTGCTCTTTGATTGTGTGTTAACTATAAATCCCAGAAACTGTAACTCCCAAATGTCAAGGTCTATTTTCCCCAAACTCCATCTGTGTTCACATTTTGAGTATTTATGCCAAGTTTGGTCCTGATCCAACATTGTTTCAGTCCACAGTGCTCTCTGGATATAGGTGAACTACAACTCCAAAACTCAAGGTCAATACCCACCACACTCTTATAGTATTTTCTCTTGGTTATGGGAGTTCTTTGTGGGAAGTTTGTGTCTTTCTGCCATTCCTGCCAAGATATCTATGCTGTGTTCATCGAAACAGGTCCAGGTTTCACACTCTGTGTATAAATACATTTAAAAACATATTAACTATATGTATTACTGTGTTAGAGTGTCATTTTGTGTCATTTTGGTTGGTGGTGTGCCCCAGGATTTTGTAAATGTAAAAAATGTGCTGCGGCTCAAAAAAGGTTGAAAAACACTGGTGTAGAGGACGTGTTTCAAACCTGTTGGGCACTATCCTAGGCTGTGGATGGCTACAGGCAGTGAATCTCAGTACTGTATTCAATGGCTGCATTGATCAGAATCTACATGTCAGTTGAGAGTAGATGTTTTACACATATATTCCAAGCAACCCATTTGCCTTCTCACTCACCTTCACAGGTTTTTCCATCTTTGCCCAGGACACGTCCAACGCCACACTCACAACGGTAGGAGTTCTTCATGTTTATGCAGAACTCGCCGCAGCCTCCATTGTTCCTTTCACATTCATTTTCATCTGCAGCAAAATTGGTCACAAATTCACCATTTAGCAACACGCAGTTGGCAACTAGCACCTGCTATACATAGGTCTCCAATTGCTTCTTTCCCGTTCATTTTCATCTGTAGCAAATGGGTCACAAATCTCCCAATTAGCCACTTGCCGTTGGCAACCAGCACCTGTATTACATAAGCACATGACTCCATTCATGCAGCTTGAATCAATGATTAATATCTCTTTAGGTGGCATTGGCTAGCAAGGGTCTGATTTATACTGGACATTATCAAAGAACAGCTCTGGTTTTGGCTGCAAATAGACTCCAGATATAAATACACATACACACTGTGCCACTGTATTTGATGCAGTGTTCAGAAAGAGGACTCTGTTTCCCAGAATGCCCAAGGCACCTTAACTAATGGCTATAGGCTGGTGGATTCTGGGGACTAGAACCCAAAAAAGAGCTGTTTCTCTAACCCAGTCTTTTTCAACCAGTGTGCCTAGGCACACTCCTGTGCCTTTGCAGAGCTCCAGCTGTGCCTCCAGAAAAGCTTTTTGCCCCCCTTCCTTCCCCCCTCTTTTTGCCGCCGCTATTATTTTGTCCTCCATGGGAGAAAAAATCTTCCCTTACCACGTTGGTATTAGGCTCTGTCCGCAGACACCCCCTGCTGCGAGGGAAAAGTGTTATGCAGCATGCAAAGGAGGAGAGGAGCCCAATGGGCAGCTCCAAAATGATGCCACGTCATTTTGGAGCCGCCCACTTGTTGTGGATAACTTTTGAAACTGCCCACTTGCGCTCCTCTCCTCTTTCGCATGCTGCCCTCTGTTTGTGGATGACTCCTATATATTGAACTTCTATATATTGCAAATTATCAAGTACAGAGCCTAATCCAACGCGGTAAGGGAAGATTTTTCCTTTTTCTCCCATGGAGGTGCCAACATCATGTGGGTGCCAAACTGTACTCCGTGTCTTTCAAATTCACTATAATGATACATTAATTTTATAAAACTTTTGTAATTGTGCATATTGGTAGTTTCACTATATTATTATTATTTTGCCTACTCTTTGTCCCCTGCATATGCTGCCTGTTTTGAAAAAGAGGTGCCGAAACGCCATAAAACATTTTGTGTCATTTTGGTTGGTGGTGTGCCCCAGGATTTTGTAAATGTAAAAAATGTGCCTCAGCTCAAAAAAGGTTGGGAAACACTGCTCTAACCTAAAGAGGTGAGCAACATTAATGGTTTAGGATGGTGAAGGTTTTATGGCAGAGTATGCAGCAAGACCTTTGGCTGCAGCAATAAATCTGCAAAAATGGTGCTTGGATGACTTTTTCTGCAGTGTAGTGCTTTGGAAATATTTGTTGGCTAAATAAAATTTGTCCAGCCCTAAACTCAATTAATATTGGCGCTAAAACAGGACTGCCGGAATGATTAAAGCAACCCAAATAGTACATTCCTGGAAAATAGATCAAGAAAGAACATTTTCATGAATCATAGAATTGGAAGAGACCTCGTGGGCCATCCAGTCCGACCCCCTGCCAAGAAGCAGGAAAATTGCATTCAAATCTAAGGAAATTCCAAGGAAGCAGGAAGAAATGGCTAACCCTACCTCCTCCTCCTCCACCTCTTCATTTTATGATCACCACAAACCAGTGTGGAAAGTTGAATAGAGATCCTGTGGCCAGCCTAAAATGCTATAGTTAACTAAATGGCTGAGCAGGATCTGGAATCTCCATTTTCCATGTCTCACTCCAATACTGACCCCTAGTGCACAACACAGATCTCAGGAGAGGGACCCCAAATTAATGTTCTACCTTAGGCAATCTGTATCTTAAAAAGTCTGTATGTGGAGTACAACCATTTTTTTCAAGGATATCTTAATGCTCCTGAACTTTGCTATTCCTGTTTCTAAACTTTGATAAAGTGTACAACAACAACAAAACTTTATTACGGTCACTGACCAACACAAAGCGGGCACAAGCACCCTGAGAAGGGAAGGACAAGTCCCCAGTAAGCAGTTATTTAAAATTAGATTTAAAACAGTATGAAAATATATTTCAAAAGACAGGTATTGGAACAGGTATGAAACCGAAGGGGGAGGGGAGAGATTGATGAGAGAGGTCGAAAGCACTGGTGGGGGGCACTAAAGGGGAAGGGAGGGGCACACTGTGAGTCTGGTAGCATTTCAGCTGTAACATGTTGCTCTAACTGCATTCCCAGCAGGGTGTTGTCTTACGGTGTCACTCATCCTCCGTCTAATTGTAAGTGCAGTAGCACAGAACTTAGCAACACTGTAAGTTATTGTAGTGTTAGAGTCCGAAAGCAGCAGGCTGGAATAATATTTTTCACTGCGCCCCAGGTATTTAAAAAGCCACGGTCTAATGAGATTAGATCTAAGATCTCTGTAGAACATGCATTGAAGAAGCACGTGCTCAGTTGTTTCCACATGGCCAGACTCACAGGGGCATAGTCTCTGCTTGAAGAGGGTCTTCCGATACCTCCCCTCCAATACAGCCGATGGGAGGGCATGGCATCTTGCCAGGGTAAAAGCCCTTTGGTGTTTGGGCACCTCCAGGTCTGTTAGGTATGCCATGGGGGCAGTGAGGTATCTAGTGGCTTCCCTAACAATGAAGGCTGGGGAACAGGCTAGGTCGGATTGGCGCTCTCTGTCCAGGATCCGTTGCTTAATGAGATCCTTGGCTTGGTCCCATCTCATGCTTAGCAATTGTCCTTGGGAGAAACCTAGCGTTGCGATCTTTGCTGCTACTGTTTTAATCCATGTGGACTGGAAGTCGTCTCTCATGGGGTCCAGCTAGACACCCAACTGTCGATGGAAGCGCAGATTGCCTGCGCTTGCAAGACAGCGTTCTACCATCTGCGGCAGGCGAAACGTCTGGCTCCTTACCTCTCCCGCTGCGACCTGGCCACGGTGACCCAAGCCACGGTCATCTCGAGGCTTGATTACTGTAATGCGCTGTACATTGGCCTACCCTTGTCGGTGATCCGGAAACTTAAGCTGGTGCAGAACGCAGCAGCGCGCCTGCTGTCGGGAGCCCCAAGATCTGCGCATGTGACCCCACTCCTGCGTGCACTGCACTGGCTTCCCATCGAATTCCGGGTCTCCTTCAAGGTGTTAGTTCTAACTTTCAAGGCCTTATATGGTTTGGGGCCAGTGTACTTGAGGGAGCGTCTTACCCCATACAAACCCAGAAGATCACTGCGCTCAGAGGGGCTTAATCTACTAGAGGTCCCTAGTATTAAGATCTGTAGGCTGTCGAGCACCCGGCAGAGAGCATTTACAGTGGCTGCTCCGACCCTCTGGAATTCTCTGCCGGAGGAGATACGAGCACTACGGGGTTTGTTGGCCTTCCGCAAGTCTGTGAAGACCTGGCTATATAGGCAGGCATTTGGTCCCAACTGATGCCTCCTTAGTTGCCAGCTGCCAACATACCGTCCTGCCATGTATTGCCTCTGCGTATTATTGCTTGCCGGGATCATTTGTGGGGGAGGGGGGGGCTTTTGGGTATACGTCTTTTATCTGTTTATTGATGTTTTATTGATTTTATGCTGTAAACCGCTCTGGGCTCCAGAGAGAGCGGTCTACCAAATCGAATTTATAAATAAATAAATAAATAATAAGGGGGCCAGACCACATGGGGAGAAGGATAGGTTTAGCCAGTAATTTATTTATTTATTTATTTCGTTCGGCTTCTATGCCGCCACTCCCGGCGGGCTCGGGGCGGCTCACAACACCAGAAGAAAAAACACAGAATAAAACAGCAACAGAATAAAAACAGAGCATTAAAAACATCATTAAAATGTCACAATAAACAACGACAGTTAAAAGCGACCTGGGATAAGAGTCGCTTCCAGCAGGGGGGTGCGTACCACTAGGACCTACACCTGGAAGGTGAGCTGAAACAGGTGGGTCTTGCACGCCCGCCTGAAGGAGAGCAGGTCGTGGATGGCGCGCGTGTCTGCAGGAAGGGCATTCCAGAGTGTTGGTGCAATCACTGAGAATGCTCTTCAGGACTGTCCCCCTCACTCCAGCCATGGCCAGGCGGTGGATCAAAAGATTGTGGTCGACCGTGTCAAACGCTGCCGTGAGGTCCAATAACACGAGCAGCGCAGACCCGCCTTGGTCGAGCTGGCAGCGGAGTTGGTCTGTGATGGAGACCAGGACCGTCTCCATCCCATGCCCCGAACGGAAGCCGGACTGGAAGGGGTCTAGCCATGTTGCATCATCTAAGAAGGACTGCAACTGCTCCATTGCTGCCCTCTCAACTACCTTCCCCAGGTACGAAAGATTCGACACTGGTCGGTAGTTGGAGGGAACCGCAGGGTCTAATGACGGTTTTTTCCAGCAATGGAGCTACCACCGCCTCTTTTAAGCACTCTGGAAAGACTCCTTGCTCAAGGGAGCTGTTTACAATGTTCAACAGAGGCCCACGCAACCCCTCCAGGCAAGATCTAACAAGCCAGGAGGGGCACGGGTCGAGGGAGCAGGTGGTAGGTCTGGTTGCAGCCACAATCTTATCAACAGCATCTGCGTCCAGTAGCCGAAACCGGTCGAGGGTGGGCCCGGCGGAGGGCCACGGGGACTCAAGCTCCCTTACTGTATCAACCGTGGCAGGAAGGTCCCGGCGGAGGCTCAGTATCTAGTCTGCAAAAAAACCTCTGGAAAACACCGGCAGTAAGGGCCTGATCGCTATTTTTTGGGACAGTAGGGACCGTCGTCAGAGACCGAATTACTTTGAATAATTGAGCCGGGCGTGAGTTGGCAGACGCTATCAAGGCGGAGAAGAGCAGGTTTTTTGCCGCCTTGACAGCACACTCATAAGCTTTTTTAAATAGCTTATAAGCTGATAGTGAGGCTCCGTCACGGAATTTCCTCCACACGCACTCTAGCCGTCTCCTCTCCCACTTCATCGACCTAAGATCTTCTGTATACCAGGGGGATCGATGCTTGCGGGGTCGGAGAGGGCGCCTAGGGGCAATCTCGTTGAGAGCTCTAGCTAGTGAGGTGTTCCAGGATTGAACCTGTTCATCGACTGAGACGCCGATAGACTCCAGATCTCTCAGAGCATTCAGGAACATTTCGGGTTCCATAAGTGTCTTTGGGCGAACCATAATCCGTTCGGCGCCCTTGCATGGGGGAGGTGGTTGCTCAACCCGGATCCTTAGAGCACAGTGGTCCGACCATGGAACCTCTATTACGGAGGCTAGGTCCACCTGAACCCCTGCGCTGAAGACCAGGTCGAGGGTGTGACCAGCCGAGTGTGCGGGTCCCGAGCTACAAAGGGAGAGGCCTAATGTCGCCATGGTCGAAATTAGGTCCGCGGCTGCAGATGGAACGGAGGCTGCATCAGCGTGGACATTGAAGTCCCCCAGAACAATGAGCCTGGGAAACCTCAATGCCCACTCCGATACAGTCTCCAGCAGCCGCGCCAGGCTTTCTGCTGGTGTGCTAGGCCCACGGTACACCAGCAGGACGGCCAGGCTCTCCTGGGAATTCCACTCCAGGCCGACACTTTCAAGCCCCGAGGTGGTCAGCGCAGGGATCGCTCTAAGGTGTAATCCATCACGGGAGAGTATTGCCACCCCCCCGTCTCCCGTTCCTATTCTGGTGCGTGGCAACGTAATCAGGGGGGACCATTTCCTGGAGACAGATGTTGTCGCTGTCCTGAAGCCAAGTCTCAGTTACGCAGAATAGGTCCGCTTTGGTGTCTTTGTAGAATTCCCTGATGGTAGCGGTCTTGTTCCGGATGGATCGGGCGTTCACCAGCACCAGAGAGGAAGGGGAGATAGCTGGATGTCTATCAACAGCGTGTCTGGGGATAGGACGCAGGTCAGAACCGGGCGAGTCGTGCAGTGACTCCATCTGGTTCTTGCAGTTGATCTCGCATACGGCCTGCACCTACTGTACTCTCCCCGCCCCGAGATCACTGGGACACCTAGGAGACTTGTGTGGGAAGGGTCGGCAAAGGATTGAGCTTCCGGCAGACCCCGTGAAAAGGGGAAGTTGACAGGGGACCCTGACCAATGTCTGCCGGCTTTGCCGTCAACCCAACGGCCCCAATCTTCCCAGGAGCTTGGGAGGGCAGAGTGGGAGGTGACGAGTCCTGTTTGCCCAAAGGCAGATCCCTCCCTCTGTTTATCCTTGAGGGCGGCCTATCCAAGCGTCCACTCCCGCCCTTATGGGAGCTCTTTGCACTGCCGCCGGCAGCTAGTCCTAATTGAGAATAGCTGTCCATATTCTCGCTACCACTTTCACGAAACCTGTCTCCAATCGCAGGGTGGCGTTAGGGACACATCTGGGAGCCTGTAGAGCTGCTCTTAGGAATTTCGATTGGACACTATCTAGAGGGGCATAATTTGAGAAGGGTCCAAGCTGGGCTCCAAACAGCATTTGTGCAATTGGTTTTGCTTCAGAAAGTTTAAGTGCCGCTGGTATAAAGTGACCTCCTCCCGTCCTGAGATATCTTAAGATAGCGGATTAACTCTTTTGTGCTGTCTCTGCTGCATACTCTGCGTGGGCTTCCCTGCTGTTGCTGCTGTGGAGGGTAACACCAAGATATTTAAAGCTTGAGACCTGCTCTATTTTGTTTCCATCTATTCTCCAGTTGTGCTTCTTGGGTCGTTTAGCAAACACAATAAGTTTAGTTTTCTGAAAGTTGAGATGCAACTGTTCTTCCTGGCAGTAATTTGTTAATGCTCTCAGGGCTCTTTTCAGTCCAACTTGAGTTCTGGAAAGAAGAACTGCATCATCAGCATAGAGCAGGGTGGATAGATGCCTTCCAGCTAGTTTTGGAGGATGGAAATCCAAGTTGTATAGCTGTTCCACCATAGAGTTAATGTAGAAATTGAATAGAAGTGGGGCCAAAATGCACCCTTGCTTGACGGCCTTCTCAGTTTTGATAAAGTGTATTTGTGTATTTGCCAGACTGGTGGGCTGATAGTGGGCAGTAGGTAAAGGTAAAGGTTTTCCCTGACATTAAGTCAAGTTGAGTCCGACTCTGGAGGGTTGTGTTCATCTCCATTTCCAAGCCGAAGTGCCTGCATTGTCTGTAGCCACTTCCAAGGTCATGTGGCTGGCATGACTGCATGTAGCGCCATTACCTTCCTGCAGGAGCAGTACTTATTGATCTACTCACATTTGCATGTTTTCGAACTGCTAGGTTGGAAGAAGCTGGGGCTAACTGCAGGATCTCACCCCACTCTCTGGATTTGAACTGCCAAACTTTCAGTCAGCAAGTTCAGCAGCTCAGCAATTTAACCCACTGCGTCACCAGGGGGCCCTAATAGGTTGTAACAGGTCTAAATCCAGTTGTTACTCTAATTAGGACAAGCCCATTAAATCAATAGGAATTTGCTAAGGAACTAGTTAACACTGGGGCTGTGGCACAGCTGGCTGGATGTCAGCTGCATTAAGATCACTACTGACCGAAAGGTCATGAATTCGAAGCCAGCCCGGGTCTGAGTGAGCTTCCGGCCCATTTTGTGTAGCTTGTTGTCGACCTTTGCAACCCGAAAGACAGTTGCATCTGTCAAATAGGAAATTTAGGTACCACCTATGTGTGGGGAGGCTAACTTAACAAATTTATGAGGCCATAAAAAAGTCTCCAGCAAAAAGCACGCGGGAATACGGAAAGTACTTCATTAGTGTCGCAGATGGATGGTGAAGCGACAGCTCCCCTGGTGGCCAGAAAAAAGTTAAATAACCTCTGACTGTCTGTCTATATGTGCTGTGTGTCTATGGCATTGAATGTTTGCCATGTGTACATTGTAATCCGCCCTGAGTCCCCTGCGGGGTGAGAAGGGTGGAATATAAATACTGTAAACAAATAAATAAACAAACAAACAAGCAAACAAACACACACATATTGATTCAATGCGTGCCCTCAAGTGAATTTAGGTCACTGTGTTGCTTTTGACTAAGAGCGCATCTACACTATAGAACTAATGCAGCTTGATACCACTTTGATGCCATGGCTCAATGCTATGGAATCACGGGAGTTGTAATTTTACAAGGTCTTTAAGCTTCTCTGTAAGCCAAAAAGTGTTGGTGCATCACCAAACTCTAATTCCCATGATTCCACAGCATTGAGCCATGACAGTTAAAGTGATACCAAGCTGCATTAATTCTATAGTGTAGATGCACCCTAATATAGAATGTGTCCCCCCACGCGTATTTACCCTGGAGTAAGTTCATAAAAATAAGTGGGGCTTAATTTTTTAGAATTATAAATAGGTTGCATAGTGAGTTAATTAAAGACGGAAGCTTTAATTCACACCTAAAATCCTTATTGTAAAAAAAAATTAGGAAATCATATTATTTTACCAGGGGCAATTTTAATGGGCCAGGTGGTGCAAATCCTCATTTTATAAGCCACCGTTATCATGAAGCTCACTGCAGCGATGTAAAAAAGCGGAGAAATAACCACTTAAAATTACGATTCATAACATATAGCCAGCCAACTGCGTGCTGAATGAAAAGCTACTCCAGTTAACATGATTGATGAAAGACCTCCCAGATGCTGGTGCGTTCAGTGTTGCTGTGGAATTGCTAGTTTCCAGCTGGACTAGATTGTCCAGGATCTTCAATTACGGAACAGGGAGCGTGCAAAGAACGCTGGGCATAGGGAGAAAGGGGAAGACAAGTGTGACTGCGTTTGAACTATATTTCAAGTTGTTATTGCTCAGAACTTGGGGAATTAATTAAAAAGATGGATGAGCCTTAGAGGCAGAAGAATGAGGAATATTAGTCTTGGAAGGAGACTGTAAGGGACCCAAGTGCAATGTGGAATGACGACGATGCGATGGAAACTGATTTCAACATGACGCTGAGACTGCAATTGTATGTTTTTAATTGTTAATTTGTTATTATATGGGTTTTGGGGGGTGGTTTTTTTGCCTCGTTGCTTGTGTTGTATTGAGGGCAGAGACTGCCTGTGTAAACCATCCCGAGTCGCCTTCGGGCTGAGAGGGGTGGTATAAATACATGACAAATAAATAATAAATTCAAAGAAAATGAGTTAGGTGGCAGATTAGGGTTGCCACTTTTTGATATAAGAAATAAGGGACATTTACCTAAAAACACGGGATTTTTTCACAAAAATAAGGGACACTTCATTTTAAAAAACTTGAAAATCAAACGTAAGGTATAAATAGTTTTATTACCAGAATAAGATCATGATTGAAATTCATAAAAGAAACTGACTTACACCCTCTTAACCAGGGGTGCTCACACTTTTTCAGCATGCGAGCTACTCTTAAAGCAACCAAGTCCAAAAGATCTACCTGCCCCCGCCGTCGTGCGCTCCTGCGCGCTCTTGCTGCCATGCGTGCTCCTGCTGCTGCGCGTGCTCCTGCTGCTGTTTTCCGCCCACGCAGTGCTTCTTCCGCCTGCGGGGCATTGCAGGAAGGAGAAAGCACGAGGCGGGGCCTCCAGAGGCCCCGCCTCATGCTTCCTTCTTCCTGTAATGCCCCACAGGCAAAAGAAGCACCGCGAGAGTGGAAGCGAGCAGCAAGAGCGCACGTGCGCACAGGGTGTGCGCACGCATGGCAGGAGCGCCCCATCTGGCTGGTGAGGCCTGAAGATCACCTGGAAGAGGGCCGAAGATCTACTAGTAGCTCCCGAGCTACCTAATGAGCACCCCTGCTCTTAACAGTACATGGTAGGCCTATTTCCGAATTTCGGATACATCCGAATTTCGGATGTTTTTAATGTACTTCCGATATTTGAAGCGATATTAAGCACTGCCTTTGCAACAGGAAGTGTTTTCGCCATTCTGAAATCTCCGTGGCCATTTTTCGGAAGTCATTTCGAAAAGCTCGGATGTCATTTCTGCCCTTTCTTGCTGCCTCTTATCATTGGCTGATGGCTACCAGGTGGTTTGTGTGAAATCACCAGATTTCCACCAGCCAATCAGGGTAAGCCAGCTTTAAAACGGCTACATTTTTGACTCTCCTTTCTGCTGATTTTTGCGCATTGTGCAATCGCGGACGCCATTTCTGAATACTTCCGAATTTCGGAATACACCCGAATCCATTTCGGAAAACCCTCTTCAAAAATCGGAAGTGAATCACATCTAGAGCACAACCAACATCCGAATCAGGCTTGTGGCGACCGTCTCCCAACGGATCTAGGAACTCTTAGGACAGTACTGGACCTGTGGGGCCCTCCTAGGCTCCCCCCGTTCGATGGTCGAGCCACTGCTGGCTAGACCTTGGGTAGCTCATGGACCCTGCGGTCCTGAGCCTTGGCTCCCCTCCCCTCTCTTAGTTGTAGGACCCTCCTCTTGTGTTGTATTGTTTTGTTTGTGTACTATTGTATTTTATGTTTAGACTGTGAACCGCTCTGAGCCTTTGGATAGTAGCGGTATAGGAAGTCGAAATATAATAATAATAATAATAATAATAATAACTTTCGACATGCTTTTTACCATTCGGAAACAGGCCTAGTACATAGTATGTTTTTGCATTTTTTGTCATACCTAATGCATTGTACTGTACATACAGTACTACTACTACTCTCGGCATTACTTCGCAAACGAAGATTCTTAGGAAGGACTCATCCCACGCTTTTTACAAATGCGTTGATTACTAAAAAGGCCAATCTGAGAAAGTCAAGTTCGGTTGCAGAAAGCACAGCAGAAAGTCTCCTTGGGTGATGTTGTTTCCAAGTTGCAGTTCTTTCTGTGTTGTCGTTTCTCTTCGAGACTCATTCGGCATGTCTTCTCGAAAGAGGCCGCAGCATTGTGGATAGTGCGTTTCCATGCCTCCCGATGTGAGGCCAGGGTGGACCATTGCTGGTGATCAATCTGGCTGAGCCTGAGATGTTGTTTCAGGGAGTCCTTATATTTTTGGGGCGCCTCTCTTGCGCTGACCCGTGGCGAGTTCACCATAGAGTAGTATCTTCGGGAGGCGGTGGTTCTCCATCCTAGAGACGTGCCCTGCCCAGCGCAGCCGTGTTCTCAGTAGCATGGCCTCAATGCTGGTGATCCCTGCTTGCTCAAGGACAGCAACATTCGTCACATAGTCGGTCCAGTGTATATTTAGGATTGTGCGAAGACAGCGCTGATGAAAGCGTTCGAGGAGTCATAGGTGTTGGCGATACGTGACCCATGTTTCAGACCCATATAGCAGAATAGACAGTACGATAGTACACACTGATTTTGGTGCTTTGCCTCAGGTGCTTGTTGCTTTTTTTTTTGTTGCTCTTTTGTGAAGCCTTCCGAATGCACTCTATGCCTTTGCTAATCTGTGATCTATCTCTTTATCAATCTTGGCATCTGAAGAGATGATGCTTCCCAGGTAGGTGAACTGCTGAACAGACTTAAGCACAGATGTGCCTGTGCTGACGTGGGGATTGTGGTGTTCTTCCTGTGGTGCGGGATGGAGGAGGACTTCCGTTTTCTTCAGGCTGACTTCCAGCCCAAACAGCTCTGCAGCTGTTGCAAAGCAGGATGTTAGGCGCTGCAGAGCTGCTTCTGAATAGGCGACAAAGGCAGCATCGTCAGCAAAAAGCAGCTCACGGAGTAGATAGTTTAGAGCAGTGTTTCTCAACCTGGGGGTCGGGACCCCTCGAGGGGTCGTGAGGGGGTGTCAGAGGGGTCACCAATTACTATCAGAAAATGTAGTATTTCTGTTGGTCATGGTGGTTCTGTGTGGGAAGTTTGACCCAATTCTATCATTGGTGGGGTTCAGAGTGCTCTTTGATTGTAGATGAACTATAAATCCCAGCAATTAGAACTTCCAAGTGTCAATGTCTATTTTCCCCAAATTCCACCAGTGTTCACATTTGGGCATATTTAATATTCATGCCAAGTTTGGTTCAGATCCATCATTGTTTGAGTCCACAGTGCTCTCTATATGTAGGTGAACTACACCTCCAAAAACTCAAGGTCAATTCCCACTAAACCCTTCCAGTATTTTCTGTTGGTCATGTGTACCAAGATTGCTTCAATTCCCCCATTGGTGGAGTTCGGAATGCTCTCTGATTGTAGGTGAACTATAACTCCCAGCAACTACAACTCCCAAATGACAATATCAATCCCCCTCACCAGTATTCAAATTTGGGTGTATAACAGGGTATTTGTGCAAAATTTGGTCCAGAATATACTAAATCCTGCATATCAGATCTTTACATTACGATTCATAACAGTAGCAAAATTACAGTTATGAAGTAGCAACAAAAATAATTTTATGGAGCCTCTCGCACCCCAGGGGGTCACCACAACATGAGGAACTGTATTAGGGGTCGCAGGATTCAGAAGGTTGAGAAACACTGGTTTAGAGTCTTAGTGCGAGCCGTCAGACAGCTTAAGTTGAACAAGCTACCATCAGTATGATAGCGTATAAATATGCTGTCTTCTTCTTTGAGGTCTACCATAGCCCTTTGGAGCATCATGCTGAAGAAGATTGTAAATAAGGTAAATACTACTAGCTTTATAATAGCAGTACAATGCATTAGGTAAACATGCAGAAAAAAACATGCAGCAATAGGCCTGTGCAATCTTGGTTCTAAATGGTTCTACAGTACTTACAAAACTAAAGTTCTGGTGGTGAAAACTAGGTGGCACTGGTGCTTTGCTTCTACAGAGTTGCTAAAATGCTGGTGGTGAACATTTCGGAAATCTAACAAAACTTTCAAAACTTCCATTATTATTTCATTATTGGCGATTTTTAAGACAGAACCAATTAGGAACTGCCATTTATAACGAAATTTTGAAAGTTTTGTTAGAGTTCTGAAATGTTCACCACCAGAACTTTAGCAACACTGTAGAAGCAAAGCACCAGCGCCATCTAGTGTTCACCACCAGAACTTTAGTTTTGTAAGTATTGTAGAACCATTTAGAACCATGATTGCCCAAGCCTACTAAGCAAAGTTGAGTTGCCGCCAAACACTACCATAAAAACGATCCTGGATGGCCCCCCAGAGGTGTTTTTACTACAATGCATCTTCAGGAAGTCGCTTCTGGTGTGAGAGAATTGGCCGTCTGCAAGGACGTTGCTCAGGGGATGCCCGGATGTTTTGATGTGTTAACATCATTGTGGGAGGCTTCTCTCATGTCCCCGCATGAGGAGCTGGAGCTGATAGAAGAAGCTCATCCGTGCTCTCCCCGGATTCAAACCTGCGACCTGTTGGTCTTCAGTCCTGCCGGCACAGGGGTTTAACCCACTGCACCACTGCGGGCTCACACCAGAAGTGACTTGCATTTTCTCAAGTCGCTCTCGACACGAGATATCTATCTATCTATCTATCTATCTATCTATCTATCTATCTATCTATCATCTATCTTCGGGAACCAATAGTTACTCAAGATGTAAAGCATTATGCATTCCAATTGACTGCTAAATATTGCAGAACTAGTTTGTTCCTGAGACTGTTTGACTGATCCAATCCGTGTTATCAACTGATGCCACATTTTCCCTTTCTTCCCAGGACTCAGCAAGACATTTTGAAACTGGATTGCTAATGAACAAATAATTGGTAGACTATTTCGAATGTGCCACGTGATGCTTTAAATGATCAGAGAGCTTAGCTATAATGAATTTTCCCATTTTTGCTATCCAATGCCTGACTTCTACCACCCTTCTTTGAATTAATATCTTGCTTTGGTTCAATCTGCTGGAATCCTGCCACGAGTCATCCTGAATGCTTTATCTATCCCTGTTGGTCTTGATCATAAGATACGGAGTTTTAATACGATTTTCAGAAGTGGGCTGGAATTTGTCTAGCTGAATAATGGTAGAGCGGGCAGATACATGAACAGTGATTAATCTGTTTTGATATCATACATCTTGTATATTTCAATCTATTGGTTCAGGGTAAATTGTAGCTTGTTCAACCCAGTATGGCTGTGCTTGAATGCGGAATGGCAGATTCCACATTCTGAGACGCCGCAGCAAGTGCCACTTCTATGTAAAACTTCAACTTGCAAAGGTCTGCACTGTTGTATTGTGTTTCTGCAAGCCTGTTCAGTTTTGCAAAGGTTTGGTTGCATTGATTGGTTCTTTACACCTGTCAATCATTGTTTAATACAGCCCAATTGAGTTTGTTCCACCCCTTTTCCTGGGGACTTGGAAATCTAGCCATTTTGTTTACAGAGCTTTCCTGGATCTCTCCAGAAGAGGACATATCTCAAGGTTTGCCAGAACCAGCCTTGGCCAAACCATCTCTCAACACAGACAAATGGACTTTCCTTGGGTCTCCTACAGAAAGCCCAACATACCGGATGGTTGGGTAGCTCTGATGAGACCCAGGCGCCTTCATGTTGGCTGGCATCCAGAGGAAGGTCCCATACCTTCAATATAGGCCAGCTGGCTGGGGTCTCGAGTGTCCTTACCTCGAGACCATAAAGACAGAGAATGTGGCGCAGCTGGCTAGGTGTCACCTGCATAAGATCTCTACTGACCAGAAGGTCATGAGTTTGAGGCCTATCCGGGTCGGGGTGAGCTCTCGACCAATTTGTGTAGCTCGTTGTTGACCGTTGCAACCTGAAAGACAGTTGCATTTGTCAAATAGGAAATTTAGGTGGGGAGGCTAAATTTTACTGATTTACGAGGCCATAAAATCTCCAGGAATGAAGGAATGTGACAGCTCCCCCTAGTGGTCAGAAGCTGGAATGTTAAATTGCCTCTATGTCTGTCTATATATGTTGTATGTCAAAGGCATTGAATGTTTGCCTCTATATGTGCATTGTAATTGTAATGCTCCATTATCACGGGGTGTCTGCACCCTACACCACTGGAGAAATTACACTGTTTAACCGATTTTGTACCACCTGACATCCTCCGGGAAGTAGCAACCAATAGTGAAAGGACCAAGGCAGTGACATCTCCAGCCCATCCCCTGTTTGGGCATCAGCCAGCATGTCAATGACTTAAATCAAAAAATAGTTTTCTAAGATCTACAGAGACACTCACTGGAACACCTCAGCAAGCAAGAGTCCAAAAGTGGCAGGCTAAAAGCCAGAACCTCAATCAATGGCTGATACCAAATGAGAGACTCCCTCCTGGGCACACGGAAAACTGGGCAACTTGGAAAGCGCTGAACAGACTCCGCTCTGGCACCACGAGATGCAGAGCCAACCTTAAGAAATGGGGCCACAAAGTGGAATCCACGACATATGAGTGTGGAGAAGAGCAAACAACAGACCACCACTACAATGCAACCTGAGCCCTGCTACATGCATAATGGAGGACCTTCTTATGTCAACACCAGAGGCACTCCAAGTGGCCAGCTACTGGTCAAAGGACATTTAATAGAATGCCAAGTTTGCAAACTTTGTGGGTTTTTAAATTTTTAAATACTATACAACTGTTTGGTTTGCTCCTGACATGATAAATAAAATCTGGCAGTGCAGACTCATATAATCCAGATTAAAGCAGAAAACCTGGGATCAGATCCTGAGATAAAGGATCCTGAGCTGACTCAGACTTTTGACCAAAGCTTGAAAACAATACTTCTTTGAACCTTGGCATTAAGAGTCTCAAGTATTTAACCATGTTTGTTCTCATTGGGGTTAGGTTCCAGCGCCCCCCGCAATAAGTGAAAAATCGCAATGTAGGGATGCTCTATTTATTTTAATATTTATACATTATTTTAGTAGTTATGCACTATTGTAAGTCTTTATAAACTTAAAATAAAAGGAAAGAAAGGAAGGCAAGGCCCTTCAAGGCTGGAGGGAGGGAGGACCGGGGAGGGAATGTGGCGCAGCTGGCTTAGGTCATGAGTTCGAAGCCTGCCCGGGTCAAGGTGGGTGGTTGACCTTAAGTGTAGCCTGCTGTCGACCTTTGCAGCCCGAAAGACAGATGAATCTGTCAAGTAGGAGATAAAGGTACCACATTAAGTGGGGAGGCAAAATTTATGGGGCCATTAAAAAAAAACCCAGGAATGCGGAAGAACAACAAAGGGACGCTGGGAAACGCTGAGAGGAGTGCGTCAGCTCCCCCTGGTGGCCAGAAAGTTTGCCTCTGTATGTGTATATGTGTATGTAATATGTCAAAATGTATGTATGTAATATGTGATATGTCAAAATGTATGTAGTGTACTGTGATAAATGCCATATGTCTATATGTCATATGTTCAACTGCAGGGATTGTCTGCAAGTATGTGTACTGTAATCCGCTCTGAGTCCCCTTCGGGGTGAGAAGAGCGGAATATAAATAAAGTAAATAAATAAATAAATATAAATAAATAAATAAAGCACCTTGGAGAGCGGCGACGGCAATACCCCACAAAACAGTGAAAATACCATGATATATATTGTAAATTAATATTTTTGAAGTCCGTGAAACAGAGAGTCTGCAATAAGCGAACCGCGAAGTAGTGAGAGAACACTGTAGATAGGATTCCTAGTGCAGTATTTCTTCAATCCAATTTTTTTTTACTTTGAGTATCTTCTTCATTTTCTTAACTCCCTCTTCCCTTTTTTCTATATCTTCCTCTTTCCAATCATTTTCCCTCCCTTAGTTTTCATGCTTTTATTATCTGGTTCTGCTCAGGGAAGGACAACGACAACCTTCGCAACCTCCACTGTCCGTTCTGATAATAACAGCTAATGGAAAAGCAGTGAGATTAAAGTGAATTATGAAATGATCCAAGTTGGAGGCCATCTATCTTGTCCAGCCCTCCCACCCACTCCTCCCCCAGTATGTTCCCTTTTATGACTTGTTTTCCATCTTTTTATAGGCCGCCTTCGTACTACACAAATCAGTTTGAGACCACTTTTACTGCACTGGGTCCATCCTATGGCACTCCCTGGCATTAAAATTTTTCCAGCCAAAGAGCTCCAGTGTCTCTCTAAACTACAAATCTCAAGAATACGCTGGGTGCGGCCATGGCAATTAAAGTTATATCAAAATGTTGTAATGTGTACTCTGTGAAAGATGCAGCCCTCTTTTCTTACCCAGGCAGGTCTGTCCATCTGGTCCCATGATTGTTCCTAAAGAGCACAGGCAGTTTCCAGTATCCAAACAAGAGCCCTGGCATTCAACGTCATCGCAAATGTCATAGAAATCTGTAGGGCAATAAAGTAGTTTTGTTAATGTAAAACAACAGTTTTCACTATTTCCAGTCAAGATAATGGTATACAACAGGGCTGTCCAACTGGCGGCCCCCGGGCCGTATACGCCCCCAGCCCCTTCCCACGGCCCCCTACCCTCCTGCAAGATATCTGCTTTTTAAGATTTTTTTTTAAAAAATTAAAATATTTTTTGGAATAATTTTTATATATTTTTTTCGCGGCGGGGGGGGGGGTGAGGGCCGGGGCAGGGAGGAGGAGCAGGCTCTCTTCCTCCTCCTCCTACTTCCCTCCCTCCCCCCTCCCTCCTCCTTCTTTCTCTCTTTCCCCCTTTCCTTCCTTCCCCCTTCCACCACCTGAAGGAAGAGGGAAGGAGAGAGAGAGTGCACGAGTGAGAGGGGCGTGGCCAGAGCGAAAAAGAGGCGGGGCCGAGTTCGGAGCACGGGGCTCACCCATTCCCTTCCGGCTTCCTCCTCTCCTGAGGCTTCGTGCCAAGTTTGGTCCTGATCCATCATTATTTGAGTCCACAGTGCTCTCTGGATGGAGGAGAACTACAACTCCCAAACTCAAGGTTCAGTACTTTCTGTTGCTCTCATGAGAGTTTAGGTTTGATTCAACATGGCTGAGGAATGCTTTGATTGTGTTTTCTCCTCATGGCAGAAGGAGATTGGACTGGATGGCCCTTGGAGGTCTCCTATTCTAGGAACCCATTGTAATTATTATTATTATTATTATTATTATTATCATCAGAGGCTGAATGGCCATCTGTGAGGAATGCTTTGATTGTGTTTTCCCCTTATGGCAGAAGGAGATTGGACTGGATGGCCCTGGATGGCCCTTGGAGGTCTCCTACTCCAGGAACCTGTTGTTGTTATTATTATTATTAGCAGAGGCAGAATGAATATTATGCCTTATCATTCAGGGTTATAGGCCTGTGTGGAAGGGCCCTGGCTTCTTATTTGACTTCCTTTCTACACATCTGAATAAAATCCCATGTTATTTGCTTTAAACCAGATTATATGAGTGTGGACTCCGATAATCCAGTTCAAAGCAGGTATTCTGGGTTATATGGCTGTGTGGAAGGGCCCTGAGTCCACACTGCAATATAATCCAGTTCAAAGCAGGTTTTGTGGGGTTTCCTGCCTGGATATTCTGAGTTATATGGCTGTGTGAAGGGCCCTGAGTCCACACTGCAATATAATCCCGTTCAAAGCAGGGACTGGGACTTGAGACTGGGATTTTGGTGTTCATCTCTATCTCCAAGTCAAAGCCCCGGTGTCCTCCACAGACACCTCCAAGGCGGGGAGAGGGTGGAGCCGGGGAGGGGGCGGGGCAGGGGTGGAGCCAGGGAGGGGGCGGAGCCGGGGGCCGAGGCAGACCCTTCGGCCCCCCAGGTCATCAGTAACTGGAATTCCGGCCACAGGTCCGGTAGAACTTGGACAGCCCTGGTATACAAGACTAGATACAACCGCACCAGACTTGTGTGTCCAAACCAGATCACTAACAACGGCAGCTGGAAGCTTCCACATCAGTTTGCATGTGTATGGGTGATACACCTCCCCCCATGTTACCAAGAAGACACTGACACAAGTAGTTGGAGTAAAATATGGCCACAACTCATTAATTGATAACAGGAAAAAGGGTTGGCAGCCATGCATGGGTCCTGGATCAGGGGTTGGACAGCCCGCTGCTGTCCGAAGATACTTACATCCCTTGGTGCCACCGGCACACCGCCGGTCCCAGCAAGCTCGGCACCCCAGGGGGCCCGGCGTGATCCCCCCTTCCAACCAGGGGCGATACACCACTCCGATCCAGGGGCCATGCCACATGCCCAACACAGAGTTGTGACAAGATAAACACGCAACAGCAAGAGCAGCTAACCAAATACAGAGCAAGATGAACACCAAACAACAGCAAGATAAGCTAACAAATGCGAAGCAATGCTACATCCTGTCCCCCACCCTTTTTAACATCTACGTCCAGCCCTGGCGGTATCGCTAAGCTACGGTTTCAACTGTTATCAATATGCCGATGACACGCAGCTGCTGCTGAAGCTCGACCCAGGGGTGCTGTCGGTACCGAAAGCTTTAGCCGGGGCTGAAGGCGGTCACAAGCTGGCTCAGAGCACACAGGCTAAAGATCAACCCAGCGAAAACGGAGATCCTCTGGCCCGGCCGACCCGACCCCCACTCTCCACTACCACCCTCTGAGCCCCGGCGGTAAAGAGCTTAGGAGTACTCTTGGACGAGAAACTGACGATGGAGGCTCAGATCCCGGCCGCTGCCAAGGGTGCCTTCTTCCACCTCCGTAGGGCCCGACAGTTGGCCCCTATCTACCACCAGAGGCGCTGAGGACGGTGATTCACGCCACTGTGGTCTCCCGTCTTGACTACTGCAACGCCTTGTATGTGGGCCTACCGTTGGCCACGACTCGGAGGTTGAGACTCATCCAGAATGCAGCGGCCAGACTCATCTCCGGGGTATCGGCCAGGAGCCATATTTCACCAATTTTAAAAAGATCTTCACTGGTTACCCATTGAGCTTAGAGCAATCTACAAACTCATGGTGATAACCTTCAAAGCTCGGCAAAAAAATGGGACCAGCCTACCTGGGCGATCAGCTGACGGACCAACGCTGCGAAAGACCGCACGCGTAAAACGGCGTCCGGTTAGCTGTCCCTGGGGTGAGAGAGGCCCGGCTGACAGAGACCCGTAGAAGAGCCTTCTCGGTGGCGGCCCCTACGATCTGGAACTCGCTCGCCTGCGCTCAGGGCCACACTGGCCCCGGCCAGATTTCTGGCTGGCCTGAAAACCTGGCTCTTCCGCCAGGCTTTCGGGGACTGAACTGGATGGATGGCAGAGCCTTTTACGGCTCATATCTGCTGTTTTAATTGATGTATCTGTGTTTTTAAAGGATGTAAGTCGCCCGGAGCACCATTGGTGGAGGGCGACTCACAAGTAATAAAGTATTATTATTATTATTATTATTACATGCAGGGAGGGTGGGTGGAAAAGCTGATGCAGGCCCAGTGCCTGCTGGTAGGACTTGGGCAGCCTTAAGTAGGCTGCCCGAGTGGAAGAGAGGGCTGGCCCCAACTATGAGCCAGGCCAGGGCGGGGCCAGCCCCACAATTGGCCAACTGTCGCTTTGATCCGTTCCGGCCTGGACACCATGTTAACGGCAGTCTCTGAGGATGTAGCTGGAGCACCTGCTTGTCCAATTTTGATGGATCAATTTCAATTGGTGAAACCCGAGGTTGTGGACAAGATATTTGGAGGAATGAGAGCGACCACATGCATCCTAGACCCCTGCCCATCCTGGCTTCTAAAGGAGGCCAGAGGGGGATTGGCTGAGTGGGTGAAGGTGGTGGTCAATGCCTCCCTCCGGGAAGGCAACATTCCAGCGAGCTTAAAACAAGCTATTATAAAACCGCTGTTGAAGAAACCATCACTGGACCCCACTCATTCGCCAACTATCAGCCTGTTTCCAATCTTCCCTTCTTGGGCAAAGTCCTGAACGTGTGGTGGCCTCACAACTCCAGGTATCCTTGGAAGACACGGATTATCTGGATCCGGCGCAGTCTGGTTTTAGGCTGGGACATGGTACCGAGACAGCCTTGGTCGCCTTAGTGGATGATCTACGCCGGGAGCTTGACGGGAGTGTGTCCCTGTTGGTTCTGCTGGACCTCTCAGCGGCCTTCGATACCGTTGACCACGGTATCCTTTCTGGGACACCTTGCAGAGATGGGGCTTGGAGGTACTGTCTTGCAGTGGCTCCGGTCCTTTCTGGAGGGCCGATCTCAGAAGGTGTTATTGGGAGACACTTGTTCAACCCCACAATCATTGTCTTGTGGGGTTCCTCAGGGCTCAATACTATCTCCCATGTTGTTTAACATCTACATGAAGCCACTGGGGGAGGTCATCCGGAGTTTCGGAGTGCGGTGTCATCTGTACGCAGATGATTTTTTTTTTGCCTTTTTTTTATTGGTTTTTTCCCCTCTCCCACCCTCCCCTCCTTGTACATACAGTTTATACATCAAACTACAGAGGTTACATTTGAAATATCAGTCTCAGTCTTAATTTTCTACTCCACCTCTTAACACATTTTCTAAATAATTTCTAACTGGTTCCCACTTCCCTTTGTTATTATTATCTTTTCAGTTTTATCTATATTATTCCATTTACAATTTGTTATTTCCACATTTAACATATTAATTATATAGTTATACCAGTTGGTCAATGTCCATTTTGTTTTATCCTTCCAACCCCTCACTAAAACTATCTGTGCACACGCTATTAATTTATCAATCCATTTTTCTTTTGCATATTCTTCACTCCTATTATCCGTGCATGTAATACATTTCTATTAACTATTACAATATGTAAATCTAACATTCTATTGATTTCTCCTTCAATCATTTTCCAGTAATCTTGCACTCTATCACATTCCCATATCATATGATTGAACACCCCTCTTTGTTCACAGCCATGCCAACACTTATCTTTCATCCCTGGTACAAAGTGTGAAAGTTGTGCCGGAGTTCTGTACCATTTTTGTAACATTTTCCTTCTGGTTTCCCTTAATGCATTATACTTTTCTCTTGCTATATTACTTATTTCCCTCTTGATGTCTTCCTCTCAATTTCCCATGTCCAATCTCCATGTCTGGAAAATTTCCTCTATTATTTCTTCTTTTACTGTTATGATTTGTTCAGTACAGATCTCCTGCCACTTTCTTCTCCCCTCTCAAACATTTCCTAATCACCTTCTCAAATGGACTATCCGTTCTCTTATTTTTTCCCTTCGTCTGAAAATTTCCTGTCTTATGGCCCAGCTTTGGATCCAGTTCCCTGACCCAATCCAGTTCTGAATTTCTTTTTTGTTCTACAGGGTTTCCATCCTCTGTGTACAGATCCTCCACTCACCTTTTTTCCCTCTACTTTCGATTAATCTCAGTGTTCTACCTATGCTTACATCATTGTTATAATTCATTTGCCATATAGTTGCCACCTTGCTTTCGTTGCCTGGGTTTAACTTCTTCTTTCTTTTTTTCCACACTTTTACTGTTCCTTTAAAGGGTTCCTTAAATTCTGTTTCCTCTCCTCTTCCAATCCGTAAATATTATTTCTTTTCCTTTAATATTATTTATTATCTTTTCCATATTTACCCATTTTTTTCCCGTATATTGTATTTCCAACAATCTTTGTATTTGAAATGCATCATGGTAAACTTCTAAACTTGGGATCCCCCAGCCTCCCTCTTCCTCTTTGGCATTTAACCATTTGTCCCTTATTCTGGGTCTTTTCCCTCCAACTGCCCATGTTTTTATTCTTCTATCCCATATCTTTAATGTCTTCCTCTCTACTGCATTTGGCAATGTTTGGAATAGATATAATACTTTTGGTATTACGAACATTTTCAATACCCTTATTCTATCCACTCTTGCTAACGTTTTCTCTTCCCACTTCTTAAGTTGTTTCTCTATTATTTTCCATTTTTGTTTTATAATTCCCCTCAACTATACTCTTTAGATTTTTATATATCCACACTCCTAAATATTTTATCTTCTTTAATCCTAATTTTAATCCTAATATTTTTCTAATCTCCAATTGTTCTTTTGGGGGGGGTATTAAGACATAATATCTCTGACTTTTCAATGTTAACAAATAATCCTGATATGCTCCTAAATTCTTCCAATATTTTTATCATATCTTTTATCATAATTAATGGTTGGTTGGTAATAATCTGTAATCTGTACGCAGATGATGTCCAACTCTGTCACTCCTTCCCACCTGCTACTAAGGAGGCTGTTCAGGTCCTGAACCGGTGCTTGGCCGCTGTGTCGGACTGGATGAGGGCGAACAAATTGAAATTGAATCCAGACAAGACAGAGGCACTCCTGGTCAGTCGAAAGTCCGAACAGGGCTTAGGGTTACAGCCTGTGTTAGACGGGGTTACACTCCCCCTGAAGATGCAGGTTCGCAGTCTGGGAGTGATCCTGGACTCATCGCTGAACATGGAACCCCAGGTTTCGGCGGTGACCAGGGGAGCATTTGCACAGTTAAAACTTGTGCCCCAGCTGCGCCCGTACCTTGAGAAGTCCGACTTGGCCACGGCGGTCCACGCTCTGGTTACATCCTGTATAGATTACTGCAATGCTCTCTACGTGGGGTTGCCTTTGAAGACTGTTCGGAAGCTGCAACTAGTCCAACGGACAGCAGCCAGGTTGATAACAGGAGCGGCATTCAGAGAGCGCACAACTCCTCTGTTGTGCCAGCTCCACTGGCTGCCAGTTTGCTACCGGGCACAATTCAAAGTGCTGGCTTTAGCCTTTAAAGCCCTAAACGGTTCGGGTCCTACTTACCTGTCCGAACACATCTCTCCCTATGAACCATTGAGATGTTTAAGATCATCTGGAGAGGCCCTGCTCTCAGTCCCGCCTTCTTCGCAGGTGCGACTGGCGGGGACAAGGGACAGGGCCTTTTCAGTGGTGGCTCCTCGGCTTTGGAACGCCCTCCCTAAAGACATCAGATTGGCCCCCTCCCTCCTGACGTTTCGCAAGAAAGTCAAGACCTGGCTATTTGAGCAGGCATTTGTTGATGAAATATAAGGCTTAATTGGATATATGGAATGACGACAATGCGATGGAAACTGATTTCAACATGACGTTGAGGCTGCAATTGTATGTTTTTAATTGTTAAATTGTTATTATATGTGTTATGTTTTGGGGGGGGGAAAGGGTTTGTCTTGTTGCTGTGTTATATTGAGGGCAGAGACTGCCTGTGTAAACCGTCCCGAGTCGCCTTCGGGCTGAGAGGGGCGGTATAGAAACGTGACAAATAATAAATAAATAAATAAATAACTGGCTCTGGTGGCGGGAAAATCTCCCACCACCCAGGGGGTTTCTGGGAGGAAGAAGCCCCCCTCCTGATCCAAAATGGCGGCGAGGACACCCAGCGCCCCAATCTGCTCGGCCCGGTAAGTCAGGCCAAGCCATTTTGCACAGCTGTTAAAGCAGATAAAAGATCTTTCAACTGAAAGGTTGCAAGTTCGAACCCCAGGTTGGCGTGGGCAGCCAACCGTCAGCCCTGCCCACTGTTTACCTAAGCAGTTCGAAAAAAAGCTTTAGCTGTAATTAGAGAAATTAGGTACCGCTAAAAAAAAAAGCGGGGGAGGTTTTTACAATGCCATAAAGAAAAAGAAGATCAGATGCTGGAATGTGGAAGTCCTGACACCTCTTCGTCATAGAGGATGGAGCAACAGCACTCCCTGTGGCACTACACAAAAACCTCCTTCTGTTCTGTCTGTGTGTACTGTGTATGTCAATACAAACAGCATTGAATGTTTGCTGTGTATGTGTACTTGTGATCTGCCCTGAGTTCCCTTCGGGGTGAGAAGAGCGGAATATAAATAAAGTGTTGTTGTTGTTATTATTATTGTTATTATTATTATTAATTTGCTTCTCGTTTTACTCAAAATGTGAAGGGAAATATGCAGAGTATTGAATAATAAATCCAAAAGAGGATCAGTACGCAGTATAGCTCATTTAAAGCCTCTTGTCAGGTTCATCACTTCACAGAAACCTGCACTGAAATCCTATACACAGGATGACCCTAGTTACAAACAAAATAGATCTGTAGGTTCGTTCTTAAGTTGAATTTGTAAGTCAGAACAGGTACATTTTAAGTGTGTGTGTGTTCAACCTTTGGATAGCTTAGGGAAGGATTAACACCCCTGTGGTGTATGTTTTGCTGTCTGTGCCCCTGTTCAGAAGATTTCACCACACTTTCTGTGCCTGTGCTAATTGGATTTTGAAAAAAAAATCTTGTTGAGGAAACAAGGTTTGATGAAAAAGCTTTAGTGGAGATACCTTTTCCCCATGACAACTCTTCCAGGAGTGAATTTCCATTCCTAGAGATAGATTTCTCTCACTTCCATTGTTATCTCACCCCCGTTCTTAACTATGAGTCATTTGTAAGTCAGATGTTTGCAACTCAGGGGCTGCCTGTAATAGAGTGGGTCTTTAGGCACTGCATCCAGTGTGCTGATCACCACTGGGACCACCTTTACTGGCTTGTGCCACATTCTTTGTAGTTCTATCTGAAACAGCTTTTTGTTATGCTCTCACTACCAAAGAAAGGAACTCCTTGCAGAGGCAATTAATTGGGCTTCTGCTGCCAGGAAGATTTGTGTAGCTTGCCACCTAGTGGCTGTTTCAGATATTTACATGAATCCAGGAGAAGGAAGGAGAGACAGGAGAGTATATTCCGCCACTTGAGGCTGCAAACCAAGCATGGCATGAAAAATGTTGAAGGTATTCTACGTCCTGCAGTATCAAATATTTGGCCAATAATTAATTCTTTGTGTAAAAATAAACGAACACATAGAATAATATAATCAAAAAATAACAGAGTTGGAAGTAACCACATGGGCCATCTAGTAGGCCATGGTTCTAAATGGTTCTAAAGTACTTACAAAACTAAAGTTCTGGTGGTGAACACTAGGCGGCGCTGGTGCTTTGCTTCTACAGTGTTGCTAAAGTTCTGGTGGTGAACATTTCGGAAATCTAACAAAACTTTCAAAACTTCATTATTATTTCATTATTGGCGATTTTTAAGACAGAACCAATTAGGAACTGCCATTTATAACGAAATTTTGAAAGTTTTGTTATGAGATGTTCACCACCAGAACTTTAGCAACACTGTAGAAGCAAAGCACCAGCGCCACCTAGTGTTCACCACCAGAACTTTAGTTTTGTAAGTACTTTAGAACCATTTAGAACCATGATTGCCCAGGCCTACCATCTAGTGCAACCTCCTGCCACGCAGGAAAAGCACCATTATAATACCCCTGACAGATGGCCATCCACCTCTGTTTAAAAGCTTCCAAAGGTGGAGCTTTCACCACACTTCAAGACAGAGAGTTCCACTTGTGAATAGTTCTTACAGTCAGGAGGTTCTTCCTAATGTTCAGGTGGAAACTCCTTTCCTGTAATTTCAACCCATTGCCCCGAGTCCTAGTTGCCAGAGCATCAGAAAACAATCCTGTTTGCTCCCTCTTCCTTATGGCATCCTTTCACAAATTTATACATGGCTATTGTGTTTCCTCTCAACTTTCTCTTCTGTATGCTAAAAATACCCAGTTCTTTAAGACGCTCCTCATAGGGATTCATGGTCTCCAGATCTTTGGTCCCTCCTCTAGACACCTTCCAGGTAATCAATATCTCTTTTAAACTGTGATGACCAGAATTGGACACAGTTTGCCAAGTGAGGTCTAACAAAGCAGAATAAAGAGACACTGTGACCTCCCTTGATCTAGACCAGGCCTGTCCAACAGGCGGCCCGGGGGCTGTACACGGCCCCCTAGCCCCTTGGCTACGGCCCCTTACCCTCCTGCAATAAATAATATATTTTTAAATATATTTTTAAAATATTTTTTTCAATTAAAAAATTTTTTTTAATTATTATTTTTGGTCCCGCCCCTTGGTTTTCTATTGGCCGCCTCCTCTTCTCCTGAGGGAGGGGGCCAATGGGAGGGAGTGACGTCTCTCGGGCCCCACCCCCTTGGCAGCAAACAGGAAGAGCGACCCGGCCGCATGGCTTTCCCCCTCGGCAGTGCCGCTTCCTCCTTCTCAGGATTGCTGCTGCTCGGTCTGGGAGGCGCTCAGGCCCTCAGCACTAGGGAAGCAAAAGGGGTTTGGGAGGGAGGGAGTGTGTCTGAGAGCGTGAGTGAGTGAGTGAGTGACAGAAAGAGAGAGAGAGAGAGAGAGAGAGAGAGAGGAGGGGGACCTGCCCTGGGCACGCCTCTCCCCAGCGCAAAGGGAAGATCTCTCTGACTCTCTCAGACACACACACACACACACACACACAAGCCCCTTCCTTTCTGACCCCTTCATTTGCGTTTCATGAACTGTCTCTTTAATGAGAAGGAGAGAACCAGCCAGCCATAGGAGAGGGGAGGGAGGGGGAATTGAATGAGAGGGAGCTCAAGGAAAGGCCTCCCACCCCCTTTCCCCCTCCTTTTCCTCCCCCCAGAATTATTTACATTCTTTGCAATTGCCTAAGTTTACTTTGATGACTTGCACTGAATGGAATCAGCCAGGGGTAAACTGGCAGAATGAAAGCACACAGACCTTTCAACTGCAAGGCCATTCAATGCTGATCAATGTGGCCAGTACAGTCATATATTCCAGTTTAAAGCAGAGATTGTGGGATTTTCTGCCTTGATATTCTGTGTATTTATTTATTTATTTATTTATTTATTTATTTACTCGGCTTTTATGCCGCCACTCCCAAATAGGCTCGGGGCGGCTTACAGCCAGAAAGCAGAACACTATACAATAAACATATACACTCTAAAATGCAATATAAAATATTATGCCCCTCATGTGTTCCATCCCTCCCTCCCTCTCCCCTTATTTAAATAATATAATATTTAATTGTATATTTATGCAATGCCAGGGGCGGAGCTGGGGGAGGGGAGGGGGCGGAGCCGGGGGAGGGGAGGGGCGGAGCCAGGGCTTGGCCCCCCAGGTGATCAGTGACCGGAATTCCGGCCCAAGGTCCGGTAGAAGTTGGACAGCCCTGATCTAGACCAGGCGTCCTCAAACTGCGGCCCTCCCGCTGTTTTGGCCTCAAACTCCCAGAAGCCCTTGCCAGCTTGTTCATTGGCCAGGAACTGTGGGAGTTGGAGACACAAACAGCTGGAGGGCCGCAGTTTGAGGATGCCTGCTCTAGACATTATACACCTTTTTGTCGCTTAGCCAATTACAAACCTACCTAATAGTAGCATTGCCTAGCCTACATTGGACTAGTTTGTTTGCAAGGGGGTCATGGGGGGCTTTGTAGATGCAGATATCCCTGCATCTACCAAGTTTGTAACTCTATCAAAAAAAAAAAGATTCGTCTGGCGCAACTTGTTTTTGAGAAACCTATGTTGAGTTCCATCTCATTAGTATGAAAATTTGCTGTTGTCTTTAATAAATGATAGTTACAAAATTATACGTACCAGATAATTATGTTAGAATACATTTCTTTATGATTTATTATTTGCAAATGTTTGGTTTTTTTATAGACCTCCTTTTTATAGACCTACATAGCTGTATTGAGGTTTTGTGTGTGTGTGTGTGTGAGGAGCTACTTGAGAAACTGCAAGTCTCTTCTGATGTGAGAGATTTGGCTGCCTGCAAGGACGTTGCCCAGGGACGCCAGGATGTTTTGAAGTTTTTACCATCCTTGTGGGAGGCTTCCCTCATGTCCCCGCATAGGGAGCTGGAGCTGACAGAGGGAGGCAGGGAGCTCATCCGCCCTCTCCCCAGAATTTAACCTATGACCTGTCGCTCTTCAGTCCTGCTGGCACAGGGGTTTAACCCACTGCGCCACTGGGGGCTCCATATATTGACTGAAAAGGGGTCACAAATTGAAAGGGATTGAGAAGCCCTGCTCTATTTGCTGCATCATTTACCATTAATACAGTGTATGCATTAGAAGCAATGTGTATCAGCATTTAGTGTTGAAAGAACTCCTAGGGACTACGCCAAGTTCTGGATTGGACAACTGGTAATTACATTCCAGATACTTTCATTCTGAGGAAGTGAAGAGATTGGGGAGGGATTTCTTTTTAAGATGTGGTTGCTCAAATTATTGAGCCAAAAGGCCATCTGCGATGAATTCCCTACCTGGTAGACTTGGTAAAGCCTAGGAAAAGTAGGCCCAAGAAATTGGTAGCCATTTTAGATAGGTGCCAAGGGGGCATCTATCTTGGATCTCATTTCCAAAAGGGGGCGCTCCTCAGAGTAAGCCTGGAGGGAAAAGAGGGGAGTTAGGATTGGCTGGTAGAGAAGGGGGCGGAGACTAACTCAGAAAAAGAAAAAAGATGCCTTGAAGAGGAGGCGTTCTAAAATCTGACAGGGAGTTGGTGTTTGGGTATCAGAAGAAAAGGAAGTGTTAGTGTTAGAGAGAAGTAGCCTGAAAATTGGTCAGGTAGCTAGTGGAGACAGCCAGTGTAGAAGATTCTACAGCTATCAGGGAGATAGTGGGTAGAAGAGTGGAAAGATAGATCCCGGGAAGGACTATCTGTAGTGGAGTTAAGATTTGCTAGGCAGAGAGGAAATCCTGTCAGTAAATTATTGGCGGGAGAAAGGAGTGGTTTTTTGTGACAAAGATTTATACTGCTTAAAGGAACCATACACTTTCATGCCAAAATCTCTGAACCATTAAACTTAATATCTATTTTGTAAGTTCTCTTAAATAAACTTAATTGTTTAATTGTTCAACACATCTACCTCACGTGTGCCTCTGTCAAAGAAGTTTTAAATCAGTTCCTTGCAGCAATCAAAAGTCTAATGGTGGCAGCGTACATTTTGAAGAATTAATCTCTTCAGTATTACCTCAGTGCACAGGCCTGAATGCACGTCCAGAGCATTCTTACCTAAGTTACTTCAAGTAAGCTGCAAGAGATTCCATCTGACTGCAACAAGGAGGAGAGCTTTCCGCATCATCGCTCCAACTCTATGGAACTCGCTCCCTCCAGAAGTCCGTGCCCTCCCTAGTCTACTGGCCTTCCGGAAAGCCTGTAAGACTCTGCTATTCCAGCAGGCATTTGGCCACTAGTTTGCAGGCATCCCATTGTGGATAAAGGATACTGTATAATCCTACTACTTGTGTATAAGGCTGATATGTTGTTGTTCTGATTTTATTCTGTCTATATGTGCTGTTTTAACTCTGTTTTTAATGTTTCTGATGCTGTGAGTTGCCCCGAGCCGGACGGGAGTGGCGACGGATAAATCCAAACAAACAAACAAACAAACAAATAAATAAATAAGCCAAAGGGCTTAATGTTGCTAATAATTGTGGTGGTGGCTAGTGTTTTTTTCAAAAAGGTTTTCCGGCCAGAAGTTAGTTCCACATTCCATTCCATGTATTTATTTATTTATTCAAACTTCCTATACCGCCACTCCCTGAAGGCTCGGAGTGGTTTACAGTTTGACATAAAATACATAATACACGAACAATACGATACAACACAAAAGGGAGGTACTACATCTAAGGCAGGGGAGGGGAGACCAGGGCTCGTGACCACATGGGTCAGTGAGCTATCCAGAGGTCAAGCCAACAGTGGCTCGACCATTGAACGAGGGGAGCCTAGGAGGGTCCCACCAGTCCAACAGTGTCCTTAGAGTCACCAGATCCGTTGGGAGACGGTCACCACAAGCCTGTGGGTCCAATCTCCCCCTCACCAGGAGGTCAGATCTCCTGGGTTGGGGGTTCGCCAGCGGGGACACTCTACATCTGTAGTTGGCATTCCAGAAGGTCCTAGCAGGGAACCTCCTGGATGCATCAAGGCCAATCCTCGCAGACCTCTCCCGCTCCGGGGGTCCAGAAGAAAATTCAAGGGTCCTCCTAGTTCCAGGGGCTCTGGGAGTCCCCCTCTGCGGCACCTGGCTGCTCTGGAACTGGTTGGGCTGGGAGGACTTGGGGGTACAGCGGTTGGGATTTCTTAATACACAATCTACCCTTAACTTATTATAGTTGGTGGCAGCTTTAGGATATTTGTCAATGTTTAAAAATCTCCTTGCCTTAATAATTTTGGTGAGCACTGATTGATTTAAAATTCACATTTTGTTATACCAATTTAGGAGATTATGGACATTAGAGTCCAAAGGGTAACAACCCAAAAGGCAGCACAGAAAAGATCTCCCTCCTTTTCCTGTATGAATACCTAAAGTAGACGGTTATGATTTGAAAAGCTGTACCAGGCAAAATTCCTTTGCCCAGCGATGTGTTCACAATGCATCTGTCCTAAAAAGACCAGCAATTCCTGAGCATTTTAAACTCTATTGATTTGTTGCTTTTTAGCACCACCAGACCCCCCCTGATCTGAGCAACCTCAGTCTGATAACTCTATGAGCAAGAAGGGAGGAAATCAATACATTTATCTTGCAAAGGAGCAAAACGCATTTGCCAAGGTCAAGCATTTATCTAAAGGTGACGTACAGTTTGTGTCTTTCTCTGCAGGATTTCTGGAAACCCGGACAACTTCTTCAGTTAACTCAGTATGTATTTATTTGCCTTTTTTCATTTACAAAAAAATAACAACAATTAATGTCTATGCCTTGGGGGAAATGAAAAATTTGCAAATGTTATGATTCTATGCCATGATGTTGCATGATGCATAAATCAAACAGAAGCCGGTCTATGTGTATTGCTTTAGACCAGTGTTTCCCAACCAGTGTGCCGTGGCACACTAGTGTGCCGTGAGCGATCATCAGGTGTGCCGTGGGAAATTGGAACCTCCAATACCTTCTTCCCCCTCCTTCTGAACACTTTTTCTTCTCCACTCGGGCTCCCTTCTTCCCAGCCTTGCTCTGCTCGCTTTGCCTCGCTTTGCTCTGGGGTGAGTCTGCGCAGTAGTGCCCGCACGGGTCACGTCTTCCTCCCTCCCCCTCCCCTCCTGAACACGCTTACGCTGCCCCCCCAGATCAAAATGGTGGCAGAATCGGCAGCGTAGAAGAAAAAGTAAGTGTTGGGCAGGAGGGGGAAGAAAGGGCACGAAAAGGAAGGGGGAGGAAGAGGTCTCTGTCGAAAGCTGGCATGGGCAAACTTTGACCTTCCAGGTGTTTTGGACTCCAACTCCCACCATTCCTAGCAGCCTCAGGCTCTTTTCCTTTCCCCCCCTCAGCCACTTAAGCAGGAAAGGGCCTCAGGCTGTTAGGAATGGTGGGAGTTAAAGTCCAAAGCACCCAGAGGGCTGAAGTTTTCCCATGTCTGTTTTAGGGACCTTAAAGTGGTGAGCCTCCTTCCAACATTGTGATTCCGGATAGAAAACAAACAACATAACACAACATTGTTTGAGTCCACAGTGCTTTCTGGGTGTAGGTGAACTACAACTTCCAAACTCAAGGTCAATTCCCAAGCAAACTCTTTCAGTACTTTCTGTTGGTAATGAGAGTTCAATATGACAAGTTTGGTTCAATCCCATTGTTGCAAGAGTTCAGGATGCTCTTTGATTGTGTGTTAACTATAAATCCCAGAAACTGTAACTCCCAAATGTCAAGGTCTATTTTCCCCAAACTCCACCTGTGTTCACATTTGGGCATATTGAGTATTCATGCCAAGTTTGGTCCTGATCCAACATTGTTTGAGTCCACAGTGCTCTCTGGATATAGGTGAACTACAACTCCAAAACCCAAGGTCAATACCCACCAAATTCTCATAGTATTTTCTCTTGGTTATGGGAGTTCTGTGTGGGAAGTTTGTGTCTTTCTGCCATTTCTGCCAGGATATCTATGTTGTGTTCATCGAAACAGGTCCAGGTTTCACACTGAGTATATAAATACATTTAAAAACATATTAACTATATGTATGACTGTGTTAGAGTGTCATTCTGTGTCATTTTGGTTGGTGGTGTGCCCCAGGATTTTGTAAATGTAAAAAATGTGCCGCGGCTCAAAAAAAGTTGAAAAACACTGCTTTAGACAAGATCCAGAATGGATCCGAGGACTGGAGGGAGGCAAATGTAACTCCGATCTTCAAGAAAGGATCCAGGGGTGATCCAGGAAATTATAGGCCAGTTAGTCTAACCTCAGTTCCAGGCAAAGTGATGGAAACCATTATTAAAGAAAAAATTACTAAGCACATAGAAGAACAGGCATTGCTGAAGGAAAATCAACATGGTTTCTGCAAAGGCAAATCATGTCTTACTAACTTGATAGAATTCTTTGAGGGTGTAAATAAACACATAGATAAAGGGGACCCAGTCGATATTGTTTACCTTGACTTTCAAAAGGCTTTTGACAAAGTCCCTCACCAAAGGCTCCTAAATAAGCTCTTCAGCCATGGAATCAGGGGACAGGTCTTGTCCTGGATTGGAACCTGGCTAAACTGTAGGAACAAGGGTGGTAATAAACGGACATTTCTCTGGGTGGAAAGAGGTGAGAAGTGGCGTACCCCAAGGTTCAGTTTTAGGACCGTTACTTTTTAATTTATTCATAAATGATCTGGATGTAGAAGTAAATTGTGAGGTAGCAAAGTTTGCAGATGACACTAAACTGTTCAGGGTAGTTAAAAATGAAACTGATTGTAAAGAGCTCCAGAAAGATCTCTCGAAATTGAGTGAATGGGCAACAAAGTGGCAAATGCATTTTAACCTAAACAAGTGTAAAGTCATGCACATCGGGCAAAGAACCCCAAATACACTTATCAACTGATGGGGTCAAAGCTTTCTGAGACAAACCAGGAAAGGGATCTTGGGGTTTTGGTGGACAGCTCAATGAAGATGTCAACCCAGTGCGCTGCAGCAGTGAAAAAGCAAATTCTATGCTTGGCATGCTCAGGAAGGGAATCGAAAATAGGTCGGCAAATGTTGTATTGCCTCTCTACAAATCTATGGTGAGGCCACATCTGGAATACTGTGTACAATTCTGGTCACCGCACCTCAAGAAGGATATAACGGAACTGGAAAAGGTACAAAGAAGGGCAACAAAAATGATCCAAGGGATGGAGCAGCTCCCCTATGAAATCAGGTTGCAACGCCTTGGTCTTTTCATCCTTGAAAGACGGCGTTTAAGAGGTGACTTGATCGAAGTGTATAAAATCATGCATGGGATAGAAAAGGTGAATAAAGAAAAGGTATTTTCTCTGTCACACAACACTAGGACTAGGGGCACTCCTAAAGCTCCAAGGTAGGAAAGTTAGGACTAATAAAGGGAAATATTTCTTCACCCAGAGGGTCATTGGGTTATGGAACTCACTTCCAGAGGAGGTTGTGACAGCTGTCAGCCTGGACAGCTTCAAGGCAGGATTAGACAGATTCATGGATACCAAGGGAATCAGTAGTTACTGAAATGGACATCCAAGTGCCACCTCTGTGTTGATTGAGGCAGGCAAGATTTCCCCGGGTACTGGTTGTGGGCGGTCGGGAGCAGGTGAGGGTTTTGCCCTCCTTTCTGCTACAGATCCCCGTGTACAACTAGTGGGCCACTGTTTGACACAGAATGCTGGACTAGATGGGCTGAGGCCCGATTCAGCATGGCTCTTCTTATGTTCTTATGTTCTTATGGAAGGCTGCAATTGTCAGTTATGCGATCGAAAGATAGTGGCCCTCCCTCCCGTGGATACCAAAATCCAGGGATATTCAAGTGTTATATACAATGGTGAAGTAAAAATTTTGGAATTTGTATTTGAATATGTTCAAGCCATGGATGGTGGAATCCATGGATGGAGAGCCCGTGGATATGGAGGGCCAGCTGTATTTGATTATGTGAATTGAATGAGATTTTTATTCAGCTCCAAACAAACAAATTCTTCTGTTTTTTAGAGTCAGTTTAAATCAGTTACTTTAATAAGAAAAGCATTGGAGGGAAACAGCAATTAGTGCAGTCCACTTGCTCAGTGTATAGAGAGGGAGAAGAAGAGAGAATATCTGTCTGTGTGTATATTTTGGAAAATGGGAATCTCCATAACCTTTTGTAGATTTTATTATCTTTGTAAGAAGTCACGGCCTTTTGAAAAATGATGCCATAACCTCTTGGTAAAAGCATGGCCTCTTAGAGTCTAACCTTTTAGGGAAAATGGCATTTTGTGGCGATGCGGTGGGCGCCACCTGCATATAAAATTTTGAGTTCTTAAAGGTTTGCATTGTTAAAGTGTGTTTTTGCAGCCTGCACAGTTTTGCAAAAGGTTTGGTTGCATTGATTGGTTCTTAGCACCTGCCAATCATTGTTTGCAGAGTCCAGTTGAGTTTGTTCCGCCCCCTTTCCCAGGGATCTGGGGAGCAAGCCATTCTACATTTCAGAGCTTTCCAGGACTTCTCCTGAAAAGGACGTGTTTAGAAGGTTTGCCAGACCAGGCCCTTGGTCAGGCCATCTTTCAACACCAGTCTGAAGAAACGCCAAGAGAAGGGTCCCAGGTCTTGTTGAGAAAATCCTGTAATGAGCTCACCTTAAGGATGCAATGCCATAAATGCCCTGAAGGCAGATAACAACACACCTGTTGACTCATTCAGAGATGCAAAGGTTTCCCTTACAATATGGCCATTTAAGGGCTGCTCCATGGACATTTACAAAACAGTCAGGGGAAAACATCCTCTAGAGAGAGAGTGTAAAGGAAAAGGTCTAAGGTAGCTTGATCTTCCCCATTCACACTTCAGTAGATCAATAATAATAATAATAATAATAATAATAATAATAATAAACTTTATTTGTATCCCGCCCCATCTCCCCAGGTGGACTCGGGGTGGCTTGAGCAAGAAACTTTGAGCAAGGCCTCCTTCTTAGCGGATTGCAGTGCACATGAGGGAACCGCTTTCCAGAAGAAATAAATTACTAAAAGGATTTCTCAATTATGAGCTATAAATACCAATGAGTCACCCAACAGGAAGCCATTAACTAGATTGCCTGGGGACGCAGAACTAAACTGGAAATTTAAACTTGAAAATTCTCGGGGAAGTCAGAGCAAGCTTTGTTCTTTCGTATTGAATGTTTTGCTTTGTTGGTGGCCGGATGTGAAAAATCCCCCCTGCGACCTCAGCCGTTCACTGAAGGCATTTGTCATGCATTGCGCCAAAAGCACCTTAAAGCACTATAATGGGAATGAAAGCAGGACAGAGCCATTTTGAAAGTGGATTTATGCTCGAGGTGCTGTGGGTTTTGACACCTCTATTACAGAAATGCAAAAACAGGCTTTTGCTTACTCCTCGTGGAAGAAAAATGCCACGGAGCTCTCCTGGAAAAACATGGCTTATTCTTGTGATATTGACAAAGCTCAAAAAGTCATTGCTCTTGGAACTGAACTAAACAGTCGAGAGTAATAGTATGTGATCCATTCCTTGTACCCCAACTGTGTGGTTTAAAATGTATTTCTGGGTAGAGAAGCCAAGTTGCCAATAGTCAAGGCCATGGAGGAGAAATGGGGATATTTTTAAAGTAGCTGATAATGATAGATAATGAATTGGGATTGTTCCCACAAATTAGAATAGTTGTAGGGTATGCTTTCCCCCAAAAGCAGGACTTGAGGCGGCTTATGAGAAACCTCCCACTGCCAAAGATTCTCTTCAATTGTGGTTCTGACTGATGGTCGGACCCTAGTTGCCATCTGTCCCTGCCAGAGCCATACAGGGTCAGACCTAAAGACCTGCTCTTCCCCTCCCTGTATTTTTGAGCCTTTCTGCCGTCTGTATCTATGTTTTAAATTGCTGTACATTGATGTATTTTGGGGTTTTAAATGATGTTCAGCTCCTGTCGACCAAATATTAAAGTATTATTATTATTATTATTATTATTATTATACGGGATGTGATTTTTGCTCTGAAGGATAGGTCCATTGACAGGACAGGTGGCAGCAGGAGGTGAGGCCGGGCCAGCAGTGAGGAAGGAAGGAAGGAAGGGAGAACTCTATGTGAATGCCCAGTAGCTGCCGTTCTCCCCACACAAACACCGGGTCTGGTCCGGCTTACTCACCCGAGCCGACAGCGCAGCCATCTTGGAGCCTTCCCTGGCCGCTCTAGCCCTCCCTCTTTATTTATTTATTTATTTAGATTTATTAGTCGCCACTCCCGTCAGGCTCGGGGCGACTTACATATGCTAAAAACACCACAAAACACAGCTAAAACATCAAAATTAACACCAATTATTAAAACTATACAATAGTGCACAACGCACAATAAAATACTCCCATGGCCTACAGCTACACTGGTAGAAGACCTGGAGTTATTCATTGACCGAATGCCTGTACAAACAAAAAGGTTTTACAAGCCTTCCGGAAGGCTAGTAAGTTAGGCAACACGCGGATTTCGGGAGGAAGAGTGTTCCAGAGTATTGGAGCGATGACACTAAAGGCTCTCCTCCGCGTTGAGGTCAGGTGAAGAGTTTTACAACTCGGCACCGCTAGAAGGTTAAGGGACTCTGAACGCAGTGGTCTTGCGGGACAATATAGGGGGAGGCGGTCCCTTAGGTACACTGGCCCCAGACCATTCAAGGCCTTGAAGGTTAGAACCAGCATTTTGAAGGTGATCCGGTGCTCTACTGGAAGCCAGTGCAGTTCACGCAGAACGGGCGTAATGTGGCAGCAAGATGGTAAGCCTGCCAGCAGCTGGGCTGCAGCATTCTGCACCAGCTTAAGCTTCCGGATCACCGACAAGGGAAGGCCAATGTAGAGAGCATTACAGTAGTCCAATCTTGAGATGACCGTGGCTTGGACCTCTGTGGCTAGGTCATGATGGGACAGGTAGGGGGCCAGCTTCCTCGCCTGCCGGAGATGGTAAAAAGCTACTCTACTGCCAATGGAGATATGCTTGAGCATAAAGAGAGGCGAGCGCTGAAGGGGAGCAGAAGGGGGAGGGGTGATTTGGTTGTGCACGCCGGGAATGACGAGTAGGAAGAGGCGGGTCTTCCTGGTAGGAAGAGAGGGCAGAAGGGGCAGGCTGGCGGCGACAGGAGGCGCTCGTGGAGAGAGGGAGCTAGAGTGAGGTTCGCGCACATGGCCGTTTGCGTCTCGGGCCTGCTGCGGATTCTGGGCTTTGCGTAACGGTTGCTGCGAAGGAGGAGGAGGCCGTGTGGGAGGAGATGAGGTGCTGGGTCTGCGGAGGAGGCAGTGGGAGGTTTCCCTGGGAGCATGGGATAAAAAGGAGGCCATGTGAAACATAACTTCAGTTATGTTTTATGAGGTGTGCCTTATTTTTGTGAAAAATCCCACATTTTTAGGTAAATTCTTTTATTTCTTAGATCAAAAAGTGGCAGCCCTAGGTTGGACATACTGCTATTTAGCTCCTGTTGGAGCAAAATCTCTCTCACTCCATATTATAAAATAAACAGTAGGAGCCTGTTCAAACTATACACTTACTGCACTATTTTCTGACTCTAAATGCAATGGGAACAGCCTATGGCTTTGTCATCTGATGAGGCAACAGAGCTCTCTGGTTGAGAATTCAGAATAGTCATTCCCAAAATTTGGATCTCAGGATTCCATGGAATCAGAGAATCATAGAGTTGGAAGAGACCTCGTGGGCCATCCAGACCACCCCCTGCTAAAAAGCAGAAAAATTGCATTCAAAGCACCCCCAACAGATAGCCATCCAGCTTCTGTTTAAAAGCCTCCAAAGAAGGAGCCTCCATCACACTCCGGGGCAGAGAGTTCCATCGCTGAACAGCTCTCACCATTAGGAAGTTCTTCCTCATGTTCAGGTGGAATCTCCTTTCCTGTTGTTTGAAGCCTTTGTTCCACGTTCTAGTCTCCAGGGAAGCAAAAAAAAAAAAGCTTGTTCCCTCCTCCGTATGACTTCCCCTCACATATTTATACATGGCTATCATGTCTCCTCTCAGTCTTCTTTTCTGCAGGCTAAACATGCCCAGCTCTTTAAGCCGCTCCTCATAGGGCTTGTTATCCAGACCCTTGATCATTTTAGTCACCCTCCTCTGGACACATTCCAGCTTGTCAATATCTCCCTTAAATCACGGTGCCCAGAATTGGACACAGTATTCCAGGTGTGGTCTGACAAAGACAAAACAGAGGGGTAGCATGACTTCCCTGGATCTAGAATCATGCAAAACAAAAACAAACATGGGATGACAGTAAAGTAGTGGTGCAGCACTATGATTGTGTTGTATGGAAAGGCACCAAGTCCAAATGAAAGACCTATTGCAAACACTTTTTTGTGAAAAGACTAAATTTGGTATGTCTGTACAGGAGTTGCATACAAAAGACAATGCCATTCAAATTTTCGCTACATAGAATTGTCCAGTGCAGTCAATAAATCATAATGTAATTCCCAATTCATTAAAAGCGTCATGACCCACCAACCATATTCTCCTCCACGTGCATTGTTCAAAGAAATATAAAGTTTCATTAGGTTCACTTACGTCCACAGTAGGCATGGTAGCAGACGCTGGGCTTGGTTAAGCGGTAGACGTAGTAGCCTCCTGGGCATGCCTTGACTTCAACCGTTGTGTTCCAGAGACAGCAGTTCCCATTGAAAGTTGCACAAGCCTGCCTTTGAACAATGCCGTCTGACTCCTGAGGGTGGCTGCCATTCAACCAGATTGGGGCATGGGTCCCACAGTGGTTCTCGGGAATGCAGAAAGTAGGCATGGCATCACCAGCCATCCCCGTGAAGCGGTACCATTCTCCATCAACATGGCTGTCACACTCAGGTTGGTCGGTCGAACCATTGAACTGGTATTCGGTGTTCCTCCAAGGTTCATTCAAACTGATGTAAGCAGAGCAGGGATCGAGAGCTAAAGCACAGAAGAAGGAAAAAGAAGAACCCAAGGACTAGTTAATCAATGCTATTACATATGCCAGGAATCTGTAGAGAGGGATCTAATAAATTAATATTAGGAAAAGCCAAAGAGACAGCAACCAATTCTATTCTTCATGCCAAGGGTCGGAAACTTGCTATGCCAGATATTTTGGCTTTTGTTGTGTCAGCTCTATCTGGTGATTCTCTCATTGGGGGTTTCTTGGCAAGGGGGGCTTGTCATTGCCTTTCTCTTAGAGCTCATTTAGATCAGTGTTTCTCAACCAGTGTGCCGTGGCACACTAGTGTGCCGTGAGAGATCATCAGGTGCCACGGCGAGAAAAGCTCTCTGCCCCCCTTCCTTCCCCCCTCCTCCTGCTGAACTCCTGCTGCTTGGGGGAGGAGGAGGAAGGGCCGAGCGGCGGCAAAGAAAAAGAAGAAGGGGCCGGGGCGCCGCCTCCTTCGGCCGTTTCCCCAGGCAGCCTCCAATCCGCCATGACTCCCGCCACGATTATCACCCCTTGCTCGCTGAAGCCCTGCAGAGGAGCCCCGCCTACTGAAGCCCGTCCACCGCTCATGCTTCTCCTCTGTGGGAGAACTGAAGCCAGGGGGAGGGGGCGGGGCATGGCACGGCCTGGCTCCGCCCCCCTCCCCCCCAGCTTCAGCACTCCCACAGCCGCCAGCCTTGGGGCAGTGCCAAGCCAGCATTGTGCTGGCTCTGCCACCGCTGGCTTGGCACTGCCCCCTCAAGGCTGGCAAAGCTGTGGGAGAACTGAAGCCGCGTGGAGGGGCGGGGCCTGCTCCCTGGCTCCTCCCCAGCCGGCACTCCCAGCAGCTGCTCCCAGCAGGTCACCATTCCCCAGCCATTTTTTAATGTGTTAGAGTGTCGTTTTGGTTGGTGGTGTGCCCCCGGATTTTTTTAATATTAAAAGTGTGCCGCGGTTCAAAAAAGGTTGGGAAACACTGGTCTAGTCTAGTGTTTCCCAACCAGTGTGCCGGGGCGATCATCAGGTGTGCCGTTTGAAATTGGAACCTCCAATACCCTTTCTTCCCCCTCATGCCGAACACTTTTTCTTCTCCACTCGGGCTCCCTTCTTCCCAGCCTCGCTCTGCTCGCTTTGCCTCGCTCTGCTCACACTGCCGCCTCGCTTTGCTCAGGAGGGGAGGGGGGAGGGAGGAAGACGTGACCCGTGCGGGCGCTACTGCACAGACTCGCCCCACATCTTCCTCCCTCCCCCTCCCCCTCCTGAACACGCTCACGCTGCTCCCTCGGATCAAAATGGCGGCAGAAGCGGCAGCATGAGCAAAGCAAGAAAAAGCGAGCAGAGTGAGGCTGGGAAGAAGGGAGCCCGAGTGGAGAAGAAAAAGTAAGTGTTGGGCAGAAGGAGGAAGGAAGGGCGCAAAGGGGAAGGGGGAGGAAAGGTCTCTGTCGAAAGCTGGCATGGGCAAACTTGGACCTTCCAGGTGTTTTGGACCATTCCTAGCAGCCTCAGGCCCTTTTCCTTTCTCCCCTCAGCCACTTAAGCAGGAAAGGGCCTCAGGCTGATAGGAATTGTGGGAGTTGAAGTCCAAAGCACCCAGAGGGCCGAAGTTTTCCCATGCCTGTTTTAGGGACCTTAAAGTGGTGAGCCTCCTTCCAACATTGTGATTCTGGATAGAAAACAAACAACAACATAACATAACATTGTTTGAGTCCACAGTGCTCTCTGGATGTAGGTGAACTACAACTTCCAAACTCAAAGTCAATTCCCAAGCAAACCCTTTCAGTACTTTCTGTTGGTAATGAGAGTTCAATGTGCCAAGTTTGGTTCAATTCCATTGTTGCAAGAATTCAGGATGCTCTTTGTTTCTGTGTTAACTATAAATCCCAGAAACTGTAACTCCCAAATGTCAAGGTCTATTTCCCCCAAACTTCATCTGTGTTCACATTTGGGCATATTGAGTATTCATGCCAAGTTTAGTCCTGATCCAACATTGTTTGAGTCCACAGTGCTTTTTGGATATAGGTGAACTACAACTCCAAAACTCAAGGTCAATGCCCACCAAACTCTTATAGCATTTTCTCTTGGTTATGGGAGTTCTGTGTGGGAAGTTTGTGTCTTTCTGCCATTCCTGCCAGGATATCTATGTTGTGTTCATCGAAACAGGCCCAGGTTTCACACTGAGTGAGTGTATAAATACATTTAAAAACATGTTAACTATATGTATGACTGTGTTAGAGTGTCATTTTGTGTCATTTTGGTTGGCGGTGTGCCCCAGGATTTTGTAAATGTAAAAAATGTGCCATGGCTCAAAAAAGGTTGAAAAACACTGATTTAGATCACAGATTTATAGTGCCATGCTTTCACTTTCATTGCCATGGCTCCATCCTGTAGAATCATGGATCTTGTAGTTTAGTGAGGCGACAAAGTTTTTCAGCTCAGATTTCTCTAAATTAGGGCTTCCCAAATGCTCTCAATCCACGGCCCCTTTCTGCCCAAAAAATTATTACTGTATTTTCCGGCGTATAAGACAACTGGGTGTATAAAACGTATTTTCCAGTGAAAATATAGAGTTTGGGATATACTCGTCATATAAGACTACCCCTCTTCCAACGCACACCAAATAAAAAATTAAAAAGCATCAGATTTGATTTCAATATGGTAATTTTACTATTACTGTACCTCCTTCTCTGATCTCGCACATGCGCATCCGCACCGCTTCACTGCCATCTTCAGGAGCGAGATCTGAGAGGCAGAGGAGGAGGTACGGTAAGCAGATACAAGGGCGGGCTAGACAGGTAAAAGAGGTGTGTTTTTCTGGGCCTAGAGAAACTCTATCTCTTTTTTCCATACCCCGGGCGCCCTGGACGCCTGCAGCTTGCACCCTTCACTTACACCTTTCTGCTGAGACACCCCTTCACCTCACCATCGGGACCGCATTAAGTCCACGAATCCTGATGAATGGATTTTCTTCTACTGTACTTGTACGGCGTCGCTCTTAATGCTTTCATACAGTCGCTGCATAAGACAGGGATGCGGCCACTGCCATTTTTGAGCTCCCCCCACCATATGCGGCAACCACAGATTCTCCAATCCAGATTGGAAGTTTCGGCACCCGCTCTATAAGATGACTCTCAGCGTATAAGACGACTCCTGGAGTATAAGTCGACTCCCGTGTATAAGACGATTCCCACGTATAAGACAACACTTGACTTTTGAGAATATTTTCTTGGGTTAAAAAGTAGTCTTATATGCCAGAAAATACGATACATGTTTCCAGGAATATCGGTATATAAAAATATTTACTGAAAATGAACCAGGCTTGCTAAATAAGCCAATTTTCCTTTTTTGTGGAAAAGCATTGCTTATGTCTACTGTAAACACTGCACATTGCTGCTAACAGATTTGTGTAGAAGGGTGGTATTCAGAAACGTTTTACTGCTGCCAAATTTTTATGAACCTCACATTGAGCTAAAAGGACACCATTTGGGAATGGGACACACAGTCTAAACTGCGAAATCCAGGATTGCAGAGGATGTGCCATGATAGTTAAAGTGGAATAACAGTGTTATAATCTCCCAGTGTGAATGGGGATCATTAGACCCCTCCGCACAGCTGAATAAAATCCCATATTATCTGGAATATATAGAAAGGAATCAGATATCCCAGTGTAAAGCAGATATTGTGGGATTTTCTGCCTTGTTATTCTGGGTTACATGGCTGTATGGAAGGGCCCAGAGAGATTGCGATCTGCCCAAGCTTTACCAGAGATTTGAATGCTTGCCTCCCAGAGTCCTACTGCAACACTCAGGCTAGATCTATATTGCTTTATATGCTAGAATCTGATCCCAGATTATCTGGGAGTGTAGACGCAAATAATCCAGTTCAAAGTGATCAGATCCTGGGATAGATGGCAGTGTAGATTCAGCCTCAGACCACTAAACTGGACCAATTCTCTTTTTTTAGGATCCCACTATCCTCTTGGCAAATGTGGCTAGGGCTTTTGAGAGTTAACAGATACAGGTAAAACCATGACCCAAATGGACTGGTGAAGCCTTACAAAGTATTTAAAAGAGAATATTTAATCAGAATAGGCTTTTAATTAACTGGACTTGACATTTAGAGAGTATGTAGGAAACAAAAGAAGTTTGCAGATATATGCAAAAGAGAGTTTAGAGAAGATAAAACAAAAGGCAGAAGATTGGAAGTCACCATATTTTTATTTATTTATGTCTTATTTTTATTTTTGTATGATTTTCTTTTTTCATTTTCTTCCTTTTTTGGACTACCAATATTTTTATATATACACACACCCCCTCTCTCTCTCCTCCTTTTCCCTCTTTGGGATATTTCTTACTTTCCTATAATCACTTGTTCCAGCTTGTGGTGAAGTCATATTTATTTGTTACAGGTGTTAAATGTGGTTGACACACACACACACACACACACACATATATATGTTGAAGGGTAAAAACTTGCCAAACCCTAAAGGGTTAACAGAGATATTAGCTTGCAGAACCTCCAAGGATTTTCAGTTACCATGGAAACAAGATGCGGAGCCATTTGACTTTAGAATCTTCGAATTCAAACTTTTACAGTTGGTTGTTGACAACGAAAGAGAGAGTGTGAGGAGAGTTAGGGAGTCTGTTTTAGCTAGCTATCAGCAGGTTTTAAAAAGACTCTGGCTCTACTCTGAGAGAGAGTAGAAGTAAAGGCTGATTCTACTCTGAGAGAGAGTAGTAGTAAAGCTGTGTTTAAATTGCTAGGAGAGCAGTTGGTTTTAAGGACCAGCAGAGTGTAAAAACTGCTGAGTTGTTAGTTCTGGGAGTGCAGTGATATAGTATCAAACTGTATCTCTATAGTTAGTGTATTGTAACCTTAAGAAATGTACCTCTGAGAAGATATTGTAACCAACTAAGCTTTGAACTCTGAAACCTCTATGCTTTAACCACTGTTTGAATAAACTTTACAGTTCTTTGACGAAGACATCTCTTTTCGTAGTTCTTTCTCTCACAAGCCTTGGAAACAACTTTTTCCCAGTGGGTAGCGAAGAATATTAAATGGTGGCAGCAAAGGTTAACAAGTAGTGTCAGGGAGAGTTTGGGTTTAAGTGATAACCTGCCCTGCCACAGTTTTGAGTTCGAATCCACACATTCAGTCACATCTTTACATAATTGGTGGCAGCGGTGGGATAGCCTGCCCTGCCACAGTTCTCCCCAGTTAGATCGAAGAAAAAGATCCTCACCAGTGGACACACGCTGAAAGCTGCGTCTTCACACCACTCTTTCGCTGTACATCTATACTGTATTTTATTTAATTTATTTATTTACTACATTTTTTATACTGCCATTCTCAGCCCAAGGGCAACTCATGGCAGTTTACAAGCGGCAATATTCAATGCCCATAACAATATAAAAGCAGATAAAACACTCAACATAGTTTATAAAAATTCACATACATATTAAACATCGATAAAAACATTATAAAAATCCTCCACACTTCATTGCCAAATCATTGTGCAGTTACGTTGTCCACCCATTTCGAGATCAGAGATCATAGCTACACTGTGTTTGGAAATGCCTGCTCAAATAACTAGGTTTTTACTTTTTTGCGAAATGTTAAGAGGGTGGGGGCCAATCAAATGTCCCTGGGAGGGGCATTCCATAGCCGAGGGGGTCACCACTGAGAAGGCCCTGTCTCTCATGCCCACCAGCTGCACCTGGACCGAGAGCAGGGCCTCCCCAGGAGATCTTAAATTTCTAGATGATTCATAAGGAGAGATACGTTCGGACAGATTGGTAGGGCCAGAACCATTTAGGGCTTTATAGGCCAAGGCCAGGACTTTGAATTGTGCTCAGTAGCAAACTGGCAGCCAGTGGAGCTGGCGCAACAGAGGAATTTTATGCTTCGAGTAGTTAGTTGAAATGCAATTTAAAAAATTTAAAGAAATACGGGAGGCAAGTTATTTGCCCTATCCCACAATATGGCTCAAAACTGGAAGTAAGTTTTGTATCAGAGTCATCCGTAAATAAATTTACAATCACAATAAATTCTGTGTCCATCAGTGATAATGGTTACCCAGTTGTAACACACATTCACTCAATAATAACATTTCCGAAATGTTCATTAATTTATATGCTATATTCAAGAAAGATGCAAATTGGAAGCTGTGTATTGTAGATATTGCTTGTGAGTTGTAGGTTTGGTTTTATTTTGCTGCCAACAGATTTATGTGTCACACCTGAGTTTACTATGAGCAGCCACCGCAGATAAGACAAAACTGATCATATGTTATTTCTCGGCTAGGTGAGGCTTCTGCATATCCTTCAACTGTAGTTTCCTTCTTTACTTCTAGGTAAAGGTAAAGGTTTTCCCCTGACATTAAATCCAATCGTGTCTGACTCTGGGGTGTGGTGCTCACCTCCATTTTGAAGCCGAAGAGCCAGCGTTGACCGTAGACACCTCCATTCAGGGAGCACACCACCCCTCTGTTGTGTCAGCTCCACTGGCTGCCAGTCCAATTCCGAGCACAATTCAAAGTGCTGGTCTTGACCTTTAAAGTCCTATAAGATTCTGGCCCAGCTTACTTGTCCGAACATGTCTTCCCTTATGTTCCCTTATCGTAAACCCTCGAAATTTACGATCTTCCGGGAAGGCTCTGCTCTCGATCCCATCTTCGCCACAAATACATTTTGTGGCCCCTTGCCTGTGGAACTCTCTCCCCAGCGAAATTAGGTCAACCTCTTCCCTCCTTTCCTTTAGGAAAAAAATTGAAGACGTGGCTATGGGACCAGGCATTTGGTTAGATATTGGGTAGCAGGCGGACAACAAAATGATGACAGTGTTAGGAAAACGGACTATGGACTGGCTTCGGACAAACCTGCGATTACATAACTTGGACTATGTGTATTTTTAACTATTTAACTATTAACTATTTACATATTTTGAAATGGTTTTTAATCTGTTTAATGTATTATTTATGATATAATTGTTGTTTTATTGATTGTATATGTGGCATTGAATCGCTGCTTGTTGTTAGCCGCCCTGAGTCCCCCTTCGGGGGTAGAGAAGGGAGGGTTATAAATAACTGAAATAAATAAAAATAATAAATAAGGTCATGTGGCTGGCATGACTGTATTTAGCGCCGTTACCTTCCTGCCGGAGCGGTACCTATTGACTTACTCATATTTGCACATTTTCGAACTGCTAGGTTGGCAGAAGCTGGGGCTGACAGCGGAAGCTCACACTGCTCCCCGGAATCAAACTGTTGACCTTTCGGTCAACAAACTCAGCAGCTCAGCGCTTTAACCCACTGCACCACCGGGGGCTGCTTCTCTTTACTTCTAGAACCATGATACAATGATAGAGTTGGAAAGGACTCCAAAGCCCATCCAGCCCAACCACCTATTATGCAGCGATGCACAATAGAAACACTATGCTCTCTGTATACCACCCTACAGTGGCATTTCCCCAATTGCTGTTAATGAGGAGATTATGCATTTAAGGAAAAGACTTGATTGATCTCAGGAAGGAAGCACCGTGCCTACATAAGGAACTGTGTGCGGATGAGAAGAGCATCTGAGCTATTCCTAGCAAGCAGAACTTCAGAAAACTCTGAAAACATTACAAGTGGAAGAGGCGAGAGAGAGAGCAATGTAATAAAAATATTCATTTCACTTCTCATCAGAGTTGTATTTAATCTTCTGTGAGCAGCTCCTGCAGCAAAAGTTTGCAGTTTAATCCTTGCATATATTTAACACCCGATTTAGCATCAGTTAGCCATAACTGGCTGGGTCTGCCGCTGCAGAAGGATTTATGATAATGTTTTTCTGACTAAGGCCAATTCATTACTCTTGATCGTTGTTATACTAAAATACCCAGTTGCTCTGATTAGGCACATCCGAACTGAGCAAAAGCTTTTTCGTTCTTTTTGAGATTTGATTCCCGCCAAGCCGCTTCTCCCACTGTTGTATTACTTAACCTAAATTTTAGGAAATGTGAAACGCTGTTGGCAGCACTGCTGAGAAACAAGGATGCATTCTGACCTAATGAGAAAATACCCTGGACAGAAATGAACAGTGACTGCTGGCTGCCTATTATTTGAGAGGCGGTGGTTGCCTGTGATTATAATAGTTATTCTGGTTACAATTCAGCATTGTTCTGAAGTGCCTTTTTCAACTGTTAAAGCTGTGTGAGTGCCTTTGCTCAGGAAGCCTAAACTGTACTATCCATTAGGCCTGGGCCATCATGGTTCTAAATGGTTCTAAAGTACTTACAAAACTAAAGTTCTGGTGGTGAAAACTAGGTGGCGCTGGTGCTTTGCTTCTAAAGTGTTGCTAACGTTCTGGTGGTGAGCATTTCAGAACTCCAACAAAACTTTCAAAACTTCATTATTATTTCATTATTGGCGATTGTTAATACAGAACGAATTAGGAACTGCCATTTATAACAAAATTTTGAAAGTTTTATTAGAGTTCTGAAATGTTCACTGTGACAACCCCTTGTTGACCGGCCTCAGACTGGACAATCTTTCTATATCCAAACTGCTGACCTTCAATGCAAAGGGACCTTGAAGTTACCTCAGCCACTTCCGTCTTATGGCAGGGTAGACTATCTCCTTTATTAACCATTGAACTGCAGAGATTTATAATTTCTCAGTATCCACTTGACCACGCTGCCACCATTTATCTGTCCGACCACTGACCTTGAGGGCCACCACCAATAAAAGAATTAGGAGAGGTGTTTTTCTTTTAAGATGCAAACAATTTATTATGACACAAATGGGTACAAAATCTTGGTTGGTTATATACTTCCTTAGAGGCACAAACTTATTCTGTTACACAAAACACAATGGGGATATATTATAGGGTTTCCACTAAACCTCTATAAACCCCTGGACTCTTCCAACTTTAACTAGGGTCTCTACACCCATACAACTGGACTGCTCTCTTGCAGACCTTAAGACCAACTAAAATACTGAACTGTTCTCTTACAGTCCTCAGGACCAACTAACTCAAAACAGAACTCCTCCCCCTCTCTTGTGGCAGTTGGCTTCCAACCGCTCTTTATCAACTGTAAAATTCAAACCTTGAACATTCTAAAAGCCTCTAGCCTTGGTTGCCATGGCGACAGCTCTTCAAAGCTTCTGCCAAGCCTCCCTTCTGTTTCACCCACAGCAACAATCCATAGAATATTCCTCCGAACTACACAAAACAACATACACTTAACATATGTCACACAACATTTACACACAAATAATCGACATCATTACATTCACCACCAGAACTTTAGCAACTCTGTAGAAGCAAAGCACCAGCGCCACCTAGTGTTCACCACCAGAACTTTAGCAACTCTATAGAAGCAAAGCACCAGCGCCACCTAGTGTTCACCACCAGAACTTTAGTTTTGTAAGTACTTTAGAACCATTTAGAACCATGATTGCCCAGGCCTACTATCTATATACAAAAGGAAGGTACTGAGAAACACTAAAAAAATCCTCAGGGAGAAGCCATAATATGCAATAAGTAAGCCATTGTGGTATAATAGTTTACCCATTGGATTCTGAATCTGGAAACTAGTGTTCAAATCTTGCTAAACCATGACACCAACTGGGTGACCTTGGACAAGTCCCAGGGCCCTTCCACACAGCCCTATATCCCAGAATATCGAGGCAGAAAATCCCACAATATAATAATAATAACAGTAATAATAATCTTTATTTATACCCTGCCACCATCTCCCCAAAGGGACTCAGGGCAGCTTACATGAGGCCAAGCCCAATGACACATAATAAAAAAAACAACACAGCAGCAAATAACAAAACAATACAATCAATATAACTAAAACATAAGCAATAATAGACAATTTAAAACCATTAATGTCCGCTTTGACCTGGGTTATCCGAGTCTACGCTCAGATAACGTGGAATTTTCTGCCTTGATCCTTATAAGGCTGTGTGGAAGGGCCCTCAGCCTATATTGAGGAAAGTAATGGCAAATCCCATCAGAACAAATTTTGGTCTCAAAACAAGGTGCAGAAAATTGGATGAGAAAGGGGACAGAATGGAGTATATTGAGGAAGCTTCTTCTTTGGAGGCTTTTAAACAAAGGCCATCTGTTGGGCTGTTTGAACGTGATTGTACTGCTTCTTGACAGGGGGTTGGACTAGATGACAGAAGAGGTCTCTTCCAACTCTATGATTCTAAGGGTATAGTAGGTTGGCTGGCCAAGAGCAGATCATGGTGTCAATTTTTGGAGCACATCCTTGCATGTACTCCTAAATTCAACTGAAATATTGTGATACATACATGTATTTTCCCTGCTTGTATTAGTTAACCTTTTACTTCAAAATCTTGCTCTTTCCCTCTAACCAATAGGTCAATAAAAGGTTAAGGGTAGCTTTTTTGGGTGCCCCCCCCCCCCAACAATTTTCTCTTGAAGATGGAACCAACATTGAATTTGTGGATGTTGCTTGACTGTTGCCTTCCAGCCCTGGCTTTTCTCAACATCTATTTTGGTTGTTGTAGTAGTTACCCTGCTTTCTTCCAGGATTGGAAACCAAGCTCCTAACAACTGCATTATATGGCAGTGTAGATTCAGCTGGATGGGCTCCCTAGCCTTTTGGCAGCCATCCTAAGAGAAGGAAAACTCTGATTTCAAACCCAGGCAGGTGGTGCTTGTCTAACCCTGTAAGGTCAACCATCTAGAGAAGGAAAGTCAAATCAAACCTACGACCTGAGGACCTTGCTGCCACCGTCCAAGCTTGCTAGGCTCCGGCAGACGAACCTTTGGTTTAAAGGGTGAGGCCAGTTCTGTGCACGCTGTGCTCCACCAGAAAAATCCACTGCACAGGCTCGAAGGACACATTATGGGTCTGAAACATGGGTCACCTATTGCCAACACCTACGACTCCTCTAACGCTTCCATCAGCGCTATCTTTGCACAATCCTAAATATACACTGAACCGACTATGTGATAAATGTTGCTATCCTTGAGCAAGCAGGGATCATCAGCGTTGAGATCATGCTATTGAGAACTCAGCTGTGCTGGGCAGGGCAGGGCACGTCTCTAGGATGGAGGACCACCGCCTCCCAAAGATACTACTCTACGGTGAACTCAGCATGGGTCAGCGCAAGAGAGGCACCGCCAAAAAAGAGATATAAGGACTCCCTGAAGCATCAACTCAGGCTCGGCCAGATTGATCACCAACAATGGTCCAGCCTGGCCTCACATCTGGAGGCGTGGAGACAAAAAAATCCCACTGTATCTGCTTTGAACTGGGTTATCTGAGTCCACACTGCTATATATTCCAGTTCAAAGCAGATAATGTGGGATTTTATTCAGCTGTGTGGAAGGGGCCCTAATCATGAAATCCAGTGCCCGGGCCTTCAGCCATTTTCTGCCTAACTTATTTATTGATTGATTGATTTAAATCATTTATATTCCGCCCTTCTGACCCCGCAGGGGACTCAGGGTGGATTACAATGTACATATGCAGACAAATATTCAATGCCATAGAGACACAACATATATAGGCAGGCAGTCAGAGGCTATTTTAATATTCCAGCTTCTGGCCACCAGGGGAGCTGTTGCATTCCTTATTCTTTGCATACTTCCTGGAGATTTTATGGCCTTGTAAATCAGTTAAATTATTTAATTGACTTCTCACTAAACAAAGAGTGAAACAAGCAACCATCTAGAATTTTATTATTTATTATTTATTTTGGAAAATACTACTTTTGTCAAAGGGCACAACTACACTGTGGAAGTGACACAGCTTGACACCATATTAATTGACATGGCTCAATGTTATAGTCATTATAGTTTTACAAGGTTTTTAGCTTTCTCTTCCGACTCATCAAACTACACATCTCAGGTGTCCATAGGATTGAGCCATGGCAGTTAAAGTAGGGTCAAACTCCATTAGTTCTACAGTTGAGAGGCAACCAGAGTCAATTTACTGGATCGAATGTCAAGTCAACCTACTGCATCTAATGTAAGGAGATATTGATTCAAAGTTTTAGATATTTGTGACATTTACATATTTGTGGAGAGACGGAACCATACTTTCCAACAAATGCAGGATTCTGTGTTACTATGAAAATAAGAAAGGTTTGCAACCTTGAATTTATACCAGAGTTTGGAAAAGGTTTTTTTCGAGGGTTCAACAGTGGTCTCTGGAAAACACTATGTGAAGACATAATTATTTAATTGAGACCTATGGAACGATGACGATGCAACGGAAACCGATTTTAATAATGAGATGCTGAGATTTGTATTTTAAATTTTTAACTGCAAATCTTTTGCTTTTATATGGTTGTTTTATTAATTGTTATGTATTTTATCTGTGGGCATTCGTTGCCATGTGTGCATCGCCTTGAGTCGCCTTCGGGCTGAGAGGGGCGGTATAAAAATATACAAGGGCGGGTCAATAAGTCAGTGACTTTTTGAATTTCCCGCTTCTTAACTGAAAGGGCAACACTGCTCCTGTCAACAGGCATCTGTCAGCTGACTCCTGTCAAAATTTGAACAAGCTGCGTCATTTAGTTTGTGTTTGACAGCCATTGATAGCAGACTACCGCATCATTTGAGGAGAAAATGGAAAAAAGTAAATTTCGTGTCCTCATTAAGCATTATTTTTTGCGGAAAAAAACCATCACTCAAACCAAGGCTAAGCTTGATAAATACTATGGGGACTCTGCACCATCAATTTCAATGGTAAAAAAGTGGTTTACTGAATTTCGTTGTGGCCGTACAAGCACGGAAGATGCCGGACGTTCTGAACGCCCAGTTGAGGTCTCTACACCCGAAACAATTGAAAAAAATTCACCATATGGTGTTGGCCGATCAGAGATTGAAAGTGTGAGAGATTGTGGAAGCCATAGGCATCTCACAGGGCTTAGTGGTTTCAATTTTAAATGCTCACTTGGGTATGAGAAAGCTTTCTGCAAGATGCGACCAGGACAATGCAAGGGTGCACACAATGCAAGGGTGTGCACATGTGCAGTTTCCATGGCAACAATCCATGAATTGGGTTACAAATTGCTCCCTCATCCGCCCTATTCTCTAGATTTAGCCCCAAGTGACTATTTCTTGTTTCTAAACCTGAAGAAATGGCTCGGCAGAAAGAGATTTGACTCCAACGATGAAATAATCTCACAAACAAAGACCTATTTTGATGACCTCGACAAATCTTATATTTTGGAAGGGATAAAAAATTGGGGAAACGTTGGACAAAGTGTAGAGCTCAAAGGAGTCGACGTTGAAAAATAAAATGATTTTTTATCCAAAAACCTGTGTTTCATTCAAAAAGTCATGGACTTATTGACCTGCCCTCGTAGTAAATAAAATAAAATAAAATAATAAATAAATAAGTGACTTTTGCGAGATCTGCTTTAAGATTCCTTCATCCTTCGTAACAGCTGTGCATAAAAAGCTGACTTGCCAAGGAGGCTTAACATGACATGTACATGCATCAAATAGATAGTTTAGCATTTACTCACCCACTGTATTATCCTGTAAAGGCTGTGCTTTGGCCCGGAGGCAGAAGGAGAAAAGGAGAACCAGAAGCATCCCTCTTTGTCCAGGGCGACTTGTGGTGTCAGAATAATCCTGTTAAGCACACACAATGGATTTGCTGGGATGTGTCTTCAGTCTGAGTGTGGAACCAAGCTCGGAGTGGATCAGAGAAAGACCGGTCAGGATGCTAGGGGTTTATCAGAGGAAAAGGATGAGGGGATACGGAGGGTCATTTGTAGCCTTGACTTTTCAAAAAATTACCCATTTGGTGTATTTTCAAACCCATCCTCCAATTGTTCTCTTGATTTCCAGTGACACCTCTACTATCTAATCTGTAAAGTGTGACCAAGGAAGGGCCACATCCCGTGGAAATGGGGATGGGGAGGAAAGATGGGTCATCTTTATCACCATTTTAATTTTCCTCCATTCTATTTCCTTAAAAGAGGAAAAGGTGACCCGAGAGATTCTTGCTCGGAGGAAACCGCACACGAAGGAACAAAGTTCCAGTCCTGGAGCTTCCAAATTGGAACATAAATGCATGTGGAATGGAGTAGATATGGAATATTGTTCTCTACTTAACCGGGGACCTTGAACTCTTCTGGGGATGCTTTTACCTAATAATAATAATAATAATAATAATAATAATTAAATAAATAAATTTTATTTATAACCCGCCACCATCTCCCCAAAGGGGACTCGGGGCGGCTAACATGAGGCCAAGCCCAAAATAATGCAACATGATTAAACACAGAATAACAAAATTACATCAAATAAATATGAAATAACAAATTAAATAAAGAATATAAAATAACATAAAGAAATCGAACACAAAGGGCGGGCCAAATGTATGAGGTAAAATGTTAAAAGGTTTAAACCCTGGGCGAGACAGGGATAAAAATGCATTCATAAGAAAGGATCCCAAAGGAAGGAGCAGTGGGATTTGGTCTTTATAGGGAATGGGGGAGAAGGACGGTACTTTATTTTATGGTGGTACTTATGTGCCTGGGAGATCACTGCGCTCTGAGGGGCTCAACTTACTAGAGGTGCCCAGCAGACTGGCCACCACCACGCGGCGGAGGCATTCTCTGCAGCCGCTCCATTCTGTGGAACGGCCTCCCCGAGGAGATCCGGGCCATTCGGGCCCTCCTGCCATTCCAGAGCGCGCTAAAAACTTGGCTTTTAGAATGGCATTTGGCCCTTAGCCAATTAGCTGCTATGCTGTGTTTAAGGTCTTACTTGGCTTTGCCACTATTTTTAAATTGAGCCTGCCGCATGTTTACAGGGGGTTAAATTTTTTTTAATGTGTTTTAATGTATTTTAATTGTATTTTTAAATGAATTTTATGTGCTTGCTTCTCTTCTGTAAACCGCTCTGGGCACCAGAGAGAGCGGTATAGCAAATCGAATTAAATAAATAAATAAATAAATTTTGAAGGCCACTGTTAGATGAAAACAACCAGATGGGTTGAGTGGTCACTCTCCGAAGGCACATCGGAAGAGCCAAGTCTTCCTTGAAATCAGCTAGGGTAGGGGCTTGCCTGATCTCCCTAGGTAACGAATTCCAAAAGTGGGGGGCCACAGCAGAGAAGGCCCTCTCCCTCGCTCCCACAAGTTGAGCCTGTGATAGAGGAAGAGGGGTGGTGCTCAACTCCATTTCTAAGCTGAATCATAGTAAAGCGGGTTTGGTACTTTTCCGTGCAAAAAGTACAGTCAGAGAGTGATGCTACATGCGTGTTTAGCTTTGAAATGCGGGTTCCTGTGCCAAGAATCAGACAGGCACTTGCAATATGAGAATAACACTGTGATTGAAGCATTCTAATACACCCTGTGCCTGACTTGAGATAACATAGGCTAGATGGGTGAAAAGCAGTACAGATTGTGCTATGGGAGAACTTAATGCGAATAAAGAAAGCACTGCGCATGACAGAGAGTCTGACCCCCTCTGTTGCTGGCACGGAGCCTGGGAGTCAATGTTTCAACTTAGAGAACATCAGAGACTCAGGATTGATAGCTGTACTGTGGGAAAGAACTAACTTATAAATGACTATTGTTCTCATTCAAAGGTGTGACTTAAAGATGTGATGCTAATGAAAATGCACTGTTTATTGGATTAATGAAATGTCATGAAAGCAACAGTAATCACCAGCCAAGTTAACTTGGTACTTGGAGTTCCATAACTCCTTAATTTGGCTGCTTCATTTGGTGACCCCGACGTGATCTAAAAAGGTATTTAGACGGGTCTGTGGTGAGGAAAAACAAACACGGTCCCGTTGTGGACAGCCCCGCTCCCGGGCTAGTAAGGTGAGGCGACCCAGGAGGGCTGGGAGGGGCCCCGCCTATTTTTGACCACTTTTTGCACTGAGCCGGCCGCCTGGTTCGCCCCAAACGAACGCCTGTGGACCCGGGAGAGACTGCAACTAAAGTTATAGGTGAACTCAAAGCCGAAGGAAGGGGCAGCTGGGAAGCAGCCCCTTGAGAGCCAGCAGGTGTAAAAGTCCGGGGACACAGTAACAAGGTGCCCAGCCGTTGTGGGCTAGCAAACCGGCACAAGCGCGCAGAGAGTCGGAGGCGACGTCAGGTCCGTTCGCCAAGAGCCGACGCAAATCGAGTGGTGACGCGGGAGGCGAGACGCGAGTCCCGGGGTCTTCAGGAGCTGGCAAGTATAGTCTATTTCAAGCACTTTAACACTGAGGGAACACACATTGGGGTTGGGGAGAGCACTGAAGTGGGGTTTGATCTTAGGCAAGAGAAATGGGGAGTGCAGGATCAAAGCAGAAGAAAGAGACCCCTTTGCAATGTGTGTTAGATAACTGGGACAGGTTTTGCCTGTTGGCAGTAGAAGGGAACCCCCAAGAGATGAAATCTTTTGAACTTAGTAATCTGTGCACAGAGGTTTGGCCTTCCGTCCGTGAGATCGGATGGCCAAGCACAGGGACTTGGGATAAGTGTCAGCAACTTGAGGATTATTGTTTTGCAGTCCATCCAAATGACCAGTGGATTTATTCTGCAACATGGGAACGCATGGTCGCTCAAGGGGTTTGGTGGGCTGGCCCAAAGATCCGTGAGAAGAAAGGGTGCTTTGTAAACAGAAAGGTAGAAAGAAAGCCTCCGGTGCTGCCGGCGGAACAAGAAGACCTTCCCCCCTTAAGGAGAAGACAGAGAGAGAGACACATTGCCCCAACCGGAGCGTGGGGAGCCGCCACTGCGCCCCCGTTCTACGCCAGTTTGAGTGCCCCTGTTCGAGCTCCAGCCATGTCCCCCACCCTTGGGACAGGCTCGGCCGTCCAGATGACGTCAACGGCCGTGACGCATTCTGAGGCGGTCCCGGCTGTTCCTACTGCACCAATCCCGTCTGTCCCCGCCTCGCCGCTCCCGGCAAGCCCAGAGTTTCTTCCTGTTCCCGTCGCGCCAATTTCAACTCCAGTAAATCTCCCAATGACTTTCCAATTCGAATTAGGGAGCCAGGCAAATGCGGGTTCAAGCGGGACGTTTCCGTCTGCCAGAGCAGCGTCCCAGCCCGCGCCGGCTCCTCCGTTTCAGACACCAGCAATAGTGACATTCCCTGTTTCCCCTTCAGAAAGGGACCTGTTTTGTGAAGAGCCGCCTGCCTATCAGGCCCCTCTCTCCATGAAGATTGATTACCCCCTGGAGGAAGCAAGAGAGGTAGAGAGAGAAGCGAGATGTCCAACCCCTGGCGCTGGCAGGATGATAGTGCGTCCCCAAAGCAGTGAGGGAGAAGAGGATGAATGCCCCGAAGCAGGGGGGAGGTTGATTGCGCGACCCCCCAAAGTGCAGCAGAGCAGATCTTTTGAATCCATAAGAGCGATAGAGCGCTCGCCGGATTTACACAGAAGGCACAGTGGGAGACGAATGACATCTCCAATGAGAACCAGAAGTAAAACCAGGGGGCAGGAAGCAAGGGAAGAAGAAGAGGTGGAGAGAGGGGCATTAGAATGTCCTATAAGGCAGGTCCCACTACTGGACGTGCATAACAGGGTTCAACAGGCCTATCAGATAGTCCCGTTTTCTTCTTCGGACATTTTTAATTGGAAACATAATACCCCCCCATATTCTGAGCAACCTCGTGCTATGGGGGATCTCCTTGAAGGAATTATGGCTACCCATGATCCCATGTGGTGGGATTGTAAACAGCTGTTAAATGCCCTGTTCACTGCGGCAGAGAGAAGGTGCATCATCAATCAGGCCAGATTGATAGCTCAAGAGGGACATGGGCAGATAGAAGCTGTTGCATTTGGGAGTGCTAGGTTCCCAGTGGAACAAGATTCAGGATGTTGCTAGAAAAATACAGAAGACTTACTCGGCTCCAAGTGATTTTTGGAGTACTTTGCTAAACTGGTTACCGAATTTGCATTGGCTGCGGTCACTTGTGATGGTAATCATAGTGGTGATATGTTCTGTGCTGTCTGCCCATTCTGCTCAAATGTTGTGCTAGGGCAGTGCAGAGTTCTGTAGATACAGTAAAAGGTGTGCATGCTGTCCGAACTGGAGGAACTGGGGTCCCACGGGACTGGAGAGTGGATTGGTCCTCTTAAAAAGGTATTCCAGACATGTGTGTAGGAAAACTCCATGTGATGATTTTCCTACAAGAAAAGAAATTCTGGAATAAAGCGGGTTTGGTACTTTTCCGTGCAAAAAGTACAGTCAGAGAGTGATGCTACATGCGTGTTTAGCTTTGAAATGCGGGTTCCTGTGCCAAGAATCAGACAGGCACTTGCAATATGAGAATAACACTGTGATTGAAGCATTCTAATACACCCTGTGCCTGACTTGAGATAACATAGGCTAGATGGGTGAAAAGCAGTACAGATTGTGCTATGGGAGAACTTAATGCGAATAAAGAAAGCACTGCACATGACAGAGAGTCTGACCCCCTCCGTTGCTGGCACGGAGCCTGGGAGTCAATGTTTCAACTTAGAGAACATCAGAGACTCAGGATTGATAGCTGTACTGTGGGAAAGAACTAACTTATAAATGACTATTGTTCTCATTCAAAGGTGTGACTTAAAGATGTGATGGTAATGAAAATGCACTGTTTATTGGATTAATGAAATGTCATGAAAGCAACAGTAATCACCAGCCAATTATGATTGTTTTTATCCATGAAGAAGGGGTGGGTTTAACTGAAATGACTCCATTGGGGTATAAATGTCTTTGTATGAGAAGTGACGGGGTCTTTTGCCCCTATCTGCAGCCGTGTTCTGCTGGCAAGAGCCCACCAGCTGGTGCCAGAAATAAATCCTTTTGATTTTCACCTATTTCACAGTTGCCGTGCGTTCTTCCTCATCCTTGCGCCCGCACGATCAGGTAGCTTGGTAAAGTTAACTTGGTACTTGGAGTTCCATAACTCCTTAATTTGGCTGCTTCAATAGCATTGTTGTTTATATCCAAAGTGTTTTTTTGTTTAAGTTTCAATAATACTGAATTTTACTTGGTTTTTAACTGTTTCTTCATGTGTCTGGATGTCTTTGACGCCGTCGACACCATCAAGCGTGGCTTCACAGGCAGTTTTCCCCCCAGCTGGGACAGAACGCACTGCTGAGGTCGAAGCAGTCGAGGTGGACAGAACAGCCGAATCAGACAGTTTTTCTCGACAAGGTCGATGGGACAGCCATCGCCATTGTGGTAAAAGGGGCCAAGGATTCCAGATAGAGCCGGAACCAAAGACGATGGGCCCGGTTCTTCCTCAACTGTGCCATCAATGCCTGGCAGTGGCATCAGGAAGCAGAGTCATGAGCCTCGCTGAGGCAGTAAAGATACTCGGAATGCCCGTCCGAGTCCAGGATCTTCCTGGAACACTGCGTGCAGTGTTTAAAATGCGTTGTGGACATAGCCAATCACCAATACTGGAAAGCTTCTATGCCATGCGGGGTTAACTGCCAAAACTTGAAAAAGTCAAACTGGGAAGGTTTCCGTTGCTGCCTGCGCAGGCGCAGTCCCTCCACACGTGTGTATTCACAGATACCACGAAGAAAAAAGTATTTTATGTAGTATTTTAAGGGTGTACCTTGTCACTGATGTATGTAGCACAGTGGGTTAAATCACTAAGCTGCAAAACTTGCTGACCGAAAGGTCAATGGTTCGAATCCGTGGGACGGGGTGAACTCCCATTGTTAGCCCCAGCTTCTGCCAACCTAGCTGTTCGAAAACATGTAAATGTGAGTAGATCAATAGGTTATGCTTCGGAATGGTGCTCCAAGCAGTCATGCTGACCACATGACCTAGGTCAGGGCTGTCCAACTGGCGGCCCGGGGCCCGTATACGGCCCCCAGCCCCTTCCCTACGGCCCCCAAGCTTTTTAATAAAAAATAAAAATTGAAAAGTAAAATAAATAATAAAATTTTAAAAAATACCTACCCCGGGTTCGAAGCAAGTATCGCGAGAATACGAATCCCACGGGATTTCGCTGTCACCGCGAGATCACGCCGGCGTTGACAGCAAAATCCCGTGTGGATTGCGTATTCTCGCGATACTCTTTGGCTACTCTACTACTGGATTGCTGAGGCCCACAGACGCGATTAGGATCTTCTTCGACTCAGTCGGTTGTCGCCTCTCTCGTCGTCCGGGTACTCCTGGATCCTGCGCATTTGGAAAAGGTAGGCCGAAGCAGGGGGCTCCTCAGGGGGCTCCTCATTCCCTCCCCCCATCTCCCCTCATGTATTAAATATAAAATTTAATATATTTAAAGATGAAATAAGGGGAGATGGGATACATTAAAATAAGGGGAGAGGGGAGGATGGAATTAAATATATTTAATATTAAATAAAAATAAGGGGGCCGGGGAGAGGGCGGAGCCGGGGGCGGGGGCAGACCCTACGGCCCCCCAGGTCATCAGTGACCGGAATTCAGGCCCCTGGGCCGGTAGAAGTTGGACAACCCTGACCTAGGTGGCGTCTATGGACAACATTGACTCTTCAGCTTAGAAATGGAGATGAGCACCACCCCCCAGAGTCAGACACAACTGGACTTAATGTCAGGGGGAAATATTTACCTTTACTAATTGGATTTTAATGGTGTATTTCGCATTGTATTTTATAATCTGGTAGTTATGTATTTATTTGTCTGTCCTATATGTGTAAGACATATGGTCTAAACATTGAATAAACTAAATTTGTTGTTAACTCAATTGGTTACCCTCAACTGAAATTAGTTTTTTTTTCTTTTACAGGCAATATCAAGTATTTCTGAAGGTTCAAATGCATCTAGTAATTCAACAGCCTTCCAAATGACTGAAACAAAAGCAATTAAAAACCCCAACAACTTCAGGTGAGAATTCAAAGACGTAGCCATGTTAGTCTGCACTGGTATGCAAAGGGATCTTTTTAGCAACTTTGAGAAGTTACTTGCAGAAGTTTTCATAGACTTCAGTCTATTTCATCAGATATATGGAGTGAAGTGCGTAGGAACAAGTTGTATGTTTGAATAGCAACAGAAATGCAAAACTGGAGGGTGTGACGGGGCGGTGAGCGCCACCTGCATGGAAAACTTTGAGTTTGGAGGCTTGCATTGTTAGAGTGTTAACAGCCTGCATAGCTTGCAAGAGTTTATTTATTTATTTATTTATTTATTTATTTATTGGGGCTTCTTCGCCGCCGACTCCCGGGGGCTGTCACAGAGCCAGTAACAGGTTAAAACATAAAAACAGTTAAAAACAGTTAAAACAATTAAACAGCAAAATGCAATATAACAATTGAGCAGCAGGAGTGTTTGAGTTCTTAAAGTCCTTTTTGCACTGTTTAAACGTGGTTTGCAGCTTGTTAGAGGTTTGGCTGCATTCATTGGTTCTTGGTTTCTGTCTATCATCGTTTAGCAGAGCCCAATTAAGTTTGTTCCGCCCCTTTTTCCCCAGGGATTTCGGGGAGAGTGCCCTTTTGCATTCAGTAGCCAGCAGAACTTATACAGAGAGGATGTGTTGAAAGGTTTGCCAGCCAGGCCTTGGTCGGGCTATCTTCCAGTACTTCTTGTTATGTCTTGGGACTCACACAGTATAGTCAACACACCAGAAGGTTGAGTGCTGCTGAGGAGCCTCAAGCGCCTTCACGCCAGCCAGTTGGCAGCCAGAGGAAGGTTCCCTGCCCTCAATAGGCCATCTGACTGAGGGATTCGATTGTCCTTACTTCGAAGCCACAGAGAAAGAAGATTTGGAGAGCCATCCGGCTGAAGCTTCCAGGACCACATCTACAAAGAGAATCTAATGTAAGACATTTCCTGTTTTGTTTTGGGAAACTAAGTGAAGAACTTGAGTGAATACAACTCCTGTAACTAAGAATAAACCTTTGAGTTAATTTGAGTGTCCGGTTTGGTCCTTGGGAGCCCCAAGCCTCTAAAGCACTGATTCTCAAAGTGGGCGGTACCGCCCCCTAGTGGGTGGTTTGGTGATCCAAGGGGGCAGTGGCAGGCTCAGGGGAATTGGGGGGCAGTGAACCCCTTTAAGGGGGCGGTGAACGATTGGGGGCTCAATTCCATTGTTTGTGGAGTTCAAAATGCTCTTTGATTGTAGGTGAACTATAAATCCCAGCAACTACAACTCCCAAATGAGAATGGCTATTTTCTCAAAACTCCACCAGTGTTAACATTTTGGCATATTGAGTATTTGTGCCAAATTTCATCCAAATCCATAGTTGTTTGGTTTCATATTGCTCTCCAAATGTAGACGAACTACATCTCCCCTAAATCACTGCCAATTCCTCCCAAACCCCTCCAGTATTTTCTGTTGGTCATGTGGGTTCTCTGTGCCAAGTTTGGTCCAATTCTGTAATTTGTAGGGGTCTCAGTGGTCTGTGGAAGTCAAAGTCGAATGGATTGAAGGTACTGCAAATCCCATCATCCGCTGTCCATCCTCCCCCAAACATATTGTTTTTGTAATTAATCACTATGCTTTAATTATGTTCAATATGTAACAATAAAAATATATCCTGCATATTAGATATTTGCATTAGAATTCGTAGGAGTAGCAAAATTATTTATGAAGTAGCAATGAAAATATGGTTGGGGGTCACCACAACATGAGGAACCTTATTTAGGGGTCACGGCATTAGAAAGGTTGAGAACCAATGCATTCATACATATATCTTTCTGTTTAATTGCTATTAATTTTTTTAAAAAAAATAATTTCTAGGGGGGCGGTGAGTAAATTTTTTTCTGGAAAAGGGGCAGAAGGCCAAATAGGTTTGGGAGCCACTGCTCTAAAGGAAGGCAAGAAGCAAACCCCTGGGAAGTTATAATAATAATAATAATAATACTTTATTACTTGTGAGTCGCCCTCCACCAATGGTGCTCCGGGCGACTTACATCCTTTAAAAACACAGATACATCAATTAAAACAGCAGATATGAGCCGTAAAAGGCTCTGCCATCCTTGCCCCTTTTCCAAAGCATTTAGCCCGGGTGTGACGGCACAGTGGGGATGTGATAAGATGTTCCTAGGCACTTTACTCCAAGCATTTGATGAAGCACACTTATGTCTCTAAAAGTGTATGCCACCATACACTATAAGATCTCTTTGCATTCAGGGTATAGTGTCTACTGGATATGGCTATTTCAGAGAAGGCTGCTTTTTCTGCTTGCTTTGCTCCATCCTTGGGCCATTATGGACGGAGTTCAAGATTTTCCATGATGAGGAACCAGAAATTTTGCACATCACAATGAACCCCTTATCTTGCTAACTTCACCTCCCTGCATTATTAGGACTGTGGGTCAGTTAACTAGACCAGTGTTTCCCAACCAGTGTGCCGGGGCACACTAGTGTGCCATGAGCGATCATCAGGTGTGCCATGGAAAATTGGAACCTCCAATACCCTTACTTATTAAAGGAGCGCCGCTACATCACAGTGCAAAATGCACAATGAATCATACATAATCATACGCAAAAAACACATTCAAAGTACCCAATCCTGCTGGAGAAAACCAAAAGTCTTACATAAGGCATGGTCGCCACAGAGAACGGAGGAGTTGTGAACCAGGAAGTAGCGAGTTCACAGAACGCTCCTCTACGGAAAACTCACGATATTTGATGAAATCACGGAAGTGAGTGCAAAAAACAAAGTGTATCCTCACGATGTTATCCAATGTCAGTTCTGGGATCCGCACAATAACACAGTCAGTTTGCAGACAATTTATTTATTTATTTATTTATTCAGTCTTATATTCCGCTCCTCCCTGCAGGCTCACAACATATAAAATAGGCGGCATGTACCAACCATGCGGCCATACAATAAAAACATAAAACACATCGCATCACAAGATACATGATAAAGTACAGAGGCATTTCCTTGAGACCCGAGGTACGAGGTATACTGGGCAGCCATATCTAATTGAAGGCCAGTCTAAAGAGGGCGGTCTTACAAGCCCTTTGAAAGGGTATGAGCTCTGTGATCACTCGGGTGTCATCTGGGAGGGAGTTCCACAGCTGCCACAGAGAAGTGTCTTTGCCTGGTTACGGACAGATGGCAGGAGCGGATTGATGGCACCAGTAACAGATTCTGTTCCTCTGAACGTAGTGATCTTGGGGGAACATACGGGGCAAGGCGGTCCCTCAGGTACACAGGCCCTAGGCAGCTGAAGCAGCACCATAATCATAGCGACAAGGTAGAAAATCACTTAGATAATCACATATATTCAAACCGCCAGAGGCTGAAGGTAGATGTGGTAATGGAATCGAAAGCTGGCATGGGCAAACTTGGACCTTCCAGGTGTTTTGCACTCCAACTCCCACCATTCCTAGCAGCCTCAGGCCCTTTTCCTTTTCCCCCCTCAGCTACTTAAGCAGGAAAGGGCCTCAGGCTGTTAGGTAGGAATGGTGGGAATTGAAGTCCAAAGCACCCAGAGGGCCAAAGTTTTCCCATGACTGACACACCTTTGTGTGTGTCTTTCTGCCATTCCTGCCAGAATATGTTGTGTTCATCGAAACAGGCCCAGGTTTCACACTGAGTGTATAAATACATATAAAAACATATTAACTATATGTATTACTGTGTTTATTTATTTATTTATTTATTTATTTATTTATTATTCGGTTTTATATTCCGCTCCTCCCAGCAGGCTCGGGGCGGATCACAAAATGTAGGTACACAATAAAACAACGATACAGCAATAAACACATCATAAAACATATCATAAAAACATACAATAAAAACTCGGTACGTAACCATGGTAGAACGGTCTACGATTCCTACTGAGCGAGACGGGCCCAGCGGCTTAAAATTACCCAAATGCCAGTCTGAAGAGGGCCGTCTTACATTCCCTTCGGAAAGGGAGGAGTTCAGGGACCACTCGAATGTGGTCCGGGAGCGAGTTCCAGAGTGCTGGAGCCGCCGCAGAGAAAGCTCTGTCTTGTACTGGACAGGTGACAAGAGCGGGACGATGGTATAACCAACAAATTTTGCTCTTCTGAGCGCAGTGATCTCGGGGGAACGTACGGGGTAAGGCGGTCCCTCAGGTACACAGGCCCTAGACCGTGCAAGGCCTTAAAGGTTAAAACCAACACCTTGAAGGCAATCCGGTACTCAATAGGGAGCCAGTGCAGTTGCCGGAGGATGGGAGTAATGTGCTCCCTCACTGGTGCTCCCACCAGCAAGCGAGCCGCGGCATTCTGCACCAGCTTGAGTTTCCGGATTGTCGACAAAGGAAGGCCCACGAGGGGCGTTACAGTAGTCCAATCTCGAGATGACCGTCGCTTGGATCACCGTGGCCAGGTCGGCCCTGGACAGGTAGGGGGGCCAGTCGCCTAGCCTGTCGTAGGTGGAAGAACGACGTCCCACTGACCATGGAGACCTGGGCCTCCATGGTCAGCGAGGAGTCCAATCTAACACCTAAGCTCTTAACCAAGGGTGACGGGCTGAGTTGCTCGCCATCCAGGGTAGGCAACCGGCACCCATCCAGCCCAGGTCGACCAGGCCACAAGATCTCCGTCTTCGACGGGTTCGCCTTCAGCCGGCTGGCACGCAGCCATCCAGTCACGGTTTTGAGGCATTGATGGAAACAATCGGGTACGGTGTCCGGCCTGCCGTCCATTCTCAGCAGGAGCTGGGTGTCATCCGCATACTGATAACACTCCAGACCAAAGTCGCGGGCCAGCTGGGCCAGGGGGCGCATGTAAATGTTAAATAATAAGGGCGAGAGGATGGCCCCCTGGGGGACCCCCACAACTTAATGGGAGCCTCCCGGAGACCTCCTCTCCCCTCTCCTCACGCTGTCCCCGATCCCGGAGAAAGGAGGCCACCCATTTAAGGGCAGTCCCCCTGACTCCGGTCACGGCTAGGCGGTGGGCCAACAGTACATGATCTACGGTATCAAACGCTGCTGTTAGATCTAACAAAACAAGCAGGGCTGACCCACCCTGGTCCAGCTGGCGGCGAAGTTGGTCTGTAATGGCGACAAGCACGGTCTCCGTCCCATGCCCAATACGGAAGCCGGACTGGAAGGGATCGAGTCCAGCTGTGTCTTCTAAGTACTGCTGCAGCTGATCCGCTGCTGCCCTCTCAATTACCTTGCCTAAAAAAGGCAAATTGGACACAGGCCGGTAATTGGAGGGAGCCGAAGGATCTAAATTCGGCTTCTTCAGCAGCGGTCTTACCATTGCCTCTTTCAAACCCCCTGGGAACACTCCTTGCTCAAGGGAGCTGTTGATAATCTTTCCCAGGGGTCTCGTAACCCCTCCCGGCAGGATCTAACAAGCCAGGAGGGGGCACGGATCGAGGGAGCAGGTAGTTGGTCTAGCTGCAGCAAGCAACTTATCGACAGCTGCTGCGTCCAGCAGTTGGAAACGGGTGAAGGTGGGCCCGCCGAGTGGCGGCGGGGTCTCGAGTTCACATACTGTATCAAGAGTGGCTGGGATATCCCGGCGGAGAGTCGAGATCTTGTCGGCGAAAAAGTTCTGGAATGCCTCAGCTGTGGGAGCCAAATCCCTATCATTTGGGACCGTCGAAATTGTGGTCAATGACCGAATTATTTTAAAAAGTTGAGCTGGGCGTGAACTGGCCGACTCTATCAAGGAAGAGTAGTGGACCTTTTTGGCTTCCTTGATAGCACGCTCATAAACATCCTTAGGTGTTAGGGTGTCATTTTGGTTGGTGGTGTGCCCCAGGATTTTGTAAATGTAAAAAATGTGCCGCGGCTCAAAAAAGGTAGAAAATCACTGAACTAGATCAATATAGGTCCTTTTTAACTTGTGGAATTGTGCAATATAATAATTTTATTCGGCCAGCACTTCACACTCTGACTCGGACACCACCTCAGGCCTGTTGACTTGTAAATGTCTTTTTTACTTTTAATGTTTTGACTGTTTGCTATTATTAGATCTAAACATGTTCTAAATGTTTGATTTATATATTTATGTAATTTTTATTTTTAGTTGTTCTATAAGTACACCTGATGTTGTTTATTTTATTGTTTATGATTTTATCTGTTTGTTATGTTATGCTGGTATTGAATGTTTACCAATTTTCCGTTGTGAACCGCCCTGAGTCCCCTCCGGGAGATATGATGGTATAGAAATAAAGATGATGATGATGATTATTGACACTGCCTCCCTACTTTTGGGAGCATATTCCTCAGTGCTTTTAAACTTCCCAAAAAGTTGATGAACAACATTAACGAAAATCAGATAAAGAACCAGAGCTGGCGTGATAGTTAGGTGCTGGCCCTAACTTGGTAGTCAGAAATTGGGCAGTTAAAGTATGTTGCACTGAACAGTGCAGCAAAAATACAATGTAATGACCAGAACTAAAATGTTGTCCCTTTGACACACCGTGCCAAATGAAACTTAGCTATATGTTATAAAATCCATGGGAGAAATCCAGGAACTTGTTCTAATGGGTTCTAGATTCATCCTAAACCTTGCCCCATCTTAACATTTGCCACATGAAGCAGAGGACACACTGCTACATAATAGAAGCCAAATAGTAAATACCAATATATAGCAGGCACAAATGAAAAACTGATGCTCTTACTGCTGGGTTATTAAAGGGAATTGCTGGTTTTGGTGCTTCTGAAATATAAACTGCCACCGAAGGTTGACAATACAGCCAGTCAAGGGAAGTGATGTGCTGTCTATTTACAAGCTGATGTACTTCACCATTCGGGATCAAATAAAAAAGTGACAAGTTTCAGCTTCCCATTTCTGATGTGAAATACAATGACATATAAGAAAGATATTTCCGGGCCATTTCTTTTTCATTTGGACATCACTTGCTCCCTCTGTGGTTGATCAATGGGAATCCATTAGAACCAGATGATCACCATGGCCTCTTGTTTATGTCTGTCTGCACTGAAGACGGAAAGTGGTGCAAAGCCATTACCCTTAATCATATGTTGTTTGCTTACACAAGACTGTAGAGTTTCCAGCCTCCAATGACTTGTCTTTCTGTATTAAGGATTAATGTTTGAAATGCTTCTGTATGAGCAGAGATGTAGAGTATATTGCAGGGGGAAAATCCTGCAAGAAATTTCCTGTCTCCACAGTGACACTTTCTAACTTGTAATTCACTCTGTACTATATGAGTCTACACTCAGAAGAAGGCAAGTGCAAACTACCTCTGAACAAAGCTTGCAAGACAAACCCATTGACAGGTTCTTCTTAAGTCAGAAACAACTTGAAGGCGCACAACAAAAGCGGCAAAATGTATTAAAATGTACGGTTCTGTTGCACCTCAGACCTTGAACAGCCCCCTAGATCACACACACACAGGCAAATGCAATAAATGTAATTTTATTTAGAATAAGAAATAGTCCAAAAGTAAATCCAAAAATAGTCTCAAGAACTGGCGAGTCAAACCAACTGGCACCAAGGTAATCTCAAGAGTTGGCAAGTCAAACCGGCTTGCATCCAAGCAGAACAAGAGTACGAAGACAAGGCAGACCGCTCCTGCGGTCGAACGTGAACTTAGAATCCTGAATCTTGATCCTTTCCAAACCGAATGTAGCTTCAGGTCTGGCTAGCATCCCCTGGGCACAAGCTAATAAAGAGAGCTAGTTTCGATGTGCCCATCGCACCCCCTTCCTCAAACTCCAGGTTTTCCTAGAATCCCTGATACTAGCCCTTCGGCCAAATTCCATCTCATTAGCAGGCCCAGGTGAGAGACTTGATCCTCCCTAACTTCGGAATGTCTGCCCGGCGAGGGAGTATAGATATTTTCGTGGGAATCAAGGTCACTGGGCATCTCACTGTCTACTTCAGAACTCGCTTCCATGGAGTCATCAATATTTTCATTTTCAGTCCCATATCCATGTAACCATTCGTCATCCCATGCTAATTCTTTATCAGCAGTTTCATATCCATCTGGCCAAACATCCTCCCCGATCTGGCCCTGGTCAACTGGACCCCCGTGGTCAACTGGGCCCCCCGGTGCCTGTCTCTGACCACTAGGCTGACTAGGTTGGAACACCACAGGTTCTGGTCCAGTTCACCTGTCTGAACATATCTCCTGCTATGAACCATCATGTAGCTTAAGATCTTCAGGAGAGGCCCTGCTCTCGATCCCGCCACTCTCACAAATGCGGTTGGTGGAGAGAGACAGGGCCTTCTCAGCAGTGGTCCCCCATCTGTGGAACTCCCTTCCTAAGGACATCAGGTTGGCCATCTCCCTCCTGCCCTTTAGGAGACAACTAAAGAACTGGTTGTGGGCCCAGGCATTTGACTAAAGGTATTGATCATTGGGTTATGGCAGCTGGACTTGTATGTTATGACGTGAATATATTGGAATTATTTGGCTGGACTCTGGTTTAGCGGTATCTTAATTTGAATACTAATTAATTTTTAAGACTTACTAGATTTTCGGAGAGTGTGCAAGACTTATCTGTTTAGGCAGGCCTTCCCACCTGGCTAATCAGTTTTATGTTTTACTGTTTTTAACTGTTTTATTGTGTCACTCATGTCTGATGTAAACCATTCCGAGCCTCCGGGGAGTGGCGACCAATAAATGTGAAATAGAAATAATGTTTTATTGTATCAACTGTTTTTACTGAATGTATTTTGTATAGCATCATTGATGCACATGTGAAGCTGCCCTGAGTCCCCTTGTGAGAGAAGGACGGGGTAGAAATGATGATGATGATAATAATAATAATACTGATGCACAATAGAACTGCTATAGCTTCACCAGCTTAGAAAGTTACTAAGTTTAGACATTTTTCACTATTTTTTTCCACTATCCCTGACTCTTACTGCTCCCAACATGCCTCCAGGGGCACATCCAAGGCATGCCGTTGCCCAGCGCTGCTAGGAGTTGGCGTCTGGAGGCTCAAGGAATGGTCTCCGGATGACTCCTAGCAGCGCTGGGCGACGGCATGCCTTGGATGTGCTCCCAGAGGCATGCTGGGATCAGTAGTTCCCAGACTCCTACTGTTCCTAGCATGCCTCTGGAAGCACATCCAAGGCATACTATCGCTATCCGGAGGCACTTCCTTGGGCCTACGCAAGCCTTCGGAGGAGGTCAGCGGCGAGGGCGGAGGAGGTCCTTGAATGGAAAGCGGAGGGGGCCGCCAGTCTCCATGGCAATGTGGGCTGCTACTCCTCCTCGTCGTGCCCTCCCTCCACCCTCCTCTACCCTCCTTCCTCAAGCTGCACCACTAAGGGCATTTTTTTTCTTTAACTTATTATTTTAATTTATACCCAGTGTACTAGACCAGTGTTTCCCAACCGCTGATCCGTGGCACACTAGTGTTCCGTGAGCGAACACCTTGTGTGCCGCAGGAAAACCTCTCCCCCCCTTTCTTCCCCCTCCTGCCGAACTCCTGCTGCTTGGAGGAAAAGAAGGAGGAAGGGCCTGGCGGCAGCAAAAGCAAACAAAAGGGGGGCGGGGCGCCTCCTCCTTCGGCTGTTTCCCCAGCCAGCCAGCCTCCAATTGAGGGAGGGCGGGGAACAGAGGCAGAAGTGGAAGTGTACTTGTCTGGGCGTATGCACACTAGGTCCCTGAAGGAAGCGAAGGAGCCAGCTGCTTCCGGAGGCGCCCCGGCTTAGCCCTGTTGCATCCCAGGTGAGGCCCCAGGGCGCCCTTCCCCTCGGCCTGCCCCCCCCCCAAAGCCCCTCGGGGAGGAAGGGCCCCAAAGGGGAGAAGGGGCCTTCCTTCATGGGGGAAAAGGGTCGGGGTCTGGCAGGAGGACCCTCGGAGGAAGGAAAGGCAGGTGGGATTCCGTGAGGGACTTCCTTGCCAGCCTTCCTCCCAAATGTCGAGGTCTATTTTTCCCAAACTCCATCTGTGTTCACATTTGGGCATTTTGAGTATTCATGCCAAGTTTGGTTCAATTCCATTGTTGCAAGAGTTCAGGATGCTCTTTGTTTGTGTGTTAATTATAAATCCCAGAAACTGTAACTTCCAAATGGCAAGGTCTATTTCCCCTGAACTCCATCTGTGTTCACATTTGGGCATATTGAGTATTCATGCCAAGTTTGGTTCTCTTTCCAGCCCGCTTCCCTGAGGACCGGGTATGTTTTCCCTGAGGACCGGGTGACTGCAATAAAAACTAAACACACAGAGAGACTGACAGCTGTTGAGCAAGACCTTCGTGTGTGTATTTCTGCCATTCCTGCCAGGATATCTATGTTGTGTTCACCGAAACAGGCCCAGGTTGCACACTGAGTGTATAAATACATTTAAAAACATAAACTATATGTATGACTGTGTTAGAGTGTCATTTTGTGTCATTTTGGTTGGTGGTGTGCCCCAGGATTTTGTCAACGTAAAAAGTGTGCCACGGCTCAAAAAAAGTTGGGAAACACTGTACTAGACGACCCCCAACTTTTCATAAGATTTTCCAGGCATAAAAAGTCATCTAGTATGCCAGAATATACGGTAATTTTCCTTTAAATGTAACAAAAAAGGATTTATTTTAGTCTCAAAGGAGTACCCCCATTACAAGTAATTCCAAGCACTGAATTTCTGTGCACACTTTCGGAAGAAATAGGGTCATTTGCTGGAGTGAATCCTCCTAGTGTGATTGGAAAAAGTTTGCAAATCCTGTTTTGACTCACCAATTTGACGGGAAACCGTAGAGTGCATTCATTTTCTGTAATCTTTTCTACCAAATATAGTCTCTCGACAAAATGCAGGACATGGGAAGAAGAAAAATAACACTTATCACAGATGACGTGAAATTGCCACTCATGGCAAGTCCTGGCCTGCAGTTCACTGGAGGTTGCACAGTCCAGATAAGCTTGGACATGCTTCTAAGATTGATGGCGGGGGGTCAAGGAACTAGGAAGGTCACATTTTGGTAAACAAGTGACACTAGGAATCCATGAGTTTGTATCATGCTCCATGAAATGTTAAATCAACAACAAACAAACAAACAAAACTGCTTGGCTTTGACAGCATTACTACTGGAATAAAATGCAGTCAGGAAAGATAAAAATAATTCAACACAAAAGTGCAAAAATAGACAAAATAAACATTTTGGAGAAAGGGGAGAACCCATGGGCTAATAAAATCCAAATATCTCAATGCTCCATCCTTATATTTTGCAATGTAAGGTTGGCCTCACACACCACACTACTCATTTATTTGCTGTCTATTATTTCAACATACTTATTTTAGCAAGGTTTGATGACATACAGATACAGTATGTCAGAGCAAGGACGGATGGGGTTGTAAAAAACCCAATGTTAAGAAATGTATTGGAAATTTGGAATAGATACAGGAAAGTATAAATGTCAGAAAGTTAAACATTAACACCAATAATAATGGATAAGAAATTTCCACAAAAAAAAATTAAAAAATATATGTTGGACAAGAAACTAAAAGAAAAGAATATAGATAAAATTGGAGATTGGATAAAAGCAGATATGAAGAAAGAAAATATACTAAAAGAGTTTAGAGATATTAAGGAAGGAAAAATAAGAAACTTAAGAGAAGTGGTCCCATCGCTTACAGTTAGAGCAATGGTTTAAGAACTGGATAAGAAAAAATGGGGAAGGAGACAAACCTACACAATTTGAACAAATGATAGAAAAGGAAGGAGCCACAGGAGAATACCATAAGATGAAAGGAATAACTAGTAAAATATATAAGATAATAATAGAGATTAAGGAAGGAAAAATAAGAAATGCAATATTAAGAGAAGAATGGGAGGAAGATTTAGGGATTAAGATAAGGGAAGTGGATTGGATACAGTTATGGGATCAAAGACATTTAAGGAACTTATCAATAAGGGTTAAAGAAAATTATTATAAATTGGTATGGAAATGGTACATAACACCAGTAAAAATAGCAAATATTAATTAAACTGTTATAAAAAAACTGTTGGAGAGGTTGCCAAGAGGTGGGTACATATATACATATGTGGTGGGAATGTAAATATGTAAATGAATTCTGGGGGAAGGTATTTAGAGAAATAGAAGTCATAATGGATATGAAGATGGAAAAAGTGCAAGTATTGTTAAGAATTTAGGGAATTTATATATTGTTAAGAATTTAGGGAAAACAGAGAAGGACGTAATAAATAATGTTAACTGCAGCAAGGTTGTTGATAGCAAGGAACTGGAAAGACAAGATAAATATACGAATTGAAGAATGGTATAAAGAACTATGGAAATTAGCAATAAATGATAAATTGACATGTAGGTTAAAAGTTAGATAGGGAGTACGGAAGGTAAATGACTTTGATGAAGTCTGGGGTAAATTTATCGAGAATGGTTTAAAAGAAGTAGATGGGAAGTTACCTCCACAAGAAGAAATGAGATTTTGGAAGGAGAAGGCTAATTGAAGTGGCTCGGAAGGGGGACATGGGGGACACAGAGGTGAATATGATAAGATATAAGATATATATGCATATATAGTTGATGTAATGAATTAAGTGTGAAATACAAAAGTATGGAATGTTTTGATGTATGTATGCAACTTAAGAGAATCAATGTACTTAAGAAAATGTATTAAAATTATTAATAAAAAAAAAGGATGGATGGGGTTAGCATATGCCAAAAACAGTGTGACCAATTAAAGACAAAAAAATAACCAAATGAAAGAAGAGAGAAAGTTAATACCAATATGAGGAATCACATTAATAAGGCCGAATAAGGGAGGAATCTTGATCGACTGCCACGTGGTCCTGTTACGGGTGAAAAAAACATGATGGCTGGGTCCTTGTTGTTATGGCCATCCGACCAAGCCAAGCAAGCCGGATTGGTCTAAGGGAAGTGACCACTCTGAATTCATGTGTAAGGCTATGAACCATATTTTTGGCAGTCCATGATATCTAAAGAAATCTACTCTAGCACCACCGGTCAGATGAAAATATTCCTTTCCTATCATTTGTTTTTCACTGTTCAACTACACAGCCACAATGGAAATCAGAAAATACAACGGCATACACAAGGCTGACTTTAGTTTTCATTTTTTCAATGATACTTTCCTTAACAAAAGCAATCAGTCCAAAACAACTTTACTATGGATGAAAAGGCCAAAACTGGCTCCTAGACAGGGATGTTATTATGCTGCCTCATCGTTTCTTTATTTTTGCATTTTAATGTTAAAGAAGGAAACATCCATTCTCGAATCTTCTCTGCATTTCATTTCAGGACAATCGGCTGCTATTCCAGGCCCAGTTCCATAATCTGCTGAGAAAAAGAAAGGATTTGCCTGGTGATGTAAACCAAAATGTTATTGTCTGTTGCAACCAGAGAGTAAATTAAGATGGGTAGAAAGGTACTGCTGTTCCGAAAGAGTTGTAGCAACCTTTAATAGACTACCTGCCTCAATTCTAGTCTCACACAGGTGCTTTAAATCAATGAAGTGGAATAAGAAAATCTCCCAGCACTCAATACCTTGAGATTAAAGCCAAGAAACTAAATATACTGTTCGTTCCAATTTAGGCAAGCAGTCAGGTAAAGAAAGCACTTTGCAGTCCTTTGAAGTAACGGGACCCTCACAGGCAATTTAGCTTCAGCTGAAAGCTTTAAACCTTTCCTACCACCTGAATTTCATCTCCAGCTGTGCTGTTAAAAAACTGCCATGCTTTTCTAGACTTCTGTTCCAAGCCAATTTTGGATTCAGTGGGCTTTTAAAAAGACCAACTTAATGAATGGATATGGACAGTAACTATAATCTATGCACTAGGCCTGGTTAGGTTTTTTGTATCTTGATCAAATTCGTATTAAATTCGATTCTAAATTACTTTTGAAGCGTTTCTGAAGCGCTTTAAGCAACCTGGAAGTAAATTACCAAATTTGAAGCCACCGCCACCATTTTCAGAAAGGAAACGCCATTTTTGGAAAGGGTTTTCCCTTCCTTGGTCTTCCCTTCTGTGTGGATTTCTTCCCTCCGCCTGAGAACTGGATCAGAAGCCACCTTAAATGGCCACATTCAGATCTGGATCTGAACGGCCTCGCGGGGGAAGGAAAGCCACGTCCAAAGCGGCTGCTTAACTGGTTTTAGACGCGGTTTTCCTTCCTGACGCCGGGGGACGGGGACGGGGGACGATTGTTTCCAAAGCAGCTGCTTAACCCACTTTGGACGCGGTTTTCCTTTGTGATGCGGGGGAGGGGACCGCGTCCAAAGCGGCTGCTTAACCCGTTTTAGACGTGGTTTTCCTTCATGATGCCGGGGGGCTTAGCGGCTGCTTAACCCGCTTTAGACGCGGTTTTCCTTCCTGACGGGGGGGGAGGGAACCGCGTCCAAAGTGGCTGCTTAACCCACTTTGGACGCGGTTTTCCTTCGTGACGTGTGTGTGTGTGTGGGGGGTGGAAGCCGCGTCCAAAGCGGCTGCTTAATCCGCTTTGGGTGCAGTTTTCCTTCCTGACGTTGGGGGGGGGGGGGACGAAAGCCTTGTACAAACAGGAAGGAAAGCCGCATCCAAACTGGGTTAAACACCCAGTTTGGATGAGGCCATTAACTAACCATTCCCGAAATTTCCAAAATTTTGGGAATTTTGAAGCATTTTCCCAGAAAATTTCGGAAGTCATTAAAAATTCGAAGCGCCAGCGCCCACTACATCCAAAGCATGTTTTGAACCACTTTTTGGTTGGATCAACCAGCCCTACTATGCACCCCAGCAATCTGTATATGTAAGCTTCAGCAAGGGGTGTCTAGTAAAGCAAGCTCACTCCAAACGTGGTTGAAGGAAAGAATGATTTAATAGGTCCTTAATCCAAAGTAGGCAAAGATAGACTAAAGGTTTCCCACGCGAGGTTCTCTTCAAAAGCCCTCCCTGGCCCGCCCCCCTGCTGTGCCCCTCCTTCCTCAGGGATGACCATCCGGCTCTCCGCATATCAAAGTTCAGGAAAAGGGTCCTGGCACTTCAAAGGGCGGTTGCTGACAGTATATAGAGGTCTTAGCCCTTCTTTTCTCAATGCAGTCTGCACTCTCTGCCTTACCAATGGCCAGATGTTTGCACAGGTTGAGTCTCCTTTATTTGAAAAACCAAAATATTAAAAGAATCTGAAACTTTTGGTCACCAGTGACCCATTTCCACTAGGAGGTACAAAATTTTGTTTTTAATTAGTAAGTTGTATCTAATTTGTTTGTATCTGAACAGTTCTGGCCCAGTTTACCTGTCTGAATGTATCTCCCGCTATGATCCACCTAGGGCCCTAAGATCATCCAGGGAGACCCTGCTCGTTGTCCCCCCATTGTCGCAATCGCACCTGGTGGGGACAAGGGACAGGGCCTTCTCTGTGGTGGCCCCTCGGCTATGGAACTCCCTCCCAAGTGAAATTAGATCTGCTGCATCCCTCTTGACCTTTCGGAAACAAGTAAAATCCTGGCTATGGGATCAGGCCTTTGTAGATTAGGTTTCACATATTTGTTTAGTCCTTGAGGACTTTGTGTTTTTGCTGTAACACCGGCTCTTGGGTTTAGAAATGGAGATGAGCACCATAACTGAGAGTTGGATGCGACTAGACTTAACGTCAAGGGGAAACATTTACCTTTATTTAGAACTAGCCGTCCCCTGCCACACGTTGCTGTGGCCCAGTCTAGTGATCTGGAAAATAAAGTAATGAGAAAGTGTTGGTTTCTAATATATGTAATTTCTTTATGCTTGTGGCTAAACAGTCTTTCTTGCTGTTTCTTTGTCAGTGTTGATGTCGAGATTGTCTGGTTTGCCTATTATGGGACATAATTGTCCTTCTTTGGGGGTCCCTTTTAAATCTATGATCTCTCTGTGTGTGAATCATATCTATCTATAGATTTTTGCTGGATATCTCTTTGCTGGATATCTCTGATTGTGTTTTCTTGTCCTGGTGAAGGGAGTAGGACTGGATGGCCCTTAATATTTTCTGTTGGTCATGGGGGTTCTGTGTGGCAAGTTTGCCCCAATTCTGTCATCGGTGGAGTTCTGAATGCTCTTTGATTGTAGGTGTACTACAACTCCCAATGTCAAGGTCTAATTCCTCCAAACTCCATCTCTGTTCATATTTGGGCATATGGAATATTTGTGCCAAGTTTGGTCCAGATCCATCATTGTTTGAGTCTACAGTGCTCTCTTGATGTAGGTGAACTGCAATTCCCAAACTCAAGGTCAATGCTCACCAAACCCTTCTAGTGTTTTCTGTTGGTCATGGTCCTGTGTGCCACATTTGGTTCAATTCCATCATTGGTGGGGTTCAGAATGCTCTTTGATTGTAGGTGAACTATAAATCCCAGCAACTACAACTCCCAAATGACAAAATCTTTTTTTTTCAGTGATAGTCACTCCTTGGGTTAGTAGGTGTCTTCTGGTCGCAAGTGCTGAACCTGACTCAGCACATAGAAGATGGCTTTGAAAGGCAGCGGTTCACAGGAGCTGTCTTCATAGACCTGTCAGTGACTTACGACAGCCTCCTTTTGAGAAAAATGTATATCACAAAGGATTATCACCTCACCCGCTTCATAGGAAAGCTGCTCCAAAACAGGAGCTTTTTTGTTGAGTTCCAGGGCCAAAGAAGCAGATGACGAAAACAGAAGAACAGCCTGCCTCAGAGGAGTGTGCTTGCTCCATCAATGTTCAACATTTACATTTACACAAATGACCAGCCATTGTCAGAAGGGACAGAGAGTTTCATCTATGCTGACGATCGTGCCAATACCGCTCATGCAGGGAGCTCTGAGATGGTTGAACAGAAGCTCTCCGAAGCCCTAGGTGCTCTTACTGCCTATTACAGGTAAAACCAGCTGATTCCTAACCCATCTAAAACACAGACATGTGCTTTTCATCTTAAGAACAGACAAGCTTCCCGAGCTCTGAGGATGACCTGGGAAGGAATCCCACTGGAGCAGGGGTAGGGAACCTACGGCTCGGGAGCCAGATGTGGCTCTTTTAATTATTGCATCTGGCTCTCCAGAGCAGCCCGGGCCTTGGTTTCCCAACATGCAGCAGGGAGGAGTGACGCATTCTCTATTCTCCCTCTTCCTTCCTTCCTCTTCCTTCCTTTCTCCCCATCACCGTTTCCTTTTCCTTCTCTCCTTCCTTTTCCCTCCCTCCCTCTCCCCTTCCTTCTTTCCTCCGTTCTCCCTCCCTCCCTCCCTGCCTCTTCTATTCTTTCCCCCAAAGTCTTCCTTTCCTTCTCCTTCCTTTCTTTTCACTTCCCTTTCTCCCCTTCTTTCTTTTCTTCTTTTCCCTTCATTATTTTACTTTTTCCTCACTCCCTTTCCTTTCTTTTCCCCACCCTTCCCGTTTCCTTCTTTCTTTTCCCCTCCTGTTTTTCTTTTCTTCCTTTTCCATAGTTTGTTCTTCTTTTCTTTTCTCTCCCCCTTTCTCCTTTATTTCCTCTGTCTTTCTTTCTTTCTTTCTTTCTTTCTTTCCCCCTTCCTTCCGTTTTCTCTTCCTTCCCAGAGTCCTGAGCATGCCGTTTGCAGAGCCAGGTCTGAAGTGTCCCGTCATTCTGCCGGGGGAATCCTTTTCTCATAGTATGTACAGATATACTCACATTTAGTTGAATTCAATCTCTCTCTCTCTCTCTCTCTCTCTCTCTCTCTCTCTCTCTATTATATATATATATATATATATATATAATATGGCTCTCACTGAAATAAATTTCAAAATATTTTGCTTTCATGGCTCTCTGAGTCAAAAAGGTTCGCAACCCCTGCACTGGATCATTGCAGCACACCCAAATACCTGGGAGTTACCCTGGACTGTTCTCTGACCTGAATATCAAGCAAAAAGAGGGTGCTAGAAACAGTATCATACTAAAGCTGACTGGCACAACCTGGGGATCACAACCAGATACAGTGAAGACATCTGACCTTGCGCTATGCTACTCTGCTGCTGAGTATGCATGCCCAGTGTGGAACACATCTCACCACGCTAATGAGACATGCCGCATTATCACGGGGGGTCTGTGCCCTACACCACTGGAGAAATTACACTGTTCAGCTGGCATTGCACCACCTGACATCCACCGGGATGTAGCAAGCAATAGTGAAAGGACCAAGGCAGTGACATCTCCAGCCCATCCCCTGTTTGGGCATCAGCCAGCACGGCAATGACTTAAATCAAGAAATAGTTTTCTAAGATCTACAGAGACACTCGCTGGAACACCTCAGCAAGCGAGAGTCCAAAAGTGGCAGGCTAAAAGCCAGAACCTCAATCAATGGCGGATACCAAATGAGAGACTCCCTCCTGGGCACACAGAAAACTGGGCGACTTGAAAGGCGCTGAACAGACTGCGCTCTGGCACCACGAGATGCAGAGCCAACCTTAAGAAATGGGGCTACAAGGTGGAATCCACGACATGCGAGTGTGGAGAAGAGCAAACCACAGACCATCTACTACAATGCAACCTGAGCCCTGCCACATGCATAATGGAGGACCTTCTTATGGCAACACCAGAGGCGCTCCAAGTGGCCAGCTACTGGTCAAAGGACATTTAATAGAATACCAAGACTGCAAACTTTGTGTTTTGTTTGTTTTTAATGCAATACAACTGTTTGGTTTGCTCCTGGCATGATAAATAAAGTGGTTTCTGCAAAGGCAAATCATGGTTTCTGCAAAGGCAAATCATGTCTTACTAACTTGTTAGAATTCTTTGAGGGTGTAAATAAACACATAGATAAAGGGGACCCAATTGATATTGTTTACCTTGACTTTCAAAAGGCTTTTGACAAAGTCCCTCACCAAAGGCTCCTAAATAAGCTCTTCAGCCATGGAATCAGAGGACAGGTCTTGTCCTGGATTGGAACCTGGCTAAACTGTAGGAAACAAAGGGTGGTAATAAACGGACATTTCTCTGGGTGGAAAGAGGTGAGAAGTGGCGTACCCCAAGGTTCAGTTTTGGGTCCGTTACTTTTTAATTTATTCATTAATGATCTGGATGTAGGAGTGAATTCTGAGGTAGCAAAGTTTGCAGACGACACTAAATTGTTCAGGGTAGTTAAAAATGAAACTGACTGTAAAGAGCTCCAGAAAGATCTCTCGAAATTGAGTGAATGGGCAACAAAGTGGCAAATGCATTTTAACCTAAACAAGTGTAAAGTCATGCACATCGGGGCAAAGAACCCCAAATACACTTATCAACTGATGGGATCAAAGCTTTCTGAGACAAACCAGGAAAGGGATCTTGGTGGACAGCTCAATGAAGATGTCAACCCAGTGCGCAGCAGCAGTGAAAAAAGCAAATTCTATGCTTGGCATGATCAGGAAGGGAATCGAAAATAGGTCAGCCAATGTTGTATTACCTCTCTACAAATCTATGGTAAGGCCACATTTGGAGTACTGTGTACAATTCTGGTCTCCGCACCTTAAGAAGGATATAACGGAACTGGAAAAGGTACAGAAAAGGGCAACAAGAATGATCCAAGGGATGGAGCGGCTCCCTTATGAAACCAGGTTGCAACGCCTTGGTCTTTTCAGCCTTGAAAGACGGCGTTTAAGAGGTGACTTGATCGAAGTGTATAAAATCATGCATGGGATAGAAAAGGTGAATAAAGAAAAACTATTTTCTTTGTCACAAAACACTAGGACTAGAGGGCACTCCCTGAAGCTCCAAGGTAGGAAAATTAGGACTAATAAAGGGAAATATTTCTTCACCCAGAGGGTCACTGGGTTATGGAACTCACTTCCAGAGGAGGTTGTGACAGCTGTCAGCCTGGACAACTTCAAGGCAGGATTAGACAGATTCATGGATACCAAGTGTATCGGTAGTTACTGAAAAGGACATTCAAGTGCCACCTCGGAGTTAGTTGAGGTAGGCAGGATATCCCTGGGTACTGGTTGTGGGGGGTCGGGAGCAGGTTAGGGTTTTGCCCTCCCTTCTGCTCGAGAACTGGTGGGCCACTGTGTGATACAGAATGCTGGACTAGATGGGCTGAGGTCCGATTCAGCATGGCTCTTCTTATGTTCTTATGTAGGTGTCTTGTGGCCAAATTTGGCGGCAATTCATCCAGTGGTTTTTGAGTCATGTTATTCCCACAAACGAACATTACATTTTTATTTCTATAGATGTTTATTATATAAATGTTTATTTATATAGATGTTATTTATATAGAAGGACTGGGTTGTGGCGCAGCTGGTTGGGAGTCAGCTGCATTAAAATCACTACTGACTGAGAGGTCATGAGTTCAAAGCCAGCCCAGGTTGGAGTGAGCTTCCGGCCATTTGTCTAGCTTGCTGTTGACCTTTGCAGCCCGAAAGACAGTTGCATCTGTCAAGTAGGAAATGTAGGTACCGCTTATGCGGGGAGGCTCATTTAACTAATTTACAACGCCATTAAAAAAACCTCTCCAACAGTGTGCAAAGAATGAGGAAGTATTCTGTAATACTAACAAAAAACATGTAAAAAGACCTTCAAATTATTTCTGGGTTCAGCATTTGTTCAAAGATTAAATATTTGGGCATTTGGCTGACAGCCAAAAACTCCCAACTGTTGAAGAATAACTTTGAAGAGACGTGGAAAAATATCAAGAAAGAGATGGCAAACTGGAAATTCCTCCAACTTTCCCTCCTAGGGAGGATTGCATTAATTAAAACAAACGTACTTCCAAAGCTTCTATATCTCTTTCAGAACATCCCCATTATTAGGAACAAGAGCCTCTTTAAAGCCTGGAAAACGGAAATAACCAAATTCGTTTGGGAGGGCAAAAGACCGAGGATCAACTATAAAATCATGACAGACAAAAAAACCAGAGGAGGCTTCGGTCTGCCAGACCTAACCCTTTATTTCGAAGCCTGCGCCCTTACATGGGCAAAAGAGTGGATCTCTTTAAAGAATGAAAACCTTCTAACTTTAGAAGGCTTCGATCTCCGGGTAGGCTGGCATGCCTACCTGTGGTACGGAAAGATGAAAATTGAAAAGAACTTTGGGAACCACTTTGTTAGAGCGGCATTGATACGGGTCTGGAATAAATACACCAGACACTTCTACACGAAAACTCCCCTCTGGGTATCACCTATGGAGGCAGACCATCGGAGGCTCCAGGGATGGTCTATATGGCCAACATACAAATCCTTACTGAACAAAAATAATGGGAATTTAGAATTAAAACCCCTAGAGGAAATAAAATATTTTTCAGGAAATATAAACTGGCTACAATATATTCAATTACGAAAGACATACAATCAGGACAAAAAAATAGGCTTCCATGAGGAAGAAGACTTCTGGGACAAAATAATTAAATCAGAGAGAAAAAACATAACAAATATATACAATAAACTACTGGAATGGGCAACGGAGACGGAGGGTGTCAAAAACTGTATGATCTTATGGGCTAAAAACCTGGGCAGACAAATTAAACTACAGGAATGGCAATTAATATGGAACAAAAAAATAAGATACACATACGCGACGGAGCTAAAAGAAAACTGGCTCAAAATGTTCCATAGGTGGCACATTACACCAAAAAAAATCAACATCATGTATAAGAACAATCAACAAAAATGTTGGAAATGCCAAGCGCATGTGGGCAGCTACTTCCACATGTGGTGGACGTGCCCCGTAACAAGCCAATTCTGGAGAAACATACACAAGATCACCCAAAAAATGCTGAAACTAAACTTCCCGATGAAACCCGAATACTATCTCCTGGGTCTAACCGATAAAGACAAGAAGATGGATGGAAATAGAGACATACTCTTTACCTATATGACCACCGCGGCAAGAATAGCATTCGCGAGACTGTGGAAATCAGGAAAAATTCCCCAAACAGAGGATTGGGTTCAGAAACTACATGACATAAAGGACATGGACACCCTAACCTACCTCCTGAAGAAAAATACAGGAACACCAAGGAAAAAAACTGACTGGAGTCTAATAGAGACATACAAAGACAATTGAATTTGTTTAAAAACTAAAACAATATGGTAAAACGGCAGACCGCCGGGATACCAAACAAGTCTAATAAAGGAAAATATAACACTGAATTACTAAGAAGAACCACAAACCACCATAAGGCTGAATGGAAGTCAAAATGTTTTTCATGTATCGTCAGGCCCCCTCCCCTCTCCCCCTCTCTTATCCCCCTTTTCCTCTCCCCCATCTCACCCCCTCTCCCCACCCCCTCTTCCCTGAGTGTTGCCTACTGTTAAGGTCAGTCCATGTACATTGTGTAGTGTTTGTCTTACTGTTTATTTGCCAAAAACTCAATAAAAAATATTAAAAAAAAAAAAAGAATGAGGAAGTACTCCATCGGTGTCACAAGTGGATGGTGAAGCGATAGCTCCCCTGGTGGTCGGAATTCAAAAAGCATACCCTCATGAAGCTGGAAAGTTAAATAGTCTCTGTGTCTCTGTATGTCTATGACATTGAATGTTTGCCATGTATATGTGCATTGTGATCCGCCCTGAGTCCCCTGCGGGGTGAGATGTACTGTAAATAAATAAATAAATGTTCGCAAACTTCCTGTTGTGATTGAGTCCGCAGCTCTGCCTGTGAGTAGGGCTGGGAAGGATGCTGAATCTACAGCGTCTGAGTGTAGTATGGAACAGGGTGGCGTTGAGAGTAACCTACACACTGGAGCAGGCAGAAAGAGGGCTGCAAGTGATTCCAGCAGGGCAAGTTTGGCACAAAGGAAGAGAGTACGCGAAATACTTATGGCTCCTACTGACTCTGAGTCCTTTGAGGGTTTTCCCAGGGATGGGGAAAGATCATCAGAAGACAGTGATACTGAATTAGACTGGACTCAAGTAAAGGAAATTCAGGATGTGTGTGATGCAGACACCAGTAGTGATACTTTTCTGGGGTTTGATAGTGATAATGAGTGGCCCTCTGAAACCTTAGGGAATGATTAGGAGATGCTAAGTTTTGAAAGATGCTGGGGATCTTGGAGGGACTCACAAAGGGTTTCAGCTGCAGAAAGGGAAGCAGCTGCATCACCTAATCAGGGGGAGTTGTCCTCTTTGGGCGAGTCTGATCTCTAGGTCTATTTAATGTGGGCTTTTTTGGGGAGTTTCCTTGCGGTGAGCAAGGAGTTGTTCTTGGTATCATGTGTTGTATCCTGTTTGGTATCCTGATATCTTGCATCGTGTTCCTGATCCAGTTTACTCATGAGCTGAGGTTTTACTCTGCCCTTTTGGGCTGAGATGCTGCTGCTGCAGTTGGGAAAGGTGGGTAGATTTGGGTTACAATGTTCTGTTTTCTGTCCAGCTACATCCGTGTGTTCCTTGTGGCGGGGTTTGAACTCCGCTGGACTTTCTGTGAGTGTCACAAGCTACAAGAATGGTATTGTATACATGGAGGGAGGTTGACAATGTGTTTTATGGGGATTACGATGAATGTTGTCCCCATGCATTTAGCTCCTGTGGACCTTGAATTGTCTCCTCGTTTCTCCGTCTTTCTCCTGACCACGACTCCGGACCGGTTATTGACTATGCTATTGGCTCAACCCCCTGAGGACGTCACAGATGACGTCTTTAGTTTGCTTTTGATCATTCCTTCTGCAATTTTTGGGCTTCTCCGTGGGTTTTTCGGGTTTTAGCCAGTTAGGCTATTTTTTGTTAGTCCCATTCCCATTTCTTGTACAATAAACTCTTTGTTATTCCTTTTTTACTCTTGGGTTTGGCTTTAATTGGAATCTGCATCATGACCCTTCCTGACTTCAGACTTGTTCCCCCCAATTGTGTGTAAATAAAAATATCAGCACACGCCAGTTCAAAAACTGAATAGTTATTTATTGTTCCAGAAGTACATTGCTCTTTTATACATATTTAATAAATGATACAGGATTTTTTTTACACATGTTCAGTATTTTGCTTTATTTTTAAGGACTTTTCTCCATGCCCCCTCCCTTACCCCAAACACACACAAAGGATTCCGTTACGGGACTGCTCGTTGTCTTCTTTTTCAGAATGCGGCATACAAAGGGGAGAAACCAGGTCTTGAGAGAGAGAGAAAGAAAGAAAAAACCCAGAAACGTAACTGAAAACGGAAAGACAGAGGAAGAGAGGTGAGGAGAGAAGAACACCTTGAAACATGCACCCATTCAGTCCAACATGCCATCGAGTGAGAGGAGGCAGCAACAATCCTGTCTGCGTTTCCACATTGGCAAGGCACCTGGCGTCTGGTTTATATTTATTTTGTACACTTTAAAACATGGTTCTCCAGAAAGTGGGAGCCTCTCGCCTTAACACAGTGAGAAGTAGTGACCCAAAAGGAAACACCTGGCCTGTCTTTCTGTGGATTAAGCGTCAAAGCCCTTCTCCTACTTCCATCCTGTCTCCACAATATTTATCAAACAGGATGAGAAGAGCGGGGCCGACTCCACTCAGTGCAGGATGCAAGATCCACTTATGGAAAGGGGGAAAAGAAGGTCAGCTGGTTTGCAAGAAGTGGAGGAGGAGGAGTACCATTTCCTTAACTCTTAAGTAAGAGAGTTTGCAATCTGCTACTCCACCGAAATCCTGACCCTCGGGCAACAAGCATTCTTTTAAAGCTACTTAAACAAGAGAGGGCTGTGGACGAAGGCAGGACTCTGTGCCGTTGGCTTCAGGCCACGGACAAAAGCCTCTAAACCAGGCAAATTCATCGACACATTATTGTTTATTTGGACACATTAAATGCAATCACCACAATTCTAAAGCTGCTTTGTGTAGCATCATGATTCTGACCCTATTCATCCATATATTTATATATATATACGAAAATATATAGATATATGAACGTATTATATGCACAATACGCATTCATATATTTTTTTTGATTTAATAATCTGAGTGGCTAAAAAATTGGGTTGGGAAGAGTAGGGGAGGGGACGCTTCCCCAGTTAAGACTGAATATGAAGAATTCTGTCATGCAACATCACCATTTATACGTAGTAGTAGATACAGCGTAATGGGACACGCCAAAGTTTCTAAAGACGGCATTGAGGGATAATTCAGAGTGTCAATGATCAATGGTCCTCGGTTTGCAGTCCTGACCAAACTTTGCAGTAACCATTCCACAAAAGGGGAATGCCTGCTTGATAGTGAGTAGGTCTGGTAGGGGAAGCTCATGATTTTTAAATCAAAGTAAAAAGCAGCTTCACATTAAAGCTCCTTCCTTCCTCCACCTCCGAGACACATTAGGTCCAATCTGGAGGACAGAGTTGTTAATGGAGGCAGAGCTCTAGTTCCCACCCCCAGCCATAACATCTTAAAATGGCTTGACTTTTCTTCACTTTAGTGCACAATTATTTATTAGTATTGGTATTCAGAAGAGAGGACATTAAAAAAAAAAGCTGAGCAGGCTGCTGGTGTGTCATCAAGAGGCAGACACTGCAAAGCTGGGGGGAAAATGCCCTCCCCTCATTCGGTCGCTGAATGAAACGTCCAACTTTTTAAAAAATACATATTTTTTTTCAAAAGGAAAGTTTGAATGTGACAATATTCGCCAAGCCCTTTGAAAAGACTTAACATCCCCACAGTGCCTGATCTTCTGGCAGAACACGTTGCCCCCTCCCCAGCCAAGGGCCTTGCTTGCTTCTGAATGATTAAAAAAAGCCCTCCACCCCCACAAGACCTCCCAGCTTCCACCTGCGATACTTGAATTAAAGAGGCGAAAGCTATGCACAGGTTTGCCAATTCTGCCAGGGTTCAGAGGTCCTAGGCTGGTCAGTCTTTGTCGCTGATTTGTCGGGCGGGCAAATGCACCTGCAAGGGGTCTCGAAGCCTTTTAAGGTCCAGTTCTGCCTGGAAATTAAGAAAAGAGAAGCCATAAAAACCACCTTCCCCATCAGTATGCAGTAATACAGTGTTTCTCAACCTGGGGCTCGGGACCCTGGGGGGAGGGAGGGGGAGGGTTGCGACGGGGTGTCAGAGGGGTCACCAAAGACCATCAGGAAACACAGTATTTTCTGTTGGCCTTGGGGATTCTATGTGGGAAGTGTGGCCCAATTCTATCGTTGGTGGGGTTCAGAATGCGCTTTGATTGTAAACAAACGATAAATCCCAGCAACTACAGCTCCCATATGTGAAGGTCTATTTTCCCAAAACTCCATCAGTGTTCATATGTGGGCATATTGAGTATTCGTGCCAAGTTTGGTCCAGATTCATCATTGTGCTCTATGGATATAGGTGAACTACAACTCCAAAACTCAAGGTCAATGCCCACCAACTCCTTCTAGTGTTCTCTGTTGACCATGGGAGTCCTGTGTGCCAAGTTTGGTTCAATTCCATCGTTGGTGGAGTTCAAGATGCTCTTTGATTGTAGGTTAACTATAAATCCCAGCAACAACAACTCCCAAATAACAAAATCAATTTTTGAGTGAAGTGATGGTCACTCCTTGGGTTAGTAGGTGTCTGGTGGCCAAATTTGGTGACAAAACCCTTCCAGTATTTTCTGTTGGTCATGGGAGTTCTGTGTGTTCAATTCCATCATTGGTGGAGTTCAGAATGCTCTTTGACTGTATGTTAACTATAAAGCCCAGGAACTACAACTCCCAAATGACAAAATCAAAAACCCCTCAACCTGCCTGGAAATTAAGAAAAGAGAAGCCCCCCAACAGTATTCATATTTGGGTGTATTGGGTATTTGTGCCAAATTTATTTATTACTAGCTTGGGGACCTGGCGGTGCCCGGGTTATTTGAGAAACATATTAGTTGGTCTGTAGCAATTATTTATGTGGCTTGCAGTGGTGTGAGGAAGTTAGTGAAGGCACTGCGAGTCCCATCGTCCATGGTGTACCCTCATCCAAAGTGGAGCAGGATGTAGAGTGGGTCATGGAGGCTCTGTGTGCCAAGTTTGGTCTTTATTGGTGAATGGATGAGGGTTGTGTTGTTTTTAGGAAGTGATTGAAGGTACTTCAAGTCCCATCATCCATGGTCTGTCCCACACAAAACTGCACCAGGATGTAGAGTGGGTCATGAGGACTCTGTGTGCCAGGTTTGGTCTTGATCAGTCATTGGATTAGGTTTGCAGTAGTCTTGGAAAGTGAGGGAAGGTACTGCAAGTCCCATCATCTGTGGCCCATCTTCCTGCAAAGTGCAGCAGGATGTGGAGTTGGTCATGGGGGCTCTGTGTGCCAAGTTTGGCTTTGATCCATCATTATTGGGAGTTGCAGTGGTATCATGAAATAACTGAAGGTACTGCAAATCTGTGGTCCGCCCTCCTCGAAATTGCAGTAGGATGTAGATTGGGTCATGGGGGCTCTGTGTGCCAAGTGTGGTCTGTATTGGTGAATGGATGAGGGTTGCATTGTTTTTAGGAAGTGAGTGAAGGTATTTCAAGTCCCCTCATCCGTGGTCCATCTCACACAAAACTGCACCAGGATGTAGAGTGGGTCATGAGGACTGTGTGCCAGGTTTGGTCTTGATCAGTCATTGGATTAGGTTTGCAGCAGTTTTGGAAAGTGAGGCAAGGTACTGCAAGGCCCATCATCCATGGTCTGCCCTTCTCGAAACTGCAGTAGGAGGTAGAGTGGGTCACTGGGGCTCTGCATGCCACATGTGGTCTTTATCGGTGTTTGTTGGGGGCCGCAGTGGTCTGTGGGAACAGAAGGGTGTGGAAGTATTACGAATCCCATCCTCCCTTGTCAGTCCTCCCCCGAACCTCACCAGGACGGGAAGGCAGTAATGGGGGTTATGTGTGCTAAGTTTGTTCTCGATCAGAAATTGGAAGAGGGTCGCAGCGGACTTGGGAAGTGAGTAGAGGTAGTTCAAGTCCCATCATCCCTGGTACGCCCTCCTCAAAACTGAACCAGGATGTAGAGTGGGTCATGGGGGCTGTGTGTGCCAAGTGTGGTCTGTATTGGTCCTTTTTGGTGGCCCCAGTGGTCTGTGGGAGCCAAAGTGTTTGAAAGTACTACAAATCCCATAATCCGTGGTCCATCTCCCCCAAACCGCACCAGGATGTGCGTTGTTGGGTTCAGTGTGCTCTGGATACCTATTGTGTCAGTCTCCCAAACCCTTCCAGTCTGTTCAGTTGCTGATGAATTCCTCTGTGTTTGCTGTGTGCCATAGGAAAGGGTGAAGGGAGAGGCAGTAGGCGGGCTCATGCAAATTCCACACAAGGAACGCTGGGATGCCTGCCTGGGGTAGAGGGAACACATCCAATGTAGGATGGAAGTCTCCCCAAATGAAAGCATTACTTGGGTGGTGAGCCGTAGTGTTTGGGGAGGACATTGACAGTGTTTGGGCTACATGGTAATGGCGCTCACTGTAACCTGCAATGGCAGATGAGGGAGTGCCTCCAAGGCTTCTCAGCACTTGGGATTATAGCCTGCTTGTGGGGCCCGAGGCTGTCTGTGTAAGTGGACACTTCCTCCACATACATACATACATCTTTTTCTCTTTTATTATGTATAGAGATAGAGATGTATAGAGATAGAGAAGAGATTTTTATTTATTATATTTTTATTTTATTTTTATACCGCCCCTCTCAGCCCGAAGGCGACTCGAGGCGGTGCACATATGGCAATGAATGCCCACAGATAAAAATACATAACAATCATATAAAAGCTAAAATCACAGTTAAAATTATAAATAAAATCACAGTTAAAATTATAAATTTGGACCAGTGAGTGAAAATACATCCTGCATACCAGATATTTGCATTACAATTCATAACAGCAGCAAAATGACAGTTATGAAGTAGTAATGAAAGTGATTTTACGGTTCAGGGTCACCACAACATGAGGAACTGTATTAAGGGGTTAGGAAGGTTGAGAAACACTGCTGTAATGAGATGTGATCGTTTTGACTGGTGCAAGAAAAAGACAAAATTGTTATCATCCACACCAACAATAACAGGGAAGCACAGATGTTATTTCAAAGCATCCAAATGAAATAAGGAATGAGCTGTATTCAGCAGCATCTCCGTCCCTCGGGTCGAGTCGACTACACAGTCACCTACAAAAGCTTAGATATTTCAGCAACTGCAAAGCCAGCCGCCGTCTAGGTTAGTGGAACGAATTGCTTATCTGTCTTGGAGATTATGGGAAACCCACTGGATAAAGCTTGTTTCTTATACACAACAAAAGAATCCAGCATCTCACACTATCCAGGAAAATGTCAGTGGCAGGAAGAACCTTATCTTGCACAGGTAATTGAAGCTGTCAACTCTGTTTTAGAGGGAAAAAATGGCAGGTCGATACGTGAGGGGCCAAAGGCAATGTCTGTATGCCTACAGACCGAGCCAGGGTGGGGTGGGGAAGAGAAATAAATCTTCATTGGAACAATCCTAAAATTCAGTGGTTTTTTAAAATTGTGACACTGAATACATGAATGTGGTTGCATTAGTCGGATGAATGACACCCACACAGAGGCATTGAACTGGAAACAGACAAGCTTATATATAATTACACCTATGGAATTGCCCCCTAATTTGCAATTTTTAAAATTTCTTCCAGTGTGCAATGTTATGCCTCGATAGCAACTTAGTGACCCACCTAAAATGTTCCCATGCCAAGCTGTCTGTGCACACAGTTTGCAAAGGGTTAACCTTAAATTATACAAAAGATTAAAGAAAAGTGGGACATGGAGTATTTATATTATGAGAAATGTATGCAATTAATAGTGGTATGCATTTGGGTCAAAAGGCATGCCATTTTGGGGTCCATTTTCATCTGAATCCTCATATCGTTTACCAGAAAGTTATCCAAAAGGTGTTTTCCATTTCAATCGGTAGAGATCCGTCCCATTGGTTACAATAGGACAGGAAACCTATGGCTCGGGAGCCAGATGTAGCTCTTTTCGTGATTTCATCTGGCTCTCCAGAGCAGCCTGGGCCTTGGTTTCCCAGCATGCAGCGGGGAGGAGTGACGCAAATGCGCTGCAACTGCCGCTTCTGCACCACCATCTCTTCCTCATTCCACGCTGCTCTCGGGGCCCTCTTCCTTCCTTTCTTACTCCCCTTCACCCTTTCCTTCTCCTTCTTCCTTTTTCCTCCCTCTCCCCCTTCCTTCTTTCCTCCATTCTCCTTCTTCCATCCTTCTTTTCTCCCCCTTCACCCTTTCCTTCTCCTTCTCTCCTTCCTTTTCCCTCAGTCTCTCCCCTTCCTTCTTTCTTCCATTCTCCCTCTTCATTCCTTCCTCTTCCTTCCATTCTTTCTCCCCCTTAACCCTTTCCTTCTCCTTCCTTTCTTTTCACTTCCATCTCTCTCCTCTTTTCTTTTCTTCTTTTCCCTTATTTTACTTTTTCCTCATTCCCTTTCCTTTCTTTTCCCCACCCTTTCATTTCCTCCCTTCCCATTTCCTCCTTTCTTTTCCCCTCCTTGTCTCTCTCCTGCTTTTCTTTTCTTCCTTTTCCATAATTTGCTCTTCTTCTCGTTCTTCCTCTCCCCCTCCCTCCTTCATTTCCTCTTTCTTTCTTTCTTTCTTTCTTTCTTTCTTTCTTTCTTTCCTTCCATCTTCTCTTCCTTTCCAGAGTCCTGAGCATTCATTTTGCAAAGCCAGGTTTGAAGTGTCCCGTCATTCTGCTGGGGGAATAAATTTCAAAATATTTTGCTTTTATGGCTCTTTGAGTCAAAAAGGTTCCTGACCCCTGCTTTAAAGGCTCAATCGGTAAGTAAACAAACAGAGCTAAAGCATTCAATCACATAGATAAAGCATAGATACCATATGTATTGTGTACCATACACATTAACACTTAGCTCTAATCAATGTACAAGCAATTGCTAAAGATAGCAAGCAAGAAATAATATACAGCTGCAAGCAGCTGTGTTGGGGAGTAATTCTCCACTCGCGTACTCACGCGTAGAAGTCCCTTACAGTGAAGCAAAACAGAACGGACGAAAACAAAGTTCAAAGGATGTAAAACTGCCAGGAGGCAGTGGTGATATAAGCCAGTTCCAGCTCAAATTAAAGTCCAAATGGAGTCCGTCTGTGGGCTTTTGGTGGGTCTACGATTCTGGGTGTCCAGGCGCGAAAATCGTTTCACCAATGCGAAGGCTTCTTCTGGACCCGGGACCATGCGATTTGGGTAAATTACCCTTAATCATGCATAACTCATATAATCAAAGACATTTATGTCTAGGGTTAGGGTCCGTGATTTGACCATCAGGCTTGATGCCTAGACATATATGCGGCTGTATATTATTTCTTGCTTGCTATCTTTAGCAATTGCTTGTACATTGATTAGAGCTAAGTGTTAATGTGTATGGTACACAATACATATGGTTTCTATGCTTTATCTATGTGATTGAATGCTTTAGCTCTGTTTGTTTACTTACCAGTGTGTTTAGGAGCAACCCCCCCCCCTTAAAGGCTCAATCCTCAGCCATTTTAAGGTCTATCTGCATGAAACCTACCTCAGTTGTAGACCTCATTTACGACTGCAGACCTTTGTGCTGGTCTGGGACCGTAATAAAGTTTTTTGATTGATTGATTGACTGCAGACCTGCCAAGTTTCAAAACAATTCACCAATCTACTAATTTTTAAATAATTATTTTAAGTGTTAACCATAACATTTGGGAATTGTAATTGCTGGTTGTGTCCAGTCTCAGCCAATCAGGGCATGGGCATCACCAGGCTTTTTATAGGTTGAGATACACACACAGAGAGAAACTTCAACTCCCATCATGCTCCGAGAGGAATTTTCAATGGCTAGTGCACTGGGAAAGCGAGTTTTTGGAGGAAGAGGCAACTTTCCAAGAAAAAAATGACTTCTGCCGGGGAGAAAAAAAGACGCTGCAGATCTTTTTGTGGACTTAACTCTTTCTGAAAATATCATCTCTTTGAATCTGTTGAGCTGGTCTTTTCGTCACTCTCTTCCCCTTTCTGTTTTCAGAAATTAAACGAAAATGGCCCTCCGAAAACTACAAACCTTTTGGTTAACAGTGATTCGGGCTCAACTCCAGCAATTATTCAGTTTTAGCACCCAATGAAATCTTCATGTACTCTTATCTGCTGGATCCAAGGAGCTTTTAGTAAACAAGTTCACAAAGAGTAGGCAAAAGGTGTGGTAGCCACTGCCACAATCTGTTGCCATGAGGGACACATTTCCTATATTTAAATAAATAAATAACAACTATGGGAAAACTAAGAAGTTTGGAAATCATGACTCGGCACTTTGTATGTTTTTAATCTGTATTACTGTTTTATATGTTTTAACTGTTTATATGTTTTAACTGTTTCATAATTTTTATATGTTATGTTTATCGTTATGTTATGATGCGGCATGGAATTTTTGCTGTAGTTTGTAAGCCGCCCTGAGTCTCCTTCAGGGTGAGAAGGGTGGGGTATAAACAGGACCGGACTAAGGTAATTTTCAATGATAAGTCAAAAACATTTTGTCACCCCCCCCCCCAACAACAATGCCTACCCCTCCTCCTCTCCGGCCTCATGCGGTGAGCCTCCTCACGGTGCTGCTCTCACCTCTTCGCACCGCACCAAATGCACATGCGCGGAACCATAAACGGGGCTGGAGACTGAGGAGGAGGGTCATGTAGCCGAAGGCTCTGTCTGCCATTAACTCTCCTCCTCTTCGGCCTCGTGTATGGCGAGTTGCAGCTCCTCTCCAGCCTGCTCGCCCCGCACCAAATGCGCATGCAAGGAACCATACACAAGGCTGGAGACTGAGGAGGAGGGTCATGTCGCCGAAGACTCTGTCTGCCATTAACTCTCCTCCTCTTCGGCCTCAGGTACGGTGAGTTGCAGCTCCGCTCCAGCCTGCTCGCCCCGCACCAAATGCGCATGTGTGGAACCATACACAAGGCTGGAGACTGAGGAGGAGGGTCATGTAGCCGAAGGCTCTGTCTGCCATAAACACTCCTCCTCTTCGGCCTCGTGTACGGCAAGTTGCAGCTCCGCTCCATCCTGCTCGGCCCGCACCAAATGCGCATGCGCGGAAGTTCCACACATGCGCATTTGGTGCGTCTCCAGCCTGTTTGCTGGAGTGTATGCGCATTTGGTGCAGCGCGAGCAGACCAGAGCAGAGCCGCAACTCGCTGTACATGAGGCCAAAGAGGAGGAGCGTTTGGCAGCCGGAGGCTACATGACCCTCCTCTTCAGTCTCCAGCCTCGTGAATGGTTCCACACATGCGGGCGGCTCTGGCCTGCTCGCGCTGCACCAAATTATCAAATGCCAATGCAAGAAAAATTAGCCTATCTGCCCCTTTCTGGTCTTGAAATATTTTCGTTACCTGAGCAATAGCATCCTTGAGTTGATTGTATTTTTCTAGATCAAAACGCGTCTTTTTGGCTCCTTTATGGAAAAATAATAAGTACTGCCTGTCTCTGGCATCTGGGTATACGTACTCCTGCAGAACATGAAAAGAAATAAGATAATTATTCTCAGGCCATGAACTGTTGTGCATTAATATAAGGTTTGGGAAGGAGGAAGATCACATCTTGCTTAATTAAACCCTGTATTAGCTAAAAGCAGAAAGGGGGCAATAACGCAACACAGAACATCAAAGCAGATACTCGGCAAGGAAAACATGCAGGTTATCAGCTGAATAATGAGAATAGATGAAGCTTACAAACAATAACAAACGTTAACGTATAGAAGCTGCTCATTGTATCATTTATGATCACATGCATATCAATGAACTGACCTAATAAACAGAGATCTATGTTTTCTTGGAAGCAGTGGTAAACGAGCTTTGATACCATATTATTTCTGGAATCAATATTTAATGTAAAATGCATCGGAGGCCAGAGTAGCTGGTGAGTAAATAAAGCTAACTCCTCATGGCATAGTATGTCATGGGAATTGCAATCCCATATACAAACAAGTTTAAGGGATACTAGATATCTATTATTTATTTATTTATTTGCTATGCTTCTATACCGCCTCTCTCAGCCCGAAGGCGACCCGAGGCGGTGAACAAGCGGCAGCAAGTGCCCACATACAATACATCGTAATAAGATAAAACCATACAAATTAACAATTAAAACTACAAAATACAAATCTCAGCTCCACAATCTTAAAATCAGTTTCCGTTTCGTCGTCATATTAATCCTTTGATCTTGATTAATTAAAGTTCGTCTGTGAATGCTTGCTCGAACAGCCAAGTCTTGACTTTCTTACGAAATGTCAGGAGGGAGGGGGCCGATCTGATGTCACTAGGAAGGGAGTTCCAAAGCCAAGGAGCCACCACTGAGAAGGCCCTGTCTCTCGTCCCCGCCAGGCACGCCTGCAAAGCAGGCGGGACTGAGAGCAGGGCCTCTCCGGATGATCTTAAGCATCTCGATGGTTCATAGGGAGAGATGCGTTCGGACAGGTAAGTTGGACCAGAACCGTTTAGAGCTTTAAAGGCCAAAACCAGCACTTTGAGTTGTATGCTCCCTGAGTGCCGCTCCTGTTATCAACCTGGCTGCTGTCTGTTGAACCAATTGAAGCAGTCTTCAAAGGCAGCCCCACGTAGAGAGCGTTGCAGTAATCTATACGGGATGTAACCAGAGCATGGACTACTGTGGCCAAGTCAGACTTCCCAAGGTACGGGCACAGCTGGCGCACAAGTTTTAATTGTGCGAATGCTCCCCTGGTCACCACCGAAACCTGGGGTTCCAGGCTCAGCGATGAGTCCAGGATCACACCCAGACTGCGAACCTGCGTCTTCAGGGGGAGTGTAACCCCGTCCAACACATATTATATTACAGATAATATTAAAAACTAATCACAAGGTCCTAAACCCGTGTCACATTCAATATATCTATATATGTACATTTAGCTCTATATTTCATAATACTATATATATCCATGTATAAGTCTTGAAATTTTATTTTCAAAAACCAGACTGTGTCCAATTTTTGTCACACCAGTTTAAAAGAGATATTGACAAGCTGGAAGGTCTCCAGAGAAGGGCAACAAAGATGATCAAAGGTATGGAGACCATGAATGCCTATGAGAGGCAGCTTCAAGAGCTGGGCATGTTTAGCCTTCAGAAGAGAAGGTTGAGAGGAGACATGGTAGCCATGTAGGTGTATGTATGTATATATTTGTGTGTATGTGAGAAAGGATGCCATAAGGAAGAGGGAGCAGGATTGTTTTCTGCTTCCCTGGAAACGAGGACTCAGAGCAACGGGTTCATATGAGAGTGGTTCAACTCTCTGCCTAGGAGTATGGTGGAAGCTCCTTCCTTGGAAGCTTTTAAACAGAAGCTGGATGGCCATCTGTCAGGGGTACTTTGTGCTTTCCCTACATGGCAAGGAGTTGGACTGGATGGCCCATGTGGTCTCTTCCAACTCTATTATTCTATGACTCTATGACTCACTCTTATTAACTCTTGTAAAAACAGGGACCATTCGCTTCTTTGAGAGTAGTGGAGAAAGGCTTAGTTTGTCCTGGGAGAACCTAAGAGAAGTACTGACCCTCCATTTTCTCTGCCGTGGCAATGCTTCTGGCCTTTTAAAATATCTAGGCAGGAAAATGGAAGTGGTAACAAGGAGCTGTGTTGTTCCCACCGTTGAGTATCGCTGGCTGTTTATTCCTTCAGTCACTTCCGACTCTTTGTGACCTCATGGACCAGGTCACGCCAGGGTTCCCTGTCAGCCGTCACCACCCCCAGCTCCTTCAAGGTCAAGCCAGTCGCTTCGAGGATGCCATCCAACCATCTTGCCATTGGTCAGCCCCTCTTCTCTTTTCCTTCCAATTTCCCCAGCATCATTGTCTTCTCTAAGCTTTCCTGTCTTCTCATGGTGTAGCCAAAGTATTTCATCTAAAGCCTAAAGTAGTTAGGCTTTATTTCCTGAAGTATGGACTGGTTGGATCTTCTCGTGGTCCAAGGCACTCTCAGAACTTTCCTCCAACACCACAGTTCAACGCTTTCTTCGCTCAGCCTTCCCTACGGTCCACCTCTCATATCCGTAGGTGACTACGGGGAATACCATTGCTTTAACTATGCGGATCTTTGTTGCCAGTGTGATGTCTCTACTCTTTGCTTTATTATCGAGATTGGTCATTGCTCTCCTCCTAAGAAGTAAACGTTCTGATTTCCTGGCTGCAGTCTGTGTGTGCAGTAATCTTTGCACCTAGAAATACAAAGTCTGATACTTTCCCTTCTTTGCAGAATGGCCCTCGACTTATCCAAGGGTAACACTGAAAGCTGTAATTTTTCCCCACCAAACCAGACCTTGGCTTAATAATCATAATAATAACTTTATTTGTATACCCTACCTCAATTTCCCCGAAGGGACTCGGGGTGGTTTACACATGGGAGAAAATGTCCACAAAACATCAAGCAAAACAATCCATTAAAACAAACCAACAAACAAACCACCGATTAAAATAAAACATATCAAAACATAACGATTAAATAAAAACACAATTAAATACAACATAAAGGTTTAAAACAACAGCTTCAAAACTCAAACAATGTACAACAAAAACCAATAACCAGAAATACTAAGATGGGCATGACCGGGCTATAAAAAGGATTGGGCATAGGATAGTGCAAAACAGCAGCTTAAACATCAGGTTGACTTATACAAGGTATGCGTTAAGTGAAATTTAAAAGAAAAACCTACAACAACGCAGTGATTCTGGCCATTAAAGCCTTCGACAATACCCGTATCCATGGTTTGTTACACATGTCCATGGGAAAATATCTCTCTTGGAATTTGTTGGTCCTCCGGTGTTTCAACGATATGCTTCCTCTGGATGTGATCACAGAGTTGTACTAAAGTCCTAGCAAATTTCTAGAGAGAAGTCTCTTGGTCCTCCAGTGCAATTCTATGGTTTGCTGGGGCATATGGTAAGTAAATGGTGTTCAGTTGTATCTCAATTTATTATTTCAATTTATTATTTGATGAGTCGCTCTGGGCGACTTACACAGACGGAATAACGAACTTATATGTGTTCAGATACCCATAGTCCAGCCAGGAAAAGATCTGGAGGGGTCTTACTGTACTTCATGTTTAATTAAAGCAGTGGTTTCCAACCTGTGGTCAGTGGACCACCAGTGGTCCCCAAGAACGAAAACTACACCATTGCAACAAGAGCGAATGGTATCACGAAACCCTCTTTTAGTGCCGAGACTTATTAAATATGGTTTTCTGTGGGCAAGCAGATGGCGACTACTGGATGACATATGTTCTGTATCAGAAACTAGAGCTGATGTGCTCTATCCAATGCAATTTTCTGAATCAGCACCCCAAATAACCAAATAAATCTAAAGTTGACCAAAACCCGATTTCTAACCCTTTTGGAACTACTGTTGGAGAGTCGTTCCTGGTCAAAATGGCCCTTGGTCAAAACTGCCAAATCACTGGTCTCAACACTATCAAAATCAGTGGTCTCAAGTATAAAAAATGACCTCTGAGCTGCATCCTAATAAATTAAGCTCAGAAAACAGTAAATGAACAGAATTTCAAAGGAAGCCTGGAAGCAGAAAGAGCAGCAAGGGAAGTCCTCCTTTAGAAGAGAATGTGTTGCTATAACACAAGCTGAAAAATTGTGTTAAATAACATGGGAATGGATTTTTAAAAAACTGTCAGAAAAATGAGGTACTTTGGTAGAGGAAAAGCTAGCCCTGGCCTCAGAATCAATTATTTTTTAAGGTCAGCCGAAAAAGTCAATGCAGAAAGAAAGGGAAACAAACAACCCCCTCCTTCAACTATTGGATTTGCTATTATTGCAGTTGCCACTGGAGCTTAGCAGCAAACTCTCTGTGATGCAGGACAGCTTGCTCCCAAACAAATGAGGCCACGGGGCAGAATAACTGCTTTACTTCCTCGAGTAATGAGAAGAAAGGAAGCTCTCAAAAATTTGCAGTTATGGGTTTTGATAGCTGCCCATTCTGCAGCAGTTGAGGGTGGCGTGAAGGCCGCAAAATAGGAGTGCATGCAACTGACAGTCAAAAAGGAATGACCATGAGTGGACACCAAATATGTACCAATAATGGCCCATTCATATACACACACCTGTAATGACCTGCTAGCATGTGTGAGGAAGGATGAGGATTCAAAAGTACCCTGGGTATTCACCATGGTCTGCAAATAATGAGCAGTACGGCTCATTATTTCAATACTGTTGAAATATTAAATATTGTGACATGATATAGGTCCAAAAATGGAGTCATTCATGCTTATTTCTGTGCCTCATGTATTCAGGAGACAGGCTGTTATTTTTTGCTAGTTAGCTGAGAAAGTTCTGTGTTTAATATTTAGTCTACATAAGAAGTGATTTAAGACTTCATGTTTGTTTGTTTGTTTATTTATTTATTGGATTTGTACACCGCCACTTCCAGCGGCTCAGGGCGGTTTACAGCAGACTTTATATAAAACAATACTAATAAAAACAACAGGATTAAAACAGGGTTAAAACAGGATGAAAACAAATTATTCAGGACTCAAAAGCCTGTCTGAATAGGCAAGTTTTACATGCTTTGCGAAAGGTGCTCAGACTACGCAAGGCTCGAGTTTCAGGTGGCACGGCATTCCATAGAACCGGGGCGATGATGGAGAATGCCCTTCGGCGAGTTGTTGTCAGACGGAACGATTTCATACTGGGGATATCTAAGAGGTTCTGATCCTCTGACCTTAGAGATCTCGGGGGGTTATATGGGAACAGACGATCCCTCAAGTACACTGGCCCCAAACCATACAAGGCCTTAAAAGTCAAGACTAATCCCTTGAAGGTGATCCGGTGTTTAATAGGTAACCAGTGCAGACCCTGGAGAACCGGTGTAATATGACAGCTCGCAGGTTTCCCTGCGAGCAGTCGGGCTGCAGCATTCTGCACTAGTTTAAGTTTCCGGATCACTGTCAAGGGTAGGCCAATGTAAAGAGCATTACAGTAGTCAAGTCTTGAGATGACCGTGGCCTGGATCACCGTGGCTAGGTCGCTGTGGGACAGATAGGGAGCCAGACGCCTTTCCTGTGGCAGATGAAAGCAACTCTACTGACAGTGGAGATTTGAGCCTTCATTGACAGCAGAGGGTCCAAGAGGACACCCAGGCTTTTTACTAATGCTGACGGGCATAGTGCCACGCCATCCAGGGTTGGCAGATGGATATCCCTATCGCCCGGGTGGCCCAGCCATAGGATTTCCGTCTTCGTTGGATTCGCCTTCAACCTGCTAGCTCGCAGCCATCCAGTAATGGCTTCGAGGCCCTTGTTCCCTTGAGAACTGCAGGTGTTCTGAAATGTCAACAAATGCTATGTCTGGGAACAAGGATGTTGTAAGATAAACAATTTTTGATTAGTGGGTGTGATTTTCATAGCTTGGTTCAGCCCATACTGATGACATGCTGATGACAACTTAATGGCTCTATCCAATCATATTTCATAAAGAAGGAGGAGCTTCTAAGTTGTAGTTTTTCACTATATAATGAACTCCCTTTTGATTACTATTTAGTCATGTAGCAATCATGTAGAAGTCTTGCTTTGTTCCTGTAATTATGGATTTATTTCTGCTATATGTTATTTTTTCTTCAATAAAATCAAGATGCTTTCACAATGGCCTTGGTCTTCTTTCCTGAACTATCTAAGTTGTCAAAATTGCCACATTTGCCCTGGACTTTGCTCCGCTGCATTTCCAGTACTCTTCAAATATGAAACTTGGTTTTAAGTTTCATAACTACAAATCCCATAAGTCCAACAAATACAACCCCCATATCTGTTCCTAGACAAAATGTGAAATAATAGTGAACCTCTTGCAGAATCGTATTAGAGGACTAGAAAGCACCTAGACAGAACAACTCTCTAGCATTTCTAGATCCTTCAGCACGACTTGATAATCAATGTCCAGTAGTAGAATACCTTAGAATTGTCTTGGAGAACCTCAAAAATGCCTTAAGACAACATATTTTTGGTACAGAGGAAGTGCAATCACAGGTCTTACTGTATTTACAATGATTTTCAGGGACTCTTACCTGACGCGTTACCACAAAGTACGCGTACATTGCCATGGCACTGCCATATGTGATGAAGTAGGTGACCGGCTCCATAATGTCCCAAGAGTACTCCCACCAGGTGAGCCGGGCAAGAATCCCAAACTGGGTGGCCATGTAAGCCAAGCCACCCCATAGCACCCAGGTGGTCCTCTTCTCTGCTTTTCTGCAGATTTCCATCCTAGCCTGCTGGACATAAATGCTCACAATTACTATGATGTTTAAAGGAAATGGCAACACATAATACATACAAAGACATACATTAAAAGGGATGTCCTTAAAATGGACACTCTTAAGTCTACTTTAGAAGACTGGGTACTTCATGTGTATCAAGCTTCCTTTCTGCTAATTTCTGGAGATACCAACGTCCTTGAATAGTCATCTTGATTTTAAACACGGGTTTATTGAGATGTCCCACTCCCCAAATCTTTGCATATTTAGGGAGGTAGCAGGAAAAGTGGACAGTGACAATGGCAGACAATCTACGTTTCACTTCCAAAGCTTTTCCTGTTCAGTATGGCTAGGGCATGAGGTGGTGTTCAGAGTAGTCAATAGGTCCAATCCTATCAAGGGAGCTTTAACTGGAATGTACCATCTTGTGGCATTATGTTACTGAAAACAATACCAATATTTATTTAATTTATTTAGAGGATTTGTACCCCGCCCTTCTCTATCCCCGAAGGGGGACTCAGGGCGGCTTACATCGGCAGCGATTCGATGCCCCACAATACAATCAATAAAAAATACATAATAAATAACAACATTCAACAGATTAAAAACCATTTAAAAGTGCAACTAATCTCAGCTTTAAAACCACCAATTAAGCCAAGCCACAGTCCATTTCTATCTTGTCATCCTTTTACTGACTGCCTGTTATCCTACTGTCTAAAGGAAAGGAGGGAGGAAGGTGACCTAATTTCGCCGGGGAGCGAGTTTTACAGGAGGGGCCACTATACGAGACATCCCTGTCCCTCAGCCCCGGCGTACTCGAGACAAAAGTGGGATCAAGAGCAGGGAGGGAGGAAGGATCGTAAACTTCGAGGTGGGACATAAGGGGAGATACGTTCAGACAAGAAAGTTGGGCCAGTAAAAGTTTTACACTTTCCAATATCATATTGGAGGCTTCCAGAGATGAATTGTTATTCTGTTGACAGAGTTCTTCTCTACCTAGAACACCACCCCACCCAAAGCCCCCTTCTACAGACACTGAAAGGCAACCAGGGTTGTTCTGTGAAAAGAATCATATATACAAAGGCAAGAGGTGAGAGAGGTGGCATCTGTTGATCCCATAGCTATAGTTAAGTTGATTCTTGTTGCTGGTTTTGAATTGATGCTCTTTTAATGCACAGCTAAACTCAATTTAATCTGTAATGGTGTATTTATAACACGTAGTTGCGGCTACCAAGCGTCCATTATACTTCTGTATGGAGCTATCCGAAAGGACTCTCTGAAGTAGGTCTTCTTTTAGGCTCCATATCCTACTAGCAACCCAAAAGTTCTAATTTTTCAACTATGTTTTTGTTAGGTCATAACACGGTTTATGCTACTTATTCACGTGTCTCATCAAACGGGATGTAGCCCACTAAAAGAAAAGCCTTTACCTTCTCCAGTGGAGCTAGTTCCTGCTTGAGGTCTTCTAGCCGCCCAACCAGCTCTTTCTCCTTACTCAGCTGGTGCTCCTCAATACACAGTGTGGTGTATAGCTGCTGAACCAATGTCTTCACATCATTCAGCGTGGTTGCATCTTCGTGGCTTAGGAGATCTAAAGAAGCAGAATAATCCTTTAATGTTCTACTCCACATAGCTATTGCGGCTTCAACAGCTTAGCAGAACCAAAAGTCTGTTCCATTTGCCCAGTTTTATAGAAACAGGTGAAATAAGGAATGACGCTATTATGGTTTTAAAAAATGAATTGCTGAAGGCTAAAGTTTAAAGAGAAAATATGGAGAACCACTTTCTTTGGTACTTCTAAAAGGAAACACAAATCCAAACATGGGGGTTAGTAATTGGCTTGTACTTGCATCTCCTGTGGTAAGAATCTAAGAACAGGCACAACCTTAAAGGTTCTACAATGGACAGGTTTCTATTATCAATTATAGAGAAAGGACAGTCCATGGTTTTAGTTTAGTCTTTCAAAATTTATATTCACTAGGCCTGTGCAATCATGGTTCTATCTAAATCGTTCTAAAGCACTTACAAAACTAAAGTTCTGGTGATGAACACTAGATGGCGCTGGTGCTTTGCTTCTACTGTACATCACCAGAACTTTAGCAACCCTGTAGAAACAAAGCACCAGGAATTTGGCGCAGCTGGCTAGGAGTCAGCTGCATAAGATCTCTACTGACCAGAAGGTCATGAGTTCAAGGCCTGCCCGGGTCAGGGTGAGCTCTCGACCAATTGTGTATCTCGTTGTCTGTCTATATATGTTGTATGTCTATGGCATTGAATGTTTGCCTGTATATGTGCACTGTGGTCTGCCCTGAGTCCCCTGCGGGATGAGAAGGGCGAAATATAAATGATGTAAATAAATAAATGGTGCTCGTCTAACCCTGTAAGGTCAACCATCTAGAGAAGGAAACGCGAACCAAACCTATGACCTGAGGACCTCGCTGCCACCGGCAGACGAACCTTTGGTTTAAAGGGTGAGGCCAGTTCTGTTGCACGCTGTGCTCCACCAGAAAGGTCCATTGCACAGGCTCGAAGGACACATCTAACCTCCTTAGTCATCAGCGCGCTTGTAGAAAGCGTGGGATGAGTCCTTCCTGAATCTTCGTTTGCGAAGAAAAGCCAAGGAGAAGCGAAGCACCAGCACCACCTAGTGTTCACCACCAGAACTTTAGTTTTGTAAGTGCTTTAGAACCATTTAGTTCTAAAGCACTTACAAATGATATTTACTATATTTACTATTAGGCCACACTACATCTTGCACTTTTCTCTGTTTCTCTTCACCTCACAGTCAATCCTACAGTTCTTAGAGCTAAAGGCAAGGGCTTCAAATTACTTCTACATGCACTAGTTTTGCAACTTAACTCAGAAAGAATGAAAATATAACAGGCAAAATGGAAGCACTAAAGATGTGAGTGCCTAGCACTGGGAAATCATAAGGATTTGAGATCAGTTTGTCGAAATCAGTTTGATGCCACTATAGCAGCAATGTGTACAATTTGTTAACATAATCAACTGGAATGAAATATCCCAGTTTACAAAAGAGGATGCACTTACAAGGCCAAGAAGGCAGTAATACCTGGTAATATTTTGGAAGTCCATGCAAATTATTATAACAAATGTGTTTAGGTGTTACTCATGTTTACAAGTAAGTATTATGAAGTCACAAACAATACTGTTAAGACTAATGTAAACTCTTCCTTGAGTTTCTACCTTATAGATTATAGATACTGTCAAAACAGAGCCAACTAAAGTGTGGAGAACCTTGCATGCAGAACATTTCAGCACACAATCTTCAGGCTTAAGCTTGCCTTTGTAAAGTCTCAGTGAAATCTATAAAACAAGCCAAGTTTGACAGAAATTAGTTCAGTATATGAGTAGGCAATGCACACAGAGGGTAGATGGCACAGTATTCGAATCACACCAATACCTGCAAGCGTTATTTTTAATTCAGTGCTTCCCAACCTTTTTTTTTGGACCAGGGGCCACTTTGACCAGGAACCACTCTCCAACATTAGTTCCAAAAGGGTTACAAATCAGTTTTTGGTCAACTTTAGATTTTTAAAAAAATTATTATTATTTATTATTTACGACATTTCTATATCGCCATTCTCAGCCCGAGGGCGACTCAGGGCAGTTTACAGTTGGCAGTAATTCAATGCCACAACACAATTAACAGTTAAAAACAACCCAAAAAAAGCATTAAACAATTACCATACAGTATAAAATTAAAATTTAAAAATATTACAAATATTACAAAACATTAAAAACCGTATAAGCCTTAAAAACATTATCGTGCATTACCATGCCATTACCATATTTGGTTATTTGGGGTGCTGATTCAGAAAATTGCATTGGATAGACCACATCAGTTCTAGTTTCTGATACAGAACATACAGGTCCTCCTCAAAAAATTAGCATATAGTGCTAAAGTTCATTATTTTCCATTCATTGCACACCAACTGAAATATTTCAGGTCTTTTTTGTTTTAATACTGATGATTTTGGCATACATATCTAAAAAAATTAGCATATTCCATCCGACCAAATATGCTAATTTTTTGAGACAGTATCTTTGGGTTTTCAGGAGCTGTATGCCAAAATCATCAGTACAAAACAAAAAAAGACCTGAAATATTTCAGTTGGTGTGCAATATATGAAAGTTTAATTTGTATCATTACATTATGGAAAACAATGAACTTTAGCACTATATGCTATTTTTTTGAGAAGGACCTGTATGTCATCCAGTAGTCACCATCTGCTTGCCCACATAAAACCATATTTAATAAGTCTCAACACTATGAGAGGGTTTCGTGATACCATTCGCTCTTGTTGCAATGGTGTAGTTTTCATTCTTGGGGACCACTGGTAGTCCATGAACCACAGGTTGGGAACCACTGTTTTAATTAAACATGAAGTACAGTAAGACCCCTCCAGATACTTTCCTGGCCGGATTATGGCTATCTGAACCCTCAGTTACAACTGAACACCATGTAATTACCATATGTCCCAGCAAACCTAGAATTGTACTGGAGGACCTGGAGACTTCTCTCTAGAAATTTGCTGGGACTTTTGTACAACTCTGTGATAATTTCCAGATAAAGCATATCATAGAAACACCGAAGGACCTAGCAAATTCAAAAAGAGCCATTTTTCCATGGACGTGTAACAAACCATGGATATGGGTATTGTCGAAGGCTTTCATGGCCAGAATCACTGCGTTGTTGCAGGTTTTTCTGGGCTATATATAGCCCGAAGAAACCTACAACAACGCAGTGATTCCGGCCATGAAAGCCTTTGACAATACATTGAACATCTCTATGGGGAGAAACTGTTCCAAGACACACGGAAACTGGAAAAACTAAGGACCAGGAAAGCACATCTACTGTGTAGGCCTGGGCAATGATAGTTCTAAATGGTTCTAAAGTACTTACAAAACTGAAGTTCTGGTGGTGAAAACTAGGTGCTGCTGCTGCCCTGCCACACACATAATGGAGGACCTTCTCACAGCAACACCAGAGGCACTCCAAGTGGCCAGCTTCTGGTTGAAGGAAATCTAGTATAATGTCAAGTTTTAAACTTTGTTTGTGTTTTTAAATACATTATAACTGTACCCTCGATTTGTTCTGACATGATAAATAAATAAATCTTGTGTTGTTATGTATATGAATTACCTATCCATGGATTTAATACCCATACTCCAAAACATATTCCTTCCTAAAGTGTTTGTGGGGCTTCTTTAGGTCCTCCAACATAAGTTCACGGTATGCTTCCAGACCACGTTTAATGAAAATATAGGGTTTGATTATTCGCAATGGCTTTAGGTATCCATGGAGATTTTGGGGAATATTCCCCCCCCCCTTGGATACTGAAGTCCTACTGTTTTCTCATCTTACTGTTTTTAAGTTGTTGTGTTTTAAATAATACTGTAAATATCTAGAAAAATTATGACGTGTTTAACAAAATGAAAAACATTCAAATAATTGAAATCTCGATATTCAAGAAGATTCATATGCGGTTAGACTGGCGAGCCACATTTGCATCAGGCGTCATACACCTTTCCCTACACTTCCTCTGTATGGAAAGACTGTATAAAATATCTGAAAGGGTTGTTTCAGAACTTCTTGGGAGGCTGAAACACCAAGAATCAGAATCTGTCATTAACTGATGACAAGTTGATTCTCTAACTAACAACTGCCTGAATTCAAACGTGTCAGACTGGAACTACCGAATACTTTTTTTCTTTATGAAAAACATAAGACCAAGCACATGCAATTCTCATGCTAGGAATGGACAAGCTGCCTGAGCAGGAAATGCAAACTGAAGTGTGAAATCAGCTTGAGGAAATCATTACGTTGCATTTTTTCTGCAGCCAAATGAATTCGCATTAATAGCACCAGAGATGTAACTTACCAGTTACATCACAAGTCTAACATGCTACTAAGAGGTTTGATCTGAGTGGCACTATTCAAACATTCTGTTAGTGAGGACAAGACAAAAAATATAATAAATGCCTTAGAAAGAGAGGTTTCGGAAAATCTGTGCCAGCTCCAGGCTTAGTTGTTCACTTAAGATAACAAGACAGTCCTTCAGGTCCCTTTTAAAACAAAATCACTTGGCACAGAAGTTGAAGCAAAAACAGTCCCTGTTATTTCCACCTGATCAGATGCCATAGCTTCTCTTCTCAAAAGAGCTTTGAGTGCGATTGTCTACTTTTTGGCAGGGGATTGGACTGGATGGCCCACAAGGTCTCTTCCAACTCTTTGATTCTATATTACAGGCCCTCCACATTTGTGGATTGAATTATTTGCAGCTGTGACGATCTCAGTCACCTAAATTGACTATTTTGACACTCCCGGTAGTCTGTTACCAACCTAATGGGTCATTAGGATTTACTTTCTCTAATTAAACTCTAATTAAATGAAGTGTCTGTAGCGTTAGCCTTTACAACCACCCACCCACCAAGACCGAAAGATGACAGAGGCTTATTTAAAAGTTAATAATAAAAAGTATTTATTAACTACAACAAGGCTATCAAATAGGCACAGATCGTATTGGTTCTACTAAGAGGCAACTAGCGTACGGTTACAGCAATGATTGAATTTGAACAGCGTGATGGTTACTAAAACAATATATGTGCTAGAGCGTAGAGGTTTCTGACTATAAAAGGCTATTATTACTTCTTAAGTTGGTACGTTCAGTTCCACAGACAGTACTAAGACTTGTCTCCCAACTCCCACCTAATAGTTCCACTAGATGGTTGTTGTACTAAAGTTCTGGAACATCTAATCCCATAGATCGTTCCCTGAGTCTGGCTACTCCTGGGTTACTCGTAACCCACACAGTCTAAGAGTCCAACTACCTGTCACCCTAGTCTCCAGAGATGACCAGGTATCCCAACTGCCTATCACAAGAACAGTTCTAAATGGCACTCTTCCACAAGCGTCCCCACTAGAATGACTACTGGCCCTAAGGGCGGTCAGATCTCAGTCTTGACTCCCACTAGTCCAGCCTATTCCTACGTGGTGAATTGCTTAGGACAGACTGTCAGTCTCTGTTGCCAAGGCTCTGGTGATACTCCCCAGAGCCTTGCTCTAAGACTGCCTCAGGCGTAGATGCCGAATCTACAGCCTGACTCTAAACAGCAGAGGCTGGAGATGTGCGTCTGCACAGCCTCGCTCTAAACTCCAGACTCCAGACCAGACTGAAACATTCTCTGACAGGATTTTCTACTCTGTCAGCTCCAACTCCACCCCCTCTACTCTAGCCACTCACAGCCTCTTCACTGTATCTAGGCACAAGCCTGCAAGGCCACGCCCCTTGCTCTGGCTTTTCCTTCCCTTAATGGTTGCTGGCTGCAGCCACCTCTCCAAGATGGATGCCAGCACAACCAAAACAGGATTTCTAAACCCCTTCTAAGCAGGCCTCGGCCCTGCTTAAGGCAGGTGAGTCCTTACAGCTGCTTTGATTGTCTAGGAGCTTCTCTGGGCATTTGTAGGCCCTCCATTGCAGTCTTATTATCAACTTCCTGGGGACCATACAGTCATGCTGGATGACCTAGCGATTCCTCGAGATGTGTTCCTTCAAATTCTTAGAGATGTGTTCCAACCCTAGTGAATAAGGAAGGTGTACTGTAATGGACATTTGGTGTAAATACAACATAGGATGTCTTTTCCCCGTTATTTTTGGGTACAGTAATTGCTCATTGCCACTACAACTTCAATAATTTCATAGACCATCCCAATAGCAAAACCAAAACTTAAGAATTTTCCAAATCTTGCCAGCTGCCCTTGACTCCCATAAACAAAGTCTCAGATACCCTGTTGTAGATGAGTCTTTGAGCGATGCTGAAAGCATGGAGGTTGAAGCTAGGAGGGCAAAACGGGTTACTCAAGAGCAGGAGTCGGATGAGGAACGGGAGAGGAAAAGAATCCGGCAAATACTTAGTGAACCTACTGATGACGATTCCTTTGCGGGTTTCTCTGGTTGATGATGGATTTGATTATTTATTCTATTTGATTTATTTCTCGGAGTTCTAGGCCGCCACTCCCGGGAGGCTCGGGGCGGCTCACAGTAAAACGAGATACAATAAAAACACAATTAAAAAACAATACAACTATAAAATCTCAGAGTTAAGATTAAAACAACGATGTGCTGTAGAGGATACAAGGCACAGCACAATGCAATGTAATGCAGCGATAACAGGCGAACCAGGCACTGAGGACATCTTATAGGCTGAAAGCCTGCTGGAAAAGGAATGTCTTACAAGACCGCATGAATGACATGAGGTCTTGGAGAGCCTGCGTCTCGGCCGGGAGAGCGTTCCACAACATTGGGGCAATCACGGAGAACGCTCTCCTACGGGTTGCAGTTAATCTGATTGACTTCGTAGATGGAATGGCCAGCAAGTTGGTATTTTCTGACCGCAGTGATTTCGTAGGGCAATATGGGAAAAGCCGGTCCCTCAGGTACTTTGGCCCCAGGCTGCATAAGGCCTTAAAGGTGAGCACCAACACTTTGAAGGTGATCCGGTGCTCAATTGGAAGCCAGTGCAGATCCTGCAAAATAGGTGTAATGTCACAACCTGCTGGAGAACCAGACAGGAGTCGGGTGGCAGTGTTCTGCACCAGCTTGAGCTTCCAGGTCACCGACAGAGGAAGGCCAACGTAGAGCACATTACAGTAGTCCAGTCTCGAGATGACCATGACTTGGATCAGCGTGGCCAGGTCGTTCCGAGATAGATAGGGGGCCAGCCACCTTGCCTGTCTGAGATGGAAAAAAGCTGTTTTACTGACCATGGAGATTTGGGTCTCCATGGTCAGTTGGGAGTCCAAGTGAACTCCCAGGCTCTTTACGGTGATGGGCATAACACCACACCGTCCAGGGTCGGAAGCTGGACATCCCCATCACCCGGATGACCCAGCCACAAGATCTCCGTCTTCGCTGGATTCACCCTCAACCTACTGGCTCGCAGCCATCCAGTAACGGCCTCAAGGCAGTGTTGGAAATTATCGGGTACGGATCCAGGCCTACCCTCCATCCTCAGAATGATGAGCCAACTATGGGAAGTGGGGATGGTGATTTGGAAGATGTGTCTAGCGATATGGACTGGACCAAAGTACAGGAAGTGCATGATATTTGTGCAGGGGATGGGAATTGGAGTTCGGATGACTAAACTTCGTCTTGGGGAGAGCTAAGTCATGAGAGGAGAAGGAGAGCTTGGCAGGGGAGGCAAAGGACTGCAAGTGAAGCTGCAATAGCAGCTGAGAGGGCTAATGATGGGGCGTCGGCTCATTTGAGTTCTGATGAGGATTTGTGAATAAAGAGAGACTTGGAATGGGGGATTTCTTGCAGTTGGCAAGGTGCCCATTATGCTCTGTGTGCTGTGTTCCTGTGTTTCCTGTGGACTGACTTCTGGACATGAGTTTGAATCTGGATCTGCCTTCATGGACTTGGGTATATTATCGGCTGGGTTCTGCATCTTGTTTCCTTTTGGCTACACTGAGTATTTCTCCCTGTGTGCTAGTTTGCTGCTGCCTGCTTCGTGCTGACGCTGGACTGGATTTCTTACGCTGCTGTCTTCTCCCTCGCTTGGACCCGGATTGGTGTATTGCTGCTGATGCTTCCTCCTCGCTGACGCCGGATTGGTTTGACTACGTGTTTGCTGCCTGCCCATTTCGACTCCTGGACTTCGCTGACGCTTCTTCACTTCCTGCTTTCGCCCCCCATTTGATGACAATATTGTGTGCCTTTCCTCCTTGTGTTATGCTGTGTTTTGTGTTTATGGCGCTTTTTAAGGATAATTCGGGTTATTTTGTTTGGGACTATTTTGACCTGTTAGGTCATTATTTTGAGTTACCTTTAAGCTCTCACTGAAGTTGAAGTGTTTTTGGGTCATTTTGGCTCTTTTTGAGTTTTTTGTGACATTCTGAATAAACTTTACTCTTTACTATGTGTGGCCCTTTAAGGCTCTCTGTGTTCATGAGCAGACTGCTGACAAAGTTTTATTATTTTTCTCCTAGTGCACATAACCTTTCTAAGAAAATTATAACCTGAATCTATTGCAATCCGAAGTTGTTCTTAATTGAATAGTGTCTGCAAAAAACCCGAGACACACTCTATCGGCCCGAGAAGAGAGCAAAGGCAAATTTGCTCTGAATACATTTTGTTGTGAAAGTCCCATGATATGCCTTAGGTTTGCCATTGGACAGAAATGAAGACACACACTACCACAACAACTCTGAAAATGCAGAAAAGAACTTATGTTTGTAATATGTGTGTTTAGGTGGGATATTAATAATTTGCACTGACACTGAGCTCCATTTCTAGTCTTTTATGCCATGTGGTATTCCAAATGCAAGGGTTTTTCAGGAAGCTTGTGGACCATTTTTCCCCCTTCATCCGTGGATGAAATTCTTCTTTCTTTTCTTGAGTCAAGGCCTGTAATCAAGAGCAGAGCCCTTCACAAATAATGCAGTCCAGCAAACACATTTTTTTGGTGTGTTGGTTTTTCGGCCTGTTCCTGGGGTTATTTGGGGCACTGATTTAAAAACATTGCATTGGACAGACCACATCGATTCTAGTTTCTTAGGTATGGTTATCATGATTTTCTATGGGTGAGTATCTGGCAACTGGTATCTCAAAAACTAGAGCTGATGGAGAGAAACCGGTGCCATTTTTGGAATCTGCAGGTCAAATATATCTAGGATCCCATCAGAAGACTGTGAATGTGTCACTTCTGGAAGAAGAGGGAGCCACACAGGGCGCCAACCTCTCGTGGTGGCCCAGTCCCTCCGTCATCTTTGGCTCTTGGGACTCCCGCAAAGCTTCTGTGGAGAGGAAGAGGTTTCTGTGTGTTCTCTCTCCTTGGAACCGGCCCTGGTTTGTGAGATGTTGATACGCCGTGTGCCTCTATTATCGTGACTACATATTGTATATGGATGTGGCTTGATATACTTATTGATGGGCCTTGATAAAGACTCTACTGGAGTCGAAACGGGTGATGATCCGGTATGATTTAGTCCTCGTCGGCAGCACCATCCACCTGATGTGTTTACATTTCGGATTATACCCATTTGAGCCAAGTATTTACTTTCACATCAGAGCACATCTGCTGGAGCATTGAGGCAGCTGTCCATTGAAATTATCAATGTACATGAGTGATTGTGATTGGAACTTTATATATAACTGATTTACACGCTATCAGCCAGAAGCGTTTTTGATATAGGGATCTGGGACCCTTTACAATATCATTTATTTACGGACTTATTATGCAACCCTTGTCTGATACTCTATTAACTGCAAGTATTTATTTATTTATTTATTCGTTCGACTTAATATACCGCTCTCTCTGGAGCCCAGAGCGGTTTACAGAGTTAAAAACAGATAGCCACATAAAATGCAATAAAACCAGATAAAACCCCCAGTTAAAATCAAATTCCAGCAGAACTGCAATGGCAGTAGGAATATGCTGACAGCGACACAACAGGATGCTGAAAACACAGCATTGGTTATGGACCAAATGCCTGTCTGAATAGCCAGGTCTTTACGGCTCTACGGAACGGCATTAAGTCCCGGATGGCTCGCAGCTCTTCGGGGAGGGTGTTCCACAGGGTTGGCGCAGCTACGGCAAACGCCCTCTTTGAATTGCATATGTAATGCATTATATATATTGAATGTCTGAATTGAAGACTATATTTGTTTAGCATACCTTATTACTAACAGTGTTCTACCACTGATAGCAGAAGTTTTGAAAGTATACCACTTATTCAACATAATTTTATTAAGTGCTATATTGGTACTAGTGTTCTTTTCGTTGGTTCAGACTGTGAATGTGTGACAGGCCGAACTGACACACCACAATGACCTGACTTTTGCAACCCGAAAGACAGTTGCATCTGCCAAGTAGGAAATTTAGGTACCACTTTGTGGGGAGGCTAATTTAACTGATTTATGAGGCCATAAAATCGCCAGGAAGTATGCAAAGAATGAAGGAATGCAACAGCTCCCCCTGGTGGCCAGAATCTGGAATGTTAAATATAGCCTTTGGTGTCTGTCTATATATGTTGTATGTCTATGGCATTGAATGTCTGCCTGTATATGTACATTGTAATCCTCCCTGAGTCCCCTGCGGGGTGAGAAGGGCGGAATATAAATGATGTAAATAAATAAATAAACTTCCTGATGAAAAGGTTGCAAGAAAGATGACCAGAGAAATCATATGTTTGTCACCTCTGTATTTTTCCCATCACACTGCTACTTTTCAATACAAAGCCATTCTTATAGAAATTGGGATTTTTTGGACAAAAAATAACTGAAGATAAATATGGAAGATCAGGGGAAAATATGACTGAGGATCACAGGGCAGATAGTTAAGAAGGGCACATTGTTGAGGACTTGCAGATGATACTCAAATCTTTTCAAATTTATCTCCAAGTCATAACGGCCAGAGATCAATGCAAAATTCTGAATGCATATACTTGCATTAAGTATGTTTCCGATCAAGAGATTAAAGGATCTTTTAAAACCAACTTCTGAAAATATATCCCAATTACTTCAAGGCTTTACCTCTCTTTGGTGGACGAACATGATAAGTCAAGTCATTAATTACTAGTTTGAAATCGTCAAGGAGTAGAAGATCTATGCCTGTCGAAGAGGCTACACGTGTCCCATCTGTAAGGTAAAAAAGAAATAGTTTTGTAAAGAGACGGACGTGCTTGACATTTATAGTCACATACTGATTTCCAGTGTAACATTAATCTATCTATACACATAATAAAAGTGAAAATATGTATGTGTGTATGTGGCTGGGGTGTCCACTTACACAGATAAGCTCCAGCCTCCACAAATGGCTATAGCTCCCACTACTTAGGAGACACCAGTGGCCATCCCTCCAATGACATTGCAGGTTATAGTTGCGTGTGCATGGGCAATACACCTCCCACCGCCAGACCCAAGTAAAGACACCCACACAAGGTTTTGGGATAAACACTGGCCACACCTCATTTATTGATAACAGTAACAAGGGTTGGCAGCCATGCATGGGTCCTGGATCATGATCGGAAACACACCCAGGGTGCTGCCGGCACAATACTGGTCCCAAGGTATTCGGCACCCCTGAAACCACCTACTGCTAGGGGGGGGGGGGGGGGATACCAAGCCAGATCCAGGGCCCATGCCACACGCCAACAAGGAGTTGCGACGAATAGCACAACACATTCACAATAACAAGTTAACCCGGACGCGCTAACAAATCAAGCTAACCAAAACCAAGACCGCATGCAGGGTGGGTGGGATGGATCAGCTGATTCAGGCACAATGCCTGACCAGGAGCAAGGGGCAGCTTATAAAGGCTGCCCGAGAGGAGGGAGAGGCGTGGCCAGCTGGCCATCGGCCATCCGTCGGGAAACATTCCCGCCATCCCAGAGGGATTCTGGGATGAAGAAGCGTCCCCCGAGGGAGAAAATGGCGGCGGGGAACACTCCGCACCGCAATGTATCTGGCCTGGTAAGTCAGGCCATGCCTTTGAGTGCCGTGCACATGTACAAGAGCCCTGCCAATATCCTCCACAAACACAATGTCCTCCACTACCCAAATGAAGGCTTTCATACGGGGACCATTTCATCCTAGTTTTTATGTGTTTCCTCCACCACAGACATCCCAGTGTTTCTGACTCTCTCCATTGGTGTTGAATGTGCATGACCCCGCCCACTGCCTCTCCCTTAACCCTGTCCTATTCTTTTCTATGGCACACAGGAAACAGAGGAATTGATCACCAACTGAACATACTAGAGAGGTTTGGGGAGAATTCACCATGATCTATACAAGGTTAACCCCGAGAAACTCCATCAGTACTTAAAGTTTGTTATGTTGCGCAAGTTTGTTCTATATACATCATCAGTGGGGTTCAGTATGCTCTCTGGCTGCAGAGTAAACTACAACTCCCACTATAATGAGTCAGTCTCCCATGGGGCAAAATAAATGGGCTTAATTTCTTTCACAGAAAATTTGGTTGTAGAGTCAGAAATAATACTGAAAGACCTCACAACCTCTGAGGATGCTTGCCACAGATGCAGGCAAAACGTCAGGAGAGAATGCTTCTAGAACATGGCCATCACAAGTACACATACACAGCAAACATTCAATGCCGCTTTGTATTGACACACAGACAAGCACACAGAAGGAGGTTCTTGTGTCTTGTGTCGTGCCACAGGGGGGTGCTGTTGCTCCATCCTCTTATGACGAAGGGCTTGTCAGGATTTCTGCATTCCAGCATCTGGTCTTTCTCCTCTTTATGGCATTGTAAAAACCTCCCCCACTTTTTTTATTAGCGGTACCTAATTTCTCTAATTACAGCTAAAGCTGTTTTCGAACTGCTTAGGTAAACAGTGAGCAGGACTGATGGTTGGCTGCTCAAGCCAACCTGGGGTTCGAACTTGCAACCTTCGGTTGATAGATCTTTAGCAGCTGCTGATTTAACTGCTGTGCTAAACCTCCGGCCTGAAAAACCTACGAGAACCCAATACCGAAAGAGTATAACAAGCAAGTTCAGTTGAACTTGTTTCAATTAACATCCCATTCAAATCAAACAGTGGTCACATGTGAAATGAATCAATCAGGTCAAGCAAGCCTTGCATAAGTATCCAAGAACATTTTGAACATTCATGAGACCACTTGAAAGCTCCTATTTCGTTGTGTATATATCTGTTTGCTTTAGTAATGTCCAACAATACCTGGTGAGTAAATGGCCACCCGGTCGATTCCCCGGTCTTCTGCCTGTAGTTGTCGTAAGAATACTCCAACAGAGTCTGAGATAGGCTTAAGTGTAAACTGGCAACGTTCGCGGCGTGATGGGAGATTCACAGATATTACAGGTAATCCATTTTGGTAAACCACTGTAACATCTAGGGGGGAGAAAAGAAAAAAAGCTGAAAGGTATTCTGGAGTTGACACACACACACGCACGCACACACACACAGGCTTCCTTACCTCAAGCAGCAGTGATAGTGTTTTGATATCTAGTACATTGCAAATGAAGTATTAAAAAATGAATGAAGGAATGTGACAGCTCCCCCTGGTGGCCAGAAGCTGGAATGTTTAATTGCCTCTATGTCTGTCTATATATGTTGCATGTCAAATGCATTGAATGTTTGCCTGTATATGTGCATTGTGATCCGCCCTGAGTCCCCTGTAGGGTGAGAAGGGCGGAATATAAATGATGTAAATAAAGAATAAAATAAATAATATACCATGCTGCCGATAGCTTCCATAATACCATGTTTGGCTCTTTTCTGATGAAAAGTGTGCCCATCAGAAAAATCTCACATGCTCGTTGTAAGTAAGAAGGCAAAGGCTGTTCAACAGTGGAACTCTCTGCCTCAGAGTGTGGTGGAAGCTCCTTCTTTGGAAACTTTTAAACAGAGGCTGCATGGCCATCTGTCGGGTATACTTTGTGCTTTTCCTGCATGGCAGGGGGTTCGACTAGATGGCCTATGAAAGGCAGCCTAAATGCTGTGTGCGCGCTCCACCGGGCTTCTGAAAATGAGTTTTGCAAATAATGTAAACAGAGACTAAACAGAATTGCAGTACACAATAGCTTCCAGCATGGCAAACAGCTGTTCAAGCCAGATGTTAGCTCTAGGACTCTTCTGAGGGAATCTTAAATTTTTGTAGAAAGCATTAAGGAAGGCTTTCACTTTTCCAGAACTCATATGAAGGGTTGGTTCCAAAAAACTCAGAAGTTTGCTTATTTTTTAAAAAATCTGTGTGGGACAAATAAGATCATTATACAACCACCACCATAATTCCAGTGACTTTTTAATGATTTTTTGCTTGATTCAATTCAGTGTAATGTCTGAAATACTTGAGTACTGAAGCAGGAAAATTCAACTTCCCCTCTTTGGCAGATATTATGTGATTAATATTGATAAGAGTACTTCATATCCGTTTTTGATTTATAAAAAGTAGTGTTCTTAACATACTGAATAAAAATAATGTGTAGTTGTGGACAATGTTTATTTATTTATTTATTATTTATTGCATTTTTATACTGCTCTTCTCACCCCTGAGGGGACTCAGAGCAGCGTACAACACGGCAAAATGGCAAAAATTCAATGTCGAACATACATATAAATACATATATACATAACTGCAATAACAGGAAGTAACTTCATACTTGTGAAAACTTCTTTTTTTAAAAAAATTTATTGAGAAATTAGGCGCAACCCAAGAAAGCAAGACATTAGGGGTGAATATCTCCAATTTAAATACTTTGAAATCCGTTAATAATTCCTATTTGAAATTATTTTGACCTTATATCGACCCTCGGCATCCAACCCAGAAGTGAAGTTTCAAAACCGAACCCGGGATCGCCATTTTTTGTAAGGGTCACGTTATTAGGTCGTTTTTCCCCCTCCTCCGTTCTCAACTCGCGAGAGGAGACTGGAGGGCAGCAGCACCCTTCTTTCTCCTCTCGCCAGCTGACAGCTGAGGAGGGCGATTTGGAAGCAGCCCAGCCGAGCTTTGGCGTGGTTTAGATCTTGGCAGGGAGGGGGGGGGGCGTCCGCTCCTCCTCCCCTGCTAAGATCTAAACCACACCAAGGCTTGGCGCAGTTTAGATCTTGGCAGGGAGGGGGGGCTCCTTCTCTGCCAAGAACTAACGCGACTCAAGGCTTGAGGCTGATTCGCATTAGTTCTTGGCAGGGAAAGAGGTGCGGGCACCTCCTTCTCTGCCAAGAACTAACGCAACTCAAGGCGTTAGTTCACAATTTCATTATAAATGGCGGTTCCTAATTGGTTCTGTCTTAAAAATTGCCAATAATGAAATAATAATGAAGTTTTGAAAGTTTTGTTAGAGTTCTGAAATGTTCACCACCAGAACTTTAGCAACACTGTCGAAGCAAAGCACCAGCGCCACCTAGTGTTCACCACCAGAACTTTAGTTTTGTAAGTACTTTAGAACCATTTAGAACCATGATTGCACAGACCTAGTATTTATATGTATGTTCGACTTCTTCACTGCAGATGGGGTGAAATCAGCGTCCTAGAATACTTTCACCCAGTTTGGTAGATGGAGGTCAACACCAGACATCACACTACGTTGCATGACTTCCAGGATGATATGTTTTGACATGTTTTGTCAGAACAACAGATATTTGGAAGCAATTTTACATGTTTCTCATTAATACAAACCGGGGGTGGGGAAATCTAGGATGGAAGTTGATCTAAAAATATGTATAGTATGACCCCCCCCCCCCCAAACCCACATGACTGGTAACAACAGTTTTATCTATTCATATGACAAAAATATGTTCTCTTTAGGAATTTTCTGTCTTCCAGAGCAACTCCATGGGAACCTCTGGTGGAAATTGTTACTTTCAAAGATATTGGCTATTATCCATGGTTTCCTGTTTCCACAGTAAGTACAGGAACGTATTCCCCCATGGATATGGAGATCGTACTCTATCTATTCTAGTCAGACAGAAGGTCCTATCTTATTGTGACAGCTTAAAGAATGCAATGTTTTAGACACCTGAACACAGCCAATGCTAGTACAATTGTTTATCTCATTCAGAGACTATGGATTTCTTTTAAAGGAATATAAAGATGCATGTTTTAGAATATATGAGGGTGGGTCAATAAGTCCGTGACTTTTTGAATTTCCTGCCTCTTAACTGAAAGGGCAATACTGCTCCTGTCAACAGGCATCTGTCAGTTGACTCCTGCCAAAATTTGAACAAGCTGTGTTTGACAGCCATTGATAGCAGACTACTGCGTGATTTGAGGAGAAAATGGAAAAAAGTGAATTTTGTGTGCTCATTAAGCATTATTTTTAGCAGAAAAAAAACTATCACTCAAACCACTCAAACCAAGGTTTCCAACTGCTGGACGCATCAGCGGTCAATAAGTTACTTGCTGCAGCTAGACCAACTACCTGCTCCCTTGATCCGTGCCCCTCCTGGCTTATTAGATCTTGCCGGGAGGGGTTACAAGACCCCCTGGGAAAGATTATCAACAGCTCCCTTGAGCAAGGAGTGTTCCCAGGGGGTTTAAAAGAGGCAATGGTAAGACCGCTGCTGAAGAAGCCGAAGCTTCTTCGGCTTCTTCAATTACCCTTCTTCAATTACCCTTCGGCTCCCTCCAATTACCGGCCTGTTTCCAACTTGCCTTTTTTAGGCAAGGTAATTGAGAGGGCAGCAGCGGATCAGCTGCAGCAGTTCTTAGAAGACACAGCTGGACTTGATCCCTTCCAGTCCGGCTTCCGTATTGGGCATGGGACGGAGACCATGCTTGTCGCCATTACAGACCAACTTCGCTGCCAGCTGGACCAGGGTGGATCAGCCCTGCTTGTTTTGTTAGATCTAACAGCAGCGTTTGATACCTTAGACCATGCATTGTTGGCCCACCGTTTAGCCGTGACTGGGGTCAGGGGGATTGCCCTTAAGTGGGTGACCTCTTTCCTCCAGGATCGGGGACAACGTGTGGAGGGGGGGGGGGGGAAGGTCTCCGGGAGGCTCCCATTAAGTTGTGGAGTCCCCCAGGGGGCCATCCTCTCACCCTTATTATTCAACATAGATATGCACCCCTGGCCCAGCTGGTTCGCGACTTTGGTCTGGAGTGTTATCAGTACGCTGACGACACCCAGCTTCTGCTGAGAATGGACAGCAGGCCGGAGACCGTACCCAATTGTTTCCATCTATGCCTTGAAGCCGTGACTGGCTGGCTGCGTGCCAGCCGGCTGAAGGTGAATCCGTCGAAGACGGAGATCTTGTGCCCCGGTCGCCCTGGGCTGGATGTGTGCCGGTTGCCTACCCTGGATGGTGAGCAACTCAGCCCGTCATCCGTTGTTAAGAGCTTGGGTGTCCATCTGGACCCCTTGCTATCCATGGAGACTCAGGTCTCCATGGTTAGCAAAACGTCGTTTTTCCATCTATGACAGGCTAGACGACTGGCACCCTACCTGTCCAGGGACGACCTGGCCACGGTGATCCAAGCAACGGTCATCTTGAAGCTGGACTACTGTAACGCCCTCTATGTCGGCCTTCCCTTGTTGACAATCCGGAAACTCAAGCTGGTGCAGAATGCCGCGGCTCGCTTGCTGGTGGGAGAACCAGTGAGGGAGCACATTAGTCCCACTCTCCGGCAACTGCACTGGCTTCCTATTGAGTACCGAATTGCCTTCAAGGTATTGGTTTTAACCTTTAAGGCCATTCACAGTCTAGGGCCTGTGTACCTAAGGGACCGCCTTACCCCGTATGTTCCCCCGAGATCACTACGTTCTGAAGAGCAGAACTTATTGGTTATTCCACCGATCTGCGCCTGCCATTTGTCCACTACGAGACAGCGAGCCTTCTCTGTCGTGGCTCCTGTGCTCTGGAATTCGCTCCCCGACCATACTCGGGCGATTTCTGAGCTTGCCCCCTTTCGAAGAGCGTGCAAGACCGCCCTCTTCAGGTTGGCGTTTAGTTAAGTCTGAATGCAAAGGGCACGCTTACATCGGATTTGACAATGTAATCTTCGTTAGTTACTATTGTACTGTACTGATTTTAAGGAAGTTTTAGTGTATGTTTTATTGTATGTTTTTTCTATGCTGTAATCCGCCCCGAGCCTGCAGGGAGGAGCAGAATATAAAATTGAATAATAAATAAATAAATATAAATAATCTTGATAAATACTATGGGGACTCTGCACCATCAATTTCAATGGTAAAAAGTGGTTTACTGAATTTTGTTGTGGCTGTACAAGCATGGAAGATGCCGAACATTCTGGACGCCCAGTTGAGGTCTCTACACCCGAAACAATTGAAAAAATTCACCATATGGTGTTGGCCGATCAGAGATCGAAAGTGCGAGAGATTGTGGAAGCCATAGGCATCTCACGTGGCTCAGTGGTTTCAATTTTATTTACTTATTTATTTATTAATTATTTCGATTTATATACCACACTTCCCAAAAGGCTCAGGGTGGTTCACACACATAAAACAACATAATCACAACAGTAATTTAAAAACATGATAAAAACAAATTAAGACAGATATGGAATTAGCAGCCCCCAAAGATTAAACGCCTGCTGGAAGAGGTTGGTCTTACAATGATCACTTGGGTATGAGAAAGCTTTCCGCAAGATGGGTGCTGCGTTTGCTCACAATCGACCACAAACGCAATCGTGTGACAATTTCGCAGGAGTGTTTGGCATTGTTCAATCGCAATATGGACGAGTTTTTGCGCCATTTCGTTACCGTGGACGAAACGTGGATCCACCACAACACACCAGAGACCAAACAGCAGTCAAAACAGTGGGTTTCTCAGGGTGAATCGGTGCCAAAGAAGGCCAAGGTGGGTTTGTCAGCCAATAAAGTCATGGTGACCGTTTTTTGGGATGCACGCGGTATAATCCACATTGATTACCTTCAAAAGGGTAAAACAATCAATGGCGAAAATTATGCCAACTTATTGGGTCGATTTAATGAGGATTTGGGGGGAAAACCAACCACATTTGGCCGAGACAAAAGTTCTTTTGCACCAGGACAATGCAAGGGTGCACACATGTGCAGTTGCCATGGCAACAATCCATGAATTGGGATACAAATTGCTTCCTCATCTGCCCTATTCCCCAGATTTAGCCCCGAGTGACTATTTCTTGCTTCCAAACCTGAAGAAATGGCTCGGCGGAAAGAGATTTGACTCCAACAATGAAATCATCTCACAAACAAATACCTATTTTGATGACCTCGACAAATCTTATTTTTTGGAAGGGATAAAAAATTGGAGAAACGTTGGACAAAGTGTATAGAGCTCAAAGGAGACGGCGTTGAAAAATGAAATGATTTTTTATCCCAAAACCTGTGTTTCATTCAAAAAGTCACAGACTTATTGACCCGCCCTCGTATGACTGTAGTTAATTCCATTATTTGACTATTAATAGATCTTTTTTTAAAGACAGAAATAATTACCAGAATTTTGAGGACTGCGTGTCCTAATTTCCTTTCTAGTCGCACATTAATGGCTGACCTCAGAATTCCTTTGCAATGACCCCAGGAAAAAATGACCCTTAAGTAAACAACAAGGAAGGCATTCAGAGAATCTTAAAAACCCCAGCTACTCTTCAGCACAGACCTCAATAAAGCTAAAGGAATTTGAAAAACCAATGCTACTAATATATTTCAGTCTGGAATACATACATTAAAGATAGTGTGATGTATCACAAGCTCAAGAGGGCCAGTTTCTAGCTATATAGCTTCAAAATTCAAAGTACTACGCAGAAAAGGTGAAAAATTATAAAACCTCCCTGGTAACTTGGTACTTGCAAAATGGAAATTTAAACAGTGAAAATATATTCAGGAATATAGAAGACCACCAGCCACAACTACATGATTCAGGCACTGCAAGGATAAGCCTGCCTGATTCTTCAAAGGCAGGGTTGATTTTGAAACATTCAAAAATTAGGTATGGAGCATTAGTTTTTGTTTGTTTGGTTGGTTGCTTGCTGCAAGTTGCTTCTGGTGTGAGAGAATCATCTGTCTATAAAGATGTTGCCCAGGGGATGCCTGGCTGTCTGAATAGAAGCTCTCCAAAGCTTTAGGTGCTCTTACTGCCTATTACAAGGAAAACCAGCTGACTCCTAATCCATCTAAAAGGCAGACATGTGCCTTTCATCTTAAGAACAGACAAGCATCTCAAGCTCTGAGGATGACCTAGGAAGGAATCCCACTGCAGCATTGCAGCACACCCAAAAACCTGGGAGTAACTCTGGACCAGGGGCGGACGAACTACGGCCCGGGGGCCCGGATATGGCCCTTTGGCCGATTCTATCTGGCCCCCCTAAGGGCCCCGGCAGGAAGGCAGGCAGGCTTGCTCGCCGCTTGCCTCGCCCCGCCCGCTTGCCGCTCGCCCCACCCGCGCCGGTGACAGCAAGGCCAGGCAGGGGAGGCAAGCCTCGCCCTCTGGCCTGCCAGCTCGCCGCTCGCTCGCCTCGCTCTGCCCACTCGGCTCTCCCAGCGCCAGCAACAGCAAGGCCAGGCGTGCGGCGAGCGAGCGGCAAGCTGGCGGGGCGAGAGGGCGAGGCTTGCCTCCCCTGCCTGGCCTTGCTGTCGCCGGCGCTGGGAGAGCCGGAGCGGGGTGAGAGGGCGAGGCAGGCAGGCGAGCAAAGCGACCAATGGAGAGAGAGGGAGGGGGGAGAAGAGGAGGAGGCCAGGGAGCATCCTTAATAAGTGAACTATGCATCCCAGCAACTCCAACTCCCAAATGTCTATTTTCCCCAAATTTTCCCAGTGTTCACATTTGGGCATATTGAGGATTTGTGCCAAATCTGGTCCTGAGTTTCCCATCCTTTCAATGGGGTTTGATCTCTTCCTTTTCCGTCACGAATCTCAAAGGCTCGCTGTCAGGAGGTTTTTAGAAAGGTGGGAACAGGAAGTCATCGAGAGGGAAGGGACCCCAGGGCTATCCAGCCCAACCCCCAGGGATACACCATCAAAGCACCCCCGACTGATGGCCATCAAGCCTCTGCATAAAACTCTCCTGAGAAGGGGACTACAAGGAAGCATTATTTTATTTTATTGTTTTTTAATTATTATTGTATAATAATTTTATAATAATAATATAATAATATAACAAATAATATAATATGTTATATTATATTATAATTTCAATATATTATAATGTCTATATATAGTATAATATAATAATTATGATATTAATACTAATAATATATGAATATTTTTGATATATTAATATTTTATTTATTTATTTATTTATTAACTTCGATTTAGTATACCGCTCACTCCGGAGCTCAGAGCGGTTTACAAAGAAGCAAAAGCACCGTGAGTAATAAACAATTAAGCAGTTAAACAGTTAAAAACACATTACACATCAAGACAGTTAAAACCTATTAAAAGCATTAGCCCGCGGCAAAGGCTGGGGAGACGAGATAAAATCTGGGGGAGCCATAGGCGGCATGGCGGGCAATGTGGTTGGGTCAAGGACCGAACACCTTTCTAAAGAGCCAAGTCTTCAAGGCCTTGCGGAAGGGCAAAAGAGAGCGGATGGCGCGGATCTCCTCTGGGAGGCCGTTCCAGAGACTTGGGGCGGCTACCGAAAATGCCCTCCGCCGTGTAGTGGCTAGTCTGCAAGTTCCGAGGGAAGGCACCTCAAGGAGGTTGTGCTCCTCGGAGCGAAGTGATCTCGCAGGCACATAAGGGGTAAGTCGCTCCCTCAAGTACACTGGCCCCAAACCATAGATGGCCTTAAAAGTGAGGACTAACACCTTGAAGAGGACCCGGAATTCAATCGGAAGCCAGTGCAGCTCGCGCAGAAGTGGAGTCGCGCGGTCGGATCTTGCAGCGCCCAGAAGGAGGCGAGCTGCGGCATGCTGCACCAGCTTAAGCTTCCGGATCATCGACAAGGGAAGGCCAATGTAGAGCGCATTACAGTAGTCGAGCCTCGAGATGACCGTGGCTTGGATCACCGTAGCCAGGTCGCATTGGGAGAGGTAGGGAGCCAGACGCTTAGCCAACCGTAGATGGTAGAATGCTGTCCTGCAGGTGCAGCCAATCTGCTCCTCCATGGACAGATGGGCGTCCAGCCGGACCCCTATCCTTAATAAGTGAACTATGCATCCCAGCAACTCCAACTCCCAAATGTCTATTTTCCCCAAATTTCCCCAGTGTTCACATTTGGGCATATTGAGGATTCGTGCCAAATCTGGTCCTGAGTTTCCCATCCTTTCAATGGGGTTTGATCTCTTCCTTTTCCGTCACGAATCTCAAAGGCTCGCTGTCAGGAGGTTTTTAGAAAGGTGGGAACAGGAAGTCATCGAGAGGGAAGGGACCCCAGGGCTATCCAGCCCAACCCCTGGGATACACAACCAAAGCACCCCGACTGATGGCCATCAAGCCTCTGCATAAAACTCTCCTGAGAAGGGGACTACAAGGAAGCATTATTTTATTTTATTGGTTTTTTATTATTATTGTATAATAATTTTATAATAATAATATAATAATATAACAAATAATATAATATGCTATATTATATTATATTATAATTTCAATATATTATAATGTCTATATATAGTATAATATAATAATTATGATATTAATACTAATAATATATGAATATTTTTGATATATTAATATGTTAATATTAATGATGTGTAATATATAGTAAATATAGTAAGTGAATAAATAAATAAATAAATAAATAAATAAATAAATAATGTAGATTAGCATGTAGTGCCGCCTTTAGGTGTGGCCCTCCATAATATTTTTTGGCTCTCATGTGGCCCCTTGGAAAAAATAATTGCCCACCCCTGCTCTGGACCATGCTCCCACTTACAAGAAGCATTGCTTAACTATCAAGCAAAAAGTTGACTAGAAACAATATCATACAAAAGCTGACTGGCACAACCTGGGGATCACAACCAGATACAGTGAAGACAACTGCTTTTGTGCTTTCCTACTCTGCCACTGAATATGTATGCCTAGTGTGAAATACATCTCACCACGTTAAAACATGCCATATCATCACAGGATGACTACGCTCAACACCGCTGGAGAAATTATACTGTTTAGCCAGTATTGAACCACCTGATATCCACAGGAAAGTAACAGCCAATAATGAAAGGCCCAAGGTCCATCCTCTGTTTGGATATCAGCCAGCATGCCAATGACTTAAATCAAGAAACAGCTTCTTAAGATTTACAGAGATACGTAGGAACACCTCAGCAAGCGAGAGTCCAAAAGTGGCAAGAAACTCTCCTTTGGGCACACAGAAGACTGGGCAACTTGGAAGGCACTGAAAAGATGGTGTTCTGGTATCACAAGATGAAGAACTAACCTTAGGAAATGGGGATACAGTGTTCCCTCACTTATTGCGGGGGTTACGTTCCAGGACCTCCCGCAATAAGTAAAAAACCGCGATATAGAGACGCTCTATTTATTTTAATATTTATACATTATTTTATTTATTTATTTATTTATTTGTTCGGCTTCTATGCCGCCACTCCCAAAGAGGCTCGGGGCGGCTCACAGCCAGAGAGCAAACAATACACGAAATGCACAGACAATCTAAAACACAGCATAAAATACAAGATAAAAAATGCAAGATAAAAACATCATTAAAACCACAATGAACAGATTTAAAAATTGAGGGCAGTCTGGGCTCATTTGCACAGCTTGGGGGGGAGTCCCAACCAAGGGGTCCCATTAGGGGTCCCATTTTAGTAGTTATACACTATTTTAAGTCTTTATAAACTTAAAATAAAGTGAAGGAAAGGAAGGAAAAGCCCTTCAAGGCTGGAGGGAGGGAGGACTGAGGAGGGAAAGTGTTGTAGTTGAGCCTGAGACTGAGAGAGGGGAGTCTGTAGTTAGAAACGCAAAACTGTCTACTCGTGAGCAAGGGTCAGATGAGGAGCAAGAAAGGAAGATATTGAGGCAACTACTTAGCAATTATTTGGGGGATGAAACGTTTCTGGGTTTTTCGGAGGATGGTGGGAGTGGGGATGAGGAGCAGGCAATGGGAAGTGGGGATGAGGGGTCACAGAGAAGTAAAGGTGACTCTAGATGAATTGGAATAATGTGCAGCAGATACGGGATGTCTGCTTGGAACCCACAAGCAGTGATTTGTTTGCGGGGTTCACGGGAGATGGGGAATGGGGGAATGGAAATGGGACTTGTGGGGACTGTTGAGGAGAGTTAAGTCGCCGCAGGAGATGTATTACCTGGCGCGAGAGACAAAGGTCAGCATGGGTGGCAGCTGAAGGAGATGGGGAAGGGGCGTTGGCGCAATTAAGCTCCGAGGAAGACTGAATAAAAGGGGCTTGCAAATAACCATTGGTTGCATCTGGCAAGGCATTGTTCTTGCCATCCAGGCCGTTGCCTCCTGTTCTGGATCACTGTAGGACTGATCGTTTGACTGACTGTGGACGTGGGATTCTGGAGATTGGTATTATATTTAGTAGTTGCCTCAATATCTTCCTTTCTTGCTCCTCATCTGACCCTTGCTCACGAGTAGACAGTTTTGCGTTTCTAACTACAGACTCCCCTCTCTCAGTCTCAGGCTCAACTACATCTTTGTTTCCTGTCTTCAGCATCTCTGTTTCCTGTCTTCAGCTACTCCACCTTAAATCCCTTTTGTGCTAGATTCTGCTGCCACTTTGTGTTGGATTCTGGATTGACCTGACTTCACTGCTTCATCTGCATTCCTCCTGGCATGACTAAAGGACCGTTTGGCGTTTCTACTCTGGCTGCATTCTCCTGGCTTGACTCTAGGACCGTTTGACACTGCTAATTTGTTTGCATTCTGCCTGGCTGGTGGTGAACCTGGACTGGCTGTGCACTCTCTTTCAACCTTACTTTTGCTGTGAAGAAGTCAGAACTGGGCATTTATTTGCTGTTGGATTGTCTTACCAGTTTGCTGTGCCTCTAGGCTCATTTGAGTCACTGTGAGGCAGTTTGGGACTCTTTCTAATTAACTCTAACTGCTAACTTTACTGTGCCTGGCTTCTTAAGGTGGTCTGGATCATGACAGAAAGTGGTTTGGAGAGCGGCGGCAGCAAAACCCCACAAAAGAGCAGAAATACCATGATATATATTTTAAATTAATATTTTTTTAATCCATGAAACAGCGAGTCTGCAATATGCGAACTCCGAGGTAGCGAGGGAACACTGTATAAAGTGGAGTCCATGACATACAAGTGTGGAGAAGAGCAAACCACAGACCACTTAGTACAGTGCAATCCTGAGCCCTGCCACGTGTGTGGTGTCCCAGCCTAGTGTGGTGTTCCAGCCTAGTGGTCAGAGACAGACACCGGGGGTCCCAGCTGCCCCGGATCAGATCAGGGATGATGGGTGGCCAGATGGGTATGGGTCTGCAGATGAAGACTTAGCCTGGGATGATGGCTGGCTACATGAGTATGAGACTGCAAATGAGGATACTGATGACTTCATGGAAGTTAGTTCTGAATTGGACTGTGAAGGCCTAGCGACCTTGATTCCCACGAAGGCTTCTGTACTCCCTTGCCAGCTGAACATTCCAAGGATTGGGATGTTGGGGAGGATCGAGTTTCTCAGGATGAGAGCTCTGCACCTGGGGCCGCTAATGAGGAGGAATTTGACAGGAGAGCCAACACCAGATCTTCCCGAAAAGATTGGAGTTTGAGAAAAGGGGTGCGTTGGGCACATAGAAAGTAGTTTCCTTTATTAGTTTGTGCACAGGCTATTCTAGTCAGACCTGAAGCTACGTTTAGATTGGAAAGGGCTCTAGTTCAAGTCTCCAAGTTTCACGTTGACCACCCGAGCGGTTTGCCTCAAGTTTCATGTTGACCGCGAGGGCGGTTTGCCTCGTCTAAGAACTTTTGTTTCCGTTGGGATTTAAGCCAATTGGGCTTACAGCTCGAGAACTTTATTGGACTATTTTGGATTTACTTTGATTGCATTATTTCTACATCTTTGGACTATTCTTTATTCTAAATAAAATTAAATTTATTGCATCTGCCTGGTGTGTGTGATCTAAGGGGGACTGGCTGCGTTCTGAGGTGCAACAACGTGCATAATGGAAGACCTTCTTACAGAGACACCAGAGGCACTTGAAGTGGCCAGCTTCTAATCAAAAGAAATTTAGTATAATGCCAAGTTTTTACCTTTGTTTGTGGTTTTTAAAAAAATACATTATAGCTGTATTCTCAATTTGCTTCTCACACGATAAGTAAATAAAGTTTTTGTAAGATAATATAATCACTAAGATATTACGTCATCAAGAACAAATAATCATGAAGTAAGATCCTTATGTAAGCAAGGAACAGTCAAAAGGAAGATGAAAGCGCATAAGAAAACACGTTTCTCTTCTTAGAATTCAGCTGTTTAAAAATGCCAAGCCAAGCAAGATACTCCTTAAATTTATTTTTTAATGTCGTCCAATTTCAGACTGTTTCTGCCTAAAGTTTACTCTTACCTGCATGTATAAAAACCACTGTTACATCCCTGCGTAAAAGCAGGAGACTCATCAACTCTTTTTCATCTTCGATCAACCCCCCTTTATTGATTGTACTCACCATCAGAGGGCACTACAGTACTGCAATAGACCACTCTCATGGTTTGCCATGGAAGAAGCCGTTGGTGTGCCTAGAAAAAAGAACACAGCAAGGTAAGATTTATTAATAAAACAGCAAATGTTGTGTTATTTCAGATGACCTGTGCCAGGATATGAATCCTGCTATATCCTACTACTGACTGCAGAGAAGGGAGTAAATCAAGGGAACCTTTCAGGAGCAGTACCTGTCCCTGCCATCTGTCATTCAGTATGGATTGTCTTCAGGAGCCAATTCTCTTACCTTGCAAATCATGTCTGTCTGATTTGGAAGGAAACGTGGAAATTATTTAAGAATCATTAAATCTTGAAGAAGCACTTAAGCCAAACAGTACTTTGGGAGTAAATTTCCACTCTAAGCCAAAGGCAGGGAAGTTCACTGTTGATATGCCATAAAAGACTCCAAGCACAGAACCTTTCTAAGAAAGACCCGTAGGATCAAAGCACTGAAGTGATATATTCTCTGAGGAATCCCAGTAGAATGAACATATTGCTCAATGTGATACAGTGCATATAAGCAAACGTGCAAGAGTAGAAACAGGGTATGTGGGCTAAAATAGTATTTGGGGAGAGCAAACTGAAAATATAGTCGGCCCTCCATATTTACAGGTTTGATTTTTGCGGATTTGATTATTCAGAGATTTCATGAACATAGTCTCTCTGTCGTGGACAAAAAGCCTTCAAACAGCTGAGCCCAATATAAAATAAAGTTTATTAGAAAACTCCAAACAACCCAAAAAATGGGCAAAAAGACCAAAAAACACTTCAACTTCAGTGTGATAGCAACAAATACACAAAACGCAAACCTACTGAGCAAAAGAGTACAAACAACAGAAAACCCGGATTAAATCTCTGTAAAAAGCGCGATAAAGGAAAAGCACAAAAGGAAAAAGCCAGCGTTGCCGAAAGCCGAAGTCGTCATCCAAGGGGAGGGGCCAGGCAGCAGAGAAGCGTCAAGATGGTCCGTAGTCAATCCAGGAAAGCGGGCATCAAAGCGGAGTAGTTTAAACCGGTCCAAAGTCATAACGGAAGAGCAGGAATCAAGGCAGCAGCAAGTCCAAGAATTAGTCCTCAGGAACACAGCAAGGCAGGAAAACAAGACTGGATACAGACAACAGAGCAACACTTCGCTAGCTGCAAGGGAATGGCTATTTTCCAGTCCCTCTTATTCAAATATCTTCCTCAGAACTCAATTGAGCCGACGCCCCGTCACTAACCCTTTCAGCTCCCACAAGAGCTTCACTTGCAGCTCTTTGTTTCGCACGCCAATCCCTTCTTCTCCTGTCACGACAGCATGAAGATAGCCCATCTTCACTCCAATTCCCATCCCTGGTAAATCCCACAAACGAATCACTACTGGCTGGTTCTTGACACACATCACGAACCTGCTGTACCTTAGTTCAATCCATGTCATCTGAGCTTAATGCATCATTATCCCCAGTACCCATGGGTTACTGCTCACCGCCAGACCCATCATCCCTTAGGCGCAACCTCAACACTCTCTACGTCCTCCACTACAACTTTCAGTAGACAATAAGCACAGTGGAGGACCTAAAGATAGAGAGATGTTCTCTCAAGTTTTTTAAAAAAGATTTTTTAAAATCGTTCATCTTCCGGTCCCAATTCAAAGTGAAGGTTCTTACCTACAAAGCCCTGAATGGTTTAGGACCCGCCTACCTACGTGACCACATTTCCGTCTACGAACCTACACATAAGAACATAAGAACACAAGAAGAGCCATGCTGAATCGGGCCTCAGCCCATCTAGTCCAGCATTCTGTGTCACACAGTGGCCCACTAGTTGTACACAGGGATCTCTAGCAGAAAGGAGGGCAAAACCCTCACCTGCTCCCGACCCCCACAACCAGTACCCGGGGAAATCCTGCCTGCCTCCATCAACACAGAGGTGGCACTTGGATGTCCATTTCAGTAACTACTGATTCCCTTGGTATCCATGAATCTGTCTAATCCTGCCTTGAAGCTGTCCAGGCTGACCGCTGTCACAACCTCCTCTGGAAGTGAGTTCCATAACCCGATGACCCTCTGGGTGAAGAAATATTTCCCTTTATTAGTCCTAACTTTCCTACCTTGGAGCTTTAGGGAGTGCCCTCTAGTCCTAGTGTTGTGTGACAGAGAAAATATTTTTTCTTTATTCACCTTTTCTATCCCATGCATGATTTTATACACTTCGATCAAGTCACCTCTTAGACGCCGTCTTTCAAGGCTGAAAAGACCAAGGCGTTGCAACCTGATTTCATAAGGGAGCTGCGCCATCCCTTGGATCATTTTTGTTGCCCTTCTTTGTACCTTTTCCAGTTCCGTTATATCCTTCTTGAGGTGCGGTGACCAGAATTGTACACAGTACTCCAGATCTCTCCGATCATCTGGAGAGGCCCTACTCTCACTCACGCCCCCTTCGCAGGTGTGACTGGTGGGGACGAGAGAGAGGGCCTTCTCTGTGGTGGCCCCCCGACTCTGATTGATTGATTGATTGATTTTATTATTTATGAGTCGCCCTCCACGTCAGTGCTCCGGGCGACTTACACATAAAACACATAAAAGAGTTCAATAGTTAAAAGCTAAAAGAATAGGAAGATTAATTAAAATAGTTCCAGTAACTCAGGCTAAGTCTGGGGGTGTCCTTAGCCGTAAGCCTTTCGGAAGAGCCAGGTCTTCAATGCGGTCAGGAACTGGGGCATGTCCCGGATGGCTCTCTGATCCGCCGGCATCAAGTTCCAAAGAACAGGGGCCGCGACGGAAAAGGCTCTCCGTCTCGTGGTGTCGAGGCGGGCCTCACTCACACCTGGAATGCGGAGAAGGTCCCTGTTTCCTGAACGCGGCGACCTTAAATGAGCTGGTTCGGACAAGCGGAACTCGCTCCCTAGACAAGCCCCCTCTTTGGCAGTTTTTAGGAGGAGCCTGAAAACGTGGCTATTCCAATGTGCCTTCCCCGAATCAAGGGAACAATGTCCTGCTTTGACCAATCCTCGGATGCAGTTTAACTAACTGTTGGGTTGATATCTCCCCATTACACAAAAACCCTTCTGCTAGATACATCTTATTCTCTGTCCACGCCCAGTGTTTATTTATTTTTAAAATCTTAATATATGACATTTGGCCTGGCCACTACGGTTTTAAACTTTGTGTATTTACTGTTTATGTGTTTTTTTATTGTTTTTATTTGTATTGTTTTTTATTTATTTATTGCTGTGTTATTGGGCTTGGCCTCATGTTGCCCCGAGTCCCTTCTGAGAGATGGTGGTGGGGTATAAATAAAGTTTAATAATAATAATAATAATAATCTGTTGTTCAGTTTAACAAGTAACATCTGAAATGGTGACATGGTGATTGGAAAAGTGACTTTGCGACTTTATAAGTGCATGTTTTCTGATGCCTGAAGGGAGCAGCTGGAATCTTTCAAGGTTTCCCTTCACACACCACATTGTTTATGGAAATTAAGCCACCTGCGTGAGCAGTCTGCACTGATTCAGTGTGGCGCTTTCTAAGAAAAACAGGCTGTCCATTGCTGGAAATGTCCATTGCTGGATTCTCTTGACACTCTGTAGTATGATATGGATTGATTCATTATACTTAGGGGGGGGGACTGGCTTCTGCCTTGTACTAGCACAACAGTGAATGTGACACTCCTGCCCATCAGATCTAGAAAAACAACAAAATCCTTCCCCATGCATTTATATATTTATGTATATTTATGTATTTATTTATTTACAGTATTTTTACCCTGCCCTTCTCAACACCCGAAGACTAACAAAAGGCAGCAATTCGATGCGAGAGGAAATACATAATATAAAACATACTGAGTTAAAACAGTAGCAATTAATTAAAATGAATTAAAATTAAGATTAAAACAATGTTCAGTCCACACATCCAATTGCTAAAGCCATAAAACCGTGTCCTCATATCTGTCGTCATGCCAGTCCATTCCAGTTAAAGTGCTGCTATGTCATTGTGAAAAGGCCCGGTCCCACAACCAAGATTTTACTTTTTTCCTAAATGCCAGGAGGGATGGGGTCAATCGTATCTCACTTGGCAGCGCGTTCCACAGACGGGGGGCCACAACCAAAAAGGCCCTGTCTCTCGTCCCCACCAGCCGCATTTGAGATGCTGGCGGAAGCGAGAGCAGGGCCTCCCCGGATGATCTTAAGTTACGAGGTGGGACGTAGCGGCAGATGCTGGGCCAGAACCGTATAGAGCTTTATAGGTTAAAACCAGCACTTTGAATTGAGCGCGGAAGTGGACAGGCAGCCAGTAGAGCTGACACAACAAGGGGGTGGTATGCTCCCTGTATGTAGCTCCTGTAAGAAATCTGGCTGCCACCCATTGAACTAATTGCAATTTCCAAACCTTTTTCAAAGGCAGCCCCACGTAGAGTGTGTTGCAGTAATCTATTCAGGATGTGACCAAAGCATGGATGACCAGATCAGACTTCCCAAGGTACAGGCGCAGCTGGCACACAAGTTTTAATTGTGCAAAAGCTCTCCTGGCCACCGCCAAAACCTGGGGTTCCAGGCTCAGCGATGAATCCAGGATCACTCCCAAGCTGACAACTTCAGGGGGAGTGTGACCCCATCCAACACAGGCTGTAACCCTATGCCCTGTTCAGACTTTCAACTGACCAGGAGGACCTCTGTCTTGTCTGGATTCAATTTCAATTTGCTAGCCCTCATCCAGACCGACACAGCGGCCAAGCACTGGTTCAACGTACAGATAACATCTTACTCCGCAACTCCAGATAATTTCCCCCAGCGGCCTCATGTAGCTGTTAAATAACATCGGAGACAGTACTGAACCCTGAGGGACTTCACAAGACAATGGTTGTGGAGTCAAACAGGTGTCACCCAGTAACACCCTCTGGGACCGACCCTCCAGGAAGGACTGGAGCCACTGTAGAGCTTCCTGGAGCTTTATTTATTTATTTATTTATTATTTGTTTATTTATTTATTAATCGATTTAATAGACCGCTCTCTCCGGAGCCCAGAGCGGTTTACAACAATAAAACCAGATAAAAACACATAAAACACATAAAACAGCATTATAAAGCACAGTTAGCCCCGCTCCCGACAATAAAATCCCAACAGAGCGGCAATAGTGCAGGCGGCACTGACGTGGCAGGATGGCGGGTTATAGCAGGCATCAGTCAGGGCCGAATGCCTGTCTAAACAACCAAGTCTTTACGGACTTGCGGAATGCCATCAAGCCCCATAGGGCTCTCGTCTCCTCCGGCAAGGAGTTCTAGAGGCTCGGCGCGGCCACTGTAAACGCCCTCTGCCGTGTGCTCGATAGCCTGTAGGTCCTGATACCAGGCACCTCCAGTAAGTTGAGCCCCTCTGAACGCAGTGATCTACTGGGCACGTATGGGGTAAGCCGCTCCTTCAGGTACACTGGCCCCAAAACATATAAGGCCTTAAAAATTAAAACTAGCACCTTGAAGGAGATCCGGAATTCAATAGGAAGCCAGTGCAGTTCGCGCAGGAGTGGAGTTACATGCGCAGATCTTGCGGCTCCTGAGAGCAGGCGCGCTGCTGCGTTCTGCACCAGCTTGAGTTTCTGGATCGCCGACAAGGGTAGGCCAATGTACAGCGCATTACAGTAATCGAGCCTCGAGATGACTTGGATCACCGTGGCCAGGTCGCAGCAGGAGAGGTAAGGAGCCAGACGTTTTGCCTGTCTCAGATGGTAAAACGCTGTCTTGCAGGCGCAGGCAATCTGCGCCTCCATAGACAGCTGGGGGTCCAGCCTGACCCCTAAGCTCTTAACTAGAGGCTGCGGGCGAAGCGCCACGCCATCAAACGTCGGCAACTGGGTCTCTACCCCGGGCGGCCCAGCCACAAGATCTCCGTCTTCGCCGGGTTCACCTTCAACTTACTGGCTCGCAGCCATCCAGTTACAGCTTCTAGGCACAGGTGGAAATTATCGGGTACAGATTCCACCCCGGGGTCCATCCTCAGAATGAGCTGGGTGTCATCAGCGTACTGATGGCACTCCAGCCCGAAACTCCGTACCAATTGGGCGAGCGGTCACATATAGATGTTAAATAACAGCGGGGAGAGGATGGCCCCCTGAGGAACTCCACAGTGTAAGGAGGAACCCTCGGACACCACCCCTCCCCACTTCACTCGCTGAAGGCGGTTTTGGAGGAAGGAGGACAGCCAGTTTAAGGCTGTCCCCCTCACCCTTGCCACCACCAGGCGGTGTGTCAAAAGTTGGTAATTGACAGTATCAAACGCTGCCGTGAGGTCCAATAACACGAGCAGCACCGATCCGCCTCGGTACAAGTGGCAACGGAGTAGGTCTGTGATGGAGACCAAGACGGTCTCTGTCCCATGGCCCGAACGGAAGCCGGACTGGAAGGGGTCTAGCCAGGTTGCATCATCCAGGAATGTCTGCAGCTGGTCCATTGCTGCCCTCTCAATTACCTTGCCCAGGTACGGTAAATTAGACACTGGGCGGTAATTGGAGGGAGCCGCGGGGTCTAGCCCGGGCTTCTTCAGCAATGGACTAACCACCGCCTCTTTTAACTCCTCTGGAAAAGCTCCTTGCTCAAGGGAGCAGTTGACTATTTTCAACAGAACAGAAGCTTCAGTTTTAAATCAGAATGTAAGATATGAAGGGAAAACAATGTTCCTCCGAAGCTTTTAGCATCCTTTCTTTGGAATAACAAGCATTCAAAACCACCAAAATTCTATAGGCCTAGTTATTCTTTATTTCCCTACATCCAATGAGATGTAGGGGAATATCCCTTGCTTCTTCTCTGCTAAAAGCTCTGAAACTACCCAAATGAGATTTGCAGCTATTCGTCCAACTACCGTACTCCAGAATTCCTACTCTGGGGCACATGTTTTCCTGGTGGAAATGAGTCCTTCTCTGTCTGGGTTCATATATTCTAAAATACGACTGCAATACGTATTCTCATATAAGATGTTTGTAAAAGGAGAAAAAAGACTGAAGCGGTGGATTATGTGATTCAGCATCCTGCCGTTGATTTCTAATGGCTAGTTGTTCACTACAAAGTAGTTCTTTTTTTGAAAACAATAGCACAGCAAGATAATAATAATAAACTTTATTTGTACCCCGCCACCATCTCCCCCAACAGGGACGCAGAGCAGCTTACATGGGACCAAGCCCAAACAACAGATTACAACAAAATAAAACCAAAAAGACAAGCAAAACAACAGCATCATAATTACATAAGAACATGTGAATATATTAAGCAATATAAAATTACAATAAGCAAAATCACAATGACAGTGGGCGGGCCGCATGTGAAACCAAACCTTCCCACGAGGGTGGGGGGAACGTGTACTCCAGTGACAGAAATGTTGAGGAGAGTAATCGTGTGAGGTTGTGTACCTCACACTATTGCTCTCCTGGCGCAGCAGAAGAGCCAGGTTTTAAGGTTCTTTTTAAAGGTTTCTAAGGTAAAGGCTTTCCTAATCTCTCTGGGTAATGAGTTCCAGAGCCGGGGGGCCACAGAGGAGAAGGCTCTCTCACTTGTGCCCACAAGACGAGTCTGTGAAACTGGCAGGGACGACAGGAGGGCCTCCCCTGAAGATCGAAGGGCCCGGACTGGTTCATGGAAGGAGATACGGTCACGAAGGTAGACGGGTCCCAAACCGCTTAGGGCTTTTTTAGGTAATAACCTGCACCTTGAATTGGGACCGGAAAATAAACGGCAGCCAATGGAGCTCCTTAAATAGGGGGGTAGACCGCTCCCTATAACTTGCCCTGGTTATTAATCTGGCTGCTGAACGTTGGACAAGTTGTAGTTTCCGGGCCGTCTTCAAGGGTAGCCCCACATAGTCTAGAGGTAACTAAGGCATGGACCACCATTGTCAAGTCAGACTTCACAAGGTATGGTCGCAGTTGCCGCACGGGTTTTAATTGTGCGAAGGCCCTCCCGGCCACCGCTGACACCTGTGCATCAAGCGCCAGCGCTGAATCCTGGAGGACTCCAAAACTGCGGACCTGTGATTTCAGGGGGAGTGCAACCCCGTCCAGCACAGGTTGCCACCCAATACCCCGGTCAGAAGTCTAGCAACAACAGTAATAAGAATAATGTATAATAATATATTAATTCCGATATATATATATATATATATATATATATATATATATATATATATCGTCTTGGAATTAGGGAGTTGGACTGGATGGCCCTTGCAGCCCCTTCCAACTCTAGGAGTCTAATAATAGCAATAATAATGACAGCAATAATAATAACAATAAAATGTATAATAATATATTAATTCCTACTTGGAAAGGGGGCTGGACTAGATGTCCCCTGGGAGTCCCTCCCAACTCTATAAGTCTAGCAGCAACAACAAGAATTATGTACAATGATATATTAATTTTGGTTTGGGGGGGGCCCCAAAATACTGTTCGCTTACCATTTAAAATTACTTTCGTCCAGCTGTGTTGGGTATCTGAGAACAGAGTTGGTGCCATCAGAGAATATGCCGCCTTCTGAATTGCACCCAGAAACAAGTGAGCAATAAATTCTGATGTGACAGTAAAAGAGTTGCATGATCTACATGACAGACTATATTACAGTATTTTACCCTTCTCTAGTCTGGTACTCTCTGGATTTTTTGGATAACAGTTCCCAGAATTCTCATTGCAGACTATTGGGAGTCCAAGTCAAACAAAAGATACAAGGTTGGGGAAAGCTATAGCAGTAAGTACTCAAAACAAATATTTGTGTCAACACTAGGAGGAGAATAAGTTGGTGCACAACCTCACACTTGCCTTGAACAAAAACTGAATAGTAAGATTGACTGCATCAAACGCATTAAGATTCAACTGACTTCATTACTTGCATATAAAGTTTTTAAAAATCAACACAAATGTGTGCAGTCACTGAATAATAAAGAGAAGAACAGGAACTGAAATGCTAATCTTTCAAATCAATCCTTGGTTGTTTCCCCGAAAAAAGTAGTGAGACTGGATTTCTAACACACAGGTAATTAAGATCTTTGTGTGTGTGTTCTGAGCGTCTCTTAATACATTATTTATCGTCAACATCATTTTTTGGTATGATATAGTTTGGCCATTCTTGCCAGTTTTATTTTTTAGTACCAAATGCGACAATGAAAACAATAGAATTCAACATTGGGAGCCATTCAAAATGACCTTCATGTAAAGTCTAGTCACACTATTTTGTAATTCTATAAATCAGGGCTGTCCAACTGGCGGCCCCGGGGCCGGATTCGGCCCCATAGCCTGTTGGACACGGCCCCACCTATGCCCTCAGCCGCCATTTTTAAATTTTTAAAAAAATTGATTTTTTTTTTAAAAAGGCGGCCGGGGGGGGAGGGGGCGGGGCAGGGAGGAGGAAGAGAGCTAGCTCCTCCTTTTCGGCGCCCCTCCCTACCTAGGGCGGAGGAGCCGCCGAAAGGGGGCAGAAGGCGGCGCCAAGAGCAGCGCGTCACAGGCCTGGTGTGACGCGCTGCTCTTGGCACCGCCTACTCCTCCTTTTCGGCAGCTCCCCCGGCCTAGGAAGGGAGGGGGGGCGCCGAAAAGGAGGAGTAGGCGGTGCCAAGGGGCAGCGCGTCATGCCAGGCCCAGACGCGCTGCCGTTGGCGCCGCCTTCTGCCCCGGCGGCTCCCCGGCCTAGGAAGGGGGGGGCGCTGAAAAGGAGGAGTAGGCGGTGCCAAGGGGTAGCGCGTCACGCCAGGTCTGTGACGCGCTGCCGTTGGCGCCGCCTTCTGCCCTTTTTCGGCAGCTCCCCCGGCCTAGGAAGGGGGGGGGGCGCCGAAAAGGGAGGAGTAGGGGGTGCCAAGGGGCAGCGCGTCACGCCAGGCCTGTGACGCGCTGCCCTTGGCGCCGCCTCTCTGCCCACCGGCGGCTCCCCCGGCCTAGGAAGGGAGGGGCGCGGAAAGGAGGAGTAGGCGGTGCCAAGAGCAGCGCGTCACGCCAGGCCTGTGTGACGCTGCTCTTGGCGCCGCCTACTCCTCCTTTTTCGGCGGCTTTAGGAGCGGGCGGGGCCTGGGCGGGGGCCTGGGGCGGGGCCTGGGGCGGGGCCGAGCGGCCCCGCAGGTCATCAGTGACCTCTTATCCGGCCCTGGACCCGCCAGAAGTTGGACAGCACTGCTATAAATTACATAACACTGCCGTAACAGACATTTGTGTTGAACAAGAGAAGTCTTTCACATGTATGGGTCATTATAAATGGGAATAATATAAAGGTAATGGAAGCTTTATTTATTTATTTAATTTAATTTAACTTGTATATATAAAAAGAGAGCTGTCATCCTAAGTAGCCTATAGACAGCAAAACCCCACAAGGCAGACACACCAAATCAGCCCACATACACACAAAACCCCACAAGGTATGTTTACCACCCCAAAAAATAAAAATAAACAACACGACCAAAAATACAAAACAACAATTGGACTACAACTCCCATGATCCCCCAACTCTGGCAGTTTAGGGTGTTGGAATGTTGGTGGTGCTGGCCAATTAGAGGCATTATGCGAATACTCCCTCAGTTAGAATGTAGAGGCTGGGAGCCACCCCCCTCTGGCAGTTTAGAGTGTCGGAATGTTGGTGGTGTCGGGCCGCCACACCAAGCGAGGCCACGGCTTCGATGAGGACAGCGGGCCTTCCTCCTCCTTTTAGCTCTTCATCAGCCAGCACCGTCACAGGGGAATGGCTGGCGGCGGCGCTGGCTGAGGAAGACCAAAAAGGAGTAAGGGGCCCCGCTGTCTTCGGCGAAGCCATGGCCTCTGCTGCAGCAAATGAGGACAGCGCCCCTCCCACCTCCTCCCAGCCTCCTCCTTAACCACCACCCTCCAAAGGAACGAAAGAAGGAAGGAAGGAAGGACCCAAGGAAGAAAGAAGACAATAAGAAAAAAAGGAAACAGGGAAGGAGGGAAGGAAGGACGGAAAGAAAGAAGGAAAGAGGTCACGCAGGAAGGAGGAACAGAAAACAGACAGGTAATAAAAGGCAATACAAGAGGTAGAAGCTGGTGAAGGGTCTAGCAAAAGGAAGGAAAAAAGGTAGGGAGGGAATGGAGGGAGGGAGACAAGGGGAGAAAGAACTGATACAGAAAGGGGAGGAATGGCAGGAAGGAGGGAAAGGAAAGAAGAGAGGGAGAAGAGGGAGGAGGACAGAGAGAAGAGAAAAGCTGAGGGATGAGGGAGAGGGTAGAAAGGAAGTATAAAAGGGAGGAAGGGATGTTACTGTTGGTCTTCGCCACATAAATGCATATACATACTGTATACAAAACACACATATACATAAGTACACACATATACACGCATATACATATACACATATACATAGGTACACACACATACACACACATATGTACACATAGACACAAATCCATATATATACATACATACACACACAAAACACACATATATAGACTGGGACACAGGAAAGCGAAAAAGCCACAGCAGCGCGTGGCCGGGTTCAGCTAGTTTACTATATTTCTATATCGCCCCTCTCAGCCCGGAGGCGACTCGAGACAGTTTACATGTGGCACTCCATGCACAAATATAAAATACAATCAAAACAATATCCATATAAAAACAGTAATCAATTAATAATTAAGACCATTAAATACAATAAAATTCCCAGAATCTCATCATCAAAGATAAAAGCATTGAGATTCAGGGGAGAGCAAGCCGTGGCCTTCTAGAAGTTGTTGAATTACAGCTTCCACCATCCTTGACTATGAGTCAACCTATCTGGGAGTTGTGGGAGTTGGTATCTATTATATAAATGGGTTCACGTCATGTGATGTATACCTCAAACAAAGAAACCATACAACGCAGAAAAACAATACTTGCCAACAGAAATAGGCCCCAAGCAAGGTACGTTTGTAGCAAAGAAACTTCCCCCCAAAACCTAAAAGGCCCCCAAAACAACGAGTAAAAATAAAACTACATTTCCCAGTATCCTCCAGGGCAGCCAATGACTCACCCAGCCTCTACATTCTGAACAACATGATTGGCTGCCAATAAGGGTGGATTTGCATAACTGCTGTAACCATAGCAACGCTGGCAAGAGCCATCCAAGGCTAGGATAGAATGCTGAGAGATTTCAGTTGGTGTTTGAGGGTTAAACTGCCAAAACCAAACTCTGAGGGAGCAATTCTCCAGCAAATTCCTACCCACACAACACAACACAACTTCCAATCACAACCCATCCCACCAACCTTACGGGACCCCGTACACACAACACCTACAAACACCACAAACTAAAACCATTCCTTCCTTCCACACAGACATAAACTGACCCAAAAGACAAGCCATGCCTTATAAAAATAACAGCATCGGACGACACACTCACAACGCTACATACATCAAACAAAAAAGGGCAGAACAAATGCCAGAACAGAAACACACTGCGCAGCAGAGACACAGACAACAGGTCACTGCACGACGCACAGCTGAGAACCAAATGCAAAGAACTGCACGACAAGAAGAAGCACGCAGCCAGGAACAACAAAGACGCAGAAATGCAACACAACAGCAGCGCGCAAGGAGCGCAGAAAAACGACGTCGCAACACAGAAAACAAACTTCAAAAACACCACAACCAATTCCACCGCCTAGCCTTCAGATACAACGCTGCAGAAGACTACAGCATGGCGCCAGAGGCCGACATTGGCACCCTAATGCACATCTGCACACACTGCAAAGCCCTGAAATACCCAGCAGAAACACCAGGAATGTGCTGCCTAGCCGGTAAAGTCTCTCTACCACCACTTGCCACTCCTCCACAACCACTACAGACTTTGCTGAGTGGAGTCACTCCAGAATCAAAACACTTCCTCCGCTATATAAGACAATACAACTCATGCTTCCAGATGACATCATTTGGAGCACACATAGAAAGTGCGCAATTCATGCCTACATGACCCCACCAAGACTGTAAGTAACATCATTTCCAACCCTTACATACTCAGACTTTCTCGCATCTCCTAAATAGGGCACAGCAACGCGTGCCGGGTACAGCTAGTTCAATATAATTTAGCCACTCCAAAGCATATGCATCCACAACTCCCTAGGACAACTATTGGGTTTGACTAGGTTCCTCAACCTATAGCTCTATATAAAGATCACCTCCAGCCTATTAAATAAAAAATGTTGCCCTATGTAAAGGGTGTTGAAATACTTTGGCTTCTGAACTTAAAGGCAACATAACTTAACACCAACTAGCCAACAAAGATACACGAATCCAGCAGAATAATGAAGTTTTGGAACAAACACAACTCAATGCTTATGCTAGACTTCATTGATTATGTCTTACGAAGACATTTTATTAATGGTGATAATGTTCTCACAATAGTTCACAAACCATACGGAATTACATCCACGTTTCATCTGGAAGCATCGGCTTACTTTCAAGAATACTTAACAGGAAACTAAATAAATAAGTGGAGCTTGATTAGACTGACAAGGGAATTAGTTTGTTGTTTGTATTCCTTCAACACGAGTAATGACAAACCATGTTCACAGGTAGAGAACAAAGGTTTATGTATACCCATACCAGCAATATGGTTTTGTCCTAGAATCTTCCAAATTCTCTATCACCTGAAAGAAGATGGACCTTGTTTGGGATCATAGCAAGAGGTCAGGGAATAGGAGAAGAAAAAAAAGAAAAACAAAGCTCAGATACATTGTTATTGATTGATTAGAAAATATGTGAAATTGTCGCTGACAGAGAGCCTTCAAACAGCTGAGCCCAATCTACATCTATATCTATATCTATCTATATCTATAATAAAAGTGAATGTTTGTATGTGTGTATGTATGTGTGTGTGTATGTATGTATGCGGAGGGATATGTGGCAGCGTTCTGATTGGCTGCCACTTTCACAGGCCACAGCGACCAGCGCGGGTGATGGACCTGCACCAAACTTGGTACACATAACCCCCCTGACCCCCTTTACGTCCTGGTGCGGTTTGGGGGAGAGGGACCACGGATTATGGAATTTGTAGTACTTTCAAACACTTTGGTTCCCACAGACCACTGTGGACACCAAAAAGGACCAATACAGACCACACTTGGCACACATAGCCCCCATGACCCACTCTACGTCCTGGTGCAGTTTCGAGGGCGGATCATGGATGACTTGAAATACCTCTACTCACTTCCCAAGTCCGCTGCGACCCTCATCCAATTACTGATCGAGACCAAACTTGGCACACATAACCCCCATGACTGCCTTCACGTCCTGGTGAGGTGCGGGGGAGGACTGACAATGGATGATGGGATTTATAGTACTTTCACACTCCTCTGCTCCCACAGACCACTGCGGCCCCCAACATACACCGATAAAGACCACACTTGGCACACAGAGCCCCAGTGACCCACTCTACATCCTACTGCAGTTTGGATGAGGGCAGACCATGGATGATGGGACTTGCAGTACCTTCCCTCGCTTTCCAAGACTGCTGCAAACCTAATTCAATGACAGATCAAGACCAAACCTGGCACACAGAGCCCTCATGACCCACTCTACATCCTGGTGCAGTTTTGTGTGAGCTGGACCATGGATGATGGGAATTCAAGTACCTTCACTCAACTCCTAAAAACAATGCAACCCTCATCCATTCACCAATACAGACCACACTTGGCACACAGAGCCCCTATGACCCAATCTACATCCTACTGCAATTTGGAGGAGGGTGGACCACAGATGATGGGACTTGCAATACCTTCAGTAATTTCATGATATCACTGCAACTCCCAATAATGATGGATCAAGACCAAACTTGGCACACAGAACCCCCATGACCTCCTCTACATCCTGCTGCACTTTGGAGGAGGGTACACCATGGACGATGGAACTCACAGTGCCTTCACTAACTTCCTGACACCACTGCGAGCCACATAAATACAGACCATTTAATACGTTTCTCAAATAACCCGGTCACAGCCGGGTCCCTAAGCTAGTATAATATAGTTTATTTGAAAGCTCCAAACAACACAAAAATGGGCAAAAGACCCCAAAAAAACCCCACTTCAACTTCAGTGTGAGCACAACTAATACACAAAATGCAAATCTACTGAGCATAAAAGAGTTCAAGAAACAGAAAACCCGGGTTAAATCTCCGAAAAACGCGCGATAAAAGAAAAGCACAAAAGGGAAAAGCCAGCATCGCCGAAACCCGAAGTCGTCATCCAAGGGGAGGAGCCAGGCAGCAAAACAGCGTCGAGACGGTCCATAGTCAATCCAGGAGAGCAGGCAGCAAAGCGGAGTAGTTTAAACCGGTCCAAAGTCATAATGGAAGAGCAGAAATCAAGGCAGCAGTAAGTCCAAGAATTAGTCCTCAGGAACGCAGCAACACAGCAAGGCAGCAAGACAAGACAGGATACAGGCAACAGAGCAACACTTTGCTAGCTTCTTATTCACACATCTTCCTTGAGTCAATGTCCCATCATTAACCCTTTCAGCTGCCACAAGAGCTTCACGTGCAGCTCTTTGTCTCGCACGCCAATCCCTTCTTCTCCTGTCATGACTTACAATATCCCAGCATGAAGATAACCCATTTTTACTCCAATTCCCATCCCATCCCTGGTAAATCCCACAAACAAATCACTACTAGTTGGTTCTTGACACACATCGCGAACTTGCTGCACCCTAGCCCAATCCATGTCATCTGAGTTTAATGCATCACCATCTCCACTGCCCATGGATTGCTCCCCACCACCAGACCCATCATCCCCAGCAAATACGGTAAAAGTATTTTCATCAGAGGATTCATTAAGTATTTGCCTAATCCTCTTCCTCTGAAGCTCCCCATCAGACTCCTGCTCCTGAGTAACCCGTTTCCCACTCCTGGACCCAGATTCCACTCTTTTAGCCTCGCATTCAGGTGCAACCACAACAGAAATCATCTCAAAATGAATTTGCAAACTTTTTTTAAAAAAAACAATACAATTAAAGTGTTGCTTATATACCAAACAAATAACTGTTTCTTTTGACTTCTCAGCACTCTACACAGAAGTGTAGCTTAAGACAGCAAGTTGGATTATGATATATTTACACACCATATTTGAGCTCTTGACCCGAGTTAAGGCACACCAGTGTATGGTTACTTACAATGTCTCCACCAAACCCTCTGAATTTGTTTCCACATAGTTTAGTATCTTCTTCTTGGCCTTTCTTCGCGAACGAAGATTCAAGAAGGGCTCATCCCACGCTTTTTACAAGCACGTTGATGATTCGAAGGTTGGATGTGTCCTACGAGCCTGTGCAATGGACCTTTCTGGTGGAGTGCAGCATGCACAGAACTGGCCTCACCCTTTAAACCAAAGGTTCGTCTGCCGGAGCCTAGCAAGCTTAGGACGGTGGCAGCGAGGTGCTCAGGTCGTAGGTTTGGTTTGAGTTTCCTTCTCTTAGATGGTTGACTTTACAGGGTTAAACGAGCACCATCTGCCCCGGTTTGAAATTAGTTTTCCTTCTCTTAGGATGGTTGCCAAAAGGCTAGACAGCCCATCCTGCCCATTGACACTCTTTGTCAGACCCTTCAGTTGTGACTGTCTGGCATGGGAGGCCCTACCAATGGCTATTATGCCACCTCCAGCATAGCTCACAACTTCATTAGGGTTAGGGCAGTGTTTCCCAACCACTGTGACGCGGCACACTAGTGTGCCGTGACGGACCTCCTGCTGTGCCACGAGAAAAGCTCTCTGCCCCCCTTCCTTCCCCCCTCCTCTTGCCGAACTCCTGCTGCTTGGGGGAGGAGGAGGAAGGGCCGGGCGGCAGTGAAGAAAAAGAAGGGGCCGAGGCGCCGCCTCCTTTGGCCATTTCTCCAGCCAGCCTCCAATCTGCCATGACTCCCACCACTTTTCCAACTGATTCCAAGATGGCCGCGTTGAGCAGGCGCTTGAACGCCGAGTTCTGCCGAGGTCCTGGCAGCCTTTCCCGCACAGCATCCCCACTGCTGAGGGGGGGCTGCTCCATGCGTGAGGAATGACCCACAGGACTCGGGGGGAAACCTTTGGTCGCTATTGGAAGCACCGAAGCGCTCCCTGCCCCTTTTTGAGGCTCTACAGGCCGACGCCGAGTTTGCCTTGGAGGTCGCTCGGGCACCGGCCTCGGTCCTCAGGGCCCATGCATGCCTGAAGGACGCTGCGGCCCCCGGGAGACCCCTTGGCCCAGCTACGACTGCAGCGACCACGGCGACCCCCCGGAAGCGCCTGGCTTGGTCCCCCGTCCCCTGGCCGGGCCTGGAGGAGGCCGGCACTTCCATCCCCCCCAACTCCATCCAGGGGTATGTCGGCGAGCAACCCAAGACCACCCGGGACGTGCCGCCAGATCTTACCAGCCTCCTCCTTCACCTCAGCCGGCTGGTCGAGCGGCTGGCTGCCTGGTTGGGGGAGTTGGACAGGCTGGGGCCGGTGCGGGCGTCCCTTTGCAGCGCGGACGGCTCTCGCCGCCCAGACCCCTGCTCTGAGCCTGAAGGGGCTGCGGCCGACGGAGCTCGGGCCCTTTCGCTTGGACCCCTTGCACTTGGGTCCGGAGGAGAGAGGGACGAGCGGAGTGGTCATCCCCGGCCCCTTGGATGGACCCCCGGAGGACGGTCGGCGGCCTGCCGAGAGGCCCCCCCCTCCGAGGCGACCCCACCCGGGGGCGAGGCCCCAATGGGAGCGGCGGCTGACCGGTGGTGGAGCCCGTGGGAGGCGTTGGGGCGCCGGGCTTCCCCGGCCCCGACGGTAAGGGCGTTGGCTGGCTGCTCTAACATGGCGCCGGCCTTGTCCAGCTCAGCGTCCTTGGCCCCACCTTCCTGGCCCTCCCAAAAGACTAGGCCTACACCCCCTGTGGCCTCCATGCCGGAGCAACCGCTACCTCCGGTCCTCCCACCGGAGGCTGCAAGCTCCCCCTTACTGCTGCCCGCGAGGCCCCTGGAGGAGGCGTTGGATGTCGCGGGGGGCCCCGGGGGACGGTCTCGACGACGGGCGGGCCGACTGCAGGCGATCCCTGTCGCGGCGGTTGACTTGCGGCCCGGGTCGCCGCCTGCTGATGACCTGCCTGCAGGTGTCTGGCCAGCCGCTGTCGGTGGCTCTGCGGCCGGGAGCGCGGTTGGCGCGGGGGCTCCTCTGGCCGACCCCCCTCCCCAGTGTCCTGATGGCGGGCCACGAGGCCACGGATGGCTGAGAACTGTCGTGTGTCATGGCTCGAGCTGTGGCGGGGGGGCCGGCAAACACCTGAGGACTTCCCCGCCACTTCAGATGAGACGGAGGTGGGGCCGAAGGCGGGGCAAGGGACGGGGCCGGAGGAAATTCCAGCTCTCCCCTGCTCTACCCCTCCCCGCAACTACTGGCCCGCAGAAGGCGACCCCCGGAGGGTTCCATCCCAGGACCTTCCGGAACGTCAACTTCAGGCGCAGGGTACCTCCCTCGACGAACTTCCTATCCAGGAGGATGGACAACCCATCGATGTTGGGACCCGCGCCGCAGGCCAGCGTCGACCGCCACCATATGGACCTTGAGTACCTAAGGACGCAGTTTGACCTGTGGGACCCTCCACAGTTCCCCCCGTTCAATGGACGAGCTTAATAGCTCTGATCTACCCTCTTGTTGCTGTGTCCACCCCTGTTGATGCCCTTATCTTGTTGTTTGTTATGTATGTCTTACTCTGTATTATTTGTTCTCAACTGTGCACCGCTCCGAGCCTACGGGGAGTAGCGGTAATAGAAGTGTGATTATTAAATTAAATTAAAATTAAATTACTCTCGTCCCTCGCTCGCTGAAGCTGCACGGAGGAGGAGCCCCACCCACTGAAGCCCGTCCACCGCTCATGCTCCTCCTCTGTGGGAGAGCTGAAGCTGGGGGAAGGGGGTGGGGCATGGTGCGGCCTGGCTCTGCCCCATCCCCCGGTTTCAGCACTCCCAGCAGCTGCTCCAGCCTTGAGGGGGCAGTGCCAAGCCAGCATTGTGCTGGCTCTGCCACCGCTGGCTTGGCACTGCCCCTCAAGGCTGGAGCAGCTGCTGGGAGAGCTGAAGCCGGGAGAGTGGGTGGGGCATGGCGCGGCCAGGCTCCGCCCCTCCCCCAGCTTCGGCACTCCCAGCAGGTGCTCCCAGCAGGCCACCATCCCCCAGCCATTCTTTACTGTGTTAGAGTGTCATTTTGTGTCATTTTGGTTGGTGGTGTGCCCCCAGATTTTTCTTAATGTTAAAAGTATGCCGCGGCTCAAAATAGGTTGGGAAACCCTGGGTTAGGGTACGCAAGCCTCTCCCCCGCAACAAGGGGGCACCAACGGAGAGGTTTAGTATAGATACATTATTATTGGTCAACTCAATGCTTTTATGAAATTGTTCAAGCGTTTGCAATTATGCATAAACATGTTAGATTTGCAAGAAACATACACAGCAATTTTCCCCCTTTGGAATTAAGACATCCAAAACCTATATTAACTTCTGAACTCTCCATCAGTGGAACATTCCATACAAGCATAATTTTATATATCTGTAATTTCTTGTCTTAAGATAAAGCCAGCAGTGGGACAATTAATTAGTGAAATATAGAAGCTCTGGGGATGTTCCGCTTTCAGTTATCTGTGTGGAAAAATTAAAAGGTTCATGGGGAAATGAAAGCACTTTATATGGTAATACTGCAGGTCCTAAAAATGACTTTGGTCATGTCTGAACTGGAGCTGAGAACGTTTAGCAGCTTATGGCTGAAAAGACAAACCTTGCTTCCAGCCCTGCACGGTGAGAAATAAAATCGATTTTTGGCTCTGACATGCAAGTACCTCAAAACCTGTTGGCTGGAATCCCAAAAACATTAGAGGATTGCTGCAAGCTTTCCCCAAGCAATCTTGACATTTTTGCTTTTAAAGTAAGTTATGGACTAAACTGCATGCCGTTTGAGCCAATGCCTTTTCTTTTTGTACTTTCTCATCTTCTTAAAATGTCATTGGATTCTATAGCATACTCTAACAAATTACATAGAAGTTTTCCAAACTGCAAACACATCAATTAAGTACATATCCAACTACCGTATATACTCAAGTGTAAGCCGACCCAAACATAAGCCGAGGCATCTAATTTTACAACAAAAAACTGGGAAAATGTATTGACTTCAGTATAAGCCGAGGGTGGGAAATGCAGCAGTAAATTTCAAACTAAAAATAGATACCAATTAAATTACATTAATTGAGGCATCGGGAGGTTAAATGTTTTTGAATATTTACTTAAAACTGAGAAAAAGGTCAAATTATTAATGCATATTTTTGAAACGATCCCTCCTTTCAAAAGGCACATTTTGTATTATATGCAGAATGCAGCTTGTGATATGATATGACATATGGTAGACCACAATGTCCACACACTTTGTGGGTGAATGTAGACACACACATACACCAATTCTTCACACTATTTCAACATGCAAAGCCTCCAAAACGATCCCACTGCTATCTCTTACACTAAAATTACTGTCAAAAAAGCAGAATAATGCCCTTTATAAAGCCAGTAACAATGCAAACTATGTTGTTTATGGAGGGGAAGGGAGTGTTTAAAGTTTGGATAGTCCAATCATTCCTGTCATGAATGATTACTATCTTATCTCCAAGGCACTACTTTGTTCCCTTGCTACTTTGCAGTTCGCTTATTGCGGACTCGCTGTTTCGCGGATTTTAAAAAATATTAATTTAAAATACAGGTCCTTCTAAAAAAATTAGCATATAGTGCTAAAGTTCATTATTTCCCATAATGTAATGATAAAAATTAAACTTTCATATATTTTCGATTCATTGCACACCAACTGAAATATTTCAGGTCTTTTTTTGTTTTAATACTGATGATTTTGGCATACATATCTCAAAAAATTAGCATATTCCACCCGACCAAATATGCTAATTTTTGAGACAGTATTTTTGGGTTTTCAGGAGCTGTATGCCAAAATCATCAGTACAAAAACAAAAAAAAGACCTGAAATATTTCAGTTGGTGTGCAATATATGAAAGTTTAATTTTTATTATTTTATAATAATAATCATTATATTATTATTATAAAATAATTATTATAAAATAATAAAAAACACCAAAATAAAATAAAATTAAATTCTAGAAGACAAGGTGTGAACCAAGATAGAGGCTGACATCCTCAAGAGAGGAAGGATCCCAAGATGGAATGGCCCAATGGACCCAGCCCAGAGGATAACAAAGCGGACCCAGCCGCCACCGCAGCAGAGCAGAGCAGAGCAGCAGACGATCGGAGGCTGCAGGCCTCCGCCTGCTCTCCCCCCCAGCCGTTCCATCAGAGGCGTTCCCAATCGGCTGATAGCCCTACCATGGAGTGCTTGCCATCCGGGGAGTGCCTGCCATCCGGGAGGTGATCCGGGCCTGCAGTGGGGAGTCGGTGCCCTGGCGTGATCAGAAGACGATCAAGTCTTCCGGGTCGCCAGGACGATCTGCCGCCACAGCTCGCCGACTGCTCCCGCTGCAGGCCTGGATCACCTCCCGGGATGGCAGGCACTCCAAAGCCGCCGCTCCTCCGATTGTTTTCCAGAGCGGCAGGCAGTCTGTTGACGCAGGCCCCACAGCCCGCGATGGGATGGCGGCAGCGGCACCGCTTCCTTTTGGCCCCGCCCCTAATGCCCTTCTCCCCGGGCCAGACAGAATCGGCTCCGGGCCACATCCGCCCCGTGGGCCGTAGGTTGCCCAGGTCTGCTCTAGTTGAACTAGAGTTGAATTTATTCTAGTTAATTCAACTAGCGGTGACCCACTGAATCAATGAACTTTACATACATTTTGTTCTTTCTGATTTAATGGATTTACTTCAATTGGGTCTAACAATTAGTGTCAAATCCTTAACCTTGCAATTACTATACATCATATTTTATTAATCTTATTCTTTCAGAACCGTGAAGGTACTGAAAGGGTGAATGAGATGATAAAATACTATTTAATAATTACATTTAATAGAACATGGCACTGAAGCTCAGTGCATATTATATCTCTAATCCATACTGGATGACAACTTAGTACCAAATAGACAGACTAGCTTCCAAGGAAATTGATTAGTTTGGATATACACTGGATGGATTCCAATTTACCAACTTTAGGTGGAAAAATCCAGTCAAGCAATGGCTAGACCAGTGGTTCCCAAACTTTTTTGGCCTACCCCCCCCCCTTTCCAGAATTTTTTTTACTCAGCGCCCTCTAGAAATTAATTAATTATAATAATAGTAATAGTGTTGGAATGGACCTCTAAAGACCATCTAGTCTAACCTGCTTCTGCCTTCATGCAGCAGAAGCATAATCAAAGCACCCTTGACAGATGGCCACCCAGCCTCAATAATAATAACAACAATAATAACATTAATATTAATAAAGAGTTGGAAGAGACCCCAAGGGCCATCTAGTCCAACCCCCTTCTACCTTCATGCAGCATAAGCACAATTAAAGCACCCCTGACAGATGGCCACCCAGTCTCAATAATAGTCTCAATAACAGTAGTAGTAATAACAACAATAATGAAGAAGGTTGAAGACTATTTTATCATCTCATTTCCTCAGCGGCAGAGGAGGGAGCCCCAGCGGCAGGTTTTTCCGTGGCCTTGCTCTCCTTCTCCCTTGTCCCATGCGCAGCCGCGGGGGCAGCGGTGGGAGGAGGTCGAAAAGCCACGCATGGGGCGAGGGGGGAGAGAGAGGCACGCTCCTCTCCCCTTGCTCTCTCGTCCCCTGCGTGCCTTCCTCAGCGGCAGGGGTGGTAAAGGTACGCATGGCATGGGTGGAGGGAAAGGCGTGCAACTTTCTCTTCTCCCTCACACGCCTTTACCATCGCAGCCGCGTGGGGGGCGAGAGAGCAAGGGGAGAGGAGTGTGCCTTTCTCTCCCCCCCCTTGCCCTGTGCGCGGCTTTTCTGCCTCCTCCCGATGCTGCCCTCGCCCCGCCCCCACGCATGGGACAAGGGAGGAGAGCAAGGCCGTGGAAAAGCCTGCCGCTGGGGCTCCCTCCTCCTCCTCTACCGCCGCTGCTGCCAAGGAAAGCTTGCCTTTCCCTCCTCCTCCCTCGTTCCATGCAAGGTTTCTTCAGTGGAGGAGGGAGCCGTGGCCATGGGGTTTGTCCGTGGGGCTCCCCACTGCCCCCTTGGATCACTCCACCGCCCCCCAGGGAGCGGTAGCGCCCGCTTTGGGAATGACGGGGCTAGACTGTAGCTGAGTTTTGTGGAAGACTATAAAACTACAACTAAGGTAAATGTACAGAGAGACTGAGAGAGGCAGAGAGAATGACTGTGAAGATATTTCAACACCTAAAGAAAGGAAAAACAACCACACATTCTATATCACTGTTGTTTTGCCCACACCTAGTGAGAGATCCATTAAATAAAGGACAAGCTGACGCAAGTCCATCTAACAACTTTAACTGTTGATTTGTCTTTTGATTTCAACTTACAGTGTTCCCTCACTACTTCGCAGTTCATTTTTAGTGGACTTGCTGTTTTGCGGTTTTCAAAATATATTAATTTAAAATATATATTGTGGTATTTTAGTTGTTTCGGGAAATTTTGCCACCACCGCTCTCCAAGGTGTTTTCCCTCCTCAGTCCTCCCTCCCTCCCTTTGAAACAATGTAAGCAACCTGGAAGGGAATTTGAAATTTTGAAGCCACCGCTGCCGTTTTCGGAAAAGAATCGGCATTAGATTCCCGCCCTTCCTGAGGTGCTTTTCCCTCATTGGCTGGAGGCAACCAGCTGGAGAGATTGCAAAAGGTCCTGTAGTTTTACAGCAGTTAAAATTGTGGTTTCCCTTCCCTGGCGAGTGACGATGCAAAGACTAAAAGAGGGATGAGGTGGGCGTGGCTAAGCACAGCCACACACAACCCCAGTGATAGAGATTGCGTATATTGGTCCTTATGTGCAATGGTCTCAACGTGCCTTGCTTTGGTACTAATGTGCATTGGACACCAATGCAAACCAGGAATTGCAAAAGCACAGCCACACACAAAGTTTCTGGAGTAGAACTACTACTTAAGGAACACACAAAGGGTTCCTGAGCATGAGCAGAGTGCCTTTGTCCAGGTCAAGGCTTTTGAGGAACCTAAAGATGCAGGAAATAGCCAAAAAAGGGCTCCTGAGCATGGGGCAGAGTGCTATTGGACATGTGAAGGCTTTTGAGGAGGAACTCACGACCTTCTGCTTGTGAGGGAGGTGCACTCTCCCTGAGCCACAGTTGCCTGCATATAGAAAACTAGCTGTACCCAGCACGCGTTGCTGTGCCCTATTTAGGAGATGCGAGAAAGTCTGAGTATGTAACGGTTGGAAATGATGTTACTTACGGTCTTGGTGGGGTCATGTAGGCATGAATTGCGCACTTTCTATGTGTGCTCCAAATGATGTCATCTGGAAGCATGAGTTGTATTGTCTTATATAGCGGAGGAAGTGTTTTGATTCTGGAGTGTCTCCACTCAGCAAAGTCTGTAGTGGTTGTGGAGGAGTGGCAAGTGGTGGTAGAGAGACTTTACCGGCTAGGCAGCACATTCCCGGTGTTTCTGCTGGGTATTTCAGGGCTTTGCAGTGTGTGCAGATGTGTGTTAGGGTGCCAATGTCGGCCTCTGGCACCATGCTGTAGTCTTCTGCAGCGTTGTATCTGAAGGCTAGGCGGTAGAATTGGTTGTGGTGTTTTTGAAGTTTGTTTTCTGTGTTGCGACGCCGTGTTTCTGCGCTCCTTGCGCGCTGTTGTGTTGCGTTTCTGCGTCTTTGTTGTTCCTGGCTGCGCGCTTCTTCTTGTCGTGCAGTTCTTTGCATTTGGTTCTCAGCTGTGCGTCGTGCAGTGATCTGTTGTCTGTGTCTCTGCTGCGCAGTGTGTTTCTGTTCTGGCGTTTGTTCTGCCCTTTTTTGTTTGATGTATGTAGCGTTGTGAGTGTGTCATCCAATGCTGTTATTTTTAGAAGGCATGGCTTGTCTTTTGGGTCAGTTTCTGTCTGTGTGGAAGGAAGGAATGGTTTTTGTTTGTGGTGGTGGTAGGTGTTGTGTGTACGGGGTCCCGTAAGGTTGGTGGGATGGGTTGTGATTGGAAGTTGTGTTGTGTTGTGTGGGTAGGAATAGCTGGAGAATTGCTCCCTCATAGAGTTTGGTTTTGACGGTTTAACCCTCAAACACCAACTGACAACTGAAATCTCTCAGCATTCTATCCTAGCCTTGGATGGCTCCTGCCAGCGTTGCTATGGTTACTCTGGTAACCATAGCATGGTTAAGCTATGGTTTATTTCTATGGTTAGAAATAAACCATAGCTTTATTTCTTAAGATATATAAATATGGAATGTAAAAGACTAATTTTATTTATCACAGATGTCTTCAGGATACTAAGCTTCAGGAAATGGATGGGAATCCATTTACCTTTAATACTCTTTCCACATTTCTTACTTTCACATATGTAAGATAGGTACAACTTATCTCTGCATTTTGTGTGGGCCGATGTCGGCCAATGGCATTTGCTGGCAGCCACGGAGGATGCTGGGAAATGTAGTTTTTTTAACTCGTTGTTTTGGGGGCCTTTTAGGTTTTGGGGGGAAAGTTTCTTTGCTACAAACGTACCTTGCTTGAGGCCTATTTCTGTTTATTTATTTATTTATTTATTTATTTGTTCGGCTTCTATGCCGCCACTCCCAAAGAGGCTCGGGGCGGCTCACAGCCAGAGAGCAAACAATACACGAAATGCACAGACAATCTAAAACACAGCATAAAATACAAGATAAAAAATGCAAGATAAAAACATCATTAAACCCACAATGTACAGATTTAAAATTGAGGGCAGTCTGGGCTCATTTGCACAGCTTGGGGGGAGGGGAGTCCCAACCAAGGGGTCCCATTAGGCCTGCAAAGCAAGTCGGAAGAGGTGGGTCTTACACGCCCGCCTAAACGGGAGTAACTCGTGAATGGCCCGTGTAGCTGCCGGAAGGGCGTTCCACAATATCGGTGCTATAACCGAAAAAGCCCTTCGGCGGGTGGCAGTCCTTTTGCCACTTTGGCGGAGGGGACAGCTAGAGATTGGAATCCTCCGAACGGAGTGATCTCGGAGGGTAGTATGGGGTGAGACGGTCCCTTAGATACGCTGGCTCCAGACCGTGTAAGGCCTTGAAGGTAAGGACCAACACTTTGAAGGTGATCCGGTGCTCAATAGGCGGGACTTCAGGGGATTGTGTCCCCCCCCCCTCATTTTAGCCCAATCATGATGAAACTTGCTACAGTGGTTGGCAAGTTTTGTGTTTCTGCGTTGTAAGGTTTCTCTGTTTGAGGTAGTCTTCACATGACGACTGTTCCTTTATATATATAGATTTCCATTCAGAACTTGTACTGCACTTACCAGTGAGAAGCTGGGTCAGTCTATAAAACTTTTTATAAAAACTTTGAAAATTCGCCAAAAGCCATGGATAAGTCAAAAGTTATGAAATTTGGTGAGCTAACAGTAGTCTATGTGTTCTACCACTGTAGCAAGTTTCATCATGATTGGGCTAAAATGAGGGGGGGGGGACACACAATCCCCTGAAGTCCCGCCAGTGCTGTTTCTTTCCTACTGCGCATGTATGTCCGCCATTAATGAAGCCATTCCGAAATTTTGGAATTTATTCATAAAAATTCTGAATTTTTTGGGGAAAATTTCGGAAGTCATTCAGATTTAAAGCGCCAGCTCCCCCTACATCCGGAACGAGTTTGGAACCTTTTTTTTGTGCATCAAATAGGCTTGTCAGCTAGCTATATAGCACATAGCGTTATTCATCAGGAAAGACCACAAATGATACCACTGTAGATTGAAACCGAAGCTTACAGTTGACAACTACAAGAGCAAAGGACTGGGCAGCATGTATTGTAACTTTATCCCCTACTGATTAGGTTGACACTTCTTACAAGCATGTCAGATTACTGGGAAGCATCAGGTAACCCCATCTATCTCACTCACTCACTCACTGGCTTACCTGAGCCACTATCCTTACTTTAATTTGGCAAGGCTTTTCAGCTTGGTTTCCATCTGAGGGAAGTTTCAATAGGACTTTACTGAAACAACACAACAATCTGTGGTTTAAAGTAACATATTTCCAAAGACTTAGTTAAAACAGCTGTTTAAAACAATTTCAGTAACCATATTTAGATCACAATATGGTTCCAAGTAATGGACTGGAACAGGGTTCAAGCTGTGTCAAGGTGCACTTGATCCAACAATAAAAATGAACAAAAATGAACAGCTGAACAGTTATTTGTCATTATAGATTCTGAACATGAAATTATTTAATTATAGCTTTCAGACTCTCGGAAAGCAAGCCTTGGCCTTGTCAAATGAACTAATGCAAAGGTTCAAAGTTTAGATAACAAAGTTTAGAAAAATAACAAGAATAAGAAGTTTTTAAAACTCTGTCTTTATGTTCAATCCACATCCGTTCCAGCATCATAGCCGTTCCTAGGTCATTTTCCGAATTCAGGTTAGTTTAAATTATACTGCGGTTCCAAAGGCTTGCTCGAAAAGCCATATTTTCAGTTTTTTCCGAAATGTCAGTAGAGAGGGGACCGACCTAATATCCCTAGGTAGGGAGTTCCACAGCCGAGGGGCCACCACAGAGAAGGCCCTGTCTCTCGTCCCCACCAGCCGCAATTGCGAATGTGGCGGGATCGAGAGAAGGGCCTCCTCTGATGATCTCAAGTTTCTGGAGGGTTCATAGGAGGCGATGCATTCAGAAAGATAAGCTGGGCCGGAACCGTTTTAGGGCTTTATAAGTTAAAACCAGCACTTTGAATCTTTAATGGATGACATACTACAACATCTCTGTATGTCCCCCCGCACCTCGTATGTAGGTTGGATTGTGTTTTAATCTGTTTTATGTTTTTATTGTAGGGCTGCATGTCGGTGACATGTTGCCCATATATATTCCATTGTTATCCGCCCCGAGCCTGTAGGGAGGAGCGGGATACAAAACTGAAGAAATAAATAAATAAATAAATAAATTTATCTATCTATCTATCTTTATATATTCAAAATTATTTTTTTAACCTGGGTGAACCCTCTTCCAAGTCCTCCAGCAGAATTCTCTGGGTCAACTAGAAGCCGAGTGTAATATTGCACTAGAGCAGTGGTTCTCAACCTGTGGGTCCCCAGATGTTTTGGCCTTCAACTCCCATAAACCTTAACAGCTGGTAAACAGGCTGGGATTTCTGGGAATTGTAAGCCAAAACACCTGGGGACCCACAGATTGAGAGCCACTGCAGTGGAGATTCCTAGAAAGAACATTTTAATCAAATTCTTAAATGTCAAAATGGCAAACGTGGTGGATTGACTGTACTCCATTCCAAATTATGACGACTTCATTGTTGGACAGCTCTTTGACAGAAGTGAAAATTTCAATGTACCGACTCCAAATATGTAACAGTTTGGCTAAATTTGGCACAAAAATATCTGCTAATTTTGCACCCAACATCTGTTAAATTTGAAAGTATACAGTGCTTTAAATGCTTAGCTTGCCTGCTACAAGGAACTTGCTCTGTGTACCATAATATTGACCTGTGGGGTCCCGCAAGGATCTATTTTGTCCCCCACGCTATTCAACATCTACATGAAACTGCTGGGAGAGGTCATCCAGAGTTTCGGAGCACGGTGCCACCTCTACGCAGATGACACCCAGCTCCACTACTCATTTCCACCTGAATCCAAGGAAGCCTCTTGGATGCTGGACCAGTGCCTGGCTGCTGTGTCGGCCTGGATGAGGACGAACAAACTGAAGATCAATCCCGACAGGACAGAGGTCCTCCAGGTCAGTCACTCACCTGACCGGAGTATTGGGTGGCAACCTGTGATGGACAGGGTTGCACTCCCTCTGAAATCACAGGTCTGCATTTGGGGGCTCCTCCTGGATTCATCACTGGCACTTGATGCGCAGGTGTTGGCGGTGGCTGGAGGGGCCTTCGCTCAATTAAAACTTGTGCGCTAACTGCAACCATACCTCGTGAAGTCGGACTTGACCATGGTGGTCCACACCTTAGTTACCTCTAGACTGGATTACTGCAATGCGCTCTACATGGGGCTACCCTTGAAGACAGCCCAGAAACTACAACTTGTCCAACGTTCGGCAGCCAGATTTCTAACAGTGGCAAATTACAGGGAGCAGTCAACCCCCGTTTAAGGAGCTCAATTGGCTGCCATTTTCTGGTACCAATTCAAGGTCCAGACCATCACCTATAAAGCCCTAAACGGGTTTGGGACCCACCTAACTTTGTGACCGTGTCTCCCTCCATGAACCGGCCCGATCCCTCCGATCTTCGGGGCTCTCCTTTCACCTCTCCCAGTCCCACTTCGGGGGAGCAAGGGAGAGAGCCTTTTTCTCAGTGGCCCCCCATCTTTGGAATGCACTGCCTTGGTGAGATTAGGCGAGCCCCTACTCTAGAGAGTTTCAAGAAGAATCTTAAGACCTGGCTCTTCCGCTGGGCCTTTGGAGATTAATTAGATAACATAAATAGCTCCCTTGAGCAAGGAGTCTTCCCAGGGGGATTGAAAGAGGCCATGGTAAGAACGCTGCTGAAGAAGCCGAACTTAGATCCTTCGGCTCCCTCCAATTACAGGCCTGTTACCAACTTGCCTTTCCTAGGCAAAGTAATTGAGAGGGCAGCAGCGGATCAGCTGCAGCAGTTCTTAGAAGACACAGCTGGACTTGATCCTTCCAGTCCGGCTTCCGTATTGGGCATGGGACGGAGACCGTGCTTGTCGCCATTACAGACCAACCGCGCCAGCTGGACCAGGGCGGATCAGCCCTGCTTGTTTTGTTAGATCTAACAGCAGCGTTTGATACCGTAGATCATGCATTGTTGACCCACCGTGTGGCCGTGTCCGGAGTTGGGGGGACTGCCCTTAAATGGGTGGCCTCCTTCCTCCGGGACCAGGGACAACGTGTGGAGGGGGGCAGGGAGGTCTCTGGGAGGCTCCCTTGGTAGAGGGTCCCCAGGGGCCATCCTCTCCCCTTATTATTCAACATCTATATGTGCCCCTGGCCCAGCTGGCCCGCGACTTTGGTCTGGAGTGTTATCAGTATGCTGATGACACCCAGCTTCTGCTGAGAATGGATGGCAGGCCGGACTCCGTACCCGATTGTTTCCATCTATGCCTTGAAGCCGTGACTGGTTGGCTGCGTGCCAGCCGGCTGAAGGTGAACCCGTTGAAGACGGAGATCTTGTGGCCTGGTCGCCCTGGGCTGGATGAGTGCCGGTTGCCTACCCTGGATGGCGAGCGTCTTAGCCCGTCATCCCTGGTTAAGAGCTTAGGTGTTCAACTGGACCCCCTGCTGACCATGGAGACTCAGGTCTCCGTGGTCAGCAGGACGGCGTTCTTCCACCTACGACAGGCTGGCGACTGGCACCCTACCTGTCCAGGACGACCTGGCTGCGGTGATCCAAGCGACAGTCATCTCGAGGCTGACTACAGTAACGCCCTCACGCCGGCTTCCCTTGGCGACAACCGGAAGCTCTGCTAGTGCAGAATGCCGCTGCTCGCTAGCGGGAACGCCGGCAAGGGAGCACATCATGCCCACTCTTCGACAACTGCACTGGCTTCCTATGGAGCACCGAATTGCCTTCAAGGTGCTGGTGTTAACCTTTAAGGCCTTGCACGCCTAGGGCCTGCGTCCCAGAGGGACGCCTTGCCCCATACATTCCCCCGAGATCACTACGTTCAGAGGAACAGAATCTGTTGCTGGTACCATCAATCCGCTCCTGCCATCTGTCCACAACCAGGCAGAGAGCCTTCTCCGTAGCAGCACCGGTGCTATGGAACTCCCTCCCAGACGACACCCGGGCTATTTCAGAGCTCATCCCCTTTCGGAGGGCTGTTAAGACTATACTGTTCAGACTAGCCTTTGACTAGGCTCACTGGTAAGGGTGACTGTCTTACAGCTGCCTCGGGTCCTAGGAAATGTCTGCGTTCCCTTTAATACCTCGTGATGTGACTTGTAATGTTTTGATGTTTTATTGTTTTATTGTATTTTTATTGTATGGCTGCATGGCTACCACATGCCGCCTGTTTTATATGTTGTGACCTGCCCCGAGCCTGCAGGGAGGGGCGGAATACAAGACCAAATAATAAATAAATAAATAAATAAATTATGCTATCATTCACTTTCAATATTTGCTTTGAGTGCTCACCTCCTCCCCCCTTTATATGAATGCTATTTCTGGACCTCTTTTTGAAAGAGCTTTCTCCCTCACAAATAATCTGCCCCACAGCTATCTCACCTCCTTGTTTTTATCCTTCTGTTTTAATCTGTATATGCGTCCCGCTCATTGTTTTGTGTCACAAATGGTTTTATCTCACTGTAATTTTATATTGATTGTAGTATGTTATGGTTTATGTTTTATGTAATGGATTATGTTGTTTTTTGATTGATTTTGATTGATTGTTGTGTTGTTGGGCTTGACCTCATGTAAGCCGTCCCGAGTCCCCGTTGGGGAGATGGTGGCGGGGTACAAATAAAGATTATTATTATTATTATCTATATTTCAGAACACATGTAGGAAAGACAGGCTGAGAAGGTAGAACAGATACTTGGAAAAAAAGGAATGTGCACGAATATAAAACTTTAGCCTGTAAGCTGACAGATAAATTCTTACTGCTAAAAAACCCCCCCAAAAAAAAACCTACACTCTGAGATTTTGACTTTCCACATTGTAATTCAGTTACCAGAGCAACTGGTAACATTTAAAAATCTTGCCTAAGTCCTTTTGTTGTTGTACCCTTTATCCCTATTAAAGACAAAAATCCTCATTGTTCCATATAACTACAGAGGTCACCATATAAAGATTAGCCATCATATAAAAATTAACTGTAATGGAAATGACTCATGTAATACGAATGTAGATTTTAAAGCTTGTAAAATCAGGGCTATTCACTTAATTTTCCAACTACAGAGCAGTCCTTTCTAAAGCACCTCCTCTTTCCATAAAAGAGGGGGGGAAATAACACAGAAGTACTGAAAATACCTATACTTCCTTGCTATCCCTTGTAATTGCTCTATTGAGGCAATATGTTTCTTCTAGTGTGCCCTAAAATCACCCTACCCTAAAATTAACAACACCTGCTTAATTTTATATAGAAACGGAGACTAGAGGCTAATAGTTGCTGGCATAAAGTCACACGGAGCCTATGCATGGTAGCAATAAAAAGAAATTTGGAAAAAGTTGTAAAATAGTCAAAAACGTGTTTCTCAAGTGCTGTTAAATCCTTAGAACAAGCAACCTGGGTTGATGAAATCCTCATTATTCAGGACTTACTCTGGGCAAAAAGATTTACAGGGTTTCCCCCCTAAAAGATCATTTTTTAATTCAAAAAACCCCCAGTATTTTTTCTTTTGCAGAAAATTCTTACCACAAAAATGCTTCACCTCAGGATCTATTCTGCACAAAATTATCGTGTGGTTTTATACACAAAATATTGGTTTTTTGCATAGAAATATTGTCTTGTGCGCTGACTAGAGTTGTGCATGAAACTGTTTCATCCACACTTTTGTTACCTTCGAGAGCACGTAACGGGAAGGTCCCTCCCCATCCAAAAACAGCTCGACACGAAATCAAGCGGGAGTCAATCCCGGCTCCTCACCACAGTTTAATCTTTTTTTTATTAATCCCCCAGGAAACAAAAAGAAAGCTCTTGTTCCCTGAAAACTACCACCAGTTACCTCTCCTCTTCCAGAAAGTCATTGTCCTTCCTTACCTTAAAGTGGGAGGCCTCCTTAAAATGCCTTAGAAAGAGTGTGTGGCTACTGGCATGCGCATGCACTGATTTTGGGAGGCTCCCCAAAAAACAGATCGGGCCCACTGAAAGCCAGGACATGAAATGGATCATGAATGCACAACCCTAGTGCAGACTACGCTTTGCCCTGCACACAGATGCTACCTGAATTTTGTACAGAACAAATGCCAAACTGTGATAATTTTGAGAACGACACAATTTTTGAAGAATTTTTTTGAAGAAAGTTGCCATACATTTTTTCACACAAGAGGAAAATACAAGAAAACACAATTGGCTGTTCCAATGTGCCTTCAATGAATGAATGAATGTATGACAATCCCTTCAATGAATGAATGTATGATAATCCCTGGCCAAACTCTGCATAAAATGCCCTCAGAAGCACTTTATTTTCTGGTTGTGCAATTAAATCCTACCTCATCCCCCGGATCCCCTCCCTGATACTTTACATTGCCCTATCTCCCAGTGTTTCAAAAATTTAAATCTTTGAATTTGGCCCTGCCCACGGTGAAATTCTTTAATGTTTTAATGTTTGATTTTCATATTGTTGTCTTGTTTATTTACATTGGTTTTGTATTTTATTTTCTGATTTTCTGTTGAGTTCTTGTGCTATATTGTGTTTACTGTATTGATGGGCGTGGCCTCATGTAAGCTGCCCCGAGTCCCCTTGGGGAGATGGTGGCGGGGTATAAAGTTTTATTTATTATTATTATTATTATTATTATTATTATTATTGGAAAATTAGTGAGGAGTTACATTCCCAGTTCTGTGCAGCACTGTTGCGGTACAAACACAGGTGAAGAAACACTAAGAATATATACCAGGCTGAAATATTCATATATTCTGTCTGTGGACAATAATAAAGAAAACATACATACATTGTCAATATGCAGTGCAGAAGAATGGTATAATAATTCAAACCGGGATAAATCAAAAGTCGCTACTTGGAAAGTCCGTGTAAAGATGATGATTCCGGAAGTCCATACATGCAATGTGGATAGATTGCCCAGTGATAATTTCACAAGAGTCCACAGCAGAATGCACCTGTTGATGCAAACAGTCCTGGTCACGGAGACAAAAACTCCGAAAGCAAAGATTCCGAGGACGCAGAGATCGCGAAATGGGCGTCTCCTAGGTAGATTCCATCAAACACAAAGCCGATGGTATGCAAATGCTCACAATAGAGGCCAGAAAAACCGTTTCACGGAAATTGCTTTATCAAGGCTTGTAATGTACCACGTGGTCTCAATGACCCAATCGGCATCAACTCTATGCTTTTATAAAGAACACACAACCCTCCAGTACTTACCCTCGGGTTACCCTACTCCTGGATGAGTGGGGTTATGTTTGGCTGATTTACTCCGTATGGTATGTATTACCTCTTGAATCTAAATGGGCTAATTGTGGTGCATCTTTGTATCGGATTATCTACCATTGTTTATTTGTCTTATAGATATTTTTTGGACGCTAAAATGGTACAATACAAGCCTTTATTGCGAGCTCCCCCCTGCCAATGCTTGGGCAGCCCTTGATGGGTGCGGTGGACATCGAGAGGGTCCTGGCGAGGGTCCCTGAGGAGCGGCCCCGTCGACGGACAGGACGGCTGCCGGCGATTCCTTCGGCCGCGACCAGCTCAGGTCCTCTGCCAATGCCAGATGGTACCTGGCCGGCCCCCGATGACAGCCTCGGGGCCGGGAACGCCGTTGGTGTGTGGGGTCCCACGATCGATCTCCCCCCCCCTGTGCCCCGATGGGCCGTTCAGGCCCGAGAGACACCCGCGGAAGCGGAGGCGGGGTCGAGGGCGGGGCAGGGGGCGGGGTCGGAGGACATCCCTGCCCCACTCTGAAATACCTCCCCCCCATGGTGGCTGTCCCTTGGAAGGCGCCCCCCGGAGGGCCCCGTTCCAGGACGTTCAGGAACACTGCCCGTAGGCGCGGGATGCCTCCACTGACTAGCCCCCAATTTGGGAGGGTGGGCAAGCTGCAGACAACGAGGCATGGTCCACAGACCGGCAATGACCGACACCGCAGTGCCTGCCACTGCTCAGACTTGGAGTCTTTGAGGACGCTCCTCGATTTGTGGGTCCCCCCCGGCTCCCCTCTTTTGATGGACGTGCTTAATAGCTCTATCGGGTGGCTCTGCCCCTGGGCATGAGCCTGGTTTCCCCCCCCCCTATTTGGCTGTTGGTTATCCTCTGATGTTTTACCTCTTGTATGTCTTGTATGTTATTTGTATGTATCTATGTATTCTGTATTGTTGTTTCTTGACTTTGTAAGCCGCTGCGAGCCGTATGGAGTTAGCGGCATATAAGTCCAAATAAATAAATAAATAAATAAATACATAAATTTATTAAGCGATTTCAGTGAAACGGTTTTTCTGGCCACTATTGTGAGCATTTGCATATCGTCGGCTTTGTGTTTGATGGAATCTACTTAGGAGACGCCCATTTCCACAGACAGAATATATGAATATTTCAGCCTGGTATATATGCTTAGTGTTTTTTCACCTGCATTTGTGCTTTGTATATCATTAGCTCGCTCGTTGTTTTCTCTACTGTTGTGGTACAAACAGGGAAGTTCTGAAATGCTGTCTTTTCTTTATCTTGAAAACAGTAAATAGAAACAAATAGCTGCAATTCTTCGACACTAAAAAGTAATTTAGTGAGATCAGACCGAAATATATTCTTCGTGAAGGGAGAAAAGTTTCTAAGCATTAGTTTCCTGGTATAACTAAGTCAATACTGTACCATTATTTTTGCACTAAACACAGAACATTTGGCGAGTCATGGAAATAATTTCAGGAGGCACTAGAAAAGCATTCCTAGAGCAGTTTAATAGAACAATTGACATCCTTTTATCCATGATTAACATGGGGGTCTCTGTATTTGGTAACGTTTTAATGTTCAACAGCAAATCAGGAAAAAAACATATAAACACAGAAACTCTAAAATCCTTCCTGCTCCATATGTTTTAAAAAGTAAACACATAATTTAGGTTATTAGCCTGCTATTTTGATATCATCTGAGACACACAGATTCCAATAAACATAATGTTGCATCGTACAAGACATAGTTGTTTTTACATTTCACACAGACACAAAATGCTGCTTGTACTACATCCACATTTCCAAACTGGGTGCTACTGCCCCCTGGTGGGTGGTGGAGTGATTCAGGGGGGCAGTGGAGGCCACATTGGTTGGCCCCGCCCCCTCCAAAATGGCTGCCAACCCGTTGCTTTTTGTGCTGCTTTTGGCGCTTCACTGGCCCCGCAGCTTGCGGGGAAGGGGAGGCGGTGGGCCCTCCAGTCTTTCCCCATTGCCTTTATTGCGCCCTGTGGCCAGTGGGGAAAGAGGGGGAAGAGAGAACGAAGGGCTCGCTTCCACCCCCTTCCTCCCCACTGACCACAGGGCGCAAAAAGGGCAGCGGGGAGAGAATGGAGGGCCCACTGCCTCCCCTCCCCTTCCCAGCAAGATGCGGGGCCAGCAAGAGGCAATGTGCAAGGAGGCAAGTGAAGGCCCCCTCCGCTGCCCTCTGTGCACCATCCCGGCAGTCTCCCCAATAGTGTGAATAGCAACATGCAGGATCTGCCGCTCCCCCACACCATGCATGCAGGCCTGAAGGGGCAAAGAACGTCATTTCAACTTTAAAAGTAAGTGCTTAGAATACTATATATCAAGGGCTATTTTCTCAAAACTCCACCAGTGTATTTTCCGTTGGTCATGGGAGTTTGTGTGCCAATTTTGGCTCAATTCCATTGATGCTGTAGTAGGTGAACTATAAATCCCAGTAACTACAACTCCCAAATGAGAAGGACTATTTTTTCAAAACTCCACCAGTGTTCAAATTTGGGCATATTGAGTATTTGTGTCAAGTTTCATCCAAATCCATGGTTGTTTGGGTTCGGAGTGCTATCCAAATGTAGGTGAACTACATCTCCCCTAAATTACTATGAATTCCTTCCAAAGCCCTCCAGTATCCCATCATCCATTGTCCATACGCCTCCAAACATATTGTTTTTGTGATTAATCACTATACTTTAATTATGTTCAATTTGTAACAATGAAAATACATCCTGCATATTAGATATTTGCATTAGAATTCGTAAGAGTAGCAAAATTATTTATGAAGTAGCAATGAAAATATGGTTGGGGGGTCACCACAACATGAGGAACCTTATTTAGGGTCACGGCATTAGAAAGGTTGAGAATCACTGCATTAATACATATATCTTTCTGTTTAATTGCTATTAAAAAAATTAAAAAAAAATTCTAGGGGAGCGCTGAGTAATTTTTTTTCTGGAAAAGGGGCGGTAGGCCAAAAAAGTTTGGGAACCACTGTACTACATGAATGAATATCCATCTTTGGCACTTAGAAAGGAATGCAATTGTACATTCATCTCCCATAAAATATCTAAGGAACTGCATGTAAGAGTAGCCTGAAAAAGAACCAACTTTTTTCATCTCTTGAAAACATCCTTTCCTATCTAAGTTTCCAAAAGGTAGAGTGATTGGTAGGTGATAAATAATGGTAGGTAACATACCTGTGACCATTGTTCTTCGAGTGGAGCTATGTGAATCCACACTTATGAAGCCTGCACACCAAAAATAGGTCCAACGGAAACTTCCCTAGTTTGAATCTTTCAAGTTTTGGCGGTAAACCTGTCCAGCCCTCCCGGAGGGCATATAAGTCGCTCAGCGCCGCCTCCCACATTCCTTCGCCGCAACGGTAACGAGGAAGGGGGAGGTTTGTTGTAGAGGGGATGGCCGGGCGGGTTAGTGTGGATTCACAGAACTCCACTCGAACCGATCTCGGCATCAAGAGGATCTTGGAGCCATGTTCTGTGACCGGGTTGAAGTGGTCGAGGAACAATCGCTGTAGTGGCCGAAAACGAAGCCTGGCAAGCGGGGTCACTGCTACTGTCGAGACCATGTGTCCCAGGGTGACTTGGATCTGCTTGGCTGTGACAGATCTTGTCAGGCGGCAGAGTTCCGCCTCTCGACGGAGCGCTAGGAACCTGACCTCCAGAAGGAAGGCAATTTGTGCTTGGGAGTCGAACATCGTCCCGATGAACTTGGGGGAGTTGCAGTACACAGAATACATCCCAAACCAGTAATGATGGAGAGCAAAATCAGGTGAAGTAATGTCCAACAAAAGTGGATGTGCAGTGTGTGTGGCTCTCTGTTTCATTTTTTCCCCCTTTTTGTTCTTGGCCGTGTGCCTTTTGCCAGTTTAAAATTGGCAAGCTTATTTCCAGCTGGAAAAAAAGATGCTCTGTCCTGGTGGAATCAAATGCTGCAATGACCAATTAGTCTTTATGTCAGGGGGAAAGGCATTTATACAACTGGCACAATTTACAACTGAGTTCAATTTTATAAGCACTGTCAGTCAACTTCATAGCTTGGTACGCCATGAGAATGTAAATGTAAAAGATGTATTGTTTTGAATGCTGATGCAGACTATTCCAGCACTAGAGAAATAGACAAACTTCCTTTGTCTAACCGGTTCATATTACATCATGTTTCACTATGAACATTATTTATTTGCAATGCTTCTATACCGCCCTTCTCACACACACCCCCCCCCAGGGGGGGGGGGGACTCAGTAACATTAGGGTTGCCACTTTTTGATATAAGAAATAAGGGACATTTACCTAAAAATATGGGATTTTTCACAAAAATAAGGGACACTTCATAAAAATATTATACTGATATTGTACTATGCTAATAATATAATGTAGTGTGTGTGTGTGTGTCTCTCTCTCTCTCTCTCTCTCTCTCTCTCTCATAAGACTCTCTGAGTCCTCTTCAGGGTGAGAAGGATGGCATAGAAATGTCATAAATAAACACATCAATATTGTCTGCTATGGGCTGGAGATCAGGTGAGTTCAAGGCCGCTCTTACTAGGGTTTCCCCGGCCAGTGCGGAAGTGGACAGAGGGAAAGGCAGGCTGGGAGGGCAGGCCACAGAGGAGGAGGAGGCGTTTCCCGGGCAGGCCGCTCCCTTCTGAAGCCAAGAGAAGCCGCTAAGGCCGGCCGGCCAGCCAGCCAGCCTGCCCGCGAGCAGATGCCAAGTCCAGGCCAAGAAGGGCCACGCAGGCCAAGGCCAACACCACACATACAGACTCGGGCCTCCTTCTCTGTGAACTCTCTCTCTCCGGAAGGCCTCCTCTTTCCCTCATCAACAGACCCGGCACTCCATTTTCTCCTCCTCTTCCTCCTACTGCCACTTCCTCCTGTTCTCTCTCTCTCTCTCTCAAAGCTCCCCCCATTTCCCTCCTCTGGAAGTGAGCTCACAGGGAAAAGTGTCGCCCGAGCCCCCTCGCTCCAAGCCTCCCTCGCTTTCCTCTAGGCAACGGAGGCCGGCTCCCCTTGCTGGACTTCCACCAAGACCAAACATGGTGGCTGCGGGCAGGAGACCCATAGAGAGGCGGGGCTTCTTCATGAAGGTCGAGTGGCACTGGGGAAGCAGGAGCAAGCGAGTCTCCTTCCTTCTCTTCCAAAGGCACAACACCCGCCTATAGGAATTTGCCTTCTCCTCTGGCGTCACCTTCAGAGGACAGGAGTTGAAAATACGGGACAGGAGCTGAAAATATGAGACACTAAATTCTGAGCCAAAATATGGGATTTCCCGTATAATATGGGATAGGTGGGAACCCTAATTAACATCTTGTCTAGTTTTATAAGCATACAGCAATACTGAAACAGTGGCAGAACAAAAACACAGTATTAAATTGGTTGGAATTTTTTTAAAGGCAAGGATCAAGGTAATTGTTGTAGTTATAGAGTCACTGTGCTCAGTCCCTGGGCAGGTACAGGCAATCCCCGAGTTACAAACATCGGACCTACCGTATATACAATTTGTAGTTACAAATGGTGGTTTGTGGGTTTTTGTGTGTGTTAGAACTGCAAGTCACTTCTGGTGTGAGAGAATAGACCATCTGCAAGTACGTTGCCCAGGGGATGCCCTGATGTTTTACCATCCTGTGAGAGGCTTCTCTCATGTCCCCACATTATAAGCTGGAGCTGACAGATAGGAGCTCACCCAGCTCCCAGGATTTGAACCACCAACCTTTCGGTCAGTAGTCCTGTCAGCACAAGAGCTTAACCCATTGTTCCACTGGGGGCTCCTACAAACAGAGAGATGACATTGTTAACATAAATGAGTGAAATAATAATAATAACAATAATGTGCTTTCCAGGCAGTCTGAAATCATTTAGTACGTTTAACGATTTACTCATATTGATTTTTAAAGGATTATGCAATGTTTTGTATTTTGGAGTGAAGATGTGTTCACAATATATATTTTATGACTTAAAAAGCACAGATAGAAGTACATTACTCCCTCCTTATCTGCTGTTGTTTGGTTCCAAAATGCTATGGCATAATCAAATGCTATCCTTCATAAAAAATGGCAAAAGAAAGGTTTGCTTTATGGATTTGTCTGTTGTTGAAAATTTCCACGCCACGGACTGTAGAATTTGTGGATATAGAGAGCTGATTGTATTACTTCTTCAAAGACAGCGTAGTTAAATTGTGGGATTTGTTACCACTAGATATAATTACAGCAGTTAAGTTGAAGAGCTTTCAAAGGATTGTACCGCTTTTTGGGGATGGGACTATCAATGGCTATTACTTAAGACGGATTCATATTCCTGCCAGAAACTGAAGCAGCATGCTTGCTTGGCCAAGTTATGTTTCTGTCCACTTCAATATACTGCAAGTTCTGTTCTATCTTTTTAATACATGTATTGAATATTTATTTATTTATATTTTATAAATAATTTATACTCTGCCCATATCATCCCGAAGGCGACTCAGGGTGGCGAACAAGTCGGCACAATTTAATGCCATATAAAATACATACATTAGCAAAAAAACCCGCTTAAAAACATTTAAAAGCATAAAAACACAAACAATAACAAATTATAAAATTATGTCTTCATGTTCAGCCCTCATCCGTTCCATCGTCATAGCCGTTCCTAGGTCATTTTCCAAATTCAGGTTTGATTAAATTATACTGTGGTTCCAAACGCTTGCTCGAAAAGCCATGTTTTCAGTTCCCCCCCGAAATGTCAGTAGGGAGGGGGCCGATCTAGTATCCCTAGTTAGGGAGTTGCACAGCCGAGGGGCCACCACAGAGAAGGCCCTATCTCTCATCCTCGCCAGACATGCTTGAGAAGCAGGCGGGATTGAGAGAAGGGCCTCCTCCAATGATCTCAAGCTTCTGGTGGGTTCATGGGAGGCGATGCATTCAGATAGATAATCTGGGCCTCCTATGAACACATAAGATTACCTCTAAGATCTCCTCCTACTTATTATTCATATGCATGTTTTCTTTTCTCTGATCATATGCATTTCAAGTATTATTTTGTCCTAAAAGCTTCCAATTTATTCCACTCATTTTCCCCATCAGAAAAAATTAATTCCAAGAGAAACAATACATATCTGCCCAAACACTGGTGTCCTGGTCAGCTCTGAGAGTGAGAACAAGGGGTTGGAGACAGGGCCATTGTTGGAGACAAGGCCAGCAGCTCCCAGTAGCTCTCCGAGCCTGACTTAGTTATTGTCTTTAGCAAAAGTTACCACTTCCTAGAAGGCGAAGCAAACAGAAACCAGTACATCGTTAGGGTGATGAAGGGTTAAATGCACAGTCCCTTCAAGAATACAGCTGGAGCGTACAGTTATCCTACTATTGCAGAAGAACTTATCCCGGAAGGCCAATGCAGCTTCAGAGCTAATAGGAGCACCACAGATATGGTTTTTGCCCTTAGACAACTGCAAGAGAAAGGTAGAGAGCAGAACAAAGTACTCTATGTAACATTTGTCGACCACACCAAAGCCTTCGACACCGTGAGCAGAAAGGTTCTATGGCAGAGCCTGGAACGACTAGGATGTCCCCCCAAATTCCTCAAAATGATTATCCTGCTACATGAGGGCCAGCACGGTCAAGTCAACTACGGCGATGCTCTCTCAGAGCCCTTTCTAATAACTAATGAAGTGAAACAAGGTTGTGTTCTTGCACCAACCCTATTTACAATCTTCTTCAGCATGATGCTCCAAAGGGCTACGGCAGACCTCGAAGAAGAAGAAGGCATAAATATACGCTATCGTACCGATGGTTAGCTTGTTCAACTTAAGCCGTCTGAGGGTTCGCACTAAGACTCTAAACCATCTAGTCTGTGAGCTGCTTTTTGAAGACGATTCCGCCCTTGTCGACCATTCAGAAGCAGCTCTGCAGTGCCTAACATCCTGCTTGGCAACAGCTGCAGAGCTGTTTGGGCTGGAAGTCAGCCTGAAGAAAACGGAAGTTCTGTACCAGCCTGCACCACAGGAGGAACACCATCATCCCCACGTCAGCATAGGCACATCTGTGCTCAAGTCCGTTCAGCAGTTCACCTACCTGGGAAGCATCATCTCTTCAGACGCCAAGATTGATAAAGAGATAGATCACAGATTAACAAAGGCATATAGTGCATTTGGAAGGCTTCACAAAAAAGTCTGGAGCAACAAACACCTGAGGCAAAGCAATAATATCAGTGTGTACAGAGCTATCGTACTGTCTATTCTCCTATATGGGTCTGCAACATGGCTCACCTATCGCCAACACCTTCGACTCCTCAAACACTTTCATCAGTGCTGTCTTCGCACAATCCTGAATATACACTGGACTGACTATGTGACGAATGTTGCTGTCCTTGAGCAAGCAGGGATCACCAGCAATGAGGCCATGCTATTGAAAACACAGCTGCGCTGGGCAGGGCACGTCTCTAGGATGGAGGACCACCGCCTCCCAAAGATACTAGTTTAGGGTGAACTTGCCATAGGTCAGCACAAGAGAGGTGCCCCAAAAAAAGAGATATAAGGACTCCCTGAAACAGCATCTCAGGCTTGGCCAGGGTGGACAATGGTCCACCCTGACCTCACATTGGGAGGCATGGAGACGCACTATCCACAATGCTGCAGCCTCTTTCGAGAAGACACGCCGAACAAGTCTAGAAGAGAAATGACAACGCAGAAAGAACCGCAACTTGGAAACAACATCATCCAAGGAGACTTTCTGCCATGCTTTCTGCAACGGGACTTGTCTATCTTGGATTGGCCTTCTTAGTCATTAATGCGCTTGTAGAAAGCGTGGGATGAGTCCTTCATGAATCTTCGTTCACGAAGAAAAGCCAAGAAGAAGAGAGCATACTGTGGCCTGCAGGTCTGCCCGATTAGCAGAGAAACAGGCTATACAAAGGTAACATCTGAGAACATGCTTCATGGGTTGAATTTGGCCTCTTTGGATTATCAGCTCTGTTGAGTCTGGACTGTATCCTGGACTGCTGTGTTTTGGTTTCTGACTTGGATCTATGATTTTCCTGTCTTTGGACTACCGACTTTGTGGAATTCTGGTTTGTGTTTGTTGCTGAATGAGCTCTGAAATTCTTTTGCCGTGACTGTGGTGAAGTTATATTTCTTTATTGCAGTTTTAAAAAATGGTTAATGTTTGTATATATGTATGCGTATATGTATGCGTGTTGAAGGGGTAAAAACTTGGCAAACCCTAAAGGGTTAACAGAGATATTAGTGTCCTGAACCTCCAAGGGGTTTCCGTTACCGTGGAAACAGGAGGCAGAGCCTGCAACTGGCCTTAGAGGCTTCGAATTCAAACTTTGTCAGTTGACAGGAACATCGAAGGAAAGAGGGTGTGTGGAGAGTTTGTGAGTCCATTTTAGCCAGCTCTCAGCGGTTTTAAACAGGACTCTGACTCTCCTCTGTGAAAGAGTAGAAGGAAAGCTGTGTTTGAACTGCTGGGAGAGCAGTTGAGTTTAAAAGGACCAGCAGTTAGAGTAAAGACTGCTGAGTTATTGGTTCTCGGAGTACAGCTATATAGTGTTAAGTTGTATCTCCATAGTTAGTGTATTGTAACCTTAAGATACGTGCCTCTGAGAAGATATTGTAACCACAATAAGCGTTGAACTCTGAAACCTCTACGCTTAGAACACTGTTTGAATAAACTTTACAGTTCTTTATCCAAAGATATTTCCTCTCATAATTCCTTCACACACAAGTCTCTAAAACCCACCCAGTGGGTAGCCAAGTATAGTGAATGGTGGCAGCAAAGGTTGATAAATAGTGTCAGTGGGAGTTTGGGTCTCTGCCCTGACACAGTAATCGAAAGGTCAGTGGGAAGCTGACCTGTGTGAATATTTATTACATTATATCGTGGCAGCAAGTAGAAACAACAGAAGTCTTTCCTCACGAGTGGACGCACGCTGAAAGTTGCGTCTTCACAAAGTGGCGGCAGCGGTGGGATTCTAAAAGAAGGTCCATCCTGTCCAGTGAAACGGATGTTTACAGTGACCATGGCAAGTTGGACTCAGAACTTGAGCTTTATCTCACTCTCAATAATGTGTGCATGTATGCTAAAACTGCTAGGCTACAAGAACTCTAACATTTGGGGTTGTCTCTGTTAATATATCGGGACTTCGTTTGATTCTTCTGTTGCTAGGAAAACCGTTGTTTGTTTAACCAGGACTTGGCGTAACAAGGCAATTACACCATACTTGTGTCCAATAAACCCTCTGCATTAGATGTCTCTCTGTAGTGTTTGACAACAAATATTTATACCCTTACCTAACCTATACCTTAAATAACAATGGAAGGCATGGTGGTGTTTAAATTAGTGCTGTTTCTGAGCCAACATTACCTGGACATCATGAAAGATGACAAGAATGAACTGATTTTTTTTTTTGCACTAAGACGCTACACCGAGGTGAACAGCACTATGGAAACCAGTGATGAAACTAATGCGTTTCACTAAACCGAACCCAATTAAGTGTTATATTGGAAGCAATCTTCATTTTGTTTCCAGACATAAAGGAAAAGAAAGAAGCCCCTGGGATCTTCTCAAAGACTTGACCTCTGTGTGAAGTAGAAGAACAACTTCTTTCAGGAATACAATCCTTTCTACTAAAGCACAGCACTGCAGAATGTTAGAATTTTAATGTGTTCACATTAAGTGATGGCTCCTGGCCAAGTGGCAATCTGTACTAGCTTTCCAGGAGGCAAGGTACCGTGCCTCCCCATGCTATATCACTCACAAACAAAAGGGTACAATCAACTATCCTGGTCTTTATAGGAAGAAACTAAATAGGACCTTTTGCAATGGTGTGCATACTCACACGTGCTCAACAGGATAATCTGGGTCCCAAAATATCAAAGTGAGGCATAGCTGGACTATGTTGCTTGTTGTGCACCATACTGGCAGCTGTTTAGTCGGGTGTCACTAATACACGGCTAACATCTTTCATGCATGGAAGGAGAAAATGTCCTTGCACTATCTGCTACAGCTTCTGACTCCACCTACCAAAGTAATCTGCTATGTTAACATCTGAGGAATATCACTAGTCCGTTCCAGAATTATCAAACTGAAAAGAGTACATTACTCCGATATAAAGTTCTTTTTAGATAAGACAAACATACGTTTTTCACTGAATTCAGTTAATGCCCACCAATCTTTAAAGCCCAATCTTTTCTCATAGCAGATTGTAGGGCTGTGGTCTCCCGGCATATGAAACGATTATGCTGCTTCAAGGAGAGGAGGGACTTCTTGATCACTGGCCTTTTAATATACCGTATTTTCTGGCATATAAAACTACTTTTTAACCCAATAAAATCTTCTCAAAAGTCAGGAGTCGTCTTATATGCTGGAAGTCGACTGCGTTCACTGCGTTCAGAGGGTCATAATTTCCTGGAAGTCCCAGGGGTGAAGTCTTACAGGTTGGCCAGCACCCGACAGAGAGCGTTTTCGGTAGCTGCACCGACCTTGTGGAACTCTCTGCCGGCCGAGACGCGGGCCCTGCACGACCTGATGGCTTTTCGTAGGGTCTGCAAGACCTGGCTGTTCCGGCAGGCGTTTGGTGAATGACTGGCATTTTTACAACAAACTTTGCCACCACATTGCACCGCCTTGTATCGATGACTGGTTTTAACTGCTTATTGTGAGGTCTTCAACATTTTAATTGTTTTTTAGGAATGTTTTTATGATATTTTATGATGTTTTAGGATGTTAAGTGTAATCTGTGTAATTTTGCTATGTTGGAAACCACCACGAGCCTTGGGGAGAGGCGGTCTAGCAAATTTGAATAATAAATAATTAATAATAAATATGCTGGATGTCGACTTATACGCCAGGAATCGTCTTATGGAGCAGGTGCTGAAACTTCAAATCTGGATTGGAGAATCTGTGGTCGCCGCATATGGTGGGGGGAGCTCGAAAATGGCAGTGGCAGTGTCCCTGCCGTATGCAGTGACTGTATGAAAGCATTAAGGGCGATGCTGTACAAGTACGGTAGAAGAAAATCCATTCATCAGGATTCGTGGACTGAATGCGGTCCCGATGGTGAGGTGAAGGGGCACCTCACCGGGAAGATGTAAGTGAAGGGCGGAGGAAACTGCAGGTTTCCAGGGTGCCCGGGGTATAGAAAAAAGAGATAGAGTGGCTCTGGGCCCAGAAAAACACACCTCTTTTAACTGCCTGGCCCGCCCTTGTATCCTATGACCATACCTCCTCCTCGGCCTCTCAGATCTCGCTCCTGAAGACTGCAGTGAAGTGGTGCAGATGCGCATGTGGGAGATCTGAGAGGCAGAGAAGGAGGTACAGTAATAGGAAAATTACCATATTGGAATCAAATCTGGTGCTTTAAAAAAATTTATTTGGTGTGCGTTGGAAGCGGGGTATTCTTATATGGCGAGCATATCCCAAACTCTACATTTTATCTGGTAAAGTTGGGGGTCATCTTATATGTCCAGTCTTATACACCGGAAAATACGGTACATCCATCAAAGAGCAGCTTTTGGGAAATGAAGTGTTTTAGGACCTCTTGTACTTTCGCCACAGAGCCTGCCAGCTCCCATCATACACATTCAAAGTACTTCCGCAGCAGCTCAGTGGCAGAACTGTCTCAAAAACTCTGCCACTGCTGAAAAATTGTTGGAGGCAGATGACAAGAGGCTTCCCGTCTTTCCATAAGGAAAGATGGGTTTAGCTGGCTTAAAGAGGCTTCCCCTTGAGTGATGAGATGGTAGGGAAGCTGGGATAGGACTGGTATCACCATGATCTGGGGTGATTCGCATGAAAGGAGAGTTTTGACAGTATTCAAGATACTCGATACAAGTGCAAAATCCCTTACCCAGAATTCCAAAATCTGAAATACTTCAAGATCCGAAATTGTCCATGTGGATGCCTGAGCTAGTGAAGCTCGTGCTTTCTGATGTTTTGATGTACACAAACTTGGTTTCATACACAAAATTATTTAAAATTGTGCGTATAAAATTATCTTCTGGCCCTTGACATGAAACATAAATGCATTTCATTTTAATTTACATAATATTTGTAATTTTTTGTGTACAGAACAGTTTATGTACACTGAATCTTCAAACACAAAGGTGTTCAACCACCCACGAGAGCCATTCAGATCCTTTTTAATATCTGGGGTTTCGGAATTACAGATAAGGGATGTTCACCTTGGTGATGAATTGTTCTCTGAGATATGTCTGTGCCCCCCCCCCCAAAAAGAAATGCAAATAATCTGATTTCTTAGCTTTCCACCTCCAGAGAATTCATATCATAATCTTCTGACAGAAATGGTGAAATTGCATTTCTCATGAGTTAGATATGTTTCTGCTTTTATACAGGAAAAGATACTACTTTTCAATCCACACATAACCCATAGGGTTTTAAAATATCTGTTTGCTCTCATATCTCCCCCCTTCCCACCAGAGCCCATGGATAAAAAATAAAACCAAATAATTACTGTATTTTAAAAAACTGCAGAGAAGCACTTTGTAGCATACACAAAAGGCAATTCCTCTTACCCCGCATCTTTGTGTTTTTGCCTCAGTTTATCCTTTTGACAAATGCTAGTCATTACTGGTCTAAATCCAATTCTTATTCCCAATTAGAATAAGCCCACTACATCAATGGGAGCATGACAAATCAACAATTGGCGTTATGTTCCCATGAGCAAAAGGAAAAGCAAGAAGCTGATGTTGCTTTTTGTTCAAGCAGGCTTTAAACATGTCAGTAGGGGAGTTTTTACAGGGACATATTCTTCATCTATTATAATACCGTATATTCCAGTGTACTAGATGACTTTTTCGCCCTGGAACATCACTTAAAAACTTGGGGGTCGTCTAGTACTCCGGGTATAGAATTAAAATAATAATAATTAAATGAAAAACATAAAATACAAGTACCGTACCATAGGAGGGAGGGAGAAGGAGGAGGGTGGAAGGAGGGCACGGGGAGGAGGAGCAACTCCGTAGTTTCCTGACTCCCTTCAGCGCCATGGCCGTGCCTCGAAGCACCCTCGCCATCTTGCCTGGAGGGAGGGTGCGCGCATCCTTCCTTCCAGAAGGAAGGCAGAGGAAAGGTGGAGGCGCGGTCAGCGCCAAGCTCTCCGTCTCTTCCTCCCATGCCGGCATGGAGACGTCAGGACAGACGCCAATGTGAGAGAGTCTTCTTTGGATGGTCTTTGGATGCAGCCGAGGAAAGACGGAGGGAGGTGCTGGCAAGGCTGGCAAGGCTGGCCAGCAGCAGCTTCTGAGCCGAGTGAGGCAGAGGAGGGGCAGAGCCGCATACAGCTGATACAGCTGATTTGAGGCGAAGGAGGGCTAACGTGGCTCTGCCCCTCTTCCGCCTCGCTTGGCTCAGAAGCTACTGCTGGCCAGCCTTGCCACGCACAGCTGATTTGGCACTGGCCCCGCCTCTACCTTCCTTCTGCCTTCCTAATGGAGGGCTTCCTTGTGCCAGCGATGAGTGCACCCACCAGCCAAGGCAGCCCCTGCTTTGAGGCAGAGTCATCTTAAACGGCGAGTATATCCCTAACTCATTATTTTGACATGATAAGTTGGGGGGTCGTCTTATAGCCCCAGTCACCTAGTACCCCAGAATATACTGTATGTTTTAAAAAAATGTTTTGATATATTTTATGTGGGTTTGTTTTAAAATTTACCCTGAACATTTCTCAATTTATTGTTTTGGGAAATGCCTCTGGGAGACAGGTGGCATCCAAATGCAATAAAATAAAATAAAATAATACATTCAGTATAGTTTTCACTTTTTTCCTACTTAAAAAAATGAAGGAAGAAAGATGAAAATGTATTAACACTGTTTTTTTTGTGAAATACCTGTAATTGACTGAATTTTTTTCTTTCTTTCTGAAAATCAAAACTGTAGAAGATGAAAAATCTGTTCTACGTTTTGTCGACGGATTTCATGGCTGTAATAACTGGTCTGCTGTGAGTTTTCTGGGCTGCATGGCCATGTTCCAGAAGCCTTCTCTCCTGATGTTTCACTCACATAAATGGCAGGCATCCTCAGAGGATCTCACAACCTCTGAGGATGCCTGTCATAGATGTGGCCAAAACATCAGGAGAGAAGGCTTCTGGAACATGGCCATGCAGCCGAGAAAATTCACAGCAACCCACTCTGATCTACCATTTACTATGTGCTTTTTGTTGCTTACATTGTATTCTTTCCAACCATTTGCTTCTAAGACGTCTTATAATGAACTGATTTATAGAAAAGAAAAGGCCAAGAAACTGACAAGACCAATAAGAAGCATAGAATGCTTTTTAATGCAAAAAGGAAAGTTTAATAACTTGTGTTTTTTTTTAAACAAAGGGCAATTCCTTGGCTCTGCCAGCAGGCATCTACTCTTGTCTGATCCCTCTGTGATGTGTCACATTTAGCACTATGATCTGTCACAGAAAATCATTTTAATAAACTGTCATACCAGGAAGAGAAAGAAGCCATTGACCTGAGAGTCACTACATTCAAGCTGGATTGTTTCCAGAAGTATTGAGCTCAACTAAAAAAAAAAGTGTTCTCCAATGCAAAAAAAGAACATTTGTTGGCAGCATTTCAGGGTATATACCATATTTACTTGAGTGTAATGTGCATCATTTTTTGGAAAACAATGTCTCCTGAATCAGGATGCGCATTAAACTAAATGGCGCATTAGAACTGCGTCCCAAAGTGTCACCTTTTGGTAGCTTTGCTGTGCCCCACTTCCCTGGCTGGCCAAGCCAGCTGGTGGGACTCGGCTACCACCCTCAAAACTCATGAGCCCCCCACTTCTCTTGCCTACTCTACCACGTGGCTCCTCTTTGCCCAGCATCAACCTGATTCCATACACGAGCAACCCAAAAGCACTCTAAGTTTGGAAGGCTCTGTGAGCGTTGGTAGGCCGCTCAATAATCACACTCACTCGGGTATTGAGGAAATGCTTTATGAGTCCTTAATCCAAGGCAGTAAAAACCGTACTGAAGCCTTCCCTCCAAAATCCCTGCTCAAACTCCCCGAGCCCTCCCTCTGGCGAAGAGCCAATCCTTGAACAGATAACCCCGGAACCCCACCCTCTTGTCCTTTTTCGGCGGGAACTCCAACAGCTCAGAAACAACAGGGAACAACATGGAGCTACAGAAACAACATGGAACATGGAGAACCAAAATGGCGGCCGCGCCTCCGATCGCTCGATCCTCTTCCAAGATGGCAGCCGCGTCTTTGTCCATTACGCTATCCCGCATTGGACAAGGCGCCGCTGACATAGCCCCCTCCCGAAGGAGTCCACCGACCTGGGGGAAAAGAAGCAAAGTATTTTCAGGGCCCTGGCTTGTCCGGGAAGGCCCTATGAAACCTTTTGACTAATCTGGGGCCTTGACATGTTCTGCTAACACCCACTCCGGCTGCAAGTCTTTGGAAAGCCACTGCACAAAGTATTGAAGTCTGCCCCTAAGCCTTTTAGAGTCTAAAATATCCTTAAGCTCAAAGTGGGTATGTTCCCGATCATGATCGGGACTGGGGCGCTCCCTGTGGAGACCACTTGCGGTGGGTTACTGCCTTTTAAGCAGGCTAACGTGGAACACCGGGTGCACCTTGCGCCACGTGTGGGGAAGGTCTAGCCTAAGGGTGACCGGGTTGACCACTTCAGTCACCCGTAGAGGGCCAACAAACTTGTCCGCAAACTTGCGGGAGGGCTGGGTCGATCGCAGGTGCTTAGTGGAGAGATATACCATGTCGCCTGCCACATAGGTTGGCTGTGGCCCTCTCTCATTAGCAGCATGCGTCTTGTAGTCGTCTCTGGCCGGCCTCAGCGTCCTTTGGATCTCTGGCCAGGCTGCGGCAACCCGCGCGCCCCAGGACTCGGGGTGCAAGGCGGAGGTGCAGAAGTATCAATAGCTGGGAAGGGCAGGAAGTCCCGACCACCCACGGCCCGAACGGAGACACCCCGTGGACGCGTGGTCGGTGTTGTTATAGCAGTATTCTGCCACATCCAACAGGTTGGCCCACTGGTCCTGCTGATACGTAGAGAAGCACCTCAAGTATTGCTGGAGCGTCCGCTGAACTCTTTCGGTCGCTCCGTCTGTCTCGGGATGGAATGCCGTACTCAACGCCCGTTGGGTCCCCAGGGCGGCCAGGAACGCTTCCAAAATTTAGCAGCGAACTGCGGGCCGCGGTCACTTATGACCCGACGAGGGCTACCATGCAGGCGAAATACATGATGTATAAAGAGTTTGGCCAGCTCCGGCGCCGTTGGCAGTCGCCGCAGCGGCACAAAGTGGGCCTGCTTGGAGAACAGGTCCACTATCGTCCAGATGGCGGTGAACTGGGAGGTCCACTACGAAATCCATGGCTATGTCTCTCCATGGTTCTGCAGGGTCAGCTACTTGCTGCAATAGGCCCGTGGGGCGTCCCACCTTCGTTTTATTCCTGGCGCACTCACGGCGATGTATTGTTTTGCGTCCCTCCTCATCATCGGCCACCAGAACTGCCGGGCGAGTAGCTTCAGCGTCTTTGAGAGCCCGAAGTGTCCTGCCATGAGCGTGTCGTGCCCTATTTCTAGGACCTGTGCCCTCAGGGCCTCGGGGACGTAAACCTTGGTTCCCTGGCTCCAGATGCCGTCATTCTCTTCCAGGCCTTCCGGGTGCCGGACCAGCCATTCGTCTGTGCGGGACGCTGTCTTGATCTGGTCCAGGAGAGGCTTTGCCAGCTCTCCGGCGGTGGCCTTTGCTTTGACTGCTGCCCGGGTGCCCAGTTGTGGGTTAGAGAATACGGTTCCCATCTCTCCTGGGGCCGAGTAGTCCGCATCAGGCATGCGCGAGAGAGCGTCCGCTACGACATTTTTCGGGCCCGGGATGTATCTCAACTTAAAATTGAATCTGCTAAAGAACTGGGCCCATCTCAGCTGCTTAGCGTTCAGTCTCTGGGGGGTCTGCAGGGCCTGCAGGTTCTTATGATCTGTCCAAACTTCGAAAGGGACCGGCGTTCCCTCCAGGAAGTGCCTCCAATGGGCCAGAGCCGCCCGTATGGCAAACGACTCCTTCTTGAGGCTCACGAACGCCTCTTGACACTGTGGTGTCCATTGAAGTTTGGCGCTAGGGGTTTTGGTCTTCCTGGTTTCTCCCAACCCCTTAGTTTTAAGCAGGTCTGTTAGCGCTAAGGTAGTCTCTGCAAAATTCGGGATGAATTGCCGGTAGAAGTTCGCGAATCCCAGGAACCCCTGCAGCTGTCTCCGCGTGCGGGGGGCTTCCCATTCCAGTACGTCTCGCACCTTCGCCGGGTCCATCGCGATGCCCCGTGTGGAGATGCGATATCCCAAGTAGTTCAACTCGGTCTGATGGAACTCGCATTTGGACAACTTGGCGTATAGCCGATTGTCTTTCAGCCTCCTCAGGACTTCCTGGGTCAACGCCACGTGCTCTGTACGGGTCTCTGTGTAGATCAGGACGTCGTCCAGGTACACGATGACCCCTTGTACAACAGGTCTCTGAGGGCCTCGTTGATCAACTGCTGGAAGATTTTTGCGCCCCTTTAGGCCGAAAAGGGGTGACTAAAAACTCGAAATGGCCCAAGTGACAGTTGAAGGCCGTCTTCCAGCAGTCCTCTGGCTTGACCCGGATTCTATAGAATGCCTCTCGAATGTCTAGCTTCGTGAACAGCCTAGCCTTCCCCAGCTGGGCCAGGATCTCGGACATCAAGGGGAGGGGGTACGGATTCGCCGAGCTGATGGCGTTTATCCCTCGGTAGTCCACACAGAGCCGGAGACTCCCATCCGCCTTGGGGCGGAAGAGCACGGGGGCCGCCAGTGGGCTATCTGAGTGTCTAATAAAACCCCTGGCCAGGTTTTTGTCTATGAACTCCCTCAGCGCCCTTTTCTCCGGCTCCGACATTGCATACATCTTGGGTTTGGGGAGTGTCGCCCCCTCTTCTATCTTAATGGCGCAGTCCATGGCGCGGGAGGGTGGCAGCTCGTCGCATTCTTTCTCGCTGAACACCTCAGCCAGCTCCCAATAGTCCTGCGGTACTCCTGCCAATTGGGCGAGCCCGGCTCCTGCCGTATTAGGACTCCCTCCTTCTCCTGGGTACTCTATCTTAGCCTGAACCTGCCCATCTCTGAAGCGCACCTCCCCTGTCTTCCAGTTGATCCTCGGATTGTGTTCCTCCAACCAGGGGCTGCCCAGAATTAAGGGTTGGTTAGCCATCTCGAGATCACAAAATTGATGCACCCTCTGTGGGTCCCTATCCGCACCTCTAACTCCCGGTCTTTCTAGTGGCTGGCGCCCCGTTGGCGAAGGTCCCATCCAGCTGCGCGAACAGGACCGGGGCCACTAACTCCCGGGGTCACTCCTAGCTGGGCTGCTAAGCCAGGGGACATTAAGCATCTGGTGCACCCACAGTCTAGCATGGCACTAGCCTCGGTCTCTTTGCCGGTGGCGGGGCGCGCACGGCTACGGCTACTTTAAATGTGAGGATTCCTCCACTGGGAGGCTCCGACTCACCGCCCTGGGAAGGTGAGATCTGCCGCCGGGTCGCCACGGCAGATCGGGCTCGTTTTCCGCCGACTCTTCCGATCCGCTCTCCTCCGCGCCTCTCTCGTAGTCACCTCCGCCCCTCGGGTTGGTTGGCGCTCGGGCCAACTCTCTAGCCGCCGCTCCCTTGGCCTTGGTCGTCTTCGGTGTCCCGGGGGGGTCGGGTCCCCCTTCGCGGCGGGCGGCCTCCTCGGGCATTCGACCGCCCGATGGCCCTCTCGGCCGCAGGTGAAGCAAGCGCCTCTCCGCGGTCTGTTTGCGTCTCGACTTGGCGACCTCCGCCGGGTTGGCGACCTCCGGGCCAGCCCCTTCGCATGGTTGGGGCCGGGTCGCGTGCTCGCGGGCGTCTCGGGGCCTCCTGGGTGCCGCCTCCCGATCGCACTCCACTTGGCCGGCCAGGTCAATCCATCCTTCCAGGGTGTCCGGGTTTCTGCGGTTCAGAGCCCAATCCAGGGTCTCTCTCCTCAGTCCTGCTTTAAAATAGTCTAATTTGGTCGCCTCTGACCAATCGCGGATTTTTCCGGCAAGGGCCTTGAACGCCAGGGCGTACTCGGATACCGCCTCGACCCTGGTAGATCCGCTTCAATTCTGCTTTAGCTTTTGCTTCCGCAAGCGCGGGTCTCTAAACCGCTGCTGCAGCGCCTCAGGAAGGCCTCAAGACCCCTAAGCTCTGGGGCATCGGTCTCGGTCATCTGACCAACCAGTCGGCCGCAGCGTTTTTCAGGTTGCTTCCCACGGCCCTCACTTGGGCCGCCTCGATGGGAACGAGTCTCCATAGTCTTCCATAAAATTGCGGACATTGGTGACAAAAAGAAAGGTGGCTTGGGTCTCCGTCGAACTTGACTTTTAAGTCTCTCCGATGGCCGCTTCCTTCCAGGGTCCGGTCGCTTGGGCCCAGGTTGAAGGTGGAGGTCCCTCTGGCGGGGTGAAATCGGCGCCGGCCCCTCCGAGCGCGGCCCTGCCGACGGCGCGGTCTCTCTGCCCTCCGGGCCGCATAGCTTGAACGCCCTCCGTGCCTCGATCTTCCTCGGGTGGGGGTCCCCATGTGTCCATCCGCCTCTGCATCATTCCCATCTGCTGGCAGATGTCGGCTATGGCTCTGGCCATCTCTCCCATCATCTCCTCCATCCGCCGCCCCAACTCGTGCCTTCCACTGGGGCCTGACCGACTCCCTCCTCGGGCCTGGGGCTCCCTTCTTCCGCCCGCGTCACCTTCTCGTCCCACAGGAGGGGAGGAATCGCGCCTCCTGGTCGCCTGCTCGGAGACAATCACAGGCCTCTCCCCTCCGGGCCTCCAGCCGCCTCACCGAGGATCCCATCTTCCACCTCTTCGGATCCCCGCCAGCGGTTCCACTCGGGGCTCCTGGAGGTCTTCTTCCCTTCCACTAGACATCTCAGGGGGGGGGGGGGGTTCGCGGTCGGATCGGCTCACGACTGCGATTCAGGTTGTGAGTACGGTTTTTGTGTGAGCGTTGGTAGGCCGCTCAATAATCACACTCACTCGGGTATTGAGGAAATGCTTTATGAGTCCTTAATCCAAGGCAGTAAAAACCGTACTGAAGCCTTCCCTCCAAAATCCCTGCTCAAAACTCCCCGAGCCCTCCCTCTGGCGAAGAGCCAATCCTTGAACAGATAACCCCGGAACCCCACCCCTCTTGTCCTTTTTCGGCGGGAACTCCAACAGCTCAGAAACAACAGGGAACAACATGGAGCTACAGAAACAACATGGAACATGGAGAACCAAAATGGCGGCCGCGCCTCCGATCGCTCGATCCTCTTCCAAGATGGCAGCCGCGTCTTTGTCCATTACGCTATCCCGCATTGGACAAGGCGCCGCTGACAGGCTCTGCTTGAAGAAGAAAAAAAACCTTCCTCTCTTTCGTTCCCTCCATCTTCTCCCTCTTGGGAGGACTCTTCCCATGGAAGAGGCAAAGGCAAAAGAAGGGGAAAGATGGAGGAAGACTGCCTTCTCCTTGGAGCAGAGCCTTCCAAACTCTCGAAGGGATGCAGATCAAGGCTTGAGCCTCCGCCTCCCTCCTTAGTTGGAAGCGAGATGCAATACATCCCTTTGAAGAGTTTGGAAGACTCTGCTCCAAAGAGAATGCAGCTTTTCTCACCACTTTCCCTTCTTTCTTCTCTTTGCAATTCCTCTTCCCACGGACAAGCCGAAGGTAGGGGAAAGTGGTAGGGGAGGCTTAGGCTCAGGTTCAAGTTCACTCTCCAGAGTGACCAGGAGGGTTAATGATTGTTAAGCTCCTTGTGGGCAACAAGCTCAAGAAATAAGACCTGACAAGGAGCTCAATGGGAGAAAAGCAGGGAGAGGAAGAAAGAAGGCTTCATACTCTTTGGAGCAGAGCCTTTCAAACACTTCAAAGAGGTGCAGAGCACCTCTCTTGCAACTCCCCTTGCCAATAATGAGGTGAAAGCAAGGGGGAAGGGAGGCAGAATCTCAAGCTTGCTTTGCATCCCTTTTGAGAGTTTGGAAGGCTCTGCTCCAAGGAGAATATAGTCTTCCTCTTCTTCTTCCTCTCCACCTACAGTACCCTCCCTCTCATTTTGCCTTTGCCTCCTCCCTGGAAAGAGTCCTCCCAAGAAGAAGAAGGAGGGGATGGAAAAGGCTGTTCTTCTCCTTCGAACAGAGCCTTCCAAACTTTTCAAACATGGTGCTTTTGGGCTGCATGTGTATGAAATCAGGTTGGCGGTGGGCAAAGGGGAGCTACGTGGGTGGGTAGGAATGAGGTGGAGGCCCCTCATAGGTTTTGAGAATGGATTGGGGTACCAGGTTGTTGGGGGCCTCTTCCATCATGTCCCACCAACTGGCTGGAGGAAGAAGGTGCAAAGTGCTCAATTGGCCAGCAAGTCTGTTTTTCCCCCTAAGCTTTTGAAAATACGACTCAAATAAATATGGTATTATTCCATTTTTTTTCTTTGAAAAGGATACACAGAGCTCCTGAATGGGCATGGTGTAAGTAACCTGAAACTCGAAGGTTAGATGGCCAGCTAAGTGCTTAATTAAAAGCAATATATTTTCTGCATACATAAAATAAATGTTTTCCTCAAGAAATAAAGATGATATTTCTCGAGCAAAGTGATTTTTTAAATAAAAAAATAATGGGCTGGATATATTTCCTCTCTATTGGCGCCCCCTTGTCGTGGGGGAGAGGCTTGTGAACACTAATGAAGTTGTGAACTATGCTGGAGGTGGCATAATAACCACCGGTAGGGCCTCCCATGCCAGACAGGTCACAACTGAAGGGTCTGACAAAGAGCGTCAAAGAGCAGGATGGGCTCTCTAGCCTTTTGTCAATCATCCTAAGAAAAGGAAAATTTTGATTTCAAACCTGGGCAGATGGTGCTCGTCTAACCCTGTAAGGTCAACCATCTAAGAGAAGGAAACTCTAATCAAACCTACGACCTGAGGACTTTGCTGCCACCATCCTAAGCTTGCTAGGCCCTTTGGTTTAAAGGGTGAGGCCAGTTCTGTGCACGCTGTGCTCCACCAGAAAAATCCATTGCACAGGCTCGAACGACACACCCAACTATCAACGCGCTTGTAGAAAGTGTGGGGTGAGTCCTTCCTGAATCTTCGTTCATGAAGAAAAGCCAAGACAAGGCATATGCCTAGAATGAGGAGCAGCGAAAGGATAAAAATTCAGAAACTTTGATAGCTTTTATTTCAATTAAGAGCTAGCTGCACCATCCCAATCTCTAAAGAGTCCGCAATTTTATTTTAGAAGGAAACAAAGGATCAGTACAGATTTAGTCTCCTTTTTCCAGGGAAATCCAAAAGACATCAGAAACGTTTTTACTTTGAGAAAAGGGGCTAGTTGCACATTCAACCCCTGCTGAGTTTTGCTCAAGGAGCTTTGTTCTACCATAATCTGAACATCGATGGGAAAGAGAAGGGCAAATCCACATTGTACTTTCTTCCATCTGGCCAATGGGCCTCCTGAAATGGGCCTCCTGAAAATGGAGTATGTGCATGGTGTGGATTGGTTAGGCAGCCAGAGCTTTGCTGTGGTGTTCCAGCCTAATCAGCCCAGTGGTCAGTCAGGCACCGGAGGTCCCAGCTGATCAGGGTCAGCTTGGCGATGATGAATGGCCAGATGGGTATGGGTCTCCAAACGAGAGTTTGCAATGGGATGATGAATGGCTAGAGGGATACAGGACTGCAGATGAGTTTACTGAGGAATCCATGGAAGAGGATTCTGAATCAGACTATGAGAGGCCTTGGTTCCCAAGAGAGAGTTTCTACTCCCTTTCCAGATGAGCATTCCGGAGAAAGGGAGTTTCCTGCTTCTCACTCTGATAATGATGCACCTGGGCCGGCTAATGAGATGGAATTTGACCGAAGGGCTAGTATCAGGGATTCTAGGAAAACATGAAGCTTGAGGAAGGGGGTGCGATGGGCACATCGAAACTAGTCCTCCTTATTAGCTTCTGCCCAGGGGATTCTAGTCAGACCTGAAGCTACGTTCAGCTTGATCAAGTCTCACGTTCAAGTCTCCAAGCTCAAGCCGACCGCCGGAGCGGTACGGACTTAAGTTCATGTTGACCACCGTTGCGGTTTGCCTCAAGTACCACGTTTGACCGCCAGAGCAGTTTGTCTTGTTTTGGAACTTTGCTTTCCTTGGGATTTAAGCCACTTGGGCTTGCTGCTACAGAACTTTATTGGATTATTTTTTATTGCTTTATTTTTACTTCCTTGGACTATTCTTTATCCTTTATTCTAAATAAAAGTTCATTTATTGCATCCGCCTGTGTGTGTGTGATCTAGGGGGGCTGTCCACGATCTGAGGTGCAACATTTGCAACATTTCGTGTACCCATGGCAGCCAGGTGCATTTGGACGTTTCCCTCCCTTTGACAACTGTTTTGCATAAGTCGAATAGCAGAAACCTGAATCTTCCCTTCTTCCCTTTCCCTGTCCAATTTCTGACTGTGGTGGAGAAAGGTCATGGTGAAAAAAAAACACCCAGTGACATTCAGATGTGTAACTTGCCCCCTTTCTCCCCTACTGCTCAACTCACTATCTGTACACAAATACAGGCATTCCAACTCTTTCGCAAAAACAAAACAAAAAACCCAAAAATACCTCTGGTTCCATGCATTTTAGATAAGGGAGACTCAACCTGTGCCCACACCTTGGTGTATACTTTCCATCTCACATCACTATGTGGCATGACCCCAGCACACATGACGTACTGTCAATACAAATCTTCTCACCTCTTTCCCACAAGATGGGATTAGACATATACATGAACAGACAATTATGTTCCAGGCAAACGACAAATGTATCTTCTTGCTTTCATTCAAATGCCCTTTTCTGTGCTTGGAGAAAGGGGTGATGGAGAAGATTTGCAAATGCCACATCTCCTGCTACTTGTGCATAATTTATCAAATCACTTACGCCTGCTAGCCTTACTTGCAGCAGTGCTCTAATGTACCAGTTCCCAAAGGAACCGCGGCAGAATTGCATACTAAGTTTTTCACATCAAGCAATAAATGAATAGCGTGGCAACTTTTAAATCAAAGTAGTAGTTAAGGAATACTTCAGACTGAGTCACGAATTACATAGTTTCCACACTCCCTCCAAATAATCCACCATTAAAAGAAAAGAGAAAGAAAAAAATTTAGAGATTAAAAATAAAAAATATTTGACTTCCGCTCTTTTTTCTTAAGATAGTATTTTTGATTGTATTCCCAATTCATATATTCTTCTCTCCTTTATTAGCCAAAAAAGAAATATGAGAAAATGTATTTTAATCTCTTTCATTTTCTCTACTTCTTCCATAGCTTTGCGTAGCTTTGGTCTGGAGTGCCATCAGTACGCTGATGACACCCAGCTTGTGCTGAGAATGGAAGGCCGGCTGGACTCCGTACCCGAAAATTTCCATCTGTGCCTTGAGGCCGTGACTGGGTGGCTACGAGCCAGCCGGTTGAGGGTGAATCCATCGAAGACAGAGATCCTATGACTGGGTCGCCCGGGTGGGGGAGAATGCCGGCTGCCTACACTGGACGGCGAGGCATTACGCCCGTCGTCTTCAGTAAAAAGTCTGGGAGTCCAGTTGGACTCACTGCTGACAATGGAGGCCCAGGTCTCCACTGTGAGCAGATCTGCATTTTTCCATCTGCGACAGGCTAGGCGGTTGGCACCTTACCTATCCAGGAACGATCTAGCTACGGTGATCCAAGCGACGGTCATCTCAAGATTAGACTACTGTAATGCCCTCTACATTGACCTTCCTTTGTCTGTGATCCGGAAACTTAAGCTAGTGCAAAATGCTGCAGCTCGACTCCTCGCCGGAGTGCCGGTGAGATGTCATATCACCCTCATTTTGCAGCAATTGCACTTACTCCCAATAGAATATCAGATTGCATTCAAAGTGCTGGTTCTAACCTTTAAGGCCTTGTATGGTTTAGGGTTGGTGTACCTGAAGGCCCGCCTTACCCCATATATTCCCCAGAGATCACTACGGTCAAAGGAACAAAACCTCCTTGATGTCCCTTCTATCCGAACTTACCACTCATCAGCTACTAGGCAAAGAGCCTTCTCAGTGGTGGCTCCGACTCTATGGAACGCTTTACTGGATGGAGTTCGATCAATTAGAGAACTGACCCCTTTCCAGAGGGCTTGTAAGACTACCCTTTTCCGGTAAGCATTCAATCTTAGCGGCCCCTCTTAAAACTCATAGAAACTTGGTTTTTATATGTATTGCTTTTTATTTATTTATTTATTTATTTGTCATGTTTCTATGCCGCCCCTCTCAGCCCGAAGGCGACTCGGTTTACATAAGGCAGTCTCTGCCCTCAATACATCACAAGCAAACAAACCCAAAAAAATAACCATATAACAACAAATTAACAATTAAAAACATACAATTTTAATGTATATGCTTTTAGATTTTGTGAACCGCCCCGAGCCTATGGGGAGGAGCGGAATAGAAACCAAAATAATAAATAAATAAAATAGTCTATCATTGTCTTACGTTTGGTTTTCATTTTTCACATAGTCCTCAAAAACCTTCCAATCCGTTCTTTTCATGCCCATTCCATTGCTTTGTCTCAACCAAAAAGGTCAGTTTGTCCATATCTTTAATTTCCATAATTTTGTCCATCCATTGTGTCTTCGAAGATATCTTATCTTGCTTCCAGAATTTGGCAAAACTAATTCTAGCCGCCGTCGTAAAGTACGTAAATAACTTTTCAGTATTGACGTCTTTGGAAACATCAGCTTCAAACATTCCTAATAAATACATTTCTGGCCTCATTGGAAAGTTTATATTTAGGATTTTTATACATTCTGTATGTATCGTTTTCCAATAATTTGCTGTTTTATCACAAGACCACCATAAATGGCAGAAAGATCCTTCATGCATTTTACATTTCCAACACTTACTATCCATGTTTTTATACATTATTGCTAATTTTTTTGGTGTTATATACACGCGGTGTAACATTTTAAACCAATTTTCTTCTAAGTCCATGGCCTAAGTTTACTTTAATCTTTTCCTCCAAATTTGTTCCCATTCCCTCAATTGAATTGTTCTACCATTTGATCATAGAATTTTTGATCTCCTCCGTTTCTGTTGTCCAACTAATATGTTTATTATATATATTAGTAATGAAATCCGAAGTCCTTTAATGAAATTTAGTAATGAAATTTTGCTGACGATGCTGCCCTTGTCGCCCATTCAGAAGCAGCTCTGCAGCGCCTGACATCCTGCTTTGCAGCAGCTGCAGAGCTGTTTGGACTGGAAGTCAGCCTGAAGAAAACGGAAGTCCTCTACCAGCCCGCACCACAGGAAGAACACCATCATCCCCACGTCAGCATAGGCGAATCTGTACTTAAGTCCGTTCAGCAGTTCACCTACCTGGGAAGCATCATCTCTTCAGATGCCAAGATTGATAAAGAGATAGATCACAGATTAGCAAAGCACCTGAGGCAAAGCACCAAAATCAGTGTGTACAGAGCTATCGTACTGTCTATTCTCCTCTATGGGTCTGAAACATGGGTCACCTATCGCCAACACCGATGACTCCTCAAACGCTTTCATCAGCGCTGTCTTCGCACAATCCTAAATATACACTGGACCGACTATGTGACTAATGTTGCTGTTCTTGAGCAAGCAGGGATCACCAGCGTTGAGGCCATGCTATTGAGAACACAGCTGCGCTGGGCAGGGCACGTCTCTAGGATGGAGGACCACCGCCTCCCAAAGATACTACTCTATGGTGAACTCGCCACGGGTCAGTGCAAGAGAGGCGCCCCCAAAAAGAGATATAAGGACTCCCTGAAACAATATCTCAGGCTCAGCCAAATTGATCCCCAACCCTGGCCTCACATCGGGAGGCGTGGAGACGCACTATCCACAATGCTGTGGCCTCTTTCGAGAAGACACGCCGAATGGGTCTTGAAGAGAAACGACAACGCAGAAAGAACCGCAACTTGGAAACAACATCACCCAAGGAGACTTTCTGCTGTGCTTTCTGCAACCGAACTTGCCTATCTCAGATTGGCCTTTTTTTGTCATCAACGTGCTTGTAAAAAGCGTGGGATGAGTCCTTCCTAAGAATCTTCATTCACGAAGTAATGCCGAGAGAGAGAGATATTAGTAATGATTTTTCCTCCCCTAATATTTTATCCAAAAAGTCTTCCTTTTCACTGAAACCATTTTTTGTCTCGATTAAAATGCTCTTTAATTTGTAAATATTGAAACCAAGAAGCGTTCTTATAATGTACGCATCTTGTGTTTTCATTTCAAATACTCATTTTTTCTTAATTAAAAATCTTTATAAGTAGGCCAGTAGTGGGCCAGTGTGGATGGGCGATGGAGTTGTGATGGGCTGTAATGTTGTGAGGCTGGAATTACTAGTGTTTTCTTTTTTCCTTTGTACTATGTTGTTGAAAACTTTAATAAAAATGTATTTTTAAAAAGAATTACATAGTTTCCCCTAGTTTATGTGACACAATGTAACTTCAGAGACTTACAAAAGTGATTAAGCATATTCTGAATAAACACACACATCTTTCATGTCTCTCCCTCTCTCGTCCTTTCTCACAGTCACACAAAGACACACAATCTCCTTCCCATTATACTGAAAATCAACATATGAGTTCAGAGTCATGAAACAACCGGATATCATAATGGGCTGGCATTAGACAACCTGATAGTCGCACGAACCACCATTGTGGCAGCTATTACTGCCATTTGTTACTGCTAAAATCGATGGCACCAATGATTTATTTATTTATTTATTTACAGTATTTCTATTCCGCCCTTCTCACCCCGGATCACAATGCACATATACAGGCAAACATTCAATGTCATAGACATACAACATATATAGACATTCAGAGGCAATTTAACATTCCAGCTTCTGGCCACCAGGAGGAGCTGTCACATTCCTTCATTCTTTTGCATACTTCCTGGAGATTTTATGGCCTCGTAAATCAGTTAAATTAGCCTCCCCACAAAGTGGTACCTAAATTTTCCTCCTTGACAGATGCAACTGTCTTTCGGGTTGCAAAGGTCAACAATGAGCTGCACAAATTGGTTGAGAGCTCACCCTGATCCGGACAGGCCTCGAACTCATGACCAGTAGAGATCAGTAGAGATCTTTTGCAGCTGACTCCCAGCCAAGCTGTGCCACAGTCCAGGTGCCAATAGAACTGTGCTTTTGAGATTTTGGAATGCCACACCCTCCTTTCAGATAAAGATAAAAATCCTATTGATTTTCATTTACCAATAGGAAGGAGATATTCTGCTCTGCTGTGTAAAGGATGCCATGATTTTGGAGGGCAGCATGCCACCTTTCTGCACCAGAGTGTCACTACATTTCCCACCATACTTGGCATTCTGCATTCGGTTGGTGGAGGGGGTCCAAGATTAGATTCATAGAGTTGGAAGAGACCACGTTGGCCAAACCCCCTTCCATGCAGGAAAAGCAGAAAGTATCCCTGACAGACATTGTCTCTGACACTAGAAAGTTGTCCCTGCCTCCACATGTTATATATAAGTATTCAATCACTGCCTTCCGCATGCAACTTACTGTGCAACAACTATTACAGAAGAGAGATAGAAGTACGAATAAAAATTATTTGGACACTATCGAAGTGGTATCTGTCAATAGAAGGATGATTAACTAATGCTCATGGTAAAATTAATATCCATTCCGAAAAACTAAGTCAATATTTGTAATAGGCTTCTACATATCATCGTGTCTGTAAATAATGATGGTGCACATTTTATCTCTCAGAAGGAGCCTAGTAGTTGATTATCGGAAAAAAAAGACACCACCATGCAGTCATGCCGGCCATATGACCTAGGAGGCGTCTACGGACAACGCCAGCTCTTTGGCTTAGAAATTGAGATGAGCACCTCCCCCCACCAACCCCGAGTCGGGCACACTAGACTTAATGTCAAAAGGAAAGCTTTACCTTTACTAATTGTGACAAACATGTTTTGCAACACACACACACACTTTTTTTACAGGAGGCAAAGTACATTTTCTTTTTCAAACTGAACCAATGAAATGTGTAGTACACACACACACACACACACAAACCCAGTATTTTCTCAAGCCCTTTTTCCTCTCCATCTTTACTGCTACTACAAAAGCATTCTAGATGCCCCCTAGACCAGCGGTTCTCAACCTGGGGGTTGCGACCCCAAAGGAGGTCGCCAGGCCATTTTTGCCTCTCCAAAATGGCTGCCGGCTACTGTGTGAGCCAAACAGCCAGGCGCTCCTGGTTGGCTCCTCCTCCTCTTCCCACAGGGCTGCAGCGAGTCAGGAGGAGGAGCTTGTAGGCAAAGACATGCGTGGGACAAAGCACGCCGCTCGGCCCTTGCCCCCTGCTGAGCTCAGAAGGGGTGAGGGTTGAGTAGAAAGGCTCCCCGTTGCTCCCTCTTGCCCCTGCCAGACTCAGAAGGGACGAGGGGCGAGTGCAAGGCCCCCCGCATGGCCAAGGCCACCCGGGGACACTTCTCCGCTCGCCTCTCGCCCCCGCCGGGCTCGGAAGGGACGAGGGGCAAGTCCAAGGCCCCCCGCATGGCCAAGGCCACCCGGGGACCCTTCACCGCTTGCCTCTTGCCCCCGCCGAACTTGGAAGGGACGAGTGCAACTCCACACAACTGCAATTCCCAAAGGTCAGGGTCTATTTTCCCCAACCCCCTCCAGCATTTTCTGTTGTTCATAGAAGTCCTGTATGTTGGGTTTAATTCGATTACTGGTGGAACTCAGAATGCTCTTTGATGTCTGGTGAACTATACATCCACACAACTGCAATTCCCAAGTGTCATGGTCTATTTTCCCCAAACTCCACCAGTTTTCAAATTTGGGCATATTGAGTATTTATGCCAAGTTTGGTCCAGATCTGTAATCGTTTGGGTTCACAGTGCTCTCTGGATGCAGGTGAACTACATCTCCTCTAAATTACTGTCAATTCCTCCGAACCCCCTCCAGTATTTTCTCTTCCCCATGTGGGGTCCTGTGTGCCAAGTTTGGATCAAGTCTGTAATTTGTGGGGGTCTCATTGGGCTGTGGAAGTCAGAGCTGAATCAGTTGCAGGTACTTCAAATCCCTTCACCCATTGTGCATACTCTCCCACACATTGGGATTTTTTAAATCATTAATCACTATGTTTTAATTATGTTCAATTTGTAACTGAAAATACATCCTGCATATCAGATATTTACATTACAATTCATAACAGTAGCAATTATGACGAAGCAACAAAAATATGGTTGGGGGTCACCACAACATGGGGAACTGTATTTAGGGGTCACGGCATTAGAAAGGTTGAGAACCACTGCCCTAGACCGTCCAAGGAATCAAATTTGCTCAACTCTCTACAGTTGGTTTAGTGTTCTGCATCCCAAACACAGTGCTAACCTATAAGCAACATCAAGGACACAACGCTGCATTCACCACTTTAACAGCCAGGCTCTTCAAACAAAATGTTGTTCAGCAAACACTGGGCAGTTAATAAATATTTTAGGAAGTCAGGTTAGAAGGTGTTGAGTATATCTCCTTTCTGCCAACTATGTTTTCCAGAAATAGAGGGGGCAAACAGAACTTGAAAATATCTATGTTTATACTTCTACCCGATGAATTGGCTTAGTAGAAAACACGCAACCGCTTTCCTTCTGCCCATGAATTGATGCTTTTGAAAAAGAATATGTACCCAGCAATAGGTCTGACCACTTGTGCATATGATTCTGAAGCTATTAAAATGCTATTAAAAGTTCAGTATGTGTAAAGCCTGGATTTAGTACTTCTACAGAGTACAGAGATTTGAATGGCATCAATTTACAATTCATAAGAAGTTCCAAAAGACAGACCAACAAGCAGGTGGACGCATGGGTTCTACCGTTACTTGGCAAGCATCAATTATTACAAACATGGAAGCTTTCAAATTACACAAAAAAACATCTTTATTACCCAGAACATGTAACACAGTGTTTTTCAACCCTTTTTGAGCCGCGGCACATTTTTTTCATTTACAAAATCCTGGGGCACACCACCAACCAAAATGACACAAAATGACACTCTTAACAGAGTAATACATATAGTTAATATGTTTTTAAATGTATTTATACACTCAGTGTGAAACCTGGGCCTGTTTTGATGAACACAACATAGCTATCCTGGCAGGAATGGCAGAAAGATGCAAACTTCCCACACAGAACTCCCATAACCAAGAGAAAATACTATAAGAGTTTGGTGGGTATTGACCTTGACTTTTGAAGTTGTAGTTCATCTATATCCAGAGAGCACTGTGGACTCAAACAATGTTGGATCAGGACCAAACTTGGCATGAATACTCAGTATGCCCAAATGTGAACACAGATGGAGTTTGGGGAAAATAGACCTTGACATTTGGGGGTTACAGTTTCTGGGATTTATAGTTAACACACAATCAAAGAGCATCCTGAACTCTTGCAACAATGGAATTGAACCAAACTTGGCATATTGAACTCTCATTATCAACAGAAAGTACTGAAAGTGTTTGCTTGGGAATTGACCTTGAGTTTGGAAGTTGTAGTTCACCTACACCCAGAGAACACTGTGGACTCAAACAATGTTATGTTATGTTGTTGTTTGTTTTCTATCCAGAATCACAATGTTGGAAGGAGGCTCACCACTTAAAGGTCCCTAAAACAGGCATGGGAAAACTTCGGCCCTCTGGGTGCTTTGGACTTCAATTCCCACCATTCCTAACAGCCTGAGGCCCTTTCCTGCTTAAATGGCTCAAGGGGGGGGGGAGAGCCAGAGGCTGCTAGGAATGGTGGGAGTTGGAGTCCAAAACAACTGGAAGGTCCAAGTTTGCCCATGCCAGCTTTCGACAGAGACCTCTTCCTCCCCCTTCCCGCCTTTTCTTCCCCCTCCTGCCGAACACTTACTTTTTCTTCTACACTGCTGCTTCTGCTGCCATTTTGATCTGAGGGGGCAGCCTGAGCGCGTTCAGGAGGGGAGGAGGAAGACGTGACCCGTGCAGGTGCTACTGCGCAGACTTGCCCCAAAGCAGAGCGAGCAGAGCGAGGCTGGGAAGAAGGGAGCCCGAGTGGAGAAGAAAAAGTGTTCGGCAGGAGGGGGAAGAAATGGTATTGGAGGTTCCAATTTCCCACAGCACACCTGATGATCGCTCACGGCACACTGGTGTGCCACGGCACACTGGTTGGGAAACACTGATGTAACATTTGACATTTAATACATATGCAGTAACTTTCAGCCATGTCACAGGTAGCAAATTCACATATAGCACATCAGCGAGCAAAGGAGAACAGAAAAAATGTATTGAGAATGGGCAGAAGCCAAACTTACTCATATCTAACTTGTACTTTGAAATTAGTGTAGTCCCAATGACTTTACTGGGTCTTCTATAAGGATGACAAAGCTTTGTTCCAACCCTTTAATAGGCTCCTTATGATCTACCTGTATTTTAAAAGGTAGTTTATGACCAGGAGGCTGAATTATCTGGAGTTTAAATTGTAAAGTGTTTGGTCATTAATTCTGTTCAGTGTCTTTTAAGGTGCCTGGCAGGTAATATGTAATCATTAATATTAAGTGACATGCCACTCTCTCCTGCATTATCACTTTAAAATATATTTCTCTTCTTAAGAACTCACTTTTTCAAAAGGTACAGTATTTGGGAATGAGATGTTAAACTAAAAACCAGTGTTGTTGTAGTTCAGCCCTCCCCTGCAAATAATGGTCGACCTGTTAACATTAATTAAGTGTATCTTCTCTCTTATCTATTTTTCCAACTGCTCACTGTATTTGGCACCAGTCGCAGATTTAGTTTACTGTATGACTGCATTAGGCACTCCGTAATACACAATGTCAAACCTATTTTTGAGCAACAGGGGTTTAGAGAGAGAACTATAAATAAATAAGGAGTAGGGAATCCCATGAATGCTCTGAGTTGCAGGATTTTTTTTTTGCCCTAAATGGTGGGTTTGTGTTTCAGTCTGATGCCTATACCACCTCCGCCACAGCAGTAAGAAAATAAGCAATGCAAACACTGAAGGAGTAGGCTCAAGATCCAATTACCGTACTAGAGAAGTCTCTTTCAAACCATGACTCATTTCTCAGATTTCATTCACAACGTTTCTGTTTTCGCCATGAATCCATCAATGGTCTCTTTCAGGCCTTGATGGCATTGTTAGTGCTACTGAATACCAGTGAAAGTGGCAAGCCATGGACTAGCAAGTCTATTAATCACGACCAACAAGCAGAGGCGGCCCAAGGTAATTCTAACTGGTAGGTGAAAATTATCCCCCCCAACAAACCTGGAGCAGGCATGGAGGCAGAGTTACCATTCGTGCCTCTTCAAATTCTACAGCACTGCTGGTCACAGCTGACCTCCAGCTAGAGTGCTCAAGACTCAGGGCTTCCCAGTTCTCGGTATCTCTGCCACAGTTTTTAAGGTTGGCTTTGAACCCATCTCTAAATCTCTTTTCCTGTCCTCCAACATTCAGTTTTCCATTCTTGAGTTCAGAGTAGAGCAGTGGTTCTCAACCTTCCTAATGCCGTGACCCCTTAATACAGTTCCTCATGTTGTGGTGACCCCCAATGATAAAAGTATGTAGTTGCTATTGTAATAACTGTAATATTTCTCCTGTTATGAATTGTAAATATCCAAAATATCCAAATATCCACTGGGCACTCAAACTTCTGTAAACTGCTCCGAGCCTTCGGGGAGTGGCGGTATACAAGTTTGAAGTATAAATAAATAAATAAATAAATATGCAGGATATATTTTCATTCACTGGACCAAATTTGGCACAAAGACCCCATACGCCCAAATTTAAGTACCGCTGGGGTTGGGGGGGGGGGATTGATTTTGTCATTTGGGAGTTGTAGTTGCTGGGATTTATTGTTCAAACAAAGCGCATTCTGAACTCCACCAACAATGGAATTAAGCCAAACTTGGCACACAGAACGCCCATGGCCAACTGAAAATACTATAAGGGTTTGGTGGGCATTGACCTTGAGTTTTGGAGTTGTAGTTGACCTACATCCAGAGAGCACTGTGGACTCAAACAATGATAGATCTGGACCAAACTTGGCATGGATCCTCAATATGCCGGAATGTGAACACTGGTGAAGTTTGGGGAAAATAGACCTTGACATTTGGAAGTTGTAGGGATTTATAGTTCACCTACAATCAAAGAGCATTCTGAACCCCACCAATGATAGAATTGGGCCAAACTTCCCACACAGAATCCCCATGACCAACAAGAAATAATGTATTTTCTGATGGTCTTTAGCGACCCCTCTGACACCCCCTCGCGACCCTCCAGGGGTCCTGACCCCAAGGTTGAGAAACACTGGAGTAGAGCAACTGCTTTGGGAGATGGTGATCAGGCATTTGGACAATGTGGCTGGTCCAGGCGGAGTTACCAGCTGGCGTGGAGGTGGCGTTTACAGTATGCGGAGCCTCCACGCATGCTGGAAACTCCGCCTGGACCAGCCACATTGTCCAAATGCCTGATCACCATCTCCCAAAGCAGTTGCTGTACTCTGAACTCAAGAATGGAAAACTGAATGTTGGAGGACAGGAAAAGAGATTTAGAGATGGGTTCAAAGCCAACCTTAAAAACTGTGGCAGAGTTACCAGCTTCTGGAGTTACCAGCCGGCGTGGAGGCGGAGTTTCCAGCATGCGTGAAGGCTCTGCATGCTGTAAACTTCGCCTCTACGCCAGCTGGTAACTCCACCTCCCAGAGTTACCAGCCAGCAGCGATATGCTCCTGCAGATCTGGCGCTCTCGGCAGGCGCCTACCTCGCCGAGAGCGTTAATCCGCTTCTGCCAACAAGTTCCTTGGAAATTTCCAACAACGAAAAAAAACCTGTAGCCAATGGGCACACATATGGGGCCAGCCCCTGGTACAATAGAGAAGTATCACCAGTTCGATTAAGAAGTACTGCCCTCATTAACAATGTACAACTACCGAAACTAGTGGACTACAATTACAGACAAATACAGTTTTGTAACAGGCTTTTTACAGCCTGCACAAAGGAAGAGCAAAAGCAGCTTTTAGAAGAAGAGCCAGTTTTTCGACCATAGCTCCCGATTCAAATATGTTGTCGTCTGATTTAATGATGCTGTTTACTGAAAAGAGAATATTCTGGCACTGATTATAACCACAGACTCTGTGAGCGGGGTGACAAAGAGAAAATGAAAACATGAATTTCTCTGTAGTTTAAGTAGCTTAGAGGTGGAGCAAGATGTTAAGACGCCAGTCTAGCAAGTTCCCATTAACTCACACTGCAAACCAAGAAAAAGCAGCAAAGCTTTTGCAATGGCAAACCAAGTCTTGTTTAGATTGGCAATTCCTTTATCACAAAGCTATAAAGACATAGAATATGACTTCAGATTGTGCTGAACCAAATGGTAAACATGGCAAACCCTGTCTATATCTTTCTTGCCTACATAAAACTTTAAAACACTCTCAGTAGTTATATTTCCTTATTTTTCTTTCTTAATACTAGCTTCTTCTTTAAGCCAGTGTTTTTCAACCTTTTTTGAGCCGCGGAACCTTTTTTACATTTACAAAATCCTGGGGCACACCACCAACCAAAATGACACAAAATGACACTCTAACACAGTAGTACATACAGTTAATATGTTTTTTAATGTATTTATACACTCAGTGTGAAACCTGGGCCTGTTTCGATGAACACAACATAGATATCCTGGCAGGAATGGCAGAAAAACACAAACTTCCCACACAGAACTCCCACAACCAAGAGAAAATACTGTAAGAGTTTGGTGGGTATTGACCTTGACTTTTGAAGTTGTAGTTCATCTATATCCAGAGAGCACTGTGGACTGAAACAATGTTGGATCAGGACCACACTTGGCATGAATACTCAATATGCCCAAATGTGAACACAGATGGAGTTTGGGGAAAATAGACCTTGACATTTGGGGGTTACAGTTTCTGGGATTTATAGTTAACACACAATCAAAGAGCATCCTGAACTCTTGCAACAATGGAATTGAACCAAACTTGGCATATTGAACTCTCATTATCAACAGAAAATACTGAAAGGGTTTGCTTGGGAATTGAACTTGAGTTTTGGAGTTGTAGTTCACCTACACCCAGAGAGCACTATGGACTCAAACAATGTTATGTTATGTTGTTGTTTTTTTTAATCCAGAATCACAATGTTGGAAGGAGGCTCACCACTTAAAGGTCCCTAAAACAGGTATGGGAAAACTTTGGCCCTCTGGGTGCTTTGGACTTCAACTCCCACCATTCCTAACAGCCTGAGGCCCTTTCCTGCTTAAGTGGCCCGGGGGGGGGGGGAAGAGCCTGAGGCTACTAGGAATGGTGGGAGTTGGAGTCCAAAACACCTGGAAGGTCCAAGTTTGCCCCTGCCAGCTTTCGACAGAGACCTCTTCCTCCCGCTTCCCCTTCGCGCCCTTTCTTCCCCCTCCTGCCGAACACTTACTTTTTCTTCTACACTGCTGCTTCTGCCACCATTTTGATCCGAGGGGGCAGCCTGAGCGTGTTCAGGAGGGGAGGGGGGAGGGAGGAAGACGTGACCCGTGCGGGCGCTACTGCGCAGACTCGCCCCAGAGCAAAGCGAGCAGAGTGAGGCTGGGAAGAAGGGAGCCCGAGTGGAGAAGAAAAAGTGTTCGGCAGGAGGGGGAAGAAAGGGGATAGGAGGTTCCAATTTCCCACGGCACACCTGAGGATCGCTCACGGCACACTAATGGGCCACGGCACACTGGGTGGAAACACTGCTTTAAGCAGTTGGCATTTCATTTCTAAGGCAATTTGGAGAGATTGCTCACTATATGTCTAGTACAGTAATAACAATTTCTATGTTTTATTCATGAATAAGCTTATTTTTAAATTTTGATTTCAAACAAAAACTTCCGTTATCATATGTGACATACTCCCATTTTGTGCACTTCCAGTACTTTTACAATCAGTTTTAAGGATTTTAACTGTTTATTTTTTTAATACCATTAATATTTAGTTCTATTTCAATGCTTGTATATTTTTAGGTTTTTAATTGTGTTGCATTGGTTTCACTCTAAGCTGCGTTGGGTCTCTCTTGTAGAGAGAGAAAGCAAGGTATAAACATCATCATCATCATCACCTTCACCACCACAACAAAATGCAAGCTCTCTAATTACACGCAGTTCATGGTTTGGCATATGAGGAATTAGCAAATTGGATCAACATGTTAGCAGCTGCAACAGTTCCTCTCTGGAGACTGCCCTGCCTTGAATAGGTGGCATGAAAATACATACCTTGGATTCCCCCCCCCCTTTTCAACTGTGAAAACAGACCAGGGTATGCATTTTGCTTTCAAAGCCTTTTCAGACACCAGAACTGGCAAAAGATTTGTTCTATGTCTACCTACCGTGAGAGCTCAGTATGAAGTATAGTCAGCACTCCACATTTGCTGCGGTTATAGAAGAAGGACTCATGTGAAAGTTAAAAAAAAGTTGCATTAAAAAAATGTGGCTGAGAAAATTTCTAGCAGTTCTTCCAAGACGACTCTTTGGACGATGTCTGCTGATGTTGACCATGGAATTGCATTGAAAGGCCTAGAGATCTTTTCCATACCAGGAGACTGCTTTGCTGGGGTTTAAAGGTAAAGATTTCCCTTGACATTAAGTCTACTTGAGTCCAACTCTGGAATGTGGTGCTCATCTCCATTTCTAAGCAGAAGAGCCAGCATTGTCTATAGACACCTCCAAGGTCATGTGGCCAGCATGACTGCATGGAGCACCGTTACCTTCCCGCAGAAGTGATACCTATTGGTCTACTCACATTTGAATGTTTTCGAACTGCTAGGTTGGCAGAAGCTTTGCCTAATAGCGGGAGCTCACTCTGCTCCCCGGATTTGAACTGCCAACCTTTCAGTCGGCAAGTTCAAGAACTCAGCAGTTTAACCCACTGCACCACCAGGATTTAAACTGCTGGGTTTTAGCAGTTAGTATAACAGATAGTAGCATATCACAAAATGATTTTATAGCTTTACCTACTTCTCCATCTAGCTAGCTAGCTGCCCAGTTCGAGAGATTGCATCTATAAAGCTACAGAAACCATAATGAGCCGTACCACCAGTTACAAGAAATTAAAGATCTCTATGGAGAAGCTGACAACTTTTAATTGCCTTTTACAAGTAATAACATGAATATTCTATATTTCTTCATGCAACTGCAAGAACAATTCATTTGGACCGTATTTCTGTACCATTGCAGATAAGAACACAAAAATGTTGGCGGCCTGCAAGCTCAAGAATCAGATTTAGAGACGCATTTACACTGCTGCCTCAGTATTATATGATGAAACCTAAGCCAACTGGTCAAACAAAATTATCTAGCTATAAGGAGGCACAGGACTTTACTTGGATAGCATTGCAAATGGAAATATTTTGGCATTTACCACAGAGCCAGTGTAGCACTGTGGATTGAGCTTTCAACTACAACTCTGGAAACCAACATTTGAATCCCCGCTCGGCCAGATAAGCCCACTATGCAAGTCAAAGATTCTGAGTCCCAGGAAACCTTGTGATAGGTTCACCTTAGGGTTGCCATAACTCTAAAACAACTTGAAGCCACACAACAACAAAAACCATAATCACTCTTCTATATCTAGCAGCAACAACAACATTTGCTGTATCGACTGTGACACACCATATATCACTCTTGTTGCCTTTCAGCTCAAAGTTCTTCAGTATGCTATAATATGTTTCTCATGGATCCCATGAAGTTGTGTAAAGGACAAACCTAGAGCATGGTACATCAATTGTAACCATTGTGGAAAATATGAAGAGTAAACAACTGCATAGCTCAGTTGAAAGATGCAAATCTATCAACTCAGTTGAAAGATGCTTTCGTTCAAATCAAATGTTACACTCCATCACTTCCTAACTCATGCAGCATTCTCAACTCAGCGGGAACTGCATTTTTATCCAGACCAGAACCTAGCATTAGCAGAAATCATGTTCTACGCAAATGGCTGTTTGCCTTTTCCTTTCCTTCATTCATATGTTCTTTCTGTACTTGGGAAATACGAGCTCCTTGTGGGTTGCTGGGAAAAAGGTGAACTGCCATCAGATCTCCGAGATAGAGTTATCATCACCCTGTATAAGAAAAAAGGAACAAAATCCGATTGCTCAAACTATCGAGGTATAACACTGCTCTCCATTGCTGGAAAAATCCTTGCAAGGATACTCCTGAACAGATTAGTTCCTGCTATTGCAGAATAACTTCTCCCGGAAAGCCAATGCGGCTTCAGAGCTAATAGGAGCACCACAGATATGGTTTTTGCCCTTAGACAACCTTAGAAATGTAGAGAGCAGAACAAAGGACGCTATGTAACATTTGTCGACCTCACCAAAGCCTTCGACACTGTGAGCAGAAAAGGTCTGTGGCAGATCCTGGAACGTCTAGGGTGTCCCCCCAAATTCCTCAAAATGATTATCCTGTACATGAGGGCCAGCACCGTCACGTCAGATATGGCGATGCTCTCTCGAAGCCCTTTCTAATAACCAATGGAGTGAAACAAGGTTCTGTTCTTGCACCAACTCTATTTACAAAATTTTTCAGCATGATGCTCCAAAGGGCTATGGCAGATCTCAAAGAAGAAGGAGGCATATACTGTATATATATACGCTATCGTACTGATGGCAGCTTGTTCAACTTACGCCGCCTGAGGGCTCGCACGAAGACTCTAAACTATCTAGTCCGTGAGCTGCTTTTTGCTGACGATGCTGCCCTTGTCACCCATACAGAAGCAGCTCTGCAGTGGCTAACATCCTGCTTTGCAACAGCTACAGAGCTGTTTGGGCTGGAAGTCAGCCTGAAGAAAACGGAAGTTCTCTACCAGCCCGCACCACAGGAAGAACACCACGTCAGCATAGGCAAATCTGTGCTTAAGTCCATTCAGCAGTTCACCTACTTGGGAAACATCATCTCTTCAGATGCCAAGATTGATAAAGATATAGATCACAGATTAGCAAAGGCATATAGTGCATTCGGAAGGCTTCACAAAAGAGTCTGGAGCAACAAGCACCTGAGGCAAAGCACAAAAATCAGTGTGTACAGAGCTATCGTACTGTCTATTCTCCTATATAGGTCTGAAACATGGGTCATCTGTGAGTTAGGTTTTTTCTTTCTCTCTGTTTCTCACATTTATTTCTCAGCAAATCAGAGACCTGGTTGACTATGTTATTCACTTCCCCTCTTGTGGCACACGTATTGGGATTGTCAGTGCTAGAATGTATGACAAAATGAGTTTAAAATGTTTTCTGTTAAATGTGTCTATTTTCTAAGCTGTGTGATATAGTTATGCCATTATAGACTTAACTGGAGAAGGAAAGTTCATGTCTGTGACGGAAGCAAAGTTCCCGTATGTTCAACCTTTGGAATGTAAACATTTGTAGATAAGGACATGCTCCAGTCGCCATGATTGATGTGCTTTGAGACACAGGCTGTAGGAATGCTCCGGTAAAGTGCTTTGCTTTCTTTACTAATAAAAGGACTTTTATAGTTCCAACCTGGGTCTGCATGATTTATCCTTTACAGGGATTTGGTTTCTTTTCTTTAAAAAAAGTTATGGTAAAAACTTTTTTAAAATCCCCAAAATCAGTGAACTGGTGAAATGTTCTGAAACTTGGTAGCTTTGCAGGCGTAAATGTGGCCTACAACTGAGGCAAATCTCATCCTGATAGGCCTTAAAATGACAAAGAAATGAGCCTCTAAATTTCCCCGTTGGCGCCAATGGACTGAATCTTACCAAACCAAAAACGGGGGGAGGGCTGAGTAAGGGACCAAAAACAGACCCACACCCCATTGAGGAATGTGATGATAGAGAGGATTTGCAAATACCACGTATCATGCTACTTGTGAAAAGGTAAAGGTAAAAACTTCCCCTTGACATTAAGTCTAGTTGAGTCCGACTCTGAGGGGTGGTGCTCATCTCCATTTCTAAGCCGTAGAGCCAGCATTGTCTGTAAATGCTTCCAATGTCATGGAGCACCATTACATGGATATATTTTATCAAGATCATTTTTTGCATCTAATATTGCATGAATGGCTTGGTGACAATATAAAGAACACTCCTATGCTTAGCCTGTTAGATAGATTATTGGTTTATGATAATTACTATATTGCTTATTAAGCTTCAAACGAAAACAGAGGAAATGAAATTACCGTATTTTCTGGCGTATAAGACGGTGTAATACGACCCCCAACTTTTCCAGTTAAAATATAGAGTTTGGGATATACTCACCATATAAGACACTCTTCCAACACACATGAAATAAAAATTTTAAAAGCATCAGATTTGATTTCAATATGGTAATTTTCCTATTACTGCTTCTCCTTCTCTGCCTCTCAGATCTCCCACATGCGCATCTGCACTGCTTCACGGCAGTCTTCAGGAGTGAGATCTGAGAGGCAGAGGAGGAGGTATGGTAATAGGATACAAGGGCGGGCTATACAGGTTAAAGAAGTGTGTTTCTGGGCCCAGAGTCACTCTATCTCTTTTTTCCATACCCCGGGCACCCTGGACGCCTGCAGCTTGCTCCGCCTTTCACTTACACCTTCCTAGAGAGGCGCCCCTTCATCTCACCATCCGGACCGCATTAAGTCCACAAATCCTGATGAATGGATTTTCTTCTACCGTATTTGTGCAATGTCACCCTTAATGCTTTCATACAGTTGCTGCACACAGCAGGGACGCCATTTTCGAGCTCCCACCACCACAGTCGGCAACCACAGATTCTCCAATCCGGAGTGGAAGTTTCAGCACCCGCTCTAAAAGACGACTCCCGGCATATAGGTAAGTCGACCCCCGGTGTATAAGACGACTCCTGGTATATAAGGCTACTCCCACATATGAGACGGCCACTGGCTTTTGAGAAGATTTTATTGGGTTAAAAAGTAGTCTTATATGCCAGAAAATACGGCAATTGGTAAAAGCAGATGCATATCTTACAAACAACAAGGATAGTCCCATTTAAATTTACTCTTTCTGCTACTACAAAAACAAATCCATAGAAATGAAGTTAATATAACGCAGTTGAAAGCCCATTATTTCTGCAGTCGAAAACAGGCATGTTGTTATTTCAAAGAGGTTCAGTCAAGAGAATTGGGAGCAAACAGAGATGCAGCACCGTTTTCGAATAAATGGCTCATCTTCCAATCTTGCACAGTCATAATCCATTTGCACACCCCTCTCTCCAGAGTTTGGCATCTCATCAACTAGGGTAACAGAGCATGACTGATGAGCACAGAGACCCTTTACTATGGCTTTAGGAGTTGGAAAAGTTTGTTTTCTGATCAGGGATGTTAATAAGCTAGGACTGAAGATAAAAGATCCAACCGTCAGCAGTTCTCCATTCTAGAACAGGAGCCTTTCCAAACGGTGCTTGGTACAAAAGAACCCCAGCTGTCAGCCCTCCACATTTGCTGGGGTTAGGGGTGCAAGACTCCCCCCCCCCCCCCAATGAAAATGTGGATTTCTTTTTTTTAAAAAAAAACAGCAACTGAGGAAACACCTTCCTACGAAACTCCAGGTCTTCCAGCACAACTCTATGGTCAACTTTCAATGAAAGCTGACCACAGAGTCCCCGAACCTAGATTTTCCTAGAGAGAGAGCATGTTAGGCTCCCCCCGTTCGATGGTCGAGCCACTGCTGGCTAGACTTTGACAGCTCGTCGACCCATGTGGTCATGAGCCCTGGTTTTCCCCTCCCCTCTCTTAGATGTAGTACCTCCCTCTTGTGCTGTTGTGTTTTGTTTGTGTACTTTATATTCTATGTTCAAGCTGTAAACCGCTCTGAGCCTCCGGGGAGTGGTGGTATAGGAAGTTTGAAGTATAATAATAATAATAATAATAATAATAATCAAATCCACAAAGACAAACCTTATTTATTTTATTGATTTATTATTTGCACTTGTCAGTCGCCACTCCCAATGTGGCTCGGGGTGACTTACAGAAGTGAAATCACAGTATAAAACATAATAAAAGGACAATAAAAACACAATAAAACTAGCAATTAAAAAGCGATTCAACAAGAGTTGTATACAGCAGGAGGGCGAGGGAACCGGAGAGACAGCAGTCTCAATCCCCAAAAGCCTGCCGAAACAGGAGTGTTTTGCACGCCTTCCGGAATGCCAGCAGATCTGTAAGGGCATGAACATCGGAAGGCAGTGCATTCAACAGCGTGGGGGCGATTATCGAAAAGGCCCTCCTTCTTGTAGACGTAAGGTGGTACATTTTGATGCTAGGGACCTCTAGGAGTTGTCCCGACTCTGAACGTAGTGCCCTAGTGGGACAGTATGGGATGAGGCGGTCCCTAAGGTACACTGGCCCCAGACCATTCAAGGCCTTGAAGGTCAATACCAGCACTTTGAAAGTGATTCGGCATTCCACTGGCAACCAGTGCAGCGTGCGTAGGACAGGCGTTATATGGCTGGACATAAAAACGCCAGCCAGCAACCGAGCTGCCGCATTCTGTACCAGTTTCAATTTCCGGATCACCAGCAAAGGAAGGCCAACGTAGAGAGCATTACAGTAGTCCAGTCTCGAGATGATTGTGGCTTGGACCACTGTGGCTAAATCGCGGCAGGAAAGGTAGGGAGCCAGCCTGACGGAGATTGAAAAAAGCTACTCTACTGACGATGGAGATGTGTGTCTCCATCGTCAGTTGAGAGCCCAGAATGACACCAAGACTTTTAACTGTTGACGACGGACATAATGTCGCGCCGTCCAGGGTAGAACATAAGAAGAGCCATGCTGAATCGGACCTCAGCCCATCTAGTCCAGCATTCTGTATCACACAGTGGCCCACCAGTTGTACACGGGGATCTCGAGCAGAAGGGAGGGCAAACCCTGACCTGCTAACGACCCCCCACAACCAGTACCCAGGGAAATCCTGCCTACCTCAACCAACTCCGAGGTGGCACTTGAATGTCCTTTTCAGTAACTACCGATACACTTGGTAGGAAGCTGGATCTCCACCCCACCCGGGCGACCCAGCCACAGGATCTCCATCTTAGCTGGATTCACCTTCAACCTACTGGCTCGCAGCCATCCAGTGACGGCCTCAAGGAACTGATGGAAATTATCGGGTACGGTTTCGGGCCGGCCCTCCATCCCCAGAACGACCGGGTGTCATCCGCATATTGGTGACACACCAGCCCAAAACTACGGACCAGCCGAGCAAGTGGTCGGACATAGATGTTAAATAAGAGAGGGGAGAGGATGGGCCCCTGGGGAACCCCACAAAGAAGTGGGGAATCCCCGAAGACATCCTCACCCCTCTTCACTCGCTGCGATCGGTTCCGGAGGAAGGAAGACAGCCAATCTAGGACTGTCCCCCTCACCCCGGCTCCGGCAAGGCGGTGAGTCAAAAGATCGTAATCGACTGTATCGAACGCTGCTGTGAGGTCCAATAACACAAGCAGCGCCGAACGCTGCTGTGAGGTCCAATAACACAAGCAGCTGTGATGGAGACCTTCAGATATAGAGGGTCAGCTGTATACCTAAATGATTCCTGCATGAAAAATTATGTTTTCTGTTCAACAATGTTTTCCAGACAAAACCCAAAACATGATACATCTAAATTTTCTCATTAGGCATTCTGAACAGTCCAGACAGTTGAGAATATACACACGTATGCTCTCCAAAACTACCAGCAGTTTGCAAAGGGCTTTCTGAACCTGACAGCTCTTTCACCCTAATCATCAAATTAATTAATTAGGAGCCCCTAGTGGTGCAATGGGTTAAACCCTTGTGCAGGTAGGACTGAAGACAGAAAGGTTGAAGGTTGTGATCTGGGGAGAGTACGGATGAGCTCCCTCTGTCAGCTCTGACTCCACTAGGATCCGGGAGGAATAAGGAGAGTGAGAGGGGAAAGGTGGGCATCTTCACTTGCAGTAAAACGGACTCTTCTTGCATGTGGCCCAACAGAAGGGATGCGCCTAAAAAAGGAATGCAAGCTTCAAATATGGTAACGCAACATTGCCGACCCCTGTTATCCACTGTGATGATGCCTGCAATGTTATGTTTTCTGTTTTCTGTTGAAGGCTTATGCTGTAAACAGCCTTGTTACAAGTATATTTAGACACACGCTGTGTTCTATTTCATAAGCAGGCACGAAAGCCTAAAGATAACTACATTCAGACTTGCAAGTACAGGCAATTCTATAGAACAACTATACTCATTTATTTATTTATTTATTCGAACTTTTATACCGCCACTCCCCGAAGGCTCGGAGGGGTTTATATAGTTTGAGCAAACAAAAAATAACAACACATCACAGAAATTACGTACAATAGGGAAGGGGGTGGGGACTAAGACATTAAATAGGACAAGATCAGAAGGACTTAAGAGTCCTCACAGATAGCATAATGTCAGGGGATCACCCGCCGGTGGGTTGAAACCAAACAGTCAAAAGGAGGTAATTGAGGGGTTCTCAGAACATCATAAGGGATCTCCGGCTTGGGGGGAGGAAACTCCACTCTACCCCCATGTCCTAGTGATTCAACCTTAGATCTCCAGACTATGGTAATGTCGTGTTTTCTATAGTGGGAGCTGGCTGATGCAGGCTCCCGGTGCCTAAAATTTGAATTCCAGAAGGTCCTGGCATGGGACCTTCTCCAGGTCCTGGGATTGAATTTCCTGGAGTTCTTACACTGTGGGGATCTGATGCAAGTCGTTGCAACCCCAGGAACTCCGGGCTCAGAGCGGAGCGCTGGCTTGCTCCTATGCTGGGATGCTTGGGAGGTCACCTGATGTTCCTCCGTGGGGCCAGAAGTCGGTTCTTGGAGACCCTTCTTCTTACGGCGCCGCTTCCGCTTCCTGGGATGCCCACGCAGCTTCCGCTGCAGAGCTCCTCTGGGGTTCCGAACTATACTTAACTATACTGGAACATTATTCTCTAGTAGGTATGGGCAAACCCAGGCCCTGGGGTTGGATATTGAGCTCTTTTCTCAAGCCGTCCTCTCTCTCTCACACCGTCCTATCAGCATGAGGATGCTGCGGCCCACCGCATCCTCATGCTGAGAGCAGGGCCGGTGCAGTCACACATGGCCTTAATTCTAGTCCCTGGTCTTCCTGGCCTGCTGCTCCTTGCGGTCACACTCCCCTTCTTTCCAGCCTCCACCCTCAGTGATGAGGAGGGTGGCTCCTCTTCCGTTGCCCCCGCCTCCTCCTCCACCTTCCTGAAGAGCAAGTTCCCCCTTGAAAAGTCCCTCTGGGAAGATGCAGGAGGGGGCCTTCAGGAGGCAACCACGCTGTTGCCCGAAAAAGGAACAGGAGGAAATGGGAAAATGTATTATTTATTTATTTACAGTATTTATATTCCGCCCTTCTCACTCAGGGCGGATTACAATGCACATACACATGGCAAACATTCAATGCCATGTAGACATACAACATATATAGACAGACACAGGGGCAATTCAATATTCCAGCTTTTCCGGCTTCATGGGGGTATACTCGGTTCTGGCCCCAGGGGGAGCTGCCCCTTTACCATCTACTTGTGACACCACATCTTTTGATAGAGTACTTCCTCATTCTTCTGCATGCTGCTGGAAGATTTTATGGCATCATAAATTAGTTAAATCAGCCTTTCTGCATAAAGCGGTACCTAAATTTCCTACTTGACAGATGCAACTGTCTTTCGGGCTGCATAGGTCAACAGCAACTAGACTATTAATGGCCGGGAGCTTACTCTGACCCAGGCTGGCTTCCAATTCATGACCTCTCGGTTAGTAGTGATTTAATGCAGCTGGCTACTAACAAGCTGCGCCATAGCCCGGACCAAAAAGGGGGGCCCTAGGCCAAGAGGAGGATTTGACAACCCCTGCAGGCTCTCCTTCCCCTCCCTCCTGCTCCTTCTCTTCTTCTATCCAAGGGGAACTTACTCTGGAGCAAGTCAGTGACTACAGAAGAGTAGGAGGAGGCGAAGTACTCCCTCCCAGCCCGCCCACTCCGCTCTGGCCCACCATGCTGCCCCCAAGTTAGAAAGTTTGCCCGTGCCTGATCTATAATAACAATGGAAGTAAAAGTAATGCCTCAGTCACACGTGAAGGTTATGCTGGGGCTTTACACCTAATGAAAGTGGAAATCAGAACAGAACATTATTCAACCCACCACCATTTTGGCTATAGTAGATCCAAATCATTTACAAAGCAACCATGTGCATAACTACTTGTGGAAGGAAGTCCCATTTCATTCAATGGTGATTATTCTCAGATACATATGCACAGCACTGCATTACAAAAAAAGTGTATTACATAGAAATATACTCCCCATGAAATCACAGGCCCGCAGTTTGGGGGTCCTCCTGGACTCAGCGCTGACGCTTGATGCACAGGTTTTAATGATGGCTTTGTATGGTTTTTAATTATGTATTATTTTAACTATATGTTTTATATATTGTTTTAACTATATGTTTTATTAAGAAGCTGGCCCCCTACCTGTCCCGCCACGACCTAGCTACAGTGGTCCAAGCCACGGTCATCTCGAGACTAGACTACTGTAACGCTCTGTACATTGGCCTTCCTCTGTCCGTGATCCGGAAACTCAAGCTGGTGCAGAATGCTGCAGCACGATTGTTGGCAGGCTCACCAACACGCTGTCACATCACGCCCATCCTGAGCGAACTGCACTGGCTTCCAATAGAATTCCGGATCACCTTCGAAGTGCTGGTGTTAACCTTAAGGCCTTGAATGGTCTGGGGCCAGTGTACCTAAGGGACCGCCTCTCTCTATATTGTCCCTCCAGACCACTTCGTTCAGAGACACACAACCTCCTTGAGATCCCGAGCTGTAGAAGTCTTCACTTGACCGCAACAAGGAGAGCATTCCGCATCATTGTGCCAACCCTCTGGAATGCCCTCCCGCCCGAGGTTCACGCCTTGACCAGTCTTCTGGCCTTCAGAAAGGCCTGCAAGACTCTGTTGTTTAAGCAGGCCTTCGACCGTTAGTCCCTCGGGTGTATTATTTACTTGCGCAACTTGCTCCAGTTATATGCTGTGTATGTGATGAGTTATATACGCTATGTTGTATATTCCATTTTTAATAGTTTTAGGTTAAATGTGTTGTTTATATATGCGATTTTATCTGTATTTTATCTGCTTTTATTTGTATTCTAGTGTTGTGAGTCACCCCAAGCCGCACGGGAGTGGCGACAGACAAGTTGAAACAAACAAACAAACAAACAAATAAATTGTGATTTTATTATTGTAATTATATGTAATAGCCTCTTAACGGGGCTCACTGTAAACCGTCCTGAGTCGCCCTCCGGGGTTGAGAAGTAATGGGGTACAAATACGGTAAATAATAAAAATAAAAATAATAGAAAGCATGTGGTTTCTAATAAAAGTGATAAAAATTTCTTAAACTATACAAATAGGCCGGGTCAGGGGGGAAAATGACAAGTTGTGGAGTCGATTAAATATACACCATGAATCTCACCTCAATAATCAAAATTTGAGTGTTTTGATCTTGAAACAATCTGCTTCTGGAACAGTAAGGAGAATCGGTAATAACATCTGACTAATGATTTTTTTTAAGGAGCAGTATTTGTTAGGATGAAGTGAGTACGAGATCCAAGATTTTCCCTGTGTAAATATTGCATATTTTTCCGCAATCCCGAGAACAAATTACCACCTTTACAGAAAAGATGACAAGTTTTAAGAGGTGGAAATAAAAAAGAAGGCGACCTGAAATAATGTAGTAATGGGAATAAAGCTGTTGCTTTCAGTCAATACAGCCAGTCACCTTGCAGCAGCACCAAGGTTAATAGCAAAGTACTCCCATTTGTACTACCAGGGTTCTCCGCAACCGCTGCCGCCTGCTTTGCCGAGTGTGTGATGTATGAGAGACGGGAGATACACATGCCGGATGATGAAACTCCCTCTGCATACTAAGCAGGCAAAGCAGAGGAGGCTGGAATCCCCACTCCCTCGACTCAGAAAGAGTTTCCCCTTAGTGCAGATTTCCAGCATGCTTTTTTCATCAGCAGCATTGCGCAAGGAGGAGTTGAGAAATGTTTTCCTTCTCCCCCTGCCTCGGGATGTCTGGGAATTACCTTTTGGTGCAGGGAACTCCCATCTCATGCCCTAGAAACATAAGACGGTTCTGCAGTCCTTTTCGGTACAGGGGTTATTTGGAGCTTCTCCAGCGGAGAGAATCGTGTGTGCCGTTGCCTCAGAGGGTTTTGATATTACAGAATCGGTTCAACCACCTGAACGTTTGGCAGCTCCATTAAAATTCGGGACAGATTAATGTGAGTAACAGAGGGGTTTCCCTCATGCACAAGGACATTGCAGGCACCTGCCCTTCACATTTGCATAGTTTCTGCAGCTCTTTCTAGACTCTGTTACACATCACAGGAACATTTCTACACGTATATACAGAGTGGGCAGAAAGTAGATCAGCATTTTGCCAGACTATTTCTGGTGATCTGTTGTAGATCAGCAAGAGTTTCTGACTCAGCAACAGCAAAGGAACTGGTTTTCATCCTAAATTAAGGTGCTAAAGACAATATTTTTTGTGTGGGGGGGGGAGTTATGTGCGTTGTTTACTTTTATAGTGATGAACCATAAAAAGATCACTAGCATAATCATCATCATCATAATCATCGTCATCATCGTCATTATTTGTACCCCGCCACCATCCCCCCAATGGGGACTTGGGGCGGCTCACATGAGACCAAGCCCAAACAAACAACAAATTATAATAAAATAAAATCAAAATATCAACAATAAATGTATTTATTTATTTAGCATATTTCTAACCCGCCCTTCTCAACCCCAGAAGGGGGACACAGGGCGGCTTACATTCAGCCCCATTAAGAGGCTATTTCAACAATACAATTATTATTATTATTATTATTATTATGTCCAAACTTACTATACCGCCACTCCCCGAGGGCTCGGAGCGGTTTACAGTTTGACATGGAAATACATAGCATACAAACAGAACAAACAACATCAAAAGGGGGGGGGGGTGACTACATCTAACAGGGAAGGGGAAGCCAGGCTCATGACCACATGGGGAGTCAGCCATGATTTTGATTCGGGAGGGGCTGCGTTTGATTTGGGGGGGGGGAGCTGAATCTGAGTGGGAGAGGGTCTACCCTAGCAAACCTTTTGTATTGTTATCCCTATACCCCCATGAATGTGGGATATAATGAGCATGGGATCAGATCCTATGAGTTTAAATAATGTATCAGTCCCGGACCACCCTGAGAACGGGGCTCCTTAGCAACAGTCTAGAGTCTCGAGTTCCATACGGTGGCGGTCACCACAGACAATAAAATCATAACATCCACAAACATGATAAAAACAGCATAATAAAAACTATACGAAGTCAACATTACACATTAAACCAGCCTCATCAGTCTTTATGCCAATCCAGTTCGTCCCTTAATAATAATAATAATAATAATAACTTTAATATTTGTGAGTCGCCCTCCACCACCGGTGCTCCGGGCGACTTACATCATTTAAAACCCCAAAATACATCAAAATACATCAATTTAAAAACATAGAATACAGACGGCGAAGGAAAGGCTCCGTCATTCAAAGGTACCGATCAGGCCCCAAACGCTAGGCGGAAGAGCCAGGTTTTCAGATCTAACAGAAATCTAGTTTGGGTCGATGTGGCTCTGAGGGCAGGTGGCAGTGAGTTCCAGATCGTGGGGGCCGCCACGGAGAAAGCTCTCCGCCGGGTCTCCACCAGCCGAGCCTCCCGCACCCCAGGGATAATAATAATAATACTTTAATATTTGTGAGTCGCCCTCCACCACCGGTGCTCCGGGCGACTTACATCATTTAAAAACCCCAAAATACATCAATGTACATCAATTTAAAAACATAGATACAGACGGCAAGGAGAGGCTCAGTCATTCAAGGTACCGATCAGGCCCCAAACGCTAGGCGGAAGAGCCAGGTTTTCAGGTCTGACAGGAACCTAGTCCGGGTCGAAGTGGCTCTGAGGGCGGGTGGCAGTGAGTTCCAGATCATGGGGGCCGCCACGGAGAAAGCTCTCCGCCGGGTCTCTACCAGCCGAGCCTCTCGCACCCCAGGGATGGTCATCCGATCACCGTTTATGGCACGTGCTGGCCTCTCGCTGCGTTGGACCGTCAGCCGGGCGCTCAGGTAGGCTGGCCCAATGTTATGCCGTGCTTTAAAAGTGAGCACCAAAAGTTTGTAGAGCACTCTGAACTCTAGGGGCAGCCAGTGGAGATCTTTTAAAATAGGGGAAATGTGGTCCCTCACAGATGACCCAGAGATGAGTCTGGCCGCTGCGTTGTGGATGAGTTTTAGCCTCTTGGTTGTGGACAGGGGGAGGCCGCGTACAGGGCATTGCAGTAATCCAGGCGCGAGACAACGGTGGCATGTACCACGGTTCTCAGCGCCTCAGGTGTAGGTAGGGGGCCAGTCGTCGGGCCCTACGGAGATGGAAAAGGCGCCTTTGGCTGCAGCCTGGATCTGGGCCTCCATTGTCAGTTTTTCGTCCAGAATCACTCCCAGGCTCTTCACCGCCGGAGCCGGGGACAGGAGCTCGCCCTCAAAGAGTGGCAGTGATGGGTGAGGGTCGGTCGGCCAGGCCAGAGGATCTCCGTTTTTGCCGGGTTGATTTTGAGTCTATGTGCTCTGAGCCAGCTCGTCACCGCTCTCAGCCCTTGGCTGAAGCTATCCGGCACCGACGATGTCCCTGGGTCAAGCTTCAGGAGCAGCTGTGTATCGTCAGCGTATTGGTAGCAGGAGAACCCATGGCTCCTAGCAATGCTGGCCAGGGGCTGGACGTAGATGTTGAAGAGGGTGGGAGACAGGGTGGCACCCTGGGGAACTCCACACTCCAGTCGCTTTCCTGGAGACCTGACCCTGCCACTCGACCCGCTGCGAGCGGCCTCGCAGGAACGATTCCAGCCAGGTCAAAGCCTTGCCCTGGATCCCCGAGGCAGCCAGGCGGTAGAGGAGCAAGTCATGATCAACGGTGTCAAAGGCCGCAGTTAGGTCCAGGAGGACCAGGACTGCCGAGCCTCCCCGGTCCAGCTGACGGCGGATGTCGTCTGTGATCGCTACGAGGACGGATTCCACTCCATACTTCAATAAGGTGCTGATTGCATTTATACAACAAAACTTTATTACGGTCACTGACCACCACAAGCGCCCTAAGACGGGAAGGACAACTCCCCAGAAAAGCAGTTATTGAAAATTAGATTAGAAATCAGTATAAAAATATATTTCAAAAGACAGGATATTGTAACAGGTATGGAACTGAAGGGGAGTGGTTGATGAGAGAGGTCGAAAACACTGGTGGGGGGCACTAAAGGGGAAGGGAGGGGCACTGTGAGTCTAGTAGCATTTCAGCTGTAACATGTTGCTCTAACTGCATTTCCAGCAAGGTGTTGCCTTATGGCAGTGTTTCCCAACCTTTTTTGAGCCACGGCACACTTTTAACATTAAAAAAATCCGGGGGCACACCACCAATCAAAATGACACAAAATGACACGCTAACACAGTAAAGAACGGCTGGGGGATGGTGGCCTGCTGGGAGCAGCTGCTGGGAGTTCCGAAGCCGGGGGAGGAGCCAGGCCATGCCATGCCCCGCCCCCTCCCCCCGGCTTCACCTCTCCCAGCAGCTGCTCCAACCTTGAGGGGGCAGTGCCAAGCCAGCGGTGGCAGAGCCAGCACAATGCTGGCTTGGCACTGTCCCCTCAAGGCTGGCGCAGCTGCGGGGAGTGCCGAAGCCGGGGAGGGGCAGAGCCAGGCCCGCCCCTCCCCCAGCTTCAGCTCTCCTACAGAGGAGGAGCATGAGCGGTGAATGGGCGGCAGTGGTCGGGGCTCCTCCTCCACGCGGCTTCAGCGAGCAAGGGGCGAGAGTCATGGCAGATTAGAGGCTGGCTGGGGAAACGGCCAAAGGAGGTGGTGCCCCGGCCCCTTCTTCTTTTTCTTTGCTGCCACCCGGCCCTTCCTTCTCCTCCCCCAAGCAGCAGGAGTTCGGCAGGAGGAGGGGGGAAGGAAGGGGGGCAGAAAGCTTTTCTTTTGGCACAGTAGGAGGTCCGTCACGGCACACTAGTGTGCCACGGCACACTGGTTGAGAAAGACTGCCTTACGGGGTCACTCATCAACCGTCTGATTTAAGTGCAGCAGCACAGAACTTAGCAACACTGTTAGTTATTGTAGTGTTAGAGTCCGAAAGCAGCAGGGTGGAATAATATTTTTCACTGTGTCCCGGGTATTTTAGAAGCCATGGTCTAATAAGATTAGATCTAAGATCTCTGTAGAACATGCATTGAAGAAGCACGTTGCATTTATTGACCAAACGTCTGGTCCCACAACCATGCCTTTACTTTCTTTCGGAAAGCTAGGAGGGAAGAGATCGATCTTATCTCAGTTGGGAGTGTGTTCCATAGGCGGGGAGCCACCGCCGAGAAGACCCTGTCCCTCGACCCCGGCAGGCACATTTGAGCTGTAGACGGTAGTGAGACCAGGGCCTCCCCGGATGATCTTAGATTTCGAGGTGGGACGTAGGGGTGGATGTGTTCGGACAAGTAAGCTAGGCCAGAACTGTTTAGAGCTTTATAGGTCAACACCAGCACTTTAAATTGGGCTCGGAGGTGGACTGGCAACCAGTGGAGCTGACATAACAAGGGGGTGTTATGTTTCCTGTAAGCCACTCCCGTTAGTAATCTGGCTGCTGACCGTTGTACCAGTTGGAGTCTCCGAACTGTCTTCAAAGGCAGCCCCACGTAGCGCACGTTGCAGTACTCTATACGGGATGTAACCAGAGCATGGACTACCGTGGCCAAGTCAGACTTCCCAAGGTACGGGCGCAACTGGCGCACAAATCTTAATTGTACAAAAGCTCTCCTGGCCACCGCTGAGACCTGGGTTTCCAGGCTCAACAATGAATCCAGAATCACTCCCAAGCTGCGAACCTGCGTCTTCAAAGGGAGTGTAACCCCGTCCAACACAGGCTGTAACCCTATGCCCTCTTCGGCCTTTCGACTGACCAGGAGAACCACACAAAAAAACATACATATAAATAAAAGAACAATATACAAATATCTATCTAAAATCACAAATGACAAGGCGGATGCACAAATATTACATGTTAAAAACTCAGGGTGAGATAAGGGGAGTAGCTGCTTTGCGAAGGAAAACACATATAAAGACTGGGGGGGAGAGAATGGACTCCAAAAACAGGGGCATTGAGGAGAGCAATGGTAAGAACATTTCAATTCTGGTACTGACAACTAATGCCAAGGCTGAAATATGCTTCCGCGTTTCTTGATGTGCAGTTTTATTTTTTGCTTTCCTGAGAGGCTATTTTAAATCTCTCTCGCTGACTGGTAGCCCTCCATATGCTAGTGGGACACAAGGTATATTCTGGGAGGCTAACAGATGCTCTCCTCCCCCTTTTAAATGCAAGGACAGGTAGGCATAATTCCGTTTGTCCTTGCTACTAACTGGTAATTGCTACAGGCGAGCAATAGTAGGTGGGGGAGGGAGGTGAGATCATGTTCAGAACCTGTTCAAATCAGCAAAGGGGGAAAGTGAGGGACGGTTTTTTAGAAGATGCAGTTCCAAAAGATTTTGCCCGCTTCAATGCTACCCAAAAGCAATGACATTATTTTATAGCCTCCTTGAATTTGTGTCTGGAATTTTATTTTAGCCCTTTCCCTGCTTCCCAAGGTGGAATCTGCAAGTGGGGCAACAATAGAATGGTCCGGTTGGATCTCTCCTGCCATATAATCCAATTTCAGAATGCAGATAATCTCCATTGAACTGGATTATATGGCAGTGTTTACACATATAATCCAGCTCAATGTAATTAATCTGCATTCTGAAACTGGATTATGTGGCAGGGGCGATCCAGCTTCATCTTTCATTTATGGAGATCAGAAGTACTCAAAGTGGTGGTCCTGGCCTGTAGTAGTAGTAGTAGTAGTAGTAGTAGTAGCAGTAAAGATATATAATGGATAGATAAGAACTGGCTTCAATCTGATCTGTAAGCTAGAATGAATGTAAAGTAGGTTATAACTTGCACACAGTTGCCATAAAGCATCATCATATATATCTTTACTGCATGCATTTTGAATGGTATTCCAGTGATTGTATTATTTGAGGCTTATCTTTTGATGTATGGTGTATGCTTCAGTATACACGAGTGTATTGCTCACTTGCAGACTAGATATTCAAATTGATTGTTACGGTTCTACTTAATTCCCATCATATGGGCATTCAATTTATTGCATTGTATTTGGATTTGGAACATTTATCCTATTATTGCTGTTACCTTTATATTTTTCAAGGGAACAGCCCATTGTGTGTTTGTGTTTCTGCCTCAGGCCCGTCAGGCACTCGCAGCTGAGACAGGAAGAGGAAGAGACAGCCACACGTGTGGGGGCTGCCAGGAGGAAAAGGACACACGCGCGGGGGGGGGGGTACCAAGTCCTGCCCCCTCCAAACCAATCTATGGCAGTGATATGTGTGAGGCAGGGCCAAGTCAAGCCAAGGAGAAGCTTCTGGCAGTGCAATGGCACTCACTGCTGGCCCGGCCTTGCCTCCTGCTGTCTCCTGTCCTGTCAATATGGGGACAGGAGCTGAAAATACGGGACACAAAATTTAGAGCAAAAAATAGGGATGTCCCGTATTATACGTGGCAACCCTACTGCTTTGTCAGCCATTGGCTACCATCTGCAGAGGGTTTTTACAGCAAAGAAGAGAACCGTTATGTCCAGTGGGCACAAGTATGGTACTGATTCCTGGCAGATGAGGGAAAATGCCATACAGCCTGAAAAGCACTGACATAGAGAAAATCTAAAGCATCTCACCCTAGAAAATAGCTCCTTGAACTTCTAGAAGGAAGCTTCAAATACTGCAATTCCCTCATTTCTAAGTGAAGCTTGTTTGTGCCTACAGAAATACATCTATAATTGCACTCCCATGTATCAGAGGGAGACTCAGTAGATTCTGAATTTTACAGAGGTACAAAAAGATTATGAAAAAAACACGAGGAAGAGCAAAACAAAAACAAGAAACCCGCCGCAAGCAGCCCAATGAGACCTCAACGAGACAAATTATTAATTAAGGGAGGCGGGATCCTGACAGCTAGTTGGGATGTTGAATAGAATGGAACATCTAAAAGACGAAGACTGAGAAAGACACACACAAATACACATGTACGTACAAAGGATATCCAGTAGGCCACCCACTTTCACGGAGATTAGGATGGAAGACCACTATGAAAGAAGGCAAACCACACCTCCAGGATAAAATTTCAGCAGGTGTTGACCACAGAATCACACAGGAGGACCGAGGGATTCCTAAAGAGTATGTTGCAAATAATCATACACAAGTGTGGAGGGCTGACTATAGTTAAAAGTTATCCCATCATCCGGTTAAGTCATTTTCAGGGTTAAATAGAGGGTCTATATTGAAATGTCCTCAGAAGCAGATTGCTCTCCAATACTTGCTTCTTTTAATTTTGTTGTATTATCGGGGCAGAGGCCACTAGGGTCTGCTAGAGAGAGGAGGATAGTCCATTTTATGAGTGTGGAGGGTGGATTGAAGGAAGAAAAACCATTTCCCCCTGTTTTCCTGTTATTCCCCCCACCCATATCACCATCATGGAAACAACCCTAGTCTGTGACATGGGAAGTGGGAAAGTGGAATAACCAGTGAAAATGGGGGAAATGGTTTTCCTTCTTCAACTCCCCCCGCCACCATAAAATGAAGTATTATTCTCTCTCTAGGGGTCCCTAGTTGCCTCCACCCGGGACTGTGGTGCAGCTGGCTGGGAGTCAGCTGCACTGAGATCACTACTGACCGAATGGTTATGAGTTCGAAGCCAGCCCGGGTCGGAGTGAGCTTCTGACCAATTTGCTGTTGACCTTTGCAGCCCAAAAGACAGTTGCATCTGTCAAGTAGGAAATTTAGGTACCACTTATGCGGGGAGGCTAATTTAACTAATTTACAACACCATAAACATCTCCAGCAAATGTGCAAAAAATGAGGAAGTACTTCATCAGTGTCACAAATGGATGGTGACGCGACAGCTGCCCTGGTGGCCAGAATACCCCAATGAAAGCTGGAATGTTAAATAGCCTCTCTGTCTATATAAGTTGTGTGTCTATGGCAGTGTTTCCCAACTTTTTTTGAGCCGCGGCACACTTTTTACATTTACATTTGAGCCGCGGCACACCACCAACCAAGATGACACAAAATGGCACTCTAACACAGTAATGCATATAGTTAATATGTTTTAAAATGTATTTATACACTCAGTGTGAAACATGGGCCTGTTTCGATGAACACAGCATAGATATCCTGGAAGGAATGGCAGAAAGACACACACGAAGGTCTTGCTCAACAGCTGTCAGTCTCTCTCTGTGTTTAGAAAAAATGTGTCCATATAGCTTCAAAGCAGTCCACTAGTACTGTTCTTATGCATCAATACACCTCATGGAACAATAATGAGGCTTCCACCTTCAATATATATGCTCCTGTATCATTCCAGGTAGGCATTAGACGAGTCCCTCGTGTATAACTGGTGAACAGGAGAGTTGTTACACAGTCACTAGAAAGGCTATCATGTCCAGCCAATGCCAAATGTAGTAATAGTTGGTACACATAAACATGAAAACAGCTGAAGGAGGCGGCGCCCCAGCCCCTTCTTCGCCGCCGCCACCCGGCCCTTCCTCTTCCTCCTCCCCCCGCAAGCAGCAGCAGCAGCAGGAGTTCGGCAAGAGGGGGAAGAAAGGGAGGAAGAGAGGTTTTCCCACGGCACACCAGGTGATCGCTCACGGCACACTAGTGGTTGGGAAACACTGGTCTATGGCATTGAATGTTTGCCATGTACAGTATATGTACATTGCAATCCGCCCTGAGTCCCCTGCAGGGTGAGAAGGGCGGAATATAAATACTGTAAGTAAGTAAGTAAGTAAGATAACAGGACCTAATTCTGTTTATAGGAGAACCTCAAAATTTTGAAAACCACAATGACAAAAACCATTGACAGTTATAATTTCCATGAGAACACAGAATTCCACAGATCAGTGGAAGCAGTGCAGGTATAAACTATATATTGAAAACACACAAAAGAGGTTGCTTACTGAGGCAATGAGCAAAACGGCAGGATGAAAAAGCATATATAGACTGGTAAATAACAAGCAATTCTAAGACAATTACGTGTATGTTCAAATAGGTATTATATCCACTGAAACTTCTATAGTAAAACCTTGAAGTCGTAACAATATCAGTAACATATCCACGTGAATAGCATATATTGAGAACAATACAGTAGGTGCATAAGCATATAACAATAAGTCATTTAATATAATATCAGAATGTTAGAATATTACAATAGAACAAATTGCATCAACGAGTGGGTACACTCAAAGATATGAGGTAGATATACATTTATGAAAGTAACAACATAACCAGTGTTGTTCTGTATTGCATATAACAAAACGCAAGACGCCCATAAATCAAATTCGGGTGGAACAGGTCAGTCCTCAGGTCTTGGAATGTGTCCGGAAAAATCCGGATTAACTCCCCAGAGAATGCTGATGCAGATGAGAAGTCTTTAGCAACAAAGGCTGGACACTAGTAGGTCCAAGCCTATGGAGGCTGCGATAGAGTTAGTGAAGCACAAGATACTGAGTTTCCAAACCGGAGTAAAACAAATTGACTCCTGGGTATAGCGGTCTGACCAAACAAGTGTACAATATCCTAGGATACGTGTCGATAAGTAACATTGATATGAAAACTGGGAGGGATTGTGTGCAGATGAGATGTATGTCCACTCGTAGATGTAATAGGCCTGCCCGGGTCGAGGTGGGTGCTCGACCTTTGAGTATAGCCTGCTGTCGACCTTTGCAGTCCGAAAGACAGTTGCACCTGTCAAGTAGGAGATAATGGTACCACATTAAGTGGGGAGGCAAATTTTGACTGAACTATGAGGCCATTAAAGAACTCCAGGAACGCTGAGGAATGTGGAAGGAACAACAAGGGACGCTGGGAACGCTGAGAGATGAGGAGTGCGTCAGCTCCCCCTGGTGGCCAGAGTTTGCTTCTGTTTGTCTATATGTGTGTATGTGGAAACGACAGGGATTATCTGCTAAGTATGTGTACCTGTAATCCGCTCTGAGTCCCCTTCGGGGTGGGAAGAGTGGAATATAAATAAAGTAAATAATAAATAAATAGAGGTGCAAAAAACATTCAACACCAACCAAATTGAATCCACCAGTGCGAGATTCGTTCGTTACTGGTAAGTAGTCTTTTGTCAAAAGGACGCTAGGTGGGTTTATAATTCTGTTTATAGGAGAACCTCCATTTTTTTAAAACCACAATGACAAAAACCATTGACAGTTATTTTAGAACAGACTGCAGTGGAAGCAGTGCAGGGATAAACTATATATTGTTGACATTTTTTAGAAGACTGCATACATTGTCAAGTTTTATATGAAATAAATAACCACGGAGGACCTCTTCTAGGCCTGCTCCCAATATAGCCCTTGTGGCAAATGCCTAATGGAAATTACTCCTCGTTGGCTGCTCTTGGACATGTTTTCAATCAGATAGTACAAGCAGAAAAAGAGTCCAAAGATCTGCCCCAGCATCCTCTGTGGCATATAGTGCTTATTATCTAGCAAAAAAGTCAGCATGTTACCTGCAGTTTGACACTTTAAGATAACCATGCACAATGACTGAAACCTTAAAGAGTCCATCCAACCACGGACCCTGAGGACTACAGTTCTTGAACTGAATTTGATGACGAAGTCTAATCTACCTGAAAAAAAACGCAGATTCAAAAGATTTTAAAAGATGGCTATAAAACCTAATTTGTATTGTAAAGCCACTGACTGCTATCAGCAGACACATTTGTCCTGGCCAGACAATGTTCATCCCTGCAATATTCAGTGATATATCTGTATTCATGACAGATAATGAGACACCCGTTTAATTTGGTGATACACTCATGTCATCTCGGAAGACATTTCACAACAATAAAGACTGCAAAATAGCCAGGAATGAGAACAATCTCCAGTTTTTATGTCCTACCATTCAGATAAGTATTCAGAATTAGCATAGACTTGAAACCAAAACACACAACCTCATGCCATCATAACAATAAACATTTATGTTGTTGCTGTCATGTGCCCTCAAGTCATGTCTGACTTGTGTTGACCCAAAGACAACACTATAATGGAGTTTTCTTGGCAAGATTTGTTCAGAGGGCGTTGCTGTGCTTCCCTTCTGATACTTGGCCAACTCATGCTAAGATTGGATGAGTCGCCCAAGGTCACTGAGTGAGTTTCCATGGCCATGCAAAGATTTGAATCCTGGTCTTCAAAGTTATAGTCCAACACTCAAACTCACCAAGTGAGTTTTCATGATCATGCAGGCATTTGAATCCTGGCCTTCAGAGTTATAGTCCAACACTCAAACTCACCGAGTTTCCATGGCCATGCAGGGATTTGAATCCTGGCCTTCAGACTAATAGTCCAACACTCAAACACACTGAGTGAATTTCCATGACCATGCAGGGATTTGAATCCTGGTCTTCAAAGTTATAGTCCAACACTCAAACTCACCAAGTGAGTTTTCATGATCATGCAGGGATTTGAATCCTGGCCTTCAGACTAATAGTCCAACACACAAACACACTGAGTGAATTTCCATGACCATGCAGGGATTTGAATCCTGGCCTTCAGACTAATAGTCCAACACTCAAACACACTGAGTGAGTTTCCATGGCCATGCAAAGATTTGAATCCTGGTCTTCAAAGTTATAGTCCAACACTCAAACTCACCAAGTGAGTTTCTATGACCATGCAGGGATTTGAATCCTGGCCTTCAGAGTAATAGTCCAACACTCAAACTCACCGAGTTTCCATGGCCATGCAGGGATTTGAATCCTGGCCTTCAGACTAATAGTCCAACACTCAAACACACTGAGTGAATTTCCATGACCATGCAGGGATTTGAATCCTGGTCTTCAGAGTTATAGTCCAACACTCAAACTCACCTAGTGAGTTTTCATAATCATGCAGGGATTTGAATAATGGCCTTCACAATTATAGTCGAACACTCCAACTCGCCGAGTTTCCATGACCATGCAGGGATTTGAAACCTGGCCTTCAGAGTAATAGTCCAACACTCAAACTCACTGAGTGTGTTTCCATGGCCATGCAGGGATTTGAATCCTGGCCTTCAGAGTTATAGTCCAACACTCAAACACAACAAGTGAGTTTTCATGACCATGCGGGGATTTGAATCCTGGCCTTCAGACAAATAGTCCAACACTCAAACTCACTGAGTGAGTTTCCATGACCATGCAGGGATTTGAATCCTGGCCTTCAGAGTTATAGCCCAACTCTCAAACCAGTATACCACACTGACTCTTAGTAAGGTTTATAGCAGCAAACATATTATCTCAGCTTAGATCTTGGGGTCACAACATACAAGGCCTGATAAAATACATCCATCTTTCCAACAATTTTTGCTCAACTTTAATGGTAAGACCAGGGGTGAGAGAAAGATCAGTAGGAATAAAATTCTCCCTGAAATCTTGTATATACATACATACATACAGCATTGCAATGCAGTGTGACAGTGCAGCAAGTGACACCTGTATCAGGATCTTTAAATTGCAAAGGTTTGCTCTGTTGTATTGTGTTTCTGCAAGCCTGTTCAGTTTTGCAAAGTTTTGGTTTCATTGATTGGTTCTTTACACCTGTCAATCATTGTTTAACAGAGCCCAATTAAGTTTGTTCCGCCCCTTTTCCTAGGGACTTGGGAATCTAACCATTTTGTTTTCATAGCTTTCCTGGCTCTCTCCAGAAGAGGACATGGCCTGGCTCCACCCCCTCTGGCTTTAGCTCTACCACAGCTTTTCCAGGTTAGAGGAGGGTCCCCCCCTCTGGCTTTAGCGCTACCACAGCTTCTCCAGGCTGGGGAGGGTGGTGCCAAGCCAGTGGTGGCATGACTAGCCACTACTGGCTTGGCACTACCCTCCTCAAGCCTGGAGAAGCTGTGGTAGTGCTGAAGCCGGGGAGGGGGTGGGGCTTGGTGCGGCATGGCTCCACCCCCTCTAGAAATGCCCTATCCGGCTGGGATCGACCTCCTTCGGTCCTGAGATCGACCAGTCGATTGCGATCGACTTCCTGGGCAGCCCTGATCTATAGTGTCCAGCTTGGTCCTTGGGAGCCCCAAGCTTCTAAAGGAAGGCAAGAAGCAATCCCCTGATAGAGAGAGTCTATGTCCTCACCCTTCCTGAATATACGATATAGACCGGGTGCGACGGCACAACAGTTTACTGCACGTGTACTCCGCCCTGATATGTTCAGTTGGGATATATGCATATATTCCACATTCAAACTAAGGGAAAGTCTGTGCTATTTGTAAACAAGCTAGTTCTTATCACGCTGATATGGCCAATATCTGCTCTCAACGGCTTCAGGAATGGCACTTTTTATAGTTCCTGTGCACATTTCAAGTAGATGAAAATGGGCTTTACAGCATCCAGAGAAAAATATATAGAGGAAATAGGGAGCTTCCATTCTATCTCTGAAATTGGGGGCAAAGGGGAACCATTTAATCAAATATTTTTCCATCTATGAATGCAAGTAATGAACTATGAGGGCGGGTCAATAAGTCCGTGACTTTTTGAGTTTCCTGCCTCTTAAGTGAAAGGGCAACACTACTCCTGTCAACAGGCATCTGTCAGTTGGCTCCTGTCAAAATATGAACACGCTGCGTCATTTAGTTTGTGTTTGACAGCCATTGATAGCAGACTACCGTTGAGGAGAAAATGGAAAAAAGTGAATTTTATGTGCTCATTAAGCATTATTTTTTGCAGAAAAAACCATCACTCAAGCCAAGGCTAAGCTTGATAAATACTATGGGGACTCTGCGCCATCAATTTCAATGGTAAAAAGGGGGTTTACTGAATTTCGTTGTGGCCGTACAAGCACGGAAGATGCCGAATGTTCTGGACGCTCATAAAGTATCCAAGAGTCATGAGGTATATGCCTGCAGAATGTTCTGGAGTGATTCAAATTAAGCGCCCAAATGCATGAGTTCTCATGGCTAACACAAACACCTTTGGAGCAATTATTCTCCTTTTCTGTCCTATCGACACTGGGATATTGCCTACCTGGCTGGAGAACTCGTGCATTTGGGCACTTAATTTGAATCACTCCGGGACCTTCTGCAGGCATATAACTCATGACTCTTGGATACTTTATGATTTATACCGGATTATCCGGGTATTGAAGGACTAAGGACTCAGTTTGTCACGAGGTTTCATCATCTTTATTGTTAATGCAGTATGTGCACCTGGTCTTGTGATGTGTATTGTGTTGTTCTCTCATGCCTAAACATTTAATGAATATATTTTTGATACTGTTATATTGCCTTTGTGTATAAGTTTTGTAGTAGAGATCTTATGCAGCTGACACCCAGCCAGCTGCGCCACATTCCTGGCATTGGGTCATGCAGATGGGGCAGCTGCTCCAAATCACCAAACCATGATAGAAACAGTGGGCTGCTGTGAGTTTTTCAGGCTGTATAGCCATGTTCCAGTAGCATTATCTCCTGCTGTTTTGCCTGCATCTGTGGCTGGCATCATCAGAACCTCTGAAGATTGTGATGATCATTTTGTATCAAAAGCTTTGCATAAATAAGTATAAAACTGATAAAAATAGAAGGAGCACAAAGTGGCTAAATATTTTTTTTAACCAAAAATGGGCAACAGCGACCACATTGTCTGTAGCTTTAAACAATTTTTCCTCTGTACATGAGATCCCTTTTTTTTACTCCTGACAATCCATAACTTTTCCAGGTCAAAATGGATCCTTTTGACAAAATGTCAGAAGAATATAAATCAATTCATGGAGCCCAAACTACATGAGAGGATGCAGTCAACAAGGTTCAATTCGTTAGTAATGTCAGATTCTTAGACTAGGCATTACTTGTAGCTTTTGGAGGAGATAGGAGAAAGCTATTGGAAAAAACAGAAAATGAGCCTTCATTACAAAAAATGCATCAAATGATGTGTTGGATGGAAATTCCTGATATTCTGGCTCTTCTCCATCATGCAGAAGCTTTCCTGCAGCACTATTGCAGATTTGAAACATTAAAAATAGATAGCATATCTCTCACCTAATAAATTGATAGATGTCATACTGCACTATAGAAATGGGATAGGAGGCTAGCTTTCCCTTTTGCTGCTGAATGACAGGAAGGACTGCGTGGTTCTCTGTATAGCACTCAGAACGAGACCAAAAGACCGGCCAGAGCGACCATATTAATTAAACCCACAAATAATGAAATGCAGTGTGTTAATGCAGTGAAGTTGATCACAATCACATTGAAGATCTTAAAGATTCCTAGGTAAAAGCAAAAGCTTTTTTAGTTGCAATTTTTCCAATTTGGTGGAGATCCACCACCTCGAATCCCAGTGAATATAGAGGGCTGCTTATAGTTTAACTAGCTGTACTCGGCCACGCGTTACCGTGGCATAGTCTGTGGCAACCCCCTCCTACCCTCATGCTGGGAAAGCACAATCAAAGGACTCCTGACAACTTCCTCCAACTTGGGCCCTCCCTCTTGCCCTCCAGGTGTTTTGTACTACAACTCCCCCAATTCCTAATAGCCTGCCGGGACTGACTTGGGGCGTAGACCCCTGATGACCACTTGAATATACTGGGTGGATTTGGGGGAAATTGCCGTTCATTTTGGGAGTTGCAGTTCACCCACATCCAGAGAAACTGTGAGTCCCTTCCCCCTTACGACAACGGACTGGACTTAAACTTAGCACAGAGAACCCTCATGACCAACTGAGCATACTGGAGGGGTTTGGAAGGGAGAACTGACCTTGATTTTTGGGAGTTGTAGTTCCCCCGCATCCAGAGAAACAGTGGAGGAAGAGGGAGGGAGAGAAGGGCCTGGCTTGGTTGTCCTGCCACTCCCAGAATGCAAGGCCAGGCCTGCCATTTCCCCCTCTCAATTACAGTGCATAACATGGCTTCGCCTTCCTCAACCCCCACCCCTCACACTGCCAAGCCACACCCCACCCCTCCCTGCCCCTCCAGCAGGACCCCTGCCCCCGTCAGGCCACCTCCACATGAAGTCACAGAGCTCGTTCTCCACCGCAGACCACCACCACCACCCCCGCCCGGGGATCCACCCCGCCTTTGAAGTAGGTGACAGGGAAGACTGGGTGGGCTCTCCCATCGCCTGCTCCCAAGCCACCCCCGCCTCACCTCGTTCCTGTACTTTTCTCACCTAAGCAGCCACGCGGAAGGAGGGAGGGAGGAGACGGTGGCTTTCCTCCTTTCGGCGGCCTCGGAGAGAGGGGGGGCGAGGGCGTCATGGAGCCAGGGCAGCTTTCGGCGGCCCCAGAGAGAGGGAGGGCTAGGCTTGACTCTGGGAAGCCCTCCTCAATGGTTCTGGGCATCTGGCGGAGGCGAGAGGCAGGCAGGGCCTTCCTTCCTGCCTCCCGTCCTTCTCAGCGGTGGCGCGCCCTCCCCCCTCAAGAGAAATGAGACCGGTCCCCTCCCTCCCTTTTAAAATTCTGGAAATTGTGTAAAAGGCATGGCTTTGTGAGCAAGCATTTCCAAAGGTAGGGTAATTGACAGGCCGTTCTTCCTCAGCCCCCGTTGGTCAGGCTGGTGCTTTAGATTGTGAATTTTGGAGGACGATGAGCGGCCGAGGCTGGCTCCGGGAGGCCTAACAGCCGTTGCCGCCTCAGTCTCTGCCGCAAGACGATGGAGGAGCTCTCTTGGATGCACATGCGCACCCCCACGCATGCGCTGTGGCATGTTCTCATTTTTAAAGGATTAGTACGTTGTTTTTAGGTCTTTTAAATCTTTTTTATTGTTGTTGGTCACACCTTGTTTTGTGAGACGTTTAGTTGCCAATTTTGGTGTGTCTGCGTTCAGTGATTTTGTTGTTTTTAAGCCACTAATGACGACACGAAGATTTTTATATATATAGCTGGAATGAACATCTTTCTGAAGTTGGGATGAACTTCTTTCCGGGATGAACGTTTTTCTGAAGTTGTTAAGATCTTGATCTACATGCAAAAAACCTTCCACTTTCAAACAGCAATCCCTACATACCAAATTAACCTTTCTGATAATTTTGCCCCTATGGATACATTATTATGAATTCTTTGAGAATTGTCAGCTCCTATTCTAAAGATGCTCACTTATAGCGCCACTAATTAGAGTAACTATTCTGATGTTTAAGCAGTACTTAAAACAGCTTCAGGAGTTTTACAACCATGAATCTGTTTCACTATATAGCTTAATAAAATGACATGGTCAATAAACACAGGGCTTTGAAATGTAAAATAATCAACGTTTGCAAAGTGCTCCGTTCTTCCAATATAACACATTACACCTGATTAGAGATATTACTGGTATTAATCTCCTCTATCTCACCCAAGCATAATAGCAAATAGTAGCAACACAAGCAAAAGACTTTGAAACAGTTGAAATCCAACTTACTAATGACTTGAAAGCTCTCTCCAGCTACTGCAAAGATAACTATTTATTTATTTATTTACTTGCAGTATTTATATTCCGCCCCTTCTCACCCCGCAGGGGACTCAGGGCGGATTACAATGTACACATTCAATGCCATAGACACACAACACATATAGACAGACAGTCAGAGGCTATTTAACTTTTTTCTGGCCACCAGGGGAGCTGTCGCTTCACTGCCCACCTGCGACACTGATGAAGTATTTTCCACATTTCCTGCATGCTTTTTGCTGGAGATTTTTTATGGCCTCGTAAAAAAATTTAAGTTAGCCTCCCCACACATAGGTGGCACCTAAATTTCCTACTTGACAGAAGCAACTGTCTTTCGAGTTGCAAAGGTCGACAACAAGCTACACAAAATTGGCCGGAAGCTCACTCTGTGTTCTTAATGCAGCTGACACCCAGACCCTGAAGCCTAACCTTGCCAAGACACAAGTGTGTGCCTTCCACCTACGGAACTATGAAGCCAACAGGAAATTGCAAGTTACCTGGGAAGGTCAAAAACTTGAACATTGTTCCCATCCTAAATATCTTCGTGTCACCTTAGATCGATCACTAACATATAGGAAACACTGCATGAACACCAAGCATAAAGTAGCTGCACGCAATAACATCCTGCGGAAACCTTCTGGCAGCACATGGGGAGCAGACCCAATATTAATAAGAACATCACCCCTGGCCTTGTCTTACTCAACTGCTGAGTATGCCTGCCCTGTTTGGCATTAGTCTGCCCACGCAAAGCAGGTGAACATAACATAACATTGAACGAAACGTGCAGAGCAATCACAGAATGGCATTGCCCACCATGATGTGCGACGGGAAGTTGCTGCTAACTGTGAGATAAATAAGGTTGAACACTGTGAAAGCCACCTACTGCATAGCTCTCAGCCTCTTCCCAGTAGACTCAAATCAAGGGAAAGCTTTATGAGAACTACCACTCTTCTTAACATTCCCCCAGCAACAGCAAGAGTGTCTGGGCAGCTAAACCAGGTAATCCTAATGGGATGGCCCCCCACGAGGGTCTTCCTCCAGGGGCAAACCAAGAATGGGCAACTTGGAAGTCTCTGACCAGACTTAGAAGTGGAGTAAGCAGATTAAAAGGCAACCTGGCAAAACAGCACTACCCAAAAGAATCCCCCACCTTGTGCGACTATTGAGCCGAACAGACAACTGTATGCTTGTCCGCAATGTCCTGCCTCATGTACAGAGGAAGAATTGTTGGAGGCTACAGACAATGCGGTCGTTGTTGCCTGGTTTTGGTCAAAAGATTTTTTTTTTTGAATAGTTTTTATTGCAGGTTTTTTATACATTTGTAGGGGTTAGGGTTGGGGGGAGAGATGGAGGATGGATTGGGGCTGGTGGGGGTTGGGGAGTGCCGGGAAGGGTGAGTGACATTCGGGATGGGGGTGGGAGGGTGGGTGGGTGAGACTCCCGGGTCGTTTCCCAAGGATCAAAGTCCTTATAATTGTCCATTTTTACACCTCTGAACTCCGGCTGAGTGTTCTGTTGTGAGACGTCAACTTATATTTCCTTTATGTCAATCCGTATTTTACGACCTTCTTTTTGTAGGTATTTTAAGAAGTCTGACCAGTCTGTCCTCTCTTTCCTATTATTCATCTTCTGGTCCAAAAGGTCCATTTGAATCACATCCCATGTTTTCAAGATCCATTCTTCCAAACTTGGTACAGTCCTTTTCTTCCAATGTCTGGCTAGGGTTATTCTAGCACATGCACTTAGAGTGAAAAGTAATCTGTCTTGGTTATGGTTTAGGAGTTATTGGAGATTCCTAATAAAAAGTTCTGCGGGTCAAGTCCAAATTTGATACTTAATATTTTCTGAGTTTCTGTATGTATGTTTTTCCAGAAGCGGAGCACCCTCTTGCATTGCCACCACTGATGCATGAAGGTTCCTACTTCTCTTCGGCACTTCCAGCACCTGTTTGATATGTTGCTGTTCCAGTTTGTCATCTTTGCTGGGTATAAATGCCAGCGGAACTGCATCTTCGTCCAGTTTTCTGTTATTTCGGTTGCTTTTATATATTTCAGTTTTCTTAGCCAGATCTCTTCCCACTGATGTGTCAGGATAGAGTGTCCCAGGTCTTGCGCCCACTTGATATGGCAATCTTTGATCTCATCCTCTTCCATGTTCCATTGCAGCAAGGCTTTGTATAACAGACTGATATTCCTCTTCTTTTTCTTTATGATTGGCTCCCAAATCTCATCCTCCATAAATCCTATCTTGCTGTCTATCTTAAACCTTTCGTTTATCTGGTGAAATTGAAGCCATGTTATGCTCGGACACACTTCTCTTATTTCGTTTAAGGGCTTTAAGTTCCAGCTGTTGCTTGAGGCTTTGTTCAGTATTTGTTTGTACGTCAGCCATTTACTTCCATCCGCTAATTCTCTTTTCTGTGACGCCTCCATTGGGGATGTCCAGAGTGGGATTTGTCTAAATAATCTTTTTATACCTCTCCCACGTTCTGATTAGTGCTGCCCGCACGTAATGGTGTGTAAAATTCTTTTCCGTTTTCTTTTTCTCATAAAACAAATATGCGTGCCAGCCGGCTCTTAAGTCGTGTCCTTCTAACGTGGCTATTTGAGAATTTTGGGGGAAGGCCCAGTCTTTTATTGCTGCGAGGTTGCTTGCCTCATGATAGATTTTTAGGTCCGGCAATCCTAGCCCTCCTCTCTTTTTCTCGTCGGTCATCAGCCTCATGCTAATCCTCGTTTTTTGTTGTTCCATATAAATAACCTTAATTCCTTTTCCCATCTTTTAAACAGGTGGTCGTTTCTTATGATCGGTATAGCTTGAAACAGGAAAAGTAGCTTTGGTAAAATCGCCATCTTTATCGTCGCGATGCGTCCCAGTAAAGAGATACTCTTCTGGTTCCATTTTTTTCAGATCTCTGGATATCTCTTTCCACGTCTGTTCGTAGTTATTTTTAATAGTTGTGTGTTGTTGGTTGTCAAGTGTATCCCCAGATATTTGACTTTTTAGCGATCTGTATTCCTGTAATCTTTTGCAGTTGAAGTTTTTCATTATTTTCCAGATGCATTGTGAGGAATTTCGTTTTTCTTTGTTCAGCTTGAAACCTGCTCTTTTACCAAAATTTTCGATTTTTTCCAGCCATTTTTCCATATTTTGTATTGATTTTCCACCATGCAGACCACGTCGTCCGCGTATACTCTTAATTTAAGTTTCTGCTTGGCTATCTGGGCACCTCGGAGCTCGCTATCCTGGTTGATGTCCCTGACCAATGCCTCCATAACCAAGATGAACAGGAGCGGGGAGAGTGGGCAACCCTGCCTCACCCCCCTATTGAGTGCTATCTTCTTGGAGCCCTCTTGGCCGTTGAGAATTAAGGTGGCCGATTGCTTATTATATCGTGCTGCCGATATCGTGTTTTGGAAAGCCATGCCCATGTCCAGTTCTTTCATGAGCAGTTTGATAAAGTTCCAATCAATCTTATCAAACGCTTTTTCAGCGTCAATAAAAAGCAACGCTACTTTCTTCTCATTGTGCCGTTCGTAATACTCAATGAGGTCTATTAATGTTCTCGTGTTTTCCTTCAGATGTCTCTCCGGTAGGAAACCCTTTTGTTCCTGGGATGCCCATCCCCCGAGGAAAGTCTTTAATCGTCCCGCCATGATTGATGTAAATAACTTATAATCAACATTCAGTAAAGCAATCGGCCTGTAATTTTTTGGATTTTCTTTATCCGAATTTTCTTTATGTATCAACGTGATATTTGCTGTTTCCCACGAGTGTGGCGTCTGTTTTGTCTCTCTCACACCGTTGAATATCTTTAGTAATGTGGGCACTAATTCTGCCTTAAACTTTTTATAGAAAAGGGCGGTGACGCCATCCGGCCGGGAGATTTATTATTCTTCAGGGCATCTATACCTTTTCTACCTCCTCTCTCGTTATTGGGCTGTTCAGTCCCTCCCTTTGCTTCTCCGATATTTTAGGCAGCTTTAGCTTGCAAATATAGTCTACCATTGATTCTTTCGTGGTGTTATCTTTTTCTATATAACTCCTGATAGAATTTATTGAACACCTCTGATCTGCTTCTCGTCTGTGTATGTGGAACCATCGCTTTGGATTTTGGTGATACAATTTTGAGATCTCCTGTCCTTTAGTTTTTTTGACAGCCATCTGCCTATTTTATTTGCATTTTGAAGTAGCTCAGTCTGATGAACTTCATCTGTCTTTCCCAATTTTCCGTTTGCAAGAGTTGTAATTGCTTTCTCAAGGTGTTTATATCCTTTATGATTTTGTTATTCTGTGGTTTCCTTTTTGCTAAATCTTCCAACATTTTCATCTCTTCCAGAATCTCCTCTTCCTTCTTTCTGCGCATCTTATTGTTTCTGCAGTTAAGTTGAATCAGATTGCCCCGCATCACTGCTTTCATGGCGTCCCACTGGGTGGCTTTGCTTGTCTCCTCTCCGCTGTTCATGCTAAAATATTCTTTCAACTGCGACCTTAGTAACTCCACATCTCTCTCCTTTTTCAGTAGACTGTCTTTTAGTCGCCATCTGTATTGTTTTTTGTTGCCCTGTAGCAGCATTTCCACCGCATTATGGTCGGACAGTCCCGTTGTTAGGATCTCTATCTTTTTCACTTTTGCTATTATAGTCTTTGTGGACCAAATCATGTCGATTCGTGTCCATATCTTGTGTCTCCCAGAATAATATGTGTAGTCCCTTCTGTCCCCTGGTGGTGTCGCCAGGTGTCTATCAAATTTTGTTTGTCCAAGAAGTTTGTAAAATTCTTTGGGAGTTGGCCACTTTTATTTTTCCTCGTGCTCTTATGTGTTTTATCTATCATAGAATCCACCACCCCATTGAAATCCCCTAGTATTATCAATTCATCAAAAGACTGGCTTTCCACCGCAGTTTTTAACTCTTTTAGAAATTTATGTTTTGCTCCATTTGGACAATAAATATTACACACCAGTATCTTTGAGTTATTTATTTCAATAATGATTCCTAAAAGCCTTCCTTCCATATCTTTGAAAGCAAGGTGTGAGTTTAGATTCTGCTTCACATATGTGACCACCCCTCTCTTCTTTTTCGATGCTCGCTGAGTAGTACATCTTCCCTAATTGTGTCTGTTCCAGATGTTTCACATGTCTACTAGAAATGTGAGTTTCTTGTAACGATATCACATCATAGTGTTTTTTCCTTAGAAAGTCAACAGTTCTTCTTCTTTACGCGGAGAGTTCCATCCGTTGATGTTGTTCGATAATATTCTAAGCGAGGTCATCGACGTATTCATCTTCTTCGATGTCCTTTAAGGCTTGATTCTGCATGTCCACCAACTGGTAATTTTGGGGGGAGAACTGCCGCAGACGTTTCAGGGATCTCCCCGGGGAGTCGATCTCTTCAAGCTCCACCGTCTCGTCAGCTTCCTCCTCTCTCCCTCTTTCACCATTGTTCCTGTCCTTGCTGTTTCTCGACTCTTTCCTGTAGTCTTTTGCCGTTGGCTCTCTTCTTCTATGTCTGGTTTGGGTGTTATCTTGTTGTCCTCTTTGGATGTGGTCCTCAAAGAAAGCTCTCGCCTTTCTCGACAGTGTTCAGCCAATATCTTATCTCGTTGTATGTTACCGTAAGGCCATCCAATCTCTCCCACCTGAATCGTATCTTTCTTTTTTGAGTTCATCCGTCAAAAAGCTGTATTGTCTTCTTCTGTTCAGAGTTTGTCGAGAGACTTCCTTCATGATCACTATTTTTCCCTCTTTATAATATGTCGCTTTTCTTGCGCTTTTTTGTAGCACGTCATCTCTCAGACTCTTGCGGGCGAAGGTCACAATCGTGTCTTTGGGTGTGTTGTTTTTCCTAGCAAACTCTGTGTTCAATCTAAACACTCTGTCCACGTCCATTTCAACAACTGCTCCCTCCAACTCGTTATGTCTGCAATGATATCAATAATTATCTGCTTAATATTTTCATCTTTCGTTTCCGCCAAATTTCTAAATCTCAGTTGCGATTCCAGCGCTCTATTCTCTAGGGTCTCTACTTGTTGTTGTAGTCTTTGTGTCGCAAAATCCGCTTTGTCCACTTTGCATTCTAATTTTTGCTGAGATTTCATCAATCTTTGATTGTCCATCTTTATCTTGTCTATGTCATCCTTCAAAGTCTTGAAATCCTCCTTCATGTCTTTCCTTAGCTTTTTAATCTCTGTCTGCATTTCTTGATGTTGCTTTTCTTGAGTCTGTGCTATACTCCTGATTTCTTGTAGTAGGGTGTCTCTGAAGCTTGTGTCTTCAGGGAGCGAGTCCCTTCTTCCCTGTATCCCTTGGATCCTGACCCCCTGGCTGCCCCTTCCTCTGTTTGCCATCTTCTTTGTATTCTTTTGCTAAGTACCAGCTGATTACAGCTTTGTGTCTGCTCTAATGAGGTTCCGTGTAGGGAGAAAAAGATCCTTTTTGTTTTCTTTTCCCTTATCCCAGGGCGCTGTTTCTTACCCCAGTTACTTACATCCGTACCTCGCCTGGGCTCCGCAGGTTGCAGGACCGTCGAGCTTCCGTCTGTGCTGTGCTGGTGCAGCGTGGCCGGTAGTTTTTATTTATTTTTATTTTCCCTCTTCGACTCGCGGCCCGCTGCCTTTTTTACAATCTCGCGGTTTTCTGCGCTCCTACTATCTCTGTGGTGATACTGGAGTCTTCTCGCGAGGTTTCGTCTAATCAATGGAGATCTCGTCTAAGTCTCCTTCCCTATTTCCGCCTGTCCTCTCGCGAGTTCAATGATGGGTTCTCCACGAGGAGTCTTGGCATTTTCAAGGTCGGTGACCCAGGATCGCCGAAACACGTCGCGGTTCTCCTCCAGGTGCCACCCTCCCCTTCTCTCTCTCTCTCTCCCTTCTTTAGCTCTTTAGCTCTCTCCGTAGAGGGCGTCTGAGCCTTTTACAGGCCAAGGAGGGGGGCCGACAGAGTAGTTCCAATTGATTGATGTTAGCTCACCAGCCGGTCGCGGAGTTTCTCCCTGCTGTTCCTTTCCTGTAGGCTGGTCAGATCGCCAATTTTCCCTTTCTCAGATTTCTTCGTCTCTCTCGTCTCCTAATGTCTCTTTTGGTTACCTCTCTCTGCCTCTCGAGGCCTTGGGAGTGGGCCCGCTTTCGTCCTCACGAACAGCTGTTACCAGTCTTTCTCTTGCCTCTTGTGTTGACGACCGGAGGAATAGTTGGAAGCCTGTCGGCTTCCTTTCCTAGGACCTTGGCTTACCTAGGAGGGCCGTTGCCGGGTGTACTGGTGATCCCGCCTTGAGGGAGAGACCCCCGTGACACCATCGGCCGGACCCCCCCTGGTTCCTGACCCCAAGCGCCTCAGTCCGCTGCTTGCGGGGGGAGGGAAAGGTAATCCCTCAGCCTCAGTCCTGGAGATCTCCTCGGAGCCCCGAAGAGAACCGTCTTCCTCCTAATGGCCACCAACCGGAAGCCCTTGGTCAAAAGATATTTAGCCGCTTGTACTCCTCCTATTTTTATCAGTGCTGGCTTTAGCCTTTAACACCCTAAACGGTTCTGGTCCAGCTTATCTATCCGAACGCATCTCTCCCTATGAACTATCCAGGTGCTTAAGATCGACTGGGGAGGTCCTGCTTTCGGTCCCGCCTTCTTCACAGACCCGATTGGTGGGGACGAGAGAAAGGGCCTTCTCAGTGGTGGCCCCTCGGCTATGGAACGCCCTCCCTAGGGACATTAGATCGGCCCCCTCCCTCCTAACATTCCGGAAGAAAGTCAAGACCTGGCTGTTTGAGCAGGCTTTTGCAGAGGAAATGTAATTATGGAATTGAGACCTATGGAACGATCACGATGCAACGGAAGCCGATTCTAATAAGGAGACGCTGAGATTTGTATTTTATATTTTTAACTGTGAATTTTTGCTTTTAAATGGCTGTTTTTATTCATTGTTATGTATTTATTAATTGTTTTTATTAATTATTATGCACTGAGAATGTGGCACAGCTGGCTAAATGTCAGCTGCATAAGATCTCTCTGACCAATAGGTCATGAGTTCGAGGCCTGCCCGGGTCGAGGTGGATGCTCGACCTTTAAGTGTAGCCTGCTGTCAACCTTTGCAGCCCGAAAGACAGTTGCATCTGTCAAGTAGGAGATAAAGGTGCCACATTAAGTGGGGAGGCAAATTTTGACTGAATTATGAGGCCATTAAAGAACTCAAGGCACGCTGAGGAATGCGGAAGGAACAACGAGGGACGCTGGAACGCTGAGAGATCAGGAATGCGTCAGCTCCCCCTGGTGGCCAGAGTTTGCCTCTGTTCGTTTATATGTGTGTAATATGTCAAAATGTATGTACTGTACTGTGATAAACGGCAGGAATTGTCTGCTTGTATGTGTACCTGTAATCCGCCTTGAGTCCCCTTCGGGGTGAGAAGGGCGGAATATAAATAAAGTAAATAAATAAATAAGTTTTAAAGAGATGTCATTAGAAAAATGTAGTAAATAAATAAAATAAAATAATTAAATTATACTAATTTATGCAATGCTTGTGGTATAAAATAAATAGTAAACACAAGTAGTACTGCAACAACAAGTACAAACACACTGCGGACTAGAATAATAATGATATATATATATATATATATATATAAATATAAAAATTAAAGTAGGGCTCGTAGCCTGTGGTGTCATAAACACTTAATATTGATATCTTAAATATGGTAAGTATCACAGTAGGTAGCTATTATCTACCAATAATGTGGAGACGCGTAAGGAAAGGGTGTGCACAGCGGGGATAGGTAAGTATTCAGTTTGTAGACCACAATGTCCCGTCCGTAGGTCATATGAGATGTCCTTTTATAGAAGTTCCCATGTGTCCAATGATGCACTGGTCCCTCGTAGAAATCTATAGAGAGGGGGTGGTGCACGACGGGGAACGGAGAACGGCTACCTACTGTGATACTTACCATATTTAAGATATCAATATTAAGTGTTTATGACACCACAGGCTACGAGCCCGGGCAAGCCTCGAACTCATGACCTACTGGTCAGAGAGGTCTTATGCAGCTGACACTTAGCCAGCTGCACCACATTATTTATTTATTTATTTATTATTCAAATTTATATACCACCACTCCCCGAAGGCTCAGAGCGGTTTACAACTAAACAATACAGTTAACAATAAAACCAGATTAAAATCCATTTAAGAGTATTCCGGCGGCCACACTATCATAATTCAAATGCTTGCCGAAATAAGTATGTTATTCTGCATCAGATAATTTTTCAATTGTCAAAACGTCTGGATACTTCCAAACTCTGAAACTGGGGACATTATTTCTTCCGTCAGGAAACACCCAGATCATATCACAGTTGACCTATGTAAACGCTTAGAACAAAAACATTTGGGTATTTGTCTTGAGGATTCTGCCCTTCGGATAGGTAAAGATGAATGGAATCTGACTCTACAAGTATTTCTTGTTATTTCTGAATGGCAGCCCTTTGGCTTTGTTGAGAATATCTCCCATTCCATTCATCAAAAAGTGCCAGTGTAAGGGATTATTTCTCAATTTCCCCTATTTTGCAACCTGATGTAAAAAGTCTCTCAATAGAAGACTGGTATACTTTATTGTCATTGTATATTGTACAACGAAATTAAAAGCCTTCCCCAGCACACATCACAAAACAACACACCCATTCCTCCACACTCCAACCACCACTGCACGGCCCTCAATGCCACATAAATGCAAAGCCACAAAGTTCATGTGGTCTGGTTACATCCCAAATAGATTACTGCAACGTGCTCTACATGGGGTTGCCTTTGAAGACTGTTCGGAAACTTCAACTAGTCCAACGGGCGGCAGCCAGATTGCTCACTGGAACATCATACAGGGAGCATACCACCCCCCTGCTACGTCAACTCCACTGGCTGCCGGTCCATTTCTGAGCACAATTCAAAGTGCTGGTGTTGCCCTATAAAGCCCTATACGACTCCGGCCCACCTTACTTGTCCAAACATATCTCCCGCTACGTTCTGCCTCGTAGCTTAAGATCCGCCGGGGAGGCCTTGCTCTCAGTCTCACCAGCTTCGCAAACACAGCTGGTGGGGATGGGGGACAGGGCCTTCTCAGTGGTGACCTCCCGCCTATGGAACTCGCTGCCCAGCAAAATCAGATTGGCATCCTCCCTCCTTTCTTTCAGAAAGAAACTAAAGACGTGGCTGTGGAACCAGGTGTTTGGACAATGAATATAATGGCACTGAACATTGAAACTGACCTGTGATTATTGAGATGGAATTGTGGAATTATTGGATTGTATAGCTGATGTTGTAACTAATGTTGTTTTAATCTGTGCTATGTGTATGTTTGTATCTTTTTATTATACTGTATTTTATTACGGCATCGAATTGTTGCCATGTTAGCCACTCTGAGTCCCCCTGCGGGGGTGAGAAGAGTGGGGTAAAAATGACGTAAATAATAAATAAATTTATATGTATACACACACACACACACACAGTATACCTTCAGCCGGCTGAAGGTGAATCTGTCGAAGACGGAGATCCTGTGGCCCAGTCGGCCTGGGCTGGGTGGGTGCCGGTTGCCTACCCTGGATGGCGGGCGGCTTAGCCCGTCACCCTTGGTTAAGAGCTTAGGTGTGCAGTTGGACTCCTCGCTGACCATGGAGGCTCAGGTCTCCGTGGTCAGCAGGACGTCTTTCTTCCACCTACGACAGGCTAGGCGACTGGCTCCCTACCTGTCCAGGAACGACCTGGCCACGGTAATCCAAGCGACGGTCATCTCGAGGCTAGACTACTGTAACGCCCTCTAAGTTGGCCTTCCCTTGTCGACAATCCGGAAACTCAAGCTAGTGCAAAATGCCGCTGCTCGCTTGCTGGCGGGAACGCCAGTGAGCACATTACGCCCATCCTCCGGCAACTGCACTGGCTTCCTATCGAGTACCGAATTGCCTGCAAGGTGTTGTTTTTGACCTTTAAGGCCTTACACGGCCTAGGGCCTGCGTACTTGAGGGACCGCCTTACACCGTACATTCCCCCGAGATCACTGCGTTCAGATGAACAGAATCTGTTGTTAGTACCATCAATCCGCTCCTGCCATCTGTCCGCAACCAGACAACGAGCTTTTTCTGTGGCAGCTCCGGTGCTATGGAACTCCCTTCCGGATAGCACCCGAGCCATCTCGGAGCTTGCCCCTTTCCGAAGGGCCTGCAAAACCGCCCTCTTTGGACTAGCCTTTAATTAGGCACATTGGTCTAAGACAGTGCCTGGATGTCTTCTTACACTGTGATGTGATGTAATGTGTTTTAATGTGTTTTATGTTTTTACTGTAGGGCTACATGTCTGCGACATGTTGCCCATTTATACTGTTGTTATCCGCCCCGAGCCTGCAGGGAGGAGCGGAATACAAGACTGAACAATAAATAAATAAATATATATATTTACAACCTTTTTGTCCTTACCTTTGTCTGGATTATCCGCTTTGAATTGATTATGTGAGTCTACACTGCCATATAATCCAGTTCAAAGCAGGTAATCTGGATTTTATGTCGCAGTGTAGGTAGGGCTTCAGAGCCCTCTTCTAAACTGCCAAACAGATAATTTACTCCCACTGTAACTGTATTGAACTCCATGGCTTTGCACTGATGTACCATCATACAACTAAATTAAATGCTTTCCCCAGCACACATCACAAAACAACACACCCATCCCTGCATATTCCAACCACCACCACACAGGCCTCAACACCACCCTGTACTGTCTGGCCGATGGTAATAGTTCAAAAGGAGCAGGAGGAGGAGGAGCAGAAGGAGCAGGAGGAGGAGGAGCGAAGTAGGAGCAGGAGCAGGAGGATATGCTCTGTGAGTTGGATCTCCAAGAATGCACTGAGTTTTCTTAAGGTTCCAGCACCTATAAAGTTCTTCCAAAGAGCCAACCAATGATTCTCTGCACAAGCAGTGACCCTTTGGAGGGCCTTCCTATGTGCCACTGTGCAGTTACCAAATCATGCGCAGGTGCAGTAGGTTATTGAGTTAGTCATTTGGCTAGCAGTGGAACCAAATGGGAATAAAAACATATCTTATTTTGGGAGGGTCATAGCTCTGAACAGATGATTCAAATGTTCAGAATCTTTAACTCCTGAGCCTTCATTGCAAAATTTTGGAGGGCAATTTGAAGGCTAACGAGGGTTACCAACAAATTGTACCTCTTCCGAAATCTCATTTAGTCCAGTCAAACTCTTCTAAGAGCTTCAGACCGTAACGTGAGTTGGTTTGACTGGGATTGAAGCAACATGAAAAAAAAGGTCAACTAGGTTAATTAGGTTCATTACAGCTGTCCAAAAGGAAAAGGTCAGACGATCCATGTAACAGCTTAATCATTGGACGAAATCAGGGCTTTGTTAAAGAGAAAGAAATCACTATAAGACAAAGAGGGCAGAGTTGGGTCTTGCTGAGAGACGACAAGATGGGTCAAAATGTCGGAACATGGCCAATTTCAGGTTTAATCATTTTTTTAACTTGATCCAAATGCTCAAATCACTGTCATCACATAGCAACAAGATTTTTAAGAGCACCTTTTTGACCATTAAGACCTTATCACATTTGGAAATACTCCATTTCTGGGAAAGTTTGAGAATGATTTTGAACGGATCCCATCACATGACGTTTGCTCCATCCCGTCAGTATTCCATCGGAATTCATCACAGAAACAGATTATTTGCAGGTGGAATTCTAACACTGTTTTTTCTAATACTACAAATTTTTACAATGCTAAGGCAGAACTCTAACAAAACTTTCAAAATTTCGTTATAAATGGCAGTTCCTAATTGGTTCTGTCTTTAAAATCGCCAATAATGAAATTATAAATGAAGTTTTGAAAGTTTTGTTGGCGTTCTGAAATGTTCACCACCAGAACTTTAGCAACACTGTAGAAGCAAAGCACCAGCGCCACCTAGTGTTCATCACCAGAACTTTAGTTTTGTAATGTCTTTAGAACCATTTAGAACCATGATTGCCCAGGCCTAATAGATAGACAGATAGATAGATATGCTGGAGTTACACTTTAAAATGTACCTGTTCTGATTTACATACCAATTCAACATAAGAACAAACTTATAGAACCTATCTTGGGAACTGCCTGTATAGGGTCTTTGTGGACTTTACTTCAAGATTCTGATTTAACAGACGGAGAGCTCCTTTGGGTACTCAGGGCTGTCCAACTTCTACCGGCCCAATGGCCGGAATTCCGGCCACTGATCACCTGGGGGGCCACAGTGGGGGCGGGGCCGCTCGCGGGGGTGGGGCCATTCGCAGAGGCAGGGCCGCTCGCGGGCATGTGCGGCAGCGGCTCGGCACCCTTCGCCATGTTTCTGGGTGCTGGATCGGCCGCCTGGGAGCTTACCTTCCTTTCCCTTCCTTCGGAGAAGGAAGGTAAGCTCCCAGGAGCGGCCGCTGCAGCAGCCAGGGACATGGCGGAGGGCGCCTCGCCGCTCCCCTGGCCTGCCTCCTGCCCTGCCACGCATGCTCGGCGTCCTGCGCGGCCCGCCCCTTTTCGGCGGGGCCGGGGCCTTTGCCTCCACCTCTTCCTCCTTGCCACCGGCGTCACGCCTGACGTCACCCAGCCCCGCCGAAAAGGGGCGGGCCGCGCAGGACGTCGGGCATGTGCGGGAGGCGGGCCGGGCGAGCGGCGAGGCGCCCTCCGCCATGCCCCTGGCTGCTGCAGTGCCCCGCGCCCGGGAGCTCACCTTCCTTCTCTGAAGGAAGAGAAAGGAAGGTAAGCTCCCAGGCGGCCGATCCAGCACCCAGAAACATGGCGAAGGGTGCCGAGCCGCTCCCGCCCTGCCGCGCATGCCCGTGAGCCGCCCCGCCCCAAGCGCCCCCGCCCCATGAGCACCCCCCGCGCCCCCGAGCGCTCGAGATTTTTTTTCCCCAAAAATGTTTTTCAATTTTTTTATAAAAAAACACGGCTGATTTCTTGCAGGAGGGTAGTCAGGCCGCATCCAAGGGGCTGGTGGGCCATGTGCAGCCCACGGGGCACCTGTTGGGCAGGTCCGGGGTACGTTACACAGTAAAGCAAAAAAGAGGAAAGACTATTATTTTGGCATGGAAACTTTATATTCTAAGAATGCTGACCTGTTTGGCAGGCATTCTAGTAAAATGAATACCAGATGGCGTGTGAGGCAGGGGTGTTTATTATTCCCCTTTTCTGTTTAATTTCTATGGGAGCAATGTAACACAGGAAACATGGCCCTGTTGACATTTTTGCTTATTTCTTTTGAGGATGCTCCAATTTCTTCAACGCACTAGGACATTATTTTTCCAAAGGCAGAATTTTTGAGATAGTGTCTTAATAAATTCTATTTGTTGGCCAACTTTAGGTATTATGCCCAATGGTTTATCCTTTTAAAGATAGAACCGTATTTTCAACAGCACTTCTAAGATTTAATCGTCATTCCCACAAAAAAAGCTTTTGCTGTCCTTCGTTTCCAAACAATGCCTTCAGCGTCCTTGGCAGAAAAAATATATATAAAGATATTCCCTATACACAGTAGTTATGTATTTGTGGTTCTGGGGAAGTGGAAATGCAGTTTATTATTTACTATGCTGCCTATTTTACAGTGATTCCAGGACTAGTAACTTGGGAAATCTTTTGAGAGAAAGAACTGCTTGGATTTCTTGTTGTTTTGTGCCTTGAAGTCATTTCTGACTTATGATGATCCTAAAGTGAACTTACTACAATGTTTTCCTGGCAAAATTTGTCCAGGGAGAGGCGGTTGCCCTTGCCTTCCTCTAATGCTGAGAGTGTACGATTTATCCAAAGCCATCCAGTATTTTTCCATGATCAAACTGATCTTTGAAGCCTGGCCTCCCAGTATCCTAGTCCTGCAGGAAACAACTGTATTTTTTCGTCTCAGGAGCGACTTGAGAAACTGCAAGTCGCTTCTGGTGTGAGAAAATTGGCTGTCTGCAAGGACATTCCCCAGGGGATGCCTGGATGTTTTACCATCCAGTGGGAGGCTTCTCTCATGCCCCCACATGAGAAGCTGGAGCTGACAGATGGGAGCTCACCCCACTCCCTGGAATTAAACTGCCAACCTTTCGGTCAGCAGTCCTGCTGGCACAAGAGTTTAACCCATTGCAGCACCCGGGGCTCCTTAACAACTGTATTAATATAATGTTTTCTAATGGATCTCAATCTGGCTCCACTTATCCCTGAACTGTCTTTCTGTACAGCCATTATCACAATTTATTTATTTACTCGGCTTCTATGCCGCCACTCCCAATATGGCTCGGGGCGGCTCACAGCCAGAAAGCAAGACAATACACAATAAACATATACACTCTAAAATGCAATGCAAAATGCAGGTTAAAAATACACAATAAAACATCATTAAAAACACAGTTAAAATAATTAAGATGGTCTGGCAACAGTGGCATGGCTTGAGGAACCTGCTGGGCCTATACCTGGAAAGCCAGCTGGAAAAGGTGAGTCTTACATGCCCGCCTAAACGGGAGTAAGTCATGGATAGCCTGTGTGGCTGGCGGAAGGGCATTCCACAATGTCGGCGCTATGACCGAGAAGGCCCTTCGGCGAGTGGCAGTTCTTTTAGCCACCTTAGCAGAGGGGACAGCCAGAAGATTAGAGTCCTCCGAACGAAGTGATCTAGAAGGGTAATATGGGGTGAGACGGTCCCGCAGATACGCTGGCCCCAGGCCGTGTAAGGCCTTAAAGGTGAGAACCAACACTTTGAAGGCAATCCGGTGCTCGATAGGCAGCCAATTACTAAATATACAAACGCTGAAACCTGACTCTGTCCGTTCCCTTCTTTCCTATTCCTTTTTCATCACGTTTATTTAATTGTATGCCATTGTTTTAAACTGGAAACTACCTTGAGTACATTGGGAAAACACAACAAACAAATGAAATCAGCTCAAGTCTCATTGATCCTCAAGTAGCCATACAACAGCTTTGTTTACATACACAGTATCTAACCTCCTTCCATCTGAACTACAATGCAAAAGCAAGAAGAGATTAAAAATTAATTAAGAATTTAGAATTGCAATGAAATACGTTTATTGATGTGATTTTTAAAAAGAGAGTAATTATATGAACAGTTACTGCTTTTTCCTACTAAAGGGAACGAAAAGAAAAAACCTGTTTAAATATTGCTTAGTATATTTGAAAGCTTTAGAATAACTTTAGAGCAGTGTTTTTCAACCTTTTTTGAGCCGCGGCACATTTTTTACATTTACAAAATCCTGAGGCACACCACCAACCAAAATGACACAAAATGACACTCTAACACAGTAATACATATAGTTAATATGTTTTAAAATGTATTTATACACTCAGTGTGAAACCTGGGCCTGTTTCGATGAACACAACATAGATATCCTGTCAGGAATGGCAGAAAGACACAAACTTCTCACACAGAACTCCCATAACCAAGAGAAAATACTATAAGAGTTTGGTGGGCATTGACCTTGAATTTTGGAATTGTAGTTCACTTATATCCAGAGAGCACTGTGGACTGAAACAATGTTGGATCAGGACCAAACTTGGCATGAATACTCAATATGCCCAAATGTGAACACAGATGGAGGTTGGGGAAAATAGACCTTGACATTTGGGAGTTACATTTTATGGGATTTATAGTTAACACACAATCAAAGAGCATCCTGAACTCTTGCAACAATGGAATTGAACCAGACTTGGCATATGGAACTCTCATTACCAACAGAACGAACTGAAAGGGTTTGCTTGGGAATTGACCTTGAGTTTGGAAGATGTAGTTCACCTACACCCAGAGAGCACTGTGGACACAAACAATGTTATGTTATGTTGTTGTTTGTTTTCTATCCAGAATCATGTTGGAAGGAAGCTCACTACTTTAAGGGGAAACTTCGGCCCTCTGGGTGCTTTGGACTTCAACTCCCACCATTCCTAACAGCCTGAGGCCCTTTCCTGCTTCAATGGCTGAGGGGGGGGGGGAGGAAAAGAGCCTGAGACTGCTAAGAATGGTGGGAGTTGGAGTCCAAAACACCTGGAAGGTCCAAGTTTGCCCATGCCAGCTTTCAACAGAGACCTCTTCCTCCCCCTTCCCCTTCGCGCCCTTTCTTCCCGCTCCTGCCGAACACTTACTTTTTCTTCTACCCTGCCGCTTCTGCCGCCATTTTGATCCGAGGGGGCAGCGTGAGCGTGTTCAGGAGGGGAGAGGGGAGGGAGAAAGACGTAACCCGTGCGGGCGCTACTGCGCAGACTCGCCCCAGAGCAAAGCGAGGCAAAGCGAGCAGAATGAGGCTGGGAAGAAGGGAGCCCGAGTGGAGAAGAAAAAGTGTTCGGCAGGAGGGGGAAGAAAGGGTATTGGAGGTTCCAATTTCCCACGGCACACCTGATGATTACTCACGGCACACTAGTGTGCCACGGCACACTGGTTGGGAAACACTGCTTTAGAGAAATAAAAACACAGGTTGTGCACCCCTTATCTGGAATTCTAAAATCCAAAACACTCCAAAATCTGAAATTCTGCATATGCATGGTGCGATAATAAAAAAAATACTTTCCATTGATTCAATGTACACACATTTTGTTTTAATCAAAAACTATTGTAATGTGTATTAAATTATCGTTAGACCATGTGTATAAGATGTATACAAAACAAGAAAAGCTTTTTGTATTTAGAATGGGACCCATCTCCAATATAGCTCATTAGGTATATACATGCAAACACCGATATTCCAAAATAAAAACAAAAAAAATCCATTAACACTTCTGCTCTCGACAGCACCTCCTTCAAAGCCAGAGATGAACACCACCTCTAAAACCGGAAATGAAAGGAGAAGCCTCTGCCTTTGTTTGTGTTCGTGTGCCCCATTGTATTGTAACAAGGCATTGAATGTTTGCTGGTATATGTTTACACTGTCACCACAGGGAGAAGGGCAGAATATGAATAAATTGTTGTTGCCATCATCATTTTAATGCGACATACTCTTTGATCATTCGATCTCTGCATATCGGAAACGATTCAAGGCACAAAATAGTATTCCTAGAAAAACACACAAAAACACACACACAGTATTTGGAAATTTATTTCAGTGAGAGCCGTTATAATATATACTGTATAATATATTTTAAGACTGAATGTGAGTATATACGTACATACTATGTATATTGGTCCTCTCCATTGGTGCCCCCTTGTCGCGGGAGAGAGGCTTGCATACCCTAATGAAGTTGTTTGCTATGCTGGCGGTGGTAGGGCCTCCCATGCCGGACAGGTCACAACCGAAGGGTCTGACAAAGAGCGTCAATGGGCAGGATGGGCTCTCCAGCCTTTTGGCAACCATCCTAAGAGAAGGAAAACTCTAATTTCAAACCCAGGCAGACAGTGCCCGTCTAACCCTGTAAGGTCAACCATCTAGAGAAGGAAACTCAAGCCAAACCTACGACCTGAGGACCTCGCTGCCACCGTCCAAGCTTGCTAGGCCCCGGCAGACAAACCTTTGGTTTAAAGGGTGAAGCCAGTTCTGTGCATGCTGCACTCCACCAGAAAAATCCATTGCACAGGCTCGAAGGACACATCCAACCTCCTTAGTCATCAACGTGCTTGTAGAAAGCGTGGGATGAGTCCTTCCTAACAATCTTCGTTCGCGAAGTAATGCCAGAGAGAGAGAGAGATGTATATAGGTACATACTATGAGAAAAGGAGGACATTGCTGCGCACCTGTCAGCCAGGCTTGCTTTCATCCTTCTTTCCTGTTCACGGTGAGGGGGAGTCGAGGCCCCGCCACAGAGGGAGAGGCGCTGCTGCAGTTGCTGTCGCCGGGCTCCCCCGCCTCCGAAGGCCACCCTCTTTGCCTCCCACACCGCCACCGTCCCTCATGGCCCTGAGCTCGGTGGCCATGGAGCTGGCGGATGGTGTGGTCTACCAGAAGGACCCTGGTGGTCCCAGCCCGGCCATGATGTCGGAATGGATGTCCGGCCTGGCAGGCTCCATCTACCGCAAGTTCGAGCGGCTCATCGGGCGCTACGACGAGGTGGTGGCCGAGCTGATGCCGCTGGTTGTGGCCTTGCTGGAGAACCTGGACTCGGTCTGCGCCCACAGCCATGAGGCTGCTGCGGAGGATCAAAGCAATCAATCGCTGAATGGGAGGTTGGAGGAACGCTCTAGACAAGCAGCTTGCCTGGAGTGTTTCTCCAACCCCCATTCGATGTTTGATTGCTTTGGTCCTCCACAGCAGCCTCATGTGAACTCCGTTCCTCTCTGCCTTTCCGCGGAGCCTGGGAGCCAGAGGCAATCATTGAAAGAGCCAGACCTGGCTCGAGAACCATAAGTTCCCAAGCCCTGCCTTACATTAAGTCTAGTCGTGTCTGACTCTGAGGGGTAGTGCTCATCTCCATTTCTAAGCTGAAGAGCTGGTGTTGTCGTAGACACCTCCACGGTCATGTGGCCGACATGACTGCATGGAATGCTATTACCTTTCTGCAGAAGCAGTACCTATTGATTTACTCACATTTGCATGTTTTCGAACTGCTAGGTTGGCAAAAGCTGGAGATAACAGCAGGAGCTCACCCCATTTCCCGGATTCGACAGCTTTCTAGTTCATACAAAAAACCTATATTTACATTTATTGCAATTATGTTATAATTTCTATTCTGCATCTGAATGTTGTCTATCACACTAAAATCCTCTTCTGAATGATGGGATCGATCAGCCCATTCCAAATTGGAAATAAAAACTATACACCTAATTTAGATAAAAAATCTTCCCTCACTCTTTAGAGTCAAGGAGAAAAAGGAGGCCAATTTATCCATGTGTCCATCTTGATTTAAATGCTGGATTAAGCGGAAAGAGAAACATAGGCAACCCAATTAATTCAACCACAACCAATGTTCCCTTCTCCGGGATTTTCTAGTAAGCTTTTAGAAGACTCTAACAGCTCAGTACTTTCCCCACTCAGAGAGAATTACAAACTTGCATGTAGAGTAATAAATTAAGATTGGTACACTTGACAGGTGCAGTATACTTACAAGATACTGCTGCTGTTAGTGAATTATGTTTTCCCCAAAAACCAGATCAGAACTATTTTCAGGATTTTTCAGGGGAGTTTACCTGACATACCTATGACTGATGTTCCCAAAGAGGGCAGCTTTCAAGTTGGCCAAGTATGACAAAGCTTCCCCAAAGATGAGCAAGAAATTGTATTTGTGGAACTGAATACAAGCCTGGTTAATCTTATATATTCCTCCTTCATTTCTGCAATTTTCCAATCGCCGTCGATTTTAAGAAAATAGCACCTAAGGTTTATGCAATTCGTCTCTGACATTCAAATGGTACATTGAGGATGGCATAAATGAACTAAAAAAACAAGTGTGTTGGCTTCCCTTTCATTTATATCTGTTATAAGCTGCAGTAACAGTTTTGAAAACAAGTCCCTAGAGCATGTCACAGGATCCTGAATGACAGAGTGGCTTATGACAATGTCATGGAAGTCCATATGCAGAGACTTTTTCAGAGGGTAAGAGTATCAAGACAGTTTGTGAAACCTCATGAAACAACAACTTGGCCACATTGTACCAAAACGTCAAACACTATTGTGAGTGATTTATTCCACCGAGCCATGCTTTCCATTTATTTCCAGTTATTTTTCTTTTAAAGTTCAAAGCAAAAGAAATACAAATGTTCTGGAAGAAAGACAATTTGACAATTATCTTTGATGATATATCTGTAAGGAGAGTCTACGCTGCAGAGTTCATGTAGTTGGACGCCATTGTAACTACTACTAGCCGTAGCGAGGGAATACTGTATTCCAAATACTGATCTCCAAAAAAGGGTCATGCTTCCAAATGGCTATGGAGATTCTGGTTTCTCAAAAGGTTATGATCTCTAACAAGGTCATGTCTTTCCAAAAGTCTTCCTGTTCTAATACAAATAAAATCTTAGAATGTATTTTTATGGAACGTAGACTCTTTAGACTTGAGTCCCTAGACTAGGCCAGTGTTTCCCAACCAGTGTGCCGTGAGCGATCAGCAGGTGTGCCGTGGGAAATTGGCACTCTTCCCCCTCCTGGCAGCTTTTTCTCCCTCTTTCCCTCCCCAAAGATCTTCCCCGAGGCAAAGGAAGGGCTCTGCCGAATACCGGAAGCTCCACGTCGGTGAATGGGGCAGTGAGCGAACCTAGAAGCATTAGGAGGCTGAAGCATTCACAGGTTTCCAAGAAACAAATTGAGCCTCTCCGCTTGGAAATGTTTATTTTTTACTATTTTACTGGATTTTTCGAGAGTCGTCCCCCCCCCCCCAGGAACTGTTTATAACAGTTTCATGACATCCATAGTTATCTGGAAGCAAGTTTCACTCAGGGTGAAATATCACAAGGGTCTGGAGAACAAGCCCTATGAGGAGCGGCTTGAAGAGCTGGGCATGTTTAGCCTGAAGAAGAGAAGGCCGAGAGAAGACATGATAGCCATGTATAAGTATGTGAGAGGAAGTCATATATATGTTGTGTTCATCGAAACAGGCCCAGGTTTCACACTGAGTGTATAAATACATTTTAAAACATGTTAACTATATGCATTAGTGTGTTAAGAGTGTCGTTTTGTGTCATTTTGGTTGGTGGTGTGCCCCAGGATTTTGTAAATGTAAAAAATGTGCCCCGGCTCAAAAAAGGTTGAAAAACACTGGACAAGGCAAAGGGAGACAAAGAGACAGGCTTTACTGGATGAATTCATGAAGTAGCTATTAGCTACTTCCCAGCATGCGCACATTTAGAAATAGATGTATTTTACCCAAATCGATACTGCCTACAACAGTCTACACAACAGAGATTGTTTGTTTTCTATCTCCACATTTGTTTCCATTAGAACAAAAGGCAAAAGGTTACGATTAATGGTTCCAATTACGGTTGGAATTGAGTCTTGAGATCAAAATATTACCTATATAAAATGCCTTCCAAATATTGGAGAGTACAAAGTTAAGATATTTCGCCTATATGAATTGTAAGACGGTATTGCAAGCTGCACCATAATCAGCACACAGATGGACAGCAATTCCTGAGGAAAAGTGCCAAAATGAAGGTATTTCTAATATGAATGTATGTAACCATGGCCAGATTTGAGTTGTACTTATTGCTTAATCGGATAGATCTTGACCGCTATTTGAAATGAGTGCATTTTTCTTCTATTTCAGAAATTGCTGGTAATGCGTACTAGGCCTATTTTGAATAGATGCCATCCTGCTGAATACAAAAAGGCTTGTTTATTATGTCATTCTCCAGAGAACAGCCTTTTCAAAGTTGAGAAACTTTTGCTACCAACGTGAAACTTTTAGAGTCTCAAATTTCAAGCAATACAAGGCTGTGTATCTCAAGAGACTGGCATTGAGACCAATGGGCTTTATGCTTCGAGTCCACAGACTTGCTGTAGGGCAAGCTGTCAATACAGAAAACATGGAAGAGCTTACAGAACCAGAAAAATTATGTCTTGTTAAAAAAACAGCAGTAAGAGAAAACCCCAGGGATGTTATGATCATGAGCTAATTGTTGATAGAAGGACTCAAGCAAGAAACACTTGCTTGAGCTCAACTCTGTTACCTGCAGCCCAAACGGTGTGATGCCCTGGTTAAATGTTGGGCTGGTGCACAAAGATGAGAAGCCGATTTAATCTCTTATAAATACTGCAAGATCGACGTCTGCATTTGTCATTTTATCACTTGAAATGTGTAAATTATGATGCTAGGGTGGTAGACAGTAGAAGACTCACAGCTTAAGAACACAGAAGAATATGCACCGGGAATGTGACGCAGCTGGCTAAGTGTCAGCTGCATAAGATCTCTCTGACCAATAGGTCATGCGTTCGAGGCCTGCCCGGGTCAAGGTGGGTACTCGACCTTTAAGTGTAGCCTGCTGTCGACCTTTGTAGCCTGAAAGACAGTTGCATCTGTCAAGTAGGAGATAAAGGTACCACATTAAATGAGGAGGCAAATTTTGACTGAATTATGAGGCCATTAAAGAACTCCAGAAACGCTGAGGAATGCGGAAGGAACAACAAGGGATGCTGTGAACGCTGAGAGATGAGGAGTGCGTCAGCTCCCCTGGAGGCCAGAGTTTGCCTCTGTTCGTCTATATGTTGTGTATGTGGAAACGGCAGGATTGTCTGCTAAGTATGTGTATCTGTAATCCGCTCTGAGTCCCCTTCGGGGTGAGAAGAGCAGAATATAAATAAAGTGCATTATTATTATTATATCTCCCATTTGTTTTCAAAGTACTACAATTCCCTTCAGCATGATGCTCCAAAGGGCTACTATAGATCTCGAAGAAGATGGCATATATATACACTATCGTACTGATGGTAGCTTGTTCAACTTAAGCCGTCTGAGGGCTCGCACTAAGACACTAAACTATCTAGTCCGTGAGCTGTTTTTTGCTTTTTGCTGACGATGCTGCCCTTGTCGCCCATTCAGAAGCAGCTCTGCAGCGCCTCACATCCTGCTTTGCAACAGCTGCAGAGCTGTTTGGGCTGGAAGTCAGCCTGAAGGAAAGGGAAGTCCGCTACCAGCCCACACCACAGGAAGAACACCATCATCCCCACGTCAGCATAGGCAAATCTGCGCTTAAGTCTGTTCAGCAGTTCATCTACCTATCTCTTCAGACGCCAAGATCGATAAAGAGATAGATCACAGATTATCAAAGCCATATAGTGCATTCGGAAGGCTTCACAAAAAAGTCTGGAGCAACAAGCACCTGAGGCAAAGCACCAAAATCAGTGTGTATACAGCTATCGTACTGTCTATTCTCCTATATGGGTCTGAAACATGGGTCACCTATCGCCAACACCTACAACTCCTCGAACGCTTTCATCAGCGCTGTTTTTGGACAATCCTAAATGTACACTGGCTTGACTATGTGACGTAAGTTGCTGTCCTTGAGCAAGCAGGGATCCACAGCATTGAGGCCATGCTATTGAGAACACAGCTGCGCTGGGCAGGGCACGTCTCTAGGATGGAGGATACTACTCTATGGTGAACTTGCCATGGATCAGCGCAAGAGAGGCACCCCAAAAAAGAGATATAAGGACTCCCTGAAACAACATCTCAGGCTCGGCCAGATTGATCACCAACAATGGTCCACCCTGGCTTCACATCAGGAGGCATGGAGATCACACATCCACAATGCTGCGGCCTCTTTCGAGAAGGCACACCAAACGGGTCTCGAAGAGAAACGACAACGCAGAAAGAACCGCAACTTGGAAACAACATCACCCAAGGAGAGTTTGTGCCGTGCTTTCCGCAACCGGACTTGCCTATCTCAGATTGGCCTTTTAAATCATCAACGCGCTTGTAAAAAGCGTGGGATGAGTCCTTCCTAAGAATCTTCGTTCGCGAAGTAATGCTGAGAGAGACTACAAATCCCATCATCCTTTGTCCGTCCTCCCCCAATCCTCACCAGGACGTAAAGGGGTTCATGGGGGTTATGTGTGCCAAATTTGGTCCTTCTTAGTCATCAACGGGCTTGTAGAAAGTGTGGGGTGAGTCCTTCCTGAATCTTCATTTGCGAAGAAAAGCCAAGAGAAGAGAATTGATGATGTCACTTGGAAACCGCTCGGGGAGATAGAGTGGTATATAAGTAAAGTTTTGTCATTGTTGTTGTTAGAAAATATCCTGCATACAGTTGATGTTTAAACATTCTGGTTTAAATTTCTGCTCAGCCACAGAAACCCTCTGGTTGACTTCAGGCAAGTTGCTCTTCCTCAGAGGAAGGCAAAGGCAGCCCTTTCTGAACAAATATTACCAAGAAAATCCAGCACCAGGCTGACCTTCGGCTGCCATAGCAACAATCCAAACAGTTTCATTAACTGAAATTCACAACAGACGCGAGATAATTATTTGCATGCAGTTCCCGGGCTCTGGTTGAGAAGCAACACGAAGAAGAGTTTAAAAAAAACAACCTTGAAATTTACTCTTCAACCTAAATCCCATCTGAATCGCTTTGACTTCAGTACATCTGCTGTTGTTTTTCTGTTGCTATGTACCTTGCACATTCATAGCTGGCAAGCTGGAAGGCAAATATAGTGGCATTCTTCAGATATTTGTGGTCTGGCATGTGGTGGTCACACCCTGCTTAACCTAGTATAAATGATCAAGGAGGATTCCTATCCTTTTCCAGCAAGAAGGAAGCCCTCTTCTGGCCTATCCTCTCATCATAGAGAACTGATGAAATGAGCCTTTTCCCCCATAGCCATAGTATATATGTGTGTGTGTGTGTGTGTGTGTGTGTGTGTGTGTGTGTGTGTGTGTATATATATATATATATATATATATATAATAGTATATTCTATTATATAAAAAGTCCCATCATGGAAACAGAGAAAACCATCCAAGGCAGAGACACCAAATTTGGCAACAAAAATAAGCCTCAGGCAAGGAAGATTTTTAACAAAGAAACTCCCCCCCAAAAAACCTAGAAGGCCCCCAAAACAACGAGTAAAAAAACTACATTTCCCAGCATCCTCTGCGGCTGCCAGCGAGCCCATTGGCCAACATCAGTTACCATAGTAACGGTGGCCAAAGCCAGCCAAGGCTAGATGAGAATGCTGAGTGGTTAAACTGCAAAGGCCAAGATCTAGGAGGGAGACAAAAAGGGCACCAGGGACACAGGCACCACTGACAAACACATACCCCCAGAATAACACAAAAGTAATACCTACACACAACACAATACGCACATAACACAACCTTGCGTCTACTGCTCAACACATTTGTATGCCATTCCTTCCTTCCACACAGGCATAAGCTGACCTGAAAAAGACAATCCATGCCTCCTAAAAGAACAGCATCGGACCTACACACTCAGAGCCCCTATGACATACATCACACAAAAAGGCCAGAACAAACGCCAGAACAGAAAGACACTGCACCATCACTAGCTTTTGCCATCACCATAAACAAGGCTCAAGGACAAACACTACAAATCTGTGGCATAGACCTTGACACAGAATGCTTCATGGATAATGGGATTCAAGTCCACGGACAACTCTACGTAGCGTGCTCCAGAGTTGGGAAACCACAGAACCTCTACATCAACACAGCAGACGGAAAGACAAAAAACATTGTTTATCCACAAGCTATGCAGAACGCCAGCAACACCACACAACAACAACTCCACAGGACTCCAACATCCCACCCACCAAAACAACCCACAACAACACAGCCATGACCCCACCAAGACCATAAGTAACATCAATTCTAACCCTTACTTTCTCGCATCTCCTAAATAGGGCACAGCAACGCGTGCCGGGTACAGCTAGTATATAATAGAGATAGAGGGAGGGGGGGGGGGGGGGGAGAGTGTGTGTGTGTGTTTTGTGTACATTAGATCAGTGTTTCCCAACCAGTGTGCCGTGAGCGATCATCAGGTGTGCCGTGGGAAATTGGCACTCCCCCACCCCTCCTAGCAGCTCTTTCTCCCTCTTTCCCTCCCCAAAGATCCTACCCGAGGCAAAGGAAGGGCTCCGTCGAATGCCAGGGCCAGACCCGCTTTGAGGAAGCCTTCAGGAGCCTCGACTCATCATGGCTCCAGCTCCCGCTCAGGGCTGCTTCAGCCTCCCAATGCTCCCAGGTTCGCTCACTGCCCAATTCACCGACGTGGAGCTTCCGGCTTTGGCTGTTCTCATGAGAAATGCAAGCCAACGCGAAAATGCCAACTCAATCACTTCCGCCCAGTGCTCTGCTTTTGAGAAGGGAGGAGGGAGGCAGCAAAGAGGCCACACAGATCTATGAAACTCTATACGGGTGAAATTTCACAAAGGTCTGGAGAACAAACCCTATGAGGAGCGGCTTGAAGAGCTGGGCATGTTTAGCCTGTAGAAGAGAAGGCTGAGAGAAGACATGATAGCCATGTATAAGTATGTGAGAGGAAGTTATATCTATGTTGTGTTCATCGAAACAGGCCCAAGTTTCACACTGAGTGTATAAATACATTTAAAAACATATTAACTATATGTATTACTGTGTTAGAGTGTCAATTTGTGTCATTTTGGTTGGTGGTGTGCCCCAGGATTTTGTAAATGTAAAAAATGTGCTGAAATAAGGTTGAAAAACACTGCATTAGATTAAAAAGAAGAAAAAAGAAAAAAAATAGCAGTTTTAAATCTGATCAGCTAAAAGAAAGATAAAGAGAGAGGAAAAAAGGGGAGGGGGAATTAAGAGAGGTAAAAGAAGGTTGGAGATACACACACACACACATTTATACACATGAAAGGGGGGAAAGGAGGGGGGAAAGATAGAAGGGGAAGTAGGGAAAAATGGGGGTATGAATAGAAAGATTGGAATAGATTTTTTTAAAAATAATTTTTTTCGCTCTTGCTTCTGGGCTGCTTCGAGGTGGTTCTTCTCCTTTTCTTTCTTCCGTGTTGTTTTTCTTCTTCCATCCCTTCAATCTCCCTTTCTTCTCTATTTCATTCTATCTTTTGTGAATAGGGTTTCTAATCTTTTGTTTTCCTACCGTATGTCATATTACGTTTTATTTTCTATTTGTTCTTGTTTATGTCTTAGGTATTCTGTTATCGGGGTCCAGCCTGTCTCTTTTTCTAATTTCCCTTTATATTTTTGTAATAGATAGGATAATCTAGTCATATTCCTTATCTCCATAATTTTTTTGACCCAGTCATTCACTTTAGGTATTTCTTTTTCTCTCTCCATAATTTGGCGTAACATAATCTGGCAGCTGTTGTTAATAGGAAGAGGAGTTTATCTGTATTATTTTCCATTCTTTGTTCCATTAGTCCTAATAAGAATATTTCTGGTTTTAGTGGAATATTAGTTTTTTAAATATTTTTTGCAAATGTTCATGTATTTCCTTCAAAAAAATATTTTGCTTTTTTGCATGAGCATCACATATGGCCAAAGTTTAGAAGACTGAATTTGCATAGGATTCGCTCAGGCATTAAGAAGAGTAAGAAATTTATACACATAATAAAAGCAAAAATATGTATGTGTGTGTGTGTGTAGCTGGGGTGTCCACTTACATAGACAAGCTCTCCAGACACACTAATGTCCCTCCCTCCAATAATATTGCAGGTTATTGTGAGCGCCATTAACATGTCCAAGTGCCCTGCTAATGTCCTCTACAAAAACAATACTGCCCACCACCCAAGTGAAGGCTTTTATACGGGGACAATTCCATCCTAGATTTTTATGTGTTCCCTCCCCCACAGGCATCCCGGTGTTTCTTACTCTCTCCATTGGTGTAGAATTTGCACGACCCTGCCTACTGCTTCTCCCGTAATTAACCCTTTCCCTATGCTTTTCTATGACATGCAGCAAACAGAGGAATTGATCAACAACTGACCATACTAGAGAGGTTTGGGAAGATTTCACCATGATTTACAAGAGTTTTAGGTTCTGGGATGTATAGTTCACCTCCAATCTAAGAGCATTTTGAACTCCAGCAACAATGACCTGAAACTAACTTGGCACACAGAACCCCCATGACCAAAAAAAAATACTCGAGGTCTTTGGAGGAATTTATAAGAGCTGTAGATCACCTACATCCAGAGAGCACTGTGAATCTAAACAATGATGGATCTAAACCCGTGATGGCGAACCTATGTCACGTGTGTCATTTTCGGTGACCTGCGGCCGCATGCAGAGAAGTATGGGGCCGCAAGTTGAGAAGGACATTTCATCCTCAGCTCCTGCATGCCCAGCGGCAGTAGTTGAGGATGAAACATTTGCTGTAGTGTAGTGTAAACCAGTGTTTCCCAACCAGTGTGCCATGGCACACTAGTGTGCCGTGAGCGATCATCAGGTGTGCCGTGGGAAATTGGAACCTCCAATACCCTTTCTTCCCCCTCCTGCTGAACACTTTTTCTTCTCCACTCGGGCTCCCTTCTTCCCAGCCTTGCTCTGCTCGCGAGGCTGGGAATCAGATTATATGGAAGTGTGGACTTAGAAAACCCAGTTCAAAGCAGATATTGTGTTATATGTTTCACATTTTTGTAATGGGTAGGTAAATCATTTAGACTTGGTTGTTTTATAAGTAGCTCGCATGCTGGAAAAGTGTGAGCACCCCTGCTATAGGGTATTTATATCATCTTCCTAATGTAGTGCTCTCCAAATGTTTTGGACTACAACACCCACCTGCTCCAGCCAGCATACACAATAGTTAGGGATGGTGGGATTGGGAGTCCAGTATATCAGAAGGTACCATGAACATTGAAAAAATGTCTCAAACCAAAGCATTCTCCCAACGTGCTAGTTCTGTATATACAACAAGGTTTCTCTGAGAGAACATTCACCCAAACAGGATCTCGCCATAATCTTTATCAGTGTTTCTCAACCTGTGGGTCGGGACCCCCAGGGGGGTCGCGAGAGGGTTTCAGAGGGGTCGCCAAAGACCATCAGAAAAGTGTATTTCTGATGGTCTTAGGAAGCCCTTTGGCAGAGAAGGTTGAAGATCTCTCCGCTTTTTCTTCTCTTTCTGTTTGGAAACAGACTGCGCCTTCTCCCACCTAAAGCTCTCCTCTGCTGTGATTGGCAGGCCTCCCAGCCAAGGGGAGGGCTGATTCTGAGACTCCAAGCAGGGATGGGAGAGCAGGCGTGCTTGGTGCATGGCAGCATGATGCGCATGTGTGGGAGAGGGAGAGTGTGTGAGGTGGGATGGAGGCTCGCGCCAGCTAGTTCCTTCAAGGCATGAGGATTCTGTGTAGGAAGTTTGACCCAATTCTATCATTGCTAGGGTGCAAGGGGCTTTTTGATCGTAGATGAACTATAAATCCCAGCAACTACAACTCCCAAATGTCAAGATCTATTTTCCCGAAACTCCACCAGTGTTCACATTTGGGTATATCGAGGATTCGTGTCAAGTGTGGTCCAGATCCATCCTTGTTGAGTCTATAGTGCTCTCTGGATGTAGGTGAGCTACAACTCCCAAACTCAAGGTCAATGCCCACCAAACACTTCCAGTATTTGCTGTTGGTCATAGGAGTTTTGTGTTCCAAATTTGGTTCAATTCCATTGTTGGTGAATTCAGAACGCTCTTTGATTGTAGGTGAACTATAAATCCCAGCAACTACAACTTCCAAATGACAAAATCACCCCCCCCCCCAACTACAGTGATGAAGTAGCAATGAAAATAATGTTATGGTTAGGGGTCACCACAACATGAGGAACTGTATTAAGGGGTCGCAGCATTAGGAAGGTTGAGAAGCACTGATCTATATTGTCCATGGTCCCAAACAACTATTTTTCAGTCGATTTGCAAAGGGTATAAACTTTCCCAAGATTAAGAAATTGGACAGGTGAAAGTACTAGAGAAAGAACCCCTTCTTTCAATATTCAGAGATGTGACTAATTTATTGACAGAGAAAGAAATTGGATGACCAGAATTGGTAATCAACATTTGCTGTCATAACACAATAGTCCCATCTCAATATAATAGAAACCCTAGTGAATAGCTATTTTTATCCTTTAAAGTAGCTATATGGATTTTATCTACACAGCACTTTGCTAAAAGTTCTCAATGGAAAGTACATACCTTCATAAAATGTTGATTAGATCCATAGTCCACACCCATACATCCAGATAATTTGAAACGGACAGTCTAAATATGATTTATTCCATGTGAGTCTTTCAGCTACTCAAATTAAAAATAGCTTGCCAGGCATTTTCCATCTATTTTTCGATTTATAATCCATTATTTTGAAAACACACTCACGCGCACACATTTGGTTTGCAGTATGAATTGCCATTTACATGTTTTTCCTGAAGCGCAACTATATCAGAGGTGTTGTATGTAAATACATTTATTTATTTATTTATTTATTTATTTTGCACATTTGTATACTGCTCCCTCTCAGCCTGAAGGCGACTCGGGGCGGTTCACAAGTAGCGGATTGAATGCCAACGGCATCATAAAAACAGCATTTAAAACGGTTAAAAACATTGGCAATTAAATTAAAAACATGACAATAATAATAACATTAGGCTACGTCTCCAAGATGAAACATAATCCAATCTCATAATCCAGTTTGTTCCAGTCCTATGTCAATTACATTGCCTTTTCAAACGCCTGCTCAAACAGCCAAGTTTTGACCTTTTTTCAGAAGGACAAGAGCAAGGGGGCTGATCTAATGTCCCCAGGAAGGGCGTTCCACAACTGAGGGGCCACCGTTGAGAAGGCCCCGTCTCTTGTCCCCGCCAGACGCATTTGTGATTCAGACGGAGTCAAGAGCAGGGCCTCCCCAGACGATCCTAATGTCCTAGATGGTTCATAAGGGAAGATGCGTTCCGACAGGTAGGTTGGGCCAGAACCGTTTAGGGCTTTATAGGCTAAAGCCGGCACTTTGAATTGTGCTCGGTAGCAGACTGGCAGCCAGTGGAGCTGTCGCAGCAGAGGAGTAGTATGGTCCCTGAGCCCCGCTCCTGTTAGTAATCTGGCTGCTGTCCGTTGGACCAATTGAAACTTCTGAACAGTCTTCAAAGGCAACCCCACATAGAGCGCGTTGCAGTAGTCTATACGGGATGTAACAAGAGTGTGGACCACCGTGGCCAAGTCTGACTTCCCAAGGTACGAGTGCAGCTGACACACAAGTCTTAGTTGTGCAAAAGCTCTCCCAGCCACCGCTGAGACCTGGGGTTCCAGGCTCAGCGATGAGTCCAGGATCACTCCCAGACTGCGAAGCTGCGTCTTCAGGGGGAGTGTAACCCCATCCAACACAGGCTGTAACCCTATGCCCTGTTCAGCCTTACGACTGACCAGGAGGATCTCTGTCTTGTCTGGATTCAATTTCAATTTGTTAGCACTCATCCAGACCGTCACAGCGGCCAAGCTCAGGACTTGAACAGCCTCCTTAGTAGCAGGTGGGAAGGAGTGATTGGCTTCTCCCATTGGAAAAATAGGCACCTATGTTTGTGTGTTGAATTATGACTCGAGAGACCAAATTTCCACTCAGCCATGGAAATTCACATTCTCTCATCTTCAGAGTAAGACAAAATCTTGCTCCCCCCAAAAAACAACAACAACCCTGTGATAGGTTCATCTTTTGGTTGTTAAAAGTCAGAAATGACTTGAATGCACACAACTGGCCCCTCAACCTCTGAGGATGCCTGCCATAGATGTGGGTGAAACTTCAGGAGAGAATGCTTCTGATACATGACCATACAGCACGGAAAACTCACAGCTAACAGTTACATTATTACTACACGGGCATTCAAGGAGAACACAAAAATATGAAGAACAATTTTCCAAAAATGCACCCAATTAACGCAGAAAACATGATTGACAATGGCATGCTTTAGTAATTACTACACAGCATAATGCTATATAGTGAAAAAATCTATTTACATTTGGCAATCATTAATTGTCCCAAACAAAAATGCTATCTGCCAAAAATACCCAAAGTTAATTTAAACATTATGTTCCTGCAGGATTTTTCATTTTCCAAAGTCACTATTCCGAAGGGCTTGATAATTACAATATTCACTATATTGAGCTATATCTCAATATATAGTCAACCTTTGACATCTGTAAGTTCCACTTTTGTAAGTTTGATTATTTATATGTTAAAGCTCTGTCAGAAGTTGACCAGGAAGACCTAGAGTTTCTCAAGAGAGATGTCCCCTAAACGTAATAATAATAATAATAATAATAATAATAATAATGAATCCCCTTTTTCAGTTTTTTACTCTCATGAGGGTTTTGTGTCCCTAACACCAGTAAATGTTGAGGAATGACTGTATCCACAACTTCTATAAATTAATTAATATTAAGTATCTTTAAAATATTATTATTATTACTGATAATATACTTTATTTATATTCCAATTTATCTCCCGAGGTGACTCAGTGCATATTACAGAAAACATATATAGCAAACATTCAATGTCATTATACAATTAACTACAAAGACAGACAGTAAACAGACTTCCCTCTTTTTCATTTCCAGAGGCTATGTTTGACTCTGGCCATGGTGATTTATTTATTTATTTATGGCATTTTACCCCGCTCTTCTCAACCCCCGAGGGGGGACTCAGAGCGGCTTCCAAAAGGCATAATTTGATGCCTACATCACAATCGCAGTATAAAACACAATATAAAACCCTCCAGCATTCGACACTAAAATACATTAAAATACAATTATATTCACACTCAGTCGCCATTTTAAATTTTTTTTCCTAGGCGGGGCAGGGAGGAGGAAGAGAGCTAGCTCCTCCTTTCGGCGCCCCTACCTAGGAAGGGAGGGCGCATTCACCTATGTTAAAAACAGTGTTCCGTCCATAAAAGCATGGTGAGGTGTTGTTATTCTACTTTTCCATGGCTGTTGTCAGTAGACACCTTCCTAATGAAATTGCTAGCATGTTTTCATGGGCGCCTTTCACCTCCCCACCAAAGCGGTATTTTTATTATTTATTTACTATTTATTTATCCTGCTACATGAGGGCCAGCACGTTCAACTCAGATACGGCGATGCTCTCTCAGAGCCCTTTCTAATAACTAATGGAGTGGAACAAGGTTGTGTTCTTGCACCAACCCTATTTACAATCTTCTTCAGCATGATGCTCCAAAGGGCTATGGCAGATCTCGAAGAAGACGGCATATATATATGCTATCGTACTGATGGTAACTTGTTCAACTTAAGCCATCTGAGGGCTCGCACTAAGACTCTCAACTATCTAGTCCGTGAGCTGCTTTTTGCTGACAATGCTGTCCTTGTTGCCCACACAGAAGCAGCCCTGCAGCGCCTAACATCCTGCTTTGCAACAGCTGAAGAGCTGTTTGGGCTGGAAGTCAACCTGAAGGAAACGGAAGTTCTCTACCAGCCCGCACCACAGGAAGAACACTATCATCCCCACATCAGCATAGGCACATATGTGCTTAAGTCCGTTCAGCAGGGAAACATCATCTCTTCAGATGCCAAGATTGATAAAGAGATAGATCACAGATTAGCAAAGGCATAGAGTGCATTTGAAAGGCTTCACAAAAGAGTCTGGAGCAACAAGCACCTGAGGCAAAGCACAAAAATCAGTGTGTACAGAGCTATCGTTCTGTCTATTTGCCTATATGGGTCTGAAACATGGGTCGCCTATCGCCAACACCTACGACTCCTCGTACACTTCCATCAGCGCTGTCTTCGCTCAATCCTATATATACTGGACTGACTATTTGACGAATGTTGCTGTCCTTGAGCAAGCAGGGATCACCAGTATTGAGGCCATGCTATTGAGAACACAGCTGCGCTGGGCAGGGCACGTCTCTAGGATGGAGGACCACCGCCTCCCAAAGGTACTACTCTATGGTGAACTCGCCATGGGTCAGTGTAAGAGAGGCACCCCAAAAAAGAGATAGAAGGACTCCTTGAAACAACATCTCAAGACGCAGCCAGATTGATCACCAACAATGGTCCACCCTGGCCTCACATCGGGAGGCATGGAGACGCACTATCCACAATGCTGCGGCCTCTTTCAAGAAGAAGGAGTCTCAAAGAGAAACGACAATACAGAAAGAACCGCAACTTGGAAACAACATCACCCAAGGAGACTTTCTGCTGTGCTTTCTGCAACCGGACTTGCCTATCTCAGATTGGCCTTTTCAGTCATCAACGTGCTTGTAGAAAGTGTAGGATGAGTCCTTCCTGAATCTTCGTTCGCGAAGAAAAGCCAAGAAGAAGATTTCAAACATTTGTACCCCACCCTTCTCAACCCCCGGTACCTATTGATGTACTCACATTACTGTTCTTGAACTGCTAGGTAAGCAGAAGCTAGGGCTGACGGTGGGAGCTCACCCCGATCTGCGGCTTGACAAAATTTACTGCAGCTGACAGTTTATTCCGCTGTGCCCCTAAGTAATCTACAAAATGAGTCTTATTTTCTATACATAGAACACAACATTTTTAACTTCAATGTGACTAAACTCCAGTTCACCCTTTTTCCCTATAAACAATTGCCAAAGAAACGTGAGCACGACATTTTAGTTGGTAGATATAATTTTCACAAAAGTTAAAGCAGGAGCGTGATAACTGTTCTAAAAGAAGGTTATTGAGCCGAAATCTTGCTTTCGGGCCTTGCTATCAGGAAAGTAATGGAAAATAGTTTTTTTCATCCTTTTTTAAAAAGTAAAAAGTATGCAACTGTGCTGAGATGGTTCAGTATTTAAGCAGAAACATTTTCAAGCGCCTCTATTTATAACACAGACCTTGCTTGTCTGCAAACAGTCATAAGGCAACTATTAGGATTGTTTTTAAAACTGCATTACAATAAAACAGCAAATAATTACAAGGGTATCTAGCAGAGAGAAGCAATAAAAACAACAAATCTTCAAAAATGCCTGCTCTAAGAATGCTGGATGGACCTATATCGTCTTAAGTGTCAACTGTAAAAGCAGGCACAGAATGCGCAAAGCGTCACCCCGGAGAGGCCATGCAATAACCTGTACGCCATAAGTAAAAATGCATTCTCTTCTGGTGTCACCAGGTGAATACCGACAGTAGTAAGTCTGTAGGAAAGCTACGTTCTCCAATTAGGTATGCACAAGAAAGGTCTATGGCCAAGATAAACTGACACAATTATAAAGTAATATTCGGATAACACAGTATTTATGAATTCAAAACATATATAAGTTCAGCACATTAGAGTATCAGAATTTTGTCGTTCAACACAATTACTATTCATTCAACACAATTATTGCCTAAAAATTACATTAGTGCAACGCAATAGTATTTCGGAATCACTCACGCCTTAGTTAAATGTTGCTGGGATTGCTCCCAAGGCGGATTCGCGCTGGATGGTCCTTTAGAGCAGTGTTTCCCAACCTTTTTTGAGCCGCGGCACACTTTTAACATTAAAAAAATCTGGGGGCACACCACCAACCAAAATGACACAAAATGACACTCTAACACAGTAAAGAACGGCTGGGGGTTGGTGGCCTGCTGGGAGCAGCTGCTTGGAGTGCCAAAGCCGGGGAGGGGGGCGGAGCCAGGCTGTGCCATGCCCCGCCCCTACCCCAGCTTCACCTCTCCCAGCAGCTGCACCAGCCTTGAGGGGGCAGTGCCAACCCAGCGGTGCCAGAGCCAGCACAATACTGGCTTGGCACTGTCCCCTCAAGGCTGGAGAAGCTGCTGGGAGTGCCGAAGCCAAGGGAGGGGGCAGAGCCAGGCCGCGCCATGCCCCGCCCCTCCCCCCAGCTTCAGCTTTCCTACAGGCCGTGCCATGCCCTGCCCCCTCCCCCCAGCTTCAGCTCTCCTACAGAGGAGGAGCATGAGCAGTGGACAGGCTTCAGTGGGCGGGGCTCCTCCATGCGGCTTCAGCGAGCTAGGGGCGAGAGTCATGGTGGGAGTCATGGAGGATTGGAGGCTGGCTGGGGAAATGGCCGAAGGAGGCGGCGCCCCGGTCCCTTCTTCTTTTTCTTCGCCACTGCCTGGCCCTTCCTCCTCCCCCAAGCAGCAGGAGTTCGGCAGGAGGGGGGGAGGAAGGGGGGCAGAGAGCTTTTCTCGCGGCACAGCAGGAGGTCCGTCACGGCACACTAGTGTGCCACGGCACACTGGTTGAGAAAGACTGCTTTAGAGCACACCAATTCAAAGTCCAAATAATAGTTCCAGTTTGTTTTGGTCAATTCACAGTCCATGTAAACAATCCATAGAAAACTCATAAACAATAATCAAATCAGTGCTCCATGCGGCCTGACGATTGCATGAATAACCGCGCTGAATTGTTTCGCTCGTTCGAGCTTCCTCAGAATTATACCAACGCCAATCTGATTGCGTTGGTCTCTGAGGCTTCGAGCCAAACGATTCTTAGGGTTTTATACTTCAACACACTAGACTCTCTCCCCCGGAGGTTCAATTTCCCACGGCACACCTGATGATCGCTCATGGCACACTAATAATAATAATAATAATAATAATAATAATAATAATACTTTAATATTTGTGAGTCGCCCTCCACCGGCGGTGCTCCGGGCGACTTACAACAGTTAAAACCCTAGGGTGAACAATGTACAACAGTTTAAAAACATGGAATATGAACAGGAGGGGTGGCTCAGGTAGTCAGGGTGCCGAGCCAGTCCCGAGCAGCTAGGCGGAAGAGCCAGGTCTTCAAGGCTGGCCGGAATCCAGATAGAGTCGGAGAGGCTCTGAGGGTGGGCGGCAGTGAGTTCCAAGTCGAAGGGGCCGCGACGGAGAAGGCTCTCCGCCGAGTTTCCGCCAGTCTAGCCTCCCGCACTCCAGGGGTAGTCAGGCGGTCACCGTTGATGGAGCGTGCTGGCCTCTCGCTGCATTGGGCCGTCAGCCGGTCACTCAGATAGGAAGGCCCAATGTTGTGCCGGGCTTTAAAGGTGAGCACCAGGAGTTTGTAAAGGGCTCTGAACTCTAGGGGCAGCCAGTGAAGTTCTTTAAGAATGGAAATGTGATCCCTCACTGATGACCCAGTAATGAGTCTGGCTGCGGCGTTATGGATACGTTTCAGCCTCTTAGTTGTTGTCTGGGGGAGGCCCACATATAGGGCGTTGCAGTAGTCGGCGTGAGACGACAGTGGCATGGACCACTGTTCTCAAGGCCTCTGGTGGAAGGTAGGGAGCCAGCCGGCGGGCCCTACGGAGATGGAAAAAGGCGCCCTTAGCTGCAGCCTGGAACTGGGCCTCCCATCGTGAGATTTTCGTCTAGGATCACTCCCAGGCTTTTCACCGCCGGGGCTGGAGCCAGGGACTCGCCCTCGAAGAGTGGAAGTGGTGGGCGGGGGTCGGGACGACCCGGCCAGAGGATCTCCGTTTTAGCCGGGTTGATCTTGAGTCTATATGCCCTGAGCCAGCTCGTCACCGCCCTCAATCCTAGGCTGAAACTGTCCAATTCGTTTTCAAAGAGACTTGACCCTGCCACTCGACCCGCTGCGGCGGCCTCGCAGGAACGATTCCAGCCAGGCCAGAGCTCTGTCTTGGATCCCCGGAGGCCGCCAGGCGATGGAGAAGCAGGTCGTGGTCGACGGTATCAAAGGCCGCCGTAAGGTCCAAGAGGACTAGGATTGCCGAGCCTCCCGATCCAGTTGTCGACGGATGTCATCAGTGATTGCCACGAGAACGGACTCCACTCCGTGGCCGCGCGGAAGCCCGACTGGGACGGGTCCAAGCCCCCGGATTGATCCAAGAAGACCCGAATTTGGCTTTCTACTGCTCGTTCAAGGAGCTTGCCCAGGAAGGGTAAGTTGGCAACCGGGCGGTAGTTAGCAGGAACCTCGGGGTCAAGCGATGTCTTTTTCAAGAGGGGGTGACTCTCGCCTCTTTCAGGGAGTCCGGAAAGGCACTTGTTTCAAGAGAGAGATTCACCAGGTCCCTCAGAGCACCGGACAAGATGTCAGTATTGGACTTGATTAGATGTGATGGGCAGGGATCCGTTGGGCAGGTCGTCGCTCTCGCCCGGTCACCAGCTTTCTCACCTCCTCCGTTGTTAGGGGCTGAACTCTGAGAGACGCTGTCCGGTTGCCGGATGGGGAGCTGGGACCTCAGGCCGTCTTCCTCGGGGATCGATGGTAAGTCCTTCCGAAGGGCCGCGATTTTTCAATGAAGTGTCTTTGGAAGTCGTCAGCTGTTAACGCCGAGTTGTTAGGTTCCCTTTGTGGGGGCGAGGAGACTCGGACAACTTTGAAAATCTGCGCCGAGTGGGAGCCCGCAGCAGAAATCTGGGCTGCGTTATGGGATCTCTTCGCCTTTTTGATCTCGAGTTCATATAGCCTGTGCTGGGCTCTATAGGCGGCTCTGGTTTCCACGCTCGGCTTTCGTCGCCAGGAACACTCGAGTTGCTTCCTCCGATGTTTTATCTGCTTCAGGTGTGTTGTAAACCATGGAGAGCAGGTTTTCCTTGGGCGAAGGGCGCCTTGGGGCGATCTGATCAATGGCCCTAGAGAGCACACTATCCCATCTGGCGACCAGATCTGACAGAGATCCTCCGGGGACTTCCAAGGGTTCCAGCGCCGCTGCAAAAGCCTTTGGGGTCATCGCGCTCTTTTGGCGGGCTAGGATAGGCCTAGGCTCTGGTGGTGTTGCGAGGGGGATGTTGACCTCTACCCTCACGGTCAGGTGGTCCGACCAAGGCACTGCTCTGGTATCACGGTGTTGTATTGCGAGACCCTGACTGAAAATCAAATCCAGTGCATGGCCAGCTTGGTGGGTGGGACCAGTGGCTGTCCTGGAGAGGTCGAGGGCGTCCATATGCATAAGGAATTCTCGTGCAGCGGGTGAAAGGGGGACTGTGTCCGGGTGGATGTTGAAGTCGCCCAGTATAAGAAGTGTGCCCCGGCACACTGGTTGGGAAACACTGGACTAGAGGAACCCCTCTTGTTGTCTCACAAGTTTAACTGACAGCAGGTTGTTTAGGGCTTTAAAGGTATATTCTTTGAACTGATCCCAAAATAAGGTTGGAGCTTCCAAAGCCAGGAAAAGTGAGCACAAAAGTGAGACACCTGGACAACTTACCAATAACAAGGTGCTGTAGGTGTCAAGACAACTTGATATATAGTAGGAAGATGTCCTGATAAATTATTTGTTCCTGAAGAAGACGACAACAGGTAATTTAATAAATCTTCCCCTCACTGCCAGACATCTTTGAAAATGAAACCGTTTTCAAAGATGTTTCGAAGGAAGAAGAATGTCTCTGGCAGCAGAAGTCATTCATTTCAATAGCGGTGATGATGATGATTAATTAGAATTTTAAAAACCCTATCAAAATACATAAATACTACTAAGTATGATCATCCATGGTTTCCTGTTCACAAACATATCTCCCATGAATGTGGATATATTTGTGGTTATTTGCGGTTATACACTTACAAAGAGACTGTGTTTTGAATTTTTTAAAATTCTAGTCTTGGCCTTTGGCTAATTCATAATTATGACTTACACAAGCAACTACACAGAAGTGTTTTTGGTTTTGGGTTTTTGCTACTGTTCTGTTGGATTTAGGCAAATGTTTTCGGTTGCACTTCAAATCCATCTATGTATCATCTATGTATAAGGGTTTTAGCTTTGTCCAGTTTCTCTGTATTATTGAACCTATTGTTAAACAGTTTCAGACCCAGGAGGCTTGCTCAACACTTGAACAAAAATTACTAAACGCAATCAACCTGAAAAACTAATTTTATAGCTTTCTAAAACATGCAGGACATTTTTTTATTCATTATAATAGCAACCCTTCAGCTGGAAAATTCCTTTTTAAGGATACTCCAGGCTAACAATGCATTTTGACTACAGTTTTGATAAGCACCAAATTACGAGAATTAGAGGAAATTGATCTCTATACTGTTGCACTCACAATCAAAATGAATACATGTAGTTCTCCTCAACTGTTAAATTTCACTTAATATAATCCAAGGATAGTAAGAAAACAAGAAAATAGTATGCGTATTTGGAATTTTTAAAAAAATAAATATAACTATTTCCCTTTACAACAAGAATTCGGTAGTTTCATATGGCCTCAGCTTTTGATCTTATTTGCAGGGAACCTGCTACACAACAGAAATCCTGACATACAGTACATCCGTGACATACATTACTACTTTGATGAAGTTGGTGATATTACTTTATTTGTGCCACACCTTTCCTCAAAAACTGCACAGGAAAATATAATAAACAATACAAAATATATTATCAAAATCCATTCAGGCATACTGTATATAATAGACACACAATAACTTTCTATATATAACAGATCAATAGTCGTTCCTCTATACTTGATACATGGAATTGATATAATTGAACAAGTCCCAGAACCCCATAGACAATGCTACACAAAGTCAAGATGAAATACTATAGCAACATGTAACACACCCACGCAACCAAGAGTGGTGAAGTGAACCTCCGTAGATTCTCGGAGGAACTGTAGTAAGTTCAAATTACAACCAGGAAAGCAATCCATCCGTTAGTAGCGTTCCTGAAAACACTGGTTGCAATCAGTGGAGGAATCCAATCTACTTACAATAGGCATGGGATATATTCCTGAGCCATGACCTGTAATATGGCCAAAGGGATCCATGGTTCCTAGGGGACTACATGTCCGTGAGCCCAAAAATCTCACAAAGATCGCTTCCGTGTCCCGTGCCACTGTAGCTCTCCTGGGACATGTAAACAAAGCGTGCCTCCAAGCTGGAAGATCGCGTCAACCCTTAAAGGGGAATGAAGATTTCACCATAAACCGAGTTTGAATCCGTGATGGTATGGTTTAGATCCTTTCTTATATTAAGGTGACACCAAACGATTTTTATGGTGAGCAATCCACCACAGACATTGAACCTCCGAAGCAGTATAAACCCACAATGGGTAGTCCATACGTGTATCAGCCGACGGGAAAATACAAATTAATTGGGGAACTCCCCGTTTTAGTCAACACAGACCTTTGTCAAGGCTGAGATGATAGATGGAGGTATACATCATAATAATAATAATAATAATAATAATAATAATAGGCATCCAGCTTCCACATAATTACAGAATATCACCTAAATGTGAGCATCAGACCCAGAATATAATATAAAATTCTTAAAATTAATTTCCCTATGAATAGAAATGGCAATATTAGGCATGTTTGATTTCAATATGTTCTAATGAGGTAAAAACTGAAATTATTTAGAGGTTTTATTTGTAAAACTATGGAAATGAGATAAAATTCCTTAAAAGGGTTAAGGGTTGGATAAGATAAGATAATTAAGGAGATGGAGTAATTAACTATCTGGTTGTGACAGAGTAAGAGTAAAAGAATGAAGATAGATTGAAGGGTATTAAAAATAACAATTAATAATTAATGAAGGTAGAGATAAAGGAAATAAGAAAGGAATTCATTCTTTTTTTCCCCAAACTATAGTCCAGCCCCCCAATAATTTGAAGGACCATGAAGCAGCTCTCATATCAAAATCCATAATACTCCCCCAGAATTTGTCCAAGATTGACTTATACATTTGGCCTGGTTAGGTTTGCCGGAATGCTTCCAAAATCGGAATGAATTCGGATTAAATTCACTTATGAACCGGTTTCGAAGGGCTTTAGGCAACCCGGAATTTGCAAAATCGAAGCTTTTCTGCCATTTCTTGGAAGTGAGTCAGAAATGATTCAGAAAGTGTAGCACAGCAGTTCTCGTTTGTGCCTGGAGGGCAGGGGACAGGACCTGGGGTCCCATTAGCATTAGAACCAGCTGTGCTAGAACAGGATTCAGAGGATGAGCTAGATGACTGGGGCGACGGGCAGCTTTCCCCACAAGGGCCTCTTTCGCCCACAGAGAGCTTGGCCTGGGAAGAAATGTGTTTTGGTCCCAGGGATGATTCAGATAACCAGGTGCAGTTAGATTCCGATTCGGGGAGTTATGAACATCCGGGAGGGAGATCTTCCCAGGAGCCTCCTGAGGAAGATATGGAAGAAGGCGCATGGGAAACGGCTAGGGAGGAAAGCTCTCAGGGAGATAGCAACACAGCTGCCGAGAGGCAAGGTCGAACCTTTGATAGAAGACGGAACATCGAGTCTAGCAGGAGGGATTGGTCCCGGGCCCTAGATCGGCCGAGGTCCGTCAGCAGGGATTGGAGACGAAGAAGCCTAGAGCGTCGGGGACCTCGGCCGAAGGATTAAGTATAGGATCCGTGGGAACGAATCCTCAGTTCTCCGGCCACGTCGCACCTGAATAGGCGTGAAGCGGAGTGGGATCACTAGCTGGATAGCTAGAGATCATCAAGCCTTGCCTTTGTTCCTGATCCACAGCATTGTGGAGCCTTGCTTTTGTTCCGATCCACAGTCAAGTGGACCCTTGCTAAGCTTTTGGCTTATTTGCTACGTTATCTTGGACATTGACACTTCAAGCTTTTTGGATTGCTTTTATATTCTTATTGGACTATATCTTTGAACTGTTATTATACTCAATAAAGTAGTTAGCCTTCAGTACGTCTCTGTGTGTGTGATTAAGGGGCCGGTAAGTCCGTGATTGTGACAGAAAGCTGCTTTGGAGGCGGCTTTCTTTCCCCTCCGGCCTGGGAGGTAAAGAAAACCAGGTCCAAACTGGATGTTTAAAAACCCAGTTTAGAGGCAGATGCCTTCATCCGGAATCAGAAGGGTTTCTGAAGCGAAGGGGGAGGCACCCGCCTGCAAACTGGATGTTTAAAAACCCAGTTTAGAGGCAGATGCCTCCCCCACCTGGCATGCCGCTTCTGGTATGGGGGAAGGGTATTTAAACCCCTGGTTTAGAGGCAGATGCCTCCCACCACCATGCCAGAACCCCTTCTGGCGCGGGGGAAGGCATTTCCCTCTAAACTGGGTCTTTAAAGACCCTGTTTAGAGGCAGATTCCTTCCCTCCGCATCAGAAGTGGTTTTGAGGGGGGAAGGCATCCGCCTGCAAACTTGGTCTTTCAATACCCGGTTTAGAAGCAGATGCCTCCGCCCCCGCGCCAGAACCGCTTCTGGGTCTTTAAACACCCAGTGTAGAGCAGATGCATCAGAAGCGGTTCTGAGCGGGGGAAGGCACCCGCATGCAAACTGGGTTTTTAACCCAGTTTGGAGGCAGTCCACCATTAACGAAGCCATTCTGAAATTTTGGAATTAATCCGAATCCATTTCAAATTTATTCCAGAAAATTTCAGAATTCATTCAGATTCGAAGCGCCAGCGCCCCCTACATCCACACCCTGCATTTGTGTGGGTCAACCAGGCCTATTATACATGACTATATACAGTAAAACTCGCTGAAATGAACAGGTGGTATGTAAGATATAAGGATGAAAAGTTAATACATAATTCTATACTAAGCTTGTTCCAGTGGTGGCCTTACAAGGAAGGTAATGGCATGGTCCAACCATGAAAGGAATGATCCAACGTAGTGAACCTATTCTGGAGGGGATTGTTCAGGAATGAAGACAGCTTTAGACCAGACTACAATTGGGAATGGATTTATTGCCCACTGACTTGAAAGCCGCCAGGCACAGCTGACGTGCTCCAATGAATTTGTGATGGAAATCAGAAAATAAAGGCAGAAAATATTTTTAAATAAAGAGTGATGAAAATATGCAGGCTTCACAGTGAGATATGGGAACTGCGTATAAATGGAAAACAGGTGAAAAATGGAAATACAGGAACAATAAAATATTAATCTAGGGCATGCAAGACTGTACAGTAGGGATCTAAAAATAGAAGCATTTCATACAAAACATAATTATATAAAAGAAATAAATGACAAATAAAGCATGTCTATTCCTTTCACACTGTTAGCTAAATCTTAACCAGCTGCACAAGATTAAAGAAAAAGGAGGGAGTGCCAAGGGGGAAGAGAAGCTATCTATCCATAACAGATGGCTCAGAAGACAGGTGAAGGCTGGTAGAGGTAGAAATGGAGGTGGGAAAAATTAAAAAATAATAATAACATGCTGACAGCAGAATAAAAATGTAGTAAGACACATAATGTTTGAAACCTATATAAGCTGGATGCATTCAAAATTGATTCTAAGTCCCATTTTTAGCCCCTGACAGCTACTTGGATATGGCCAGAAGGAACTTCAAAAGCCAAAACTGGTAAGTATGACATTTTTCCCAAAGAGAAGAAAGAAAGGCCAACTGAGATCCAAGAGGTTCCAGAAAAAAAATGGATCCACTGCTCCATGTCCCAGCCGATGAAACAGCAGAAAGCAGGCATAATGCCACCTCAATATGTCATCCATTCACATATTTCACATTGCCATAGATGCAGACAAAACGTCTGGAGAGAATGCTTCTAGAACATGGCCATACAGCCCAAAAAACCTACAACAACTCATTGCTACGAGGGCGGGTCAATAATTCCATGACTTTTTGAATTTCCCTCCTCTTAACTGAAAGGGCAGCACTGCTCCTGTCAACAGACATCTGTCAGTTGACTCCTGTCAAAATTTGAACAAGCTGCGTCATTTAGTTTGTGTTTGACAGCCATTGATAGCAGACTACAGCATGATTTAAGGAGAAAATAGAAAAAAAGTGAATTTCGTGTGCTCATTAAGCATTATTTTTTGCGGGGAAAAACCATCACTCAAACTAAGGCTAAGCTTGATAAATACTATGGGGACTCTGCACCATCAATTTCAATGGTAAAAAAGTGGTTTACTGAATTTCGTTGTGGCTGTACAAGCACGGAAGCTGTCGAACGTTTTGGACGCCCAGTTGAGGTCTCTACACCCGAAACAATTGGAAAAAATCACAATATGGTGTTGGTCGATCGGAGATTGAAAGTGCGAGAGATTGTGGAAGGCATAGGCATCTCACGTGGCTCAGTGGTTTCAATTTTAAATTATCACTTGGGTATGAGAAAGCTTTCTGCAAGATGGGTGCCGCGTTTGCTCACAATGGACCAAAAATGTAATCATGTGACAATTTCGCAGGAGTGTTTGGCGTTGTTAAACCGCAATATCAATGAGTTTTTGTGCCGTTTTGTAACCATGGACGAAACGTGGATCCACCACAACACACCAGAGACCAAACAGCAGTCAAAACAGTGGGTTTCTCGGGGTGAACCGGCGCCAAAGAAGGCCAAGGTGGGTTCGGTCAGCCAATAAAGTCATGGCGACCGTTTTTTGGGATTCATGCGGTATAATCCACATTGACTACCTTCAAAAGGGTAAAACAATCAATGGCGAATATTATGCCAACTTATTGGGTTGATTTAATGAGGATTTGAAAAAAACGACCGCATTTGGCCAAGACAAGAGTTATTTTGCACCAGGACAATGCAAGGGTGCACATATGTGCAGTTGCCATGGCAACAATCCATGAATTGGGATACGAATTGCTCCCTCATCCGCCCTATTCTCCGGATTTAGCCCCGAGTGACTATTTCTTGTTTCCAAACCTGAAGAAATGGCTCAGAGGAAAGAGATTTAACTCAAACGATGAAATCATCTCACAAACAAATACCTATTTTGATGACCTTGACAAATCTTAGTTTTTGGAAGGTTTTAAAAAAATTAGAGAAACGTTGGACAAAGTGTATAGAGCTCAAAGGAGACTACGTTGAAAAATAAAATAATTTTTTATCCAAAAACCTGTGTTTCATTCAAAAAGTCACGGATTTATTGACCCGCCCTCGTATCATGTCCCCTCTTAACCTTCTCTTCTCCACAGCAAACATATCAAACTCACTCAGCTGCTCCTTGATGGCAGTGAGATGTGATGGTAACTCCTGTGATGATAGTGACAATGAGAGAAAGCCTCTTACACAATTTGTGGCTTGGTTACTCCAAACCAAGTTACTACCAATGTTCCTTTTCTCTCTCTTAAGTTTATTTATTTAATTTTTTATTTATTTATTTATAATTAGAACTTTTATATCCCGATCTTCTCACCTCCATAGAGGGACTCAGACCGGCTCACAGCAAGGATTCAATGCTACTGATACAAATTAAAACATCCGACCAGAATACAAGATTAAAATACATATAGATAAAATACATATACTGTATTTTTCGCTCCATAAGACGCAGTTTTTTTCCTCCCAAAGTAGGATGAAAAATCAGCCGCGTCTTATGGAGCAAAGATGCAGGCTGGGAGGGGGAGGTGCTGGAGCAGAGGGGGGCGGCAATATACTCACCTCTTCTCTGGTCCGTTTGCGGCGGCGGAGGGCGGACTCGAGCAAGGGGCGGGGGAAAGAAGGAGCAAGAGGGGGAGCGAAGCAGCGTCGCGTCAGAGGCTCTGGCGCGACGCTGCCCCGCCGCCTCTGCTCTTTTCCTTCCCCCCACCCTTTGTTCGCTCGTGCAAAGGGCGGGGGGAAAGAAGGAGCAAGAGGGGGAGCGAAGCAGCGTCGCGTCAGAGGCTCTGGCGCGGCTGCCCCCGCCCTCCTTGTTCCCCACCCTTTGTTCGCTCGAGCAACGGGCGGGGGGAAAGAAGGAGCAAGAGGGGGAGCGAAGCAGCGTCGCATCAAAATATTTTTTTTCTATTTTCCTCCTCTAAAATCTAGGTGCGTCTTATCAGCAGGTGCGTCTTATAGAGCGAAAAATACAGTAAGCCAAATCGCCGAAATAAAATCATGTTCAACTCAGTCCGCATGTGGTCGCTCACTTTGTTCTCTAACCAGTCTCAGCCATTATTCTGCTTCATTCCATAGCCAGGTTTTCACTAGCCTCCTGAAGGACAAGAGGGAAAGGGCAGATCTGATCTTGCTTGGGAGGGAGTTCGGCCACCACAGAGAAGGCCCTGTCTCGTTCGCACCAGACGCGCTTGCGAAAGAGTCGGGACCAAGAGCAGTGCCTCTCTGGATGATCTCAGCGTCCTTGATGGCTCATAGGGGAGAATACGTTCCGACAGGTAAACTGGGCCAGAACCGTATAGGGATTTATAGGTTAAAATCAGCACTTTGAATTGTGCTCGGAAGCTAATTGGCAGCCAGTGGAGCTGGTGCAACAAGGGGGTTGTGCGCTCCCTGTACCCTGCTCCCGTTAGTAACCTGGTTGCCGAGCATTGGACTAATTGCAGCTTCCGAGCAGTCTTCAGAGGCAATCCCACGTAGAGAGTGTTGCAGTAGTCTATACGGGATATAACCAGAGCGTGGACCACCATGGCCAAGTCAGACTTCTCAAGGTATGGGCGCAACTGGCGCACAAGCTTTAATTAAGTTGGTAAGGAAGCAGTAGTCCTTTGGGAATGGATCCTGAGTAATGAACAACTACTGGTGGAGGGACTGATACCCTATTCGAAGTGAAAGCTCAGCTAATTTATATCGGCAATCAGTTAAGCGGTCAGAATTAGGTCAAAACAGTATTTATGTCAGAATCACAGTAGGTACTAATTAGCACATAAGAGAGCAGAAGACGTGAAAAGTTGTTTTTCCAAGGCAATATGCTTCAAAACTAATCCGCTGTGAGCAATTAAATGCAGAGATGTCATCTTTCGGTACAAATTCTTTGATATATTGCTTATATATCAAAGTAAAAACCAAGTATATCACATTGCATGTCTCTAGTAACTCCATATAAAAGGGAAATTCTGTCATCGGGAATGAAATTGCACTCTTTCCATTTCCATCATAATGAACCTCCGGGACCTTTAAGACCATCCGCATCCAAAATGCTGAAGACAAAAGAGAATTACCCCCACAGTGTAGTCAACCATCCCAAAATAAACAGAAGGAAAATGACAGCAACATGTGCCAATATGAAATTGAAAAGGAGCAACTACGAACCTGTGCTACGGCACAAAGATTCAGGAGGTAATAAAAGCAATTCTTGATTTCCATCAGCTGTTACATTTTCCAGTTCTTTCCTTTGCTTCCTTGTGAATGCATGCAGAAGCCATTCTATTGCTATGGAAATATAATTGTATTTTCTTCACACACAAAAAAGCCTTGAATAAAAATGTTCCTCTGGCACAAAGATTATTCCTCGCAAATACATAATGCCGTTTTTGATGACATGCGTACAACACTGGAGCTCTGTTTCATGGGACTCGATCTAGAGGAAGAACTCAGTCTTATAGGATATTCTTCCAATCTAACTACCTTATTTTGCACCGGGAATGTGGTGCAGCTGGCTAAGTGTCAGCTGCATCAGATCTCTCTGACCAGTAGGTCATGAGTTCGAGGCCTGCTCGGGTCGAGGTGGGTGCTTGACCTTTAAGTGTAGCCTGCTGTCGACCTTTGCAGCCCGAAAGACAGTTAAGTAGGAGATAAAGGTACCACATTAAGTGGGGAGGCAAATTTTGACTGAATTATGAGGCCATTAAAGAACTCCAGGAACGCCGAGGAATGCGGAAACAACAAGGGACGCTGTGAACGCTGAGCGATGAGGAGTGTGTCCGCTCCCCCTGGTGGCCAGAGTTTGCCTCTGTTTGTCTATATGTTGTGTATGTGGAAACGGCAGGGACTGTCTGCTAAGTATGTGTCTCTGTAATCCGCTCTGACTCCCCTTCGGGGTGAGAAGAGCGGAATTTAAATAAAGTAAATAAATAAATAAATATTATGTTGCTTTACAGGATGTGATGAATTCCTTACCTGGTAGGTTAGTTCAGTCATTGTCAACCAGTGTGCCGTGCGAGAGCACGTGGTGTGCCGCGAAAACGTCCCCTCTCCCTGCCTTTCTTCCCCCTCCTGCGGCTGCTGCTTGGAGGAGGAGGCCAAGCGGGTGGAGGCAGATCCGGGCCTACCGGGTGAGGCGGGCTCTGAGGTCGTGTGTGTGTGAGAGAGAGAGAGGAGAGGGTTGGAGGAGCGGGAGGGCGCCGGGCTGGGGGAGGCTTTTCCGCCTGGCCCCCGTGCCCTTCCGAAGTCAGAAGGACGCGAGAGCCGGGCGAAAAGCTTCCCCCGCAAGCCATCGAGGCCTGCGGGAGGTGTCTCCACCTGTCCCCCGCGCCCTTCCCAAATTGGGGATGGGCGAGGGGGCCAGGAGGAGCGCTTCCCCCAGGCAGCGACTTTGAAGTTGCAAGGCCATTAAATGCTAATCAACATGGCCATTTGCAACATTCGCACTTGCCTAAAGCAGGCAAGAGTTCTTTCTTCCACCCTGGACATTATTCCACAGATATATACATGTCACTTGCCTAGTTTCTAACAGCTCACCACCTCTGAGGATGCCTGTCATAGATGTGACTGAAACGTCAGGAGAGAATGCTTCTGGAACATGGCCATACAGCCTGAAAACCTCACAGCAACCTGGTGATTCTGGCCATGAAAGCCTTTAGCAAAAGCTCTTTGATTTCTGCCAGGATATCTATGTTGTGTTCATTGAAACAGGCCCAGGTTTCACACCGAGTGTATACTTTAAAAAACATATTAACTATATGTATTACTGTGTTAGAGTGTCATTTTGTTTCATTTTGGTTGGTGGTGTGCCCCGGGATTTTTTTAAATGTCAAAAGTGTGCCTCGGCTCAAAAAAGGTTGAGAAACACTGGGTTAGATATAGCCTAGAAAAAGTAGGCCCAAGAATTGGCAGCCATTTTAGATAAGTGCCAGGGGGCATCAATCTTGGATCTCATTCACAAAAGGGGGCGTGCCTAAGAGTAAGCCTAGAGGAAAATGAGGGGAGTTAGGATTGGCTGGTAGAGAAGGAAGTGGATGCGAACTTAGAAAAAGAAAATGACTTGAGAACAACCCTGTCAGAGTCTGTCAGTAGAGTGAAGGAGTTCTTTGGAGGGAGTGTAATGTAAGAGAGCAGTTGTGGGAGTTATTGTTAGAGAGAAGTAGCCTGAAAATTGGTGAGGTAGCTAGCAGAGTTAGCTAGTGAAGAAGATTCTACAGCTATCAAGGGGAGATAGTTGGTAGAGGAGTGGAGAGATAGACCCAGGGAAGGACTATCTGTAGAGGAGTTAAGGTTTGCTAGGCGGAGAGAAAATCCTGTCAGCAAATTATTGGAGGGAGAAAGGAGTGCTATTTTGTAACTAAGATCTGAACTGCTTAAAGGAACCATATGCTTTTGTGCCAATATTCCTGAACCACTAAGCTTAATGCCTATTCTGTAAGTTCTCTTAAATAAACTTCATTGTTTTATTGTTCTACACATCTGCCTCACGTGTGACTCTGTCAAAAGCAGTTTCCAGCAGTAATCACAAGTCTAATGGTGGCAGCGTACATTTTGAAGAAGTAATTTCTTCAGTGTTACCTCAGCACACAGGCCTGAAAGCAAAGCCAGAGCATTCTTGCCTAAAATACCTCAAGTAAGCCAAAGGCTTTAATATTGGTTATAAGTCTGGTGGTAACCAGTGGTCTTTCAAGAGGTTTTCCGGCCAGAAGATTACTCTAGCATTATCAGAGTTTTGATTTTGGGGTTTCGAATACCCCTGATTAACCTCTTCCCTCGTTACATTTGGTGTGCGTTAGGGTGGGGTAGCTTTAAGAAAGTTTCGCCCTGCCCTGACTGTTCAACGTCGTCCCTTTATGCAAGGCCTCTAATATTCATCATGTCATTTGTCTTTTTTTGCCATTGAGTCAACGTCAACAAATGTCAATCCTGTGAATAGGAGTTGCTGACCGCCCCTATCCTCAATGTTCTGCTCAGGTCTTGAACACCCAGAACCGTGGCTTAAGTGCAGTCTGTAAAAATCAGTTAGTGAGTGTGTTAACTGAAATACGCAAACAACGAAGCTGATTAGTTGGGCCATGCCCAGAAGCTAGCTGAGCCTGGGAGTTTTGGCAGCAGTTACATGTTTAAGTTTTCTGTGCAGGAGCTTGCCAAGACAGTTAGTATTTTTTGCTTCTTGGCTGCTGGAAGAAGATGTCTCATATGGACACCCAAGGGCCATTTGAATCTCCCTCAAAAGACACTGTGTGAGTTGATGCAACTGTTCACATGACTGTATATATGTTGTTCTGCATAGCAAAGAGTAAACAATAGGCCTGGGTGGGTTCGTTGGAATGCTCGTAAAATCGGAATGAATTCGGATTAAATTCACTTTTGAAGCGGTTTTGAAGCGATGTAAGCAAACCGGAAGTGAATTTGCCATTTCGAGGCCACCGCCGCCATTTTCGGAAAGGAATCTGCATTAGATTCCTGACCCTCCCGAGGTGCTTTCCCTTCATTGGCTGTTTAACCCCGTTTGGAGGCAGATGTCCTTCCTTCCACGTCAGAACTGGGGCGACAGCTGCAGTGATAAAATCCTGTGATCCTGTGATATTGTGGCCTGTGATAAAATCCCAGATATTTTGTGGGGATACTTTTGATGAATTAAGCTTAATTTGGAACTTTTTTCCAAATGATCACAATGTACGTTGCTTGGAGTTTTAATCATTAACATTTCTCCAGAATTAGGTTAATATTTGTCAATAAAGCCAATCAAACTGAATGAATCTGATATTATCCAATTCATACCCAAAACTAAGAGACGCTATGAGTTATGTTGTATTGATTATGTATGTTTGTATACTGATGCCATGGTTTTAATTGTTTTAAATTTTTAATGATGTATAAGCATTGCATTTTTGCTACTGTAAACCGCTTTGAATCGCCCATGGGCTGAGAAAAGCAGTATAGAAATGGAGTAAATAAATAAATAAATAAATAAATAAATAAATAATCCAAACTGGGTTAAACATGGCTGTCGCCCCAGTTCTGACGTAGAGGGAAGACATCCCCATTCAAACTGGGTTAAACATGCGTGTCCACCATTAGCCAAGCCATTCCGAAATTTCGGAATTAATTCGGGAAATTCCTAAATCTTTCCGGAAAAATTCAGAAGTCATTCAGATTCGAAGCGCCAGCGCCCCTTACATCCAGAACGAGTTTTGAACCATTTTTTTATCAAGCAAGCCTAGTAAACACTTTATTCTTTAATGATCATGTGCATGGCATATTTTTTTCTCTAGCAAAACTCTGTGTGGATTGGTAAAGACGTGAACTATGCATGATTTTCATTCCGCCACACGGTCTTCCTCTTTTCCTGTCATATCAAACAAACTATACAAGTCAAATATTGGTTCTTCTTGAAAAATATTACAGATATAACTTCTCTCCTCAGAAACAATACTTTAAAGAACTCCAGTACCATATCCCTTAAAGTTAGAGAAAGATACAAATTCTCAATTTAACTCTTTAAATGTCATGCCTATAGCAGGGATCACAAAGAGCAGAGGCTACATGTGCATAGAGCTGTCCTCTTACTACCGGTTGAACATCCCTTATCTGGCATTCTAAAATACTCCATAGTTGGCCATCTGGGTGGTTGAGATAGTGACATCTTTGCTTTCTGATGGTTCAGTGTACACATACTTTGTTTCATATACACAATTATTGGAAATATTTTGTACAAGACTACCTTCAGACTATGTGTCTCATCCAGCTCTGTGGTTTACTAAAAGCACTAGTATACAATTTAAAATATACAAAAATGCATACATTAAAATAGAATTAAACACAAACAGCATTTAAAAAAATCAGAGTTAAAATCATCAAAAGAGAAATTTCATAATGAAGCGAGGATTCCACCTAAAAATGAACAACATATGGAACTGGGGCAACTTGAAAATACAAATATACAGAGAAATGACATCTTTAATATTCAGATATTTAAGAACAACTAATTAAAATTAATGCAAAATGTTGCCTTCCTGATCTTTCTGAGAAAGCTGTGTCAATTAATATTTTCTCTGCAGGAAAATCTCTGGAGGAGATTCTTTTCTTCATTCAGATATTCATTTCAATATTTATCTTCCGACCTACATCATTCATTCTCAAGGAGGCATCCAACAACATCAGCTTAAACAATTTCAACCATATAAAGCAATAAGAAATCATGTAAACAAGCCCAAAGGATGCCAAGACAACTTGACAAGTGAAAACGAGCTAATTAAAATCAATTAAGACACTTTCGAAACAATGTAAAACCATAACACATGCAGGTTTGGATAAAATCAATTAGGCTCTAGGGGCGTTAATTAAAAATCCATGTTTTCGCTCAGTGCTGGAATGGCACAAACTCTGGTGCCCATCAGGCCTCCAAGATGCCACAGCTACAAATTCCACTTATTTATTCAGAAATCCTCATGTGTCCCTCACGTGGAAAAGGCTTTTTGCTCCAAAGTATGATATATGCCAGTGCATAAGTCAAAACACTTTGACCCAAAAAAAATCAACTCCCAAAACCCAGGTTGATTGACACTGTCATACTCCAGAGCAGGATCACCTCTGACCTTAAACACCACAGCAGCTTGGTAAAATCAGAAAGCAGTTTATTGAAGAATATATATAGCCAAAGCAGTAAAAAGTAATCAACAGTAAAAAGTTCAAAATCCAATTTAGTCCATCAGCTACAAAGGAAAAAAGGAACAAAGAGTCAAGAGAAATCCATGAAACTAGACACTTGAATCCATGAACAACACAGGATGCAAATCCCATAGGCGAAAACATGAGCTTGGCAAACTTTGGTACATGAAGCTCAGAGCAGAGGAAACATAAACTTGGCGTTATCCCGACGTTGCCTCAACTAAGGCAATTGTCTCCCGCGAATCATTATAAACCCTTCCTTGACTCCAAAACTGCAAGGAGCTCACTTCAGGCCCAAGAGACCCCTCATCCCCAAATCCAAATGACCCTGGCCAGGAAACCGGATCGTCATCCCCATTCCCATCATGAACACCAACATGAGCATCATCCCCATTCCCATCATGAACACCAACATGAACATCATCCCCATTCCCATCATGAACACCAACATGAGCATCATCCCCATTCCCATCATGAACATCAACATGAACATCATTCCCATCATGAACACCAACATGAATATCATCCCCATTCCCATCATGAACACCAATATGAACATCGTCCCCATTCCCATCATGAACATCAACATGAACATCATTCCCATCATGAACACCAACATGAATATCATCCCCATTCCCATCATGAACACCAATATGAACATCGTCCCCATTCCCATCATGAACATCAACATGAGCATCATTCCCATCATGAACACCAACATGAATATCATCCCCATTCCCATCATGAACACCAATATGAACATCGTCCCCATTCCCATCATGAACATCAACATGAACATCATTCCCATCATGAACACCAACATGAATATCATCCCCATTCCCATCATGAACACCAACATGAACATCGTCCCCATTCCATCATGAACATCAACATGAACATCATTCCCATCATGAACACCAACATGAACATCATTCCCATCATGAACACTAACATGAACGTCATCCTCATTCCCATCATGAACACCAACATGAACATCATCCCCATTCCCATCATGAACACCAACATGAACATCATTCCCATCATGAACACCAACATGAATATCATCCCCATTCCCATCATGAACACCAACATGAGCATCATCCCCATTCCCATCATGAACACCAACATGAATGTCATCCCCATTTCCATAATGAACATCAACATGAACATCAAAAACAATCACAGGCTGATATACAACAGATACAAAGGCCAAGGTTAGAATAGGAAACCAGCACAAGAGACTGAAGTGAGAAGCTTCAGTCCCATTACACCTCCTGGTCCAAATCAAAGGAAATATTGAGAGCATTCTCTTCTTCCTAATCTTTTTCTTTCTCAGCCCAAGTGACAATCAGCAACAATATGATGAAAACTGAAGAATGTAATGCATCTACCATTACATTGATAATGAGCTTAATAATCGATAATTACATTGATAATGAGCTTAATAATTGATAATTGGGCTTGAGCTGGAGTGGAAAAAGCAGCAGATCATTTTAATAAGGGCTTATTTATTTATTTATTTATTTAAAAACTTTTGTATCCCGATCTTATCACCTCCATAGAATCTAAAACATCATAAATAACAATAAAATTACCAATACATATAAAATAAATTACATAAAAAGCCATTCGCCAAGGTACAATCGTGTCCAACTCAATCCATGTATTCAGTCCATATATTGTGATCAATAACTTAGTCGATTAGCGATCTCCGCCCTCATTCTGCGAAGGCCTCATTCCACAGCCATGTTTTCACTAGCTTCCTAAAGGTCAGGAGGGAGGGGGCAGATCTAATTTCCTTTGGAACTCTATACGGTTTCGGCCCTCTTTACCTGTCCGAACGGATCCTCCTTTATGAACCATCAAGGACATTAAGATCCTCCAGAGAGGCCCTGCTCTCGGTCCCGCCATCTTCACAAGCACATCTGGTGGAGACGAGGGACAGGGTCTTTTCTCTGGTGGCCCCTCAGCTGTGGAACTCTCTCCCAGGTGATGTCAGATCTGCTCCCTCCCTGTTGTCTTTCAGGAGGTGGTGGGTGAAGACTTGGTTGTGGAACGAAGCTTTCCCAGAAAAGGCTGAGATTGATTATAGTTTGAAATGAGTGACCACGTTCACAAATCGAGTTGAATTTGTTTTAAATGGTGATGTGATTTGTATGTATGTATTTTGATGTTTTATGTTTTTAATATATTGTTGAAACAGGTTTTAAAATTGTAGAGCATTGAATTTTGCTGTAAGCCGGTCTGAGTCCCTCTATAGAGGTGAGAAGGTCGGGGTACAAAAATTTTAAATAAATAACATAAATAAATTTGGGAGGGAGTTCCACAGCCGGGGGGGTCACCACAGAAAAGGCCCTGTCCCTCGTCCCCACCAGGCGCGCCTGCGAAGGTGGTGGGACTGAGAGCAGGGCCTCTCCAGACGATCTTAATATTCTTGATGGTACATAGGGGAGAATACGATCAGACAGGTAAACTGGGACAGAACCGTATAGGGTTTTGTAATTTATTAAGCCACTCTTGAAGAAAGACAGTAGTAGCCATTTTTAATAGGGGTGCAAATCAAAAGTAAGCGCCCTGGAGAAGGAAAGTCCATGTCTGTGACGGAAGCAAAGGTCCCCATATGTTCGACCTTTGGAATGTAAACATTTGAAGATAAGGACGCTCTCAAGTCACCATGATTAATGTGCTTTGAGACACAGGCTGTAGGAATGCTCTGGTAAAATGCTTTGCTTTCTTTACTAATAAAAGGACTTTTATAGTTTCCAACTTGGCTCTGCATGATTGACACTTTTTAGGTATCCTTGACACTTTTTAGGTCTTCCTAGGTATGTTCCTTTTAGGTATTTTTTTTTAAAGGAAATGAAAATATTTGTTACAGCATCCTACATTTTTCCCTCAACTTTTTAACATAGGTAATCATTCATAACACATGAGCTCAACTTATACATGAGCATCTCTCCTTTTCGATTGCTCTAATCCAGTTGTAGGAAACCGGAATCCCACAAAGAGCTTTAACTTACAATTCCACAACCTTCAAACACTGGGGTTTAAGAGGTTCCTCCAAACCACCTGGTTTTCATGCAATATGTTATTCCAACCGAGTTGTGTGTGGGCAGCGTTTATGACACGGATCTTTCTCCTCCAGTGGTGATGAACTCATGGAAGAAGGCTCAACCCTGTTGCTAAATTATTCACACAGAGATGAATGGGATCACTCAACAAAGCAGCAGCTGCCACACTGTTGTGGCTGCACGGCAACTCTGTGATCCCTGTGCTGGATTATAAAAGAAACTTTGTGAAGTGCGAAATGAGAGATGGTTTCAAAAAGAGATAGAGCAACTATCGCATGGGTACAAAATGTGCAGTTATTCTAAATGAATTAGACTGCAAGAACTATAGCATGCTTTTAGTATTATTTATTTATTTAAAACTTTGATATCCCGATCTTCTCACCTCGAAAGAGGGACTCAGACCGGCCTTACAGCAAAATTCAATGCAGGTCATATACGTTAAAATACATAAATAAAATAAATAGATTAAAAAAAATTAAAATGTGGTCATTAACTCAATCTCGGTCCTTATTCTGGGAATGCCTCCTTCCAAAGCCAGGATTTTACTAGCCTCCTGAAAGACAGGAGGGCTGGGGCAGATCTGATCTCGCTCGGGAGAGAGTTCCATAGTCGAGGGGCCACCACAGAGAAGGCCCTATCTCTCGTCCCCACCAGACGCGCTTGCAAAGGTGGCGGGACCGAGAGCAGGGCCTCTCCGGAAGATTTTAGCATCCTTGATGGTTCATAGGGAAGAACACGTTCGGGCAGTACACCATAAGACCAAAGTTCACAGCTGCAAGTTCCAACTTTCCCCAGTTTGGCTGCACAACCACGAAAGACTGTACTGTATTGCTAGGCTAGATCTATCTGCAGATACTGGGGTGGACTAGTTTGGAGCAATGAAGAAATCCTGACTTAACTATAAGAAGCAGAACCTCAAAGAATCCAGACAAGTATAATGGGTAGGTTGTTCAAGAAGTAAATTTTAACTATAATGAGGCCTTGGTAAACATTGGAGATTGGTTTCAAGTCATTGGCAAAGTAAAATTACAAAACCAAACTTTGCCATTTGGATATTTTTGAGAGGCGGTGGGATTATTTTCAAGTTTTGGATGGTTGGGTCCACGGAGGCAGGATCTGTGAGAACAGAGAACCAACTGTAGTTGAAGTAGATGGGAATTCCACTGATAATCCATTTTTCATACATTTACTCGATTGTTTAGATCACTTTGTTCAATCATGTCAATCTTTCCAAAACAATTCTTCAATAAGAAATGGATCATCACTGTCCTTCTCCCATACAGATATATACATTGACTGGCATGACATGCGCCAGTGTTTCTCAACCTTTTTTGAGCCGCGGCACACTTTTAACATTAAAAAAATCCGGGGGCACACCACCAACCAAAATGACACAAAATGACACTCTAACACAGTAAAGAACGGCTGGGGCTTGGTGGCCTGCTGGACGTGCTGCCGAGCTGCGGAGGGGGCGGAGCCAGGCTGTGCCATGCCCCACCCCCTACCCCCGGCTTCACCTCTCCCAGCACCTGCTCCAGCCTTGAGGGGGCAGTGCCAAGCCAGCGGTGCCAGAGCCAGCACAATGCTGGCTTGGCACTTTCCCTCAAGGCTGGAGCAGGTGCTGGGAGAGGTGAAGCCGGGGGTAGGGGGCAGAGCCAGGGCGCGCCATGCCCCGCCCCCTCCCCCCAGCTTCAGCTCTCCTACAGGCCGCGCCATGCCCCGCCCCTACCCCCAGCTTCAGCTCTCCTACAGGCCGCGCCATGCCCCGCCCTCTCCCCCCAGCTTCAGCTCTCCTACAGAGAAGGAGAATGAGCGATGGATGGGCTTCAGTGGGCGGGGCTCCTCCACGGCTTCAGCGAGCGGGGGCGAGAGTCATGGTGGGAGTTATGGCGGATTGGAGGCTGGCTGGGGAAATGGCCGAAGGAGGCAGCGCCCGGTCCCTTCTTCTTTTTCTTCGCCACTGCCGGCCCTTCTTCCTCCCCCAAGCAGCAGGAGTTCGGCAGGAGGGGGGAGGAAGGGGGGCAGAGAGCTTTTCTCGCGGCACAGCAGGAGGTCCGTCACGGCACACTAGTGTGCCACGGCACACTGGTTGAGAAAGACTGCCATACGCTACTCTTTGACAAGGAGCATCACCACACTCAGAAGAGCAGACATGTATAGGATTATATAGGAAAATCTCACACATGCAAATCATGTGCACTACAATCGAACTTTGGCCTCTACTATATCACACTGTACACATGTCCTAATATTTCATATAATCAAGCTACTCATGTTTTGTTGCAATCCCCAATTTCGTACTGCTTACAAGAACCAACTTGACTATCTTTTCTGACAGTGCCGTTTGAAAATGCTTCCAAACGCTGCCACTCTAAGCTTCCCAATCTTAATATATAAAAATGATCATGTCATCGTTAGTACCTTAAAAACAACAAAACCACTGAACGAAAACACACCAAATTTGGCAACTAAACGTCCCACAAAGCAAGGTGTGACCAACAACAATAAAAAAGAGAAAAAATCTAAAAACAACTTACAAAACCTTAAAAAGGAGAACATGCCACAGCGCAGAGCCTGTGGTGGCAACGGCAGGGAGGCCTCCCAGAGCCAGCCTCGCCTCCACAACATCCTCAAAAATTCACCAGGCCATGCCTGCCTCTCGCCTGACCAACGGGGGCGGAGGCAGAACGGTCTGGGGGTGGGTGGGGCCTGCTGCTTCCCTGGCCCAGGCGTGGGGCTTTCTGGCCCCGGGAAGAGATGCCGCAGGCGAGGCTGCAGAACCGGTACAACTTAGTGGAGGAGGCTGGGGAGGCGCGGGGGGCCGCCCTGCACAGTGAGGAAGCTTTCCACCATGGCATCATCTAACAGGCCAAGGTGAGGAGGAGGAGGAAGTCCCCCCCTGCTCCTTTCCCCCTTTTGGGGGGCGGCGGCGAGAGGTCCTCTGAGCATACGCAGACAGACAGCTCATGGGGAGGATTGGCCCAAGGAGCCAAGCGGGGCTTGATATGGCCAAGGACTCAGATGGAGTGCTTTGGCATTGTTGTCCCTATACGGCAGGCCTGGGCCAACTTGGGCCCTCCTTCCCTCCAGGTGTTTTGGACTACAACTCCTCTGAACTCCACCAACAATGGAATTGAACCAAACTTGGCACACAGAACTCCCATGACTAACAGAAAACACTAGAAAGGGTTTGGTGGGCATTGACCTTGAGTTTGGGAGTTGTAGTTCACCTACATCCAGGGAGCACTGTAGACTCAAACAATGAATGAACTGGACCAAACTTGGCAGGATTACTCCATATGCCCAAAATGTGGACACTGCTGGACTTTGGGGAAAATAGACCTTCACATTTGAGAGTTGTAGTTACTGGGATTTATAGTTCATATACAATCAAAGAGCATTATGTACCCTACCAATGATAGAATTGGGCCAAACTTTCCACACAGAACCCCCATGATCAACAGAAAATACTGTGTTTTCTGGTGGTCTTCGCCGACCCTTCAGACCCCCCCCCCCCCAAGACCCTCAGGTTGAGAAATGCTGCCTTAAGGCCATCCAGTCCAACTCTCTTCACCAGGGCAAGAAAACATAATCAAAGCCCTCCTGACAAAGAGTCATCCAGCCATAGATATAGAAAGATATATATGATTCACACACACACACGTGTGTGTGTGTAAGACAGATATATTGCCATAGATTTGAAAGGGACAAAGATGGACAATTTGCCCTAAACAAGGACAATTCTGTGGCATTTTCCAGAGTAGGCAAACCAGACAATCTCCACATCAACACTGATAAAGAAACAACAAGAAATACTGTTTATCCACAAGCATAAAGAAAAAACATTAGAAACCAACACTTTCTGATTACTTTATTTTCCATATCATCGGACTGGGCCACAGCAACGCGTGGCATGGGACGGCTAGTACTGTATAAGAACGAGTGAGGAAATCTTTTTTGGCTCTAGTATGTCTGAGAAGTTGAGTCACCGCCGAGCCTCTTGTTTTATCATCTAATCCAATGTCCAAATAATTTAATTACATCTGTAACCCCAACGTGAGGTGGCCACATTTGCTCCAAAGCAAGGCCTCGAGCATGTCCAACATCACTATATCTGTAATGTAGCTTTCAATGAACTCTTTTTTTCCAGCTTCAACCCCAGAGGAGCTTCTTAAACTTCATTTCTGCTGCAGCATCAGCATTTTCACATGATGCATAGAGACCTCGAAACAGTGCTGCAGTTTCCCCTCTGGCAAGCGAGTCATGGAGTGAAACTGTGAATGTCTGTGTTTTTAAAAAGCCCACGTCCATTCCAAGTCTTTAACGGAGAGAAATATTTTCAGTACTTGTATACATTTTCACTGTACACAAAGCCACTTTACAAATATGTACGTATACTAGCTGTGCCCTGCCACGCGTTGCTGTGGCCTATAGTAAGAATTTTCAAAGTAGAGGGAGATATCTGGACTATTATGAAAGAGGGGTATCTACCTATTCCTTCCCCCCTTTTTTCTTCCCCTTTCTCTCCTTTCTTCCTTCTCTACCTCTTTCTATTATTCCTTCTTTCACTCTTTGGTTTCATTCTTCCTTCTCTCTTTCCTTCCTTCCCCTTTCTCCACTTCTTCTTTTGTCTCCTGTTTTCCCTCCCTGATTTCTCCCTTCTTTCACTTTCTTTTTCTCCTTCCTTCCTTCTTTACCTCTTTCCTACCTTTCCTTTCGTTTCTACTTTCTCTTCTTCCATTCTGCGGTACATCTTTCCTTCCTTCCTTCCTTCCTTCCCTCTTTCCTTCCCTCCTTCTCTCTTTCATTCCTTCCTTCCTTCCCCCTGTCCCTGTTTCATTCCTTCCCGCCTCCACCACATCCCCCTCCCTTGCCAAAGGGAAAGAAGGAAGGAATGAACGAAAGAGGGAAGGAAGGGGAGTGCATCGAGGGAGAGGAGGCGGGGCCAGAGCGGGGAAGGGGCGTGGACGAGGCTAGAGTGGGGCCGGAGCAGGGGGCGCGCTTCCATTCCCTCCCCAGCTTCCTCCATTTACTTTGCCCTCCTCGTCTTCCTCCTCCTTCGCTTCCAAGCCTCCTCTTCCTCCTTTATTATCTTTCTCTCCTTGTCTTCTTCTTTCCCTCTTTCTTAGACAGCGGCGGCAGCGATGCGCGAGTGGGAGCCAGCCAGGCATCACTGCGCATGCGCCGGCTGCCTTGGGCGCAGGGCAAGCTGGGAAATATAGTCTCCCAACTCTTTTGGGATTTGTAAATGATTGTCTTTGCTTTCTTAAATTTTTCAGAGTGTTGGTCTGTTTGGCGTTGTGTGGCCATATTTGGTGTGATTTCCTTCAGTGGTTTCTTTGTTTTTAAGGTACTCATTATGGACAGAGCATTTTTATATAGAGAGATATAATATATATTTGTGTGTCTGAGAGAGAGAGAGAATGCATACAAACTGGCTTTAAGGAATTTAGTCCTTTCCTATGCAATATGGTGGCATCTTGTGCTCAGGAAAGCATCTCAGTTACATAAAAGGAAAGGCTACTTTCACAAGTAAATAGGCAAATCTATTGAACATCTCTTACCCAGAATGCATGAGACCAGAAGTGTTCCATATTTTGGATGATTTTTATTTTATTTTTTGGAATACCCGCATATATACATAATGAGCTATCTTGGAGATGGTGCTTAAGTCGAAAACATTTCGCATACACTTGAAACACAATGCATCTCAAGGACAGACTAAGCCAGTGTTTCTCAGCCTTCCTAATACCACGACCCCTTAATACAGTTTTTCATGTTGTGATGACTACCAATCATAAAATTATTTTGTTACTACTTCGTAACTGTAATTTTGCTACTGTTATGAATCATAATGTAAATATCTGATATGCAGGATATATTTCCTACACTGGACCAAATTTGGCACAAATACTCAATATGTCCAAATTTGAATACTGGTGGAGTTGGGGGAATTGATTTTGTCATTTGGGAGTTGTAGTTACTGGGATTTCACCTACAATCAAAGAGCATTCTGAACTCCACCAGCAATAGAAATGAACCAAACGTGGCACACAGAACTCCCATGACCAACTGAAAATACTGGAAGGGTTTGGTGGGCATTGACCTTGAGTTTTGGAGTTGTAGTTCAGCTACATCCAGCACTGTGGACTCAAACAATAATGGATCTGGATCAGACTTGGCACGAATCTTTAATATGCCCAAATGTGAACACTGGTGGAGTTCAGGGGAAACAGACCTTGACATTTGGGCATTGTAGTTGCTGGGATTTATAGTTCACCTACAATCAAAGAGCATTCAGAACCCCATCAACAATAGAACTGGGTCAAACTTCTCACACAGAACCCTCATGACCAAAAGAAAATACTGTATTCTCCAGTAGTCTTTGGTGACCGCTCTGACACCCTCTCGTAACTCCCCCAAGGGTCCCGACTCCCAGGTTGAAAACGCTGGACTAAGCTCTCATCTTTTGCCACTCTGCTCAGAGATGGTTCCTTTTTTTTATATATATATAAAATTTTATTAAGAAGTTTCACATTTTTTACACATAACATATAAACATGGGAAAATAACATACCTAAGGGGCTAAAGGGAAAATAGACACACGAAAAGGGGAATAAAATTGACTTCCGCTCTCTTACCACACCATTTACAATAATTGTTGATAATAATTCCTAACCTGGAACCTCCCAGATGCTCTTACTTTTTGTCGTGATAATACCTTTTATCACCTTATCTATTCCCATCTATTTTTCAGCCATTGCTCTTAATATATTCAGCAACCTGAGTCCAGTCTGTTCTGATATTTCCTTTACCATTATTTTGTCTCAACCAAAATGTAAGTTCATCCATGTCTTTGATCTCAAGAATCTTCTCTTGCCATTGATCCTTTGTAGGTAGGAGATTCGTCTTCCAACTTCTAGCAAATATAATCCTTGCCGCCGTTGACAGGAATATAAAGAGTTTTTCCATATTCTCATTTTTAAATGTTCCATTTTCTATGATACCCAATAGGTATAACTCTGGCTTCATTTGGAAATCGATCTTTAAAATTTCTTTACATTCATTATGAATTAATTTCCAATACCCATTAGTCTTAGGACAGATCCACCACATGTGAAAAAAAGAACCTTCTTGCTTATCACATTTCCAACACTTATTATCCACATTTTTATACATTATATTTAATTTCTTGGGTGTGATATACCATCGATGTATCATTTTTAACCAATTTTCTTTTAGATCAGTTGCATAGGTAATTTTGAGTTGTTTCGTCCGTAGCCTTTCCCATTCCCTTAATTGAATGGGTCTTCCAATGTTTCTCGCCCATTTTATCATAGTTTGCTTAATTACCTCCTCCTCTGAGACCCAGTTCAGGAGCATGGAGTATGTTTTGGATATAGTTTTTCTTTCACTTTTTAAAATTTTATCCCATGGGCCTTCCATCGTACTAAATCCTTTAACCTTATCTTTGTTAAAACTTTCTCTCATTTGGAAGTAATGCAGCCATAATACATTACGATATAGTCCAGCAATTTCTTCCTGTGTCTTCATCACTAATTCACCTTCCTTTTGTGTCACCATATCCTGGTATTTTGGCCATTCTGTCCAACCCAATAACCTTCTTTGATTCGCTTCTAGAGGTGAGAGCCATAGTGGTGTCTTTGTGTATATAAAGTCTTTATATTTTAACCAGATTTTCAGCAAAGCGGATCTAATAAAATGATTCCCAAAGTTTTTTTCTATTTTAGCTCCTTCATACCAAAGGTACGAGTGCCAGCCTTTCCGCAGGTCAAAACCTTCAAGAGTTAAGGTTGAACTCTTAGCTAATAGCACCCAGTCTTTCACCCATACCAGGGCACATGCTTCATAGTACATTTTTAAATCAGGCAGGCCAAAGCCTCCCTTTTCTTTCTGCATAATCATTATATTGTACTTAATTCTTGGTTTTTTATTTTTCCATATGAAGTTAGTCAGGTCCTTTCTCCATCCATTAAAGATCTCCATATTTCTTAGTATAGGCAAATTCTGAAATAGATATAACATCTTTGGCAAAAGATTCATCTTTACAGCAGCTATCCTTCCCAGTAAGGAGAGGTTGAGTCTTTTCCATTGTTCTAATTCTTCTTTCATTTTTTTCCATTGTTCCATATAATTATCTTTCAGTAGATGGAGATTCCTTGCAGTGATCCAAATTCCTAGGTATTTAACTTTATTAACCACTTGGACACCCGTTAATTCCTGGTTCCTTTTTGAAAAAATAAGAGCTAAGGCTCATAGATTAAGCAACCCAGGTTTTTGGGTCAATGTTTCGACAAAAATGTATAGACTTATATATTTATTTTACTATTTATTTATTGTATTTACATACCGCCTTTCTCGCTCCTGGGGAGACTCATTGTTTTATTTTGTTCGTGAGTCGGCATGAGTGTTGCCTGCCGATCACTATGTATGTCTTGTAACCCGCCACGAACTTAAAATGAACTTAAAATCAATTAAAACCATTAAATGTATATGAATGTATACAGTAAGTTATTTCTGTATCATGAAAGATGCTGACGCATCAATTGGCCAGCACCAATGAAACACTGTGGGGCACAGTTATAACATAATACAATATATTGACATTATAGTATATTATATCATTATTATATTATATTATATAAAATAATAAATAAAATTACTTATTTAAATAAAAAAAATTATAGAATTATTTTAAACACAGCAAGACTTAGACAATTAAAATAAATATTAAAATATTTTAATTTTTAATTTAATTTAAATAAAAATAAAAGATATGCAATGGAGGAGAGGGAGGAGGAAAACAAACAAGTGTGAAATGCCTTCCATTCTACAAGGAGGAGGAGAAGCAGCAGTCCCTACTGATCTGTCACCTCCCTTTCTCCTTCCAAGGCATTTAACAGCTGTTGCAGCACTGCATGGGACTTGGCAGCTGTAAGGAAGAAGGTATGGAGCTCTATGTGTGGTGCATTCTGCTCTGTATACATGATACAGGATCTCAGTCATTAGCTGGTATTAAAATTATAGGAAATCTATGGCTTAATGCAAGCCAAGGTCTTAGCAAAGATACCCGAGTACAGTTATAACAAAGGAAGAGTGCACTATTTGAGGAAGGCATTGTTTATTATTTTTATTATTTATTTATTTCCTTAGACTTATATGTCGCCAACTCCATACGGCTCGCAGCGGCTTACAGAGTCAAGAAAACAACCATACAGATTAAAGGACAAACTAGACAAACACAACAAAGGGGATAGGGGAAGTGGGATAAAGTCAAGGTTCAGGCGGCGACCGGGTGGTCGGGGCCTAAACTGGGTCCATCAGGCCATCAAAGGGAGGAAGGGAGGGGGGGCGCGAGGAGAGGCACCCCTGTCGGCCAAGGAGGAGGAATGTGGGCCGGCCTCCTTCGTCCCGTGGCCTAGCCGAAAGGGACAAGCATGGTGAGTCGGTAGTGTTCCAAGGCTTCGGGAATAGCCGGAGGTTACGCCTAGCACCTGGGCCCCAAAAGGTCCTCGAGCGAAAGATTCGTCTCGGCCTGGGCTCAGGGGCGAGAGGCCTCCCCCCCAACTGTTCGCTAGCCGCCCTCTTCCCCTCCTGTTGACCGGCCGGGCATCTGAGGGCCCAGGGGTCGGCGGCCCGATGCAGGGAGCCTCTGGAGAGTTCGAGGGAGCGGGGCTAGAGGTCCTCCGCCGGCAACGGCGCGCCTCCTCGCGGCGGTGTCTCCGATCGGGTGCCCACTCACCATATTATCCTCTGGCCTGGTTGTCCTCTGGGCTGACTCCCCGTGGGCTATACTGCCAGTCTTGCCCCAGACACGGGTCGGTGACAGGGCAGACGGCGGTCCCGGCAGGGGTCCCCGGGGCACCGGAGATAGACGGCGGGCCCGGCGGCGGGGCCGAGCCCCTGGGGCTCTTGCCAGGACCCGGGAGATGTCGGGAGCCCCTGGGGTCGCCGGCCAGGCGCCCGATGATGACGGGTGCGTTGGGGCGGGAGGGGTGGCGCTGACGCGCCCTGCAATGGTGGTGGGGGGGGGCGGAGGACGCCGAGCAGGCTGAGCTGGTCGCCATCTTGGTGGTCTCGGCCACCGCCCGTTCCTTCCAACTGGGGGCATGCCCCAGCGCCTCCAGGGACTCCACCAGGTGTTCCACGAAGTCTCACCCGCCGCTTCAGCTACAGCCAGGGCCTTTCCTCGAGGGTAGGCCTTCCTCGACCGGCTCGGCGGTGGGACTCGGAGGCGAGGCAGCCGGCCAGCAGGCCCCAAAGCCTTGGGGCCGCAGGGGTCCAACTCTCCTGGCAGTTGCTCTCCCTCTTCGTTGCGCTCCACTTTCTCCGCCCGCTTCCTCAGTTGCTCGACTCACCGCCCCTCCATGGCCTGTCTGGGGCCTACCTCCAGCCGGGCGGCTAGTTGCTCGACCAGCCGGCCCAGAATGGGAAGGAGGGAGGTAAGTTGTTGAATGGCGTCCTGCAGGTCCCGTAGCCCAACCCGGGCTCTATCGACTCCGTCAGGTCGAGAGTCAGGTGAGGGGTCATCAGTCACCCCCTGAGTGGCAGGTGGGGTGTTGGGTGAGAGGTCGGCGTCCACCCACTGAAGGGCGGGGGGGTGGGGGGCTCCGGTCCTGGCTCCCGTGCTGGTGCTGGCTCGGTGTTGGCTCCAGTGCCAGCCACCCTGGTTCGTATCCGCTCCTAGGCCCGGCCAAGGGACCGGGGACCAAGATGGGTAGGTCCCAAAGGCTAGACCCGCGCGCAGTCCTCTCCAGCAGGCCAGCAGATCCAGAGGCTGCTCGTAGCCTAGCTGATATGGCTGACTCCAAACCAACCTCTAGAATGGCCTCCGCCTCGAATTGCAGGGCTTCCAGCGAGGGTAAGGGGCCCACCGGTGGTCCTCCCAGGGACCAAGGGAGTACCCTGAGGTTCTGGGGGGCATCCCCCTGTCCGGGGTGGTCAGTCTCACCAATGGCCCAGTTCTGTAGGGAGGATTTCCAAGGGCCCGGCGGAGCTCAACCTTCGAGCTGCTGCTCGACGCGGCCATCTTGGACCATCAACTCCCACAATACCTCACAGCCTCAGGCCCCTTCCTTTGGAAGGCAAACTTGGGCCTTTCAGGTGCCCTGGACCTCAACTCCCACAATACCTCACAGCCTCAGGCTCCTTCCTTTGGAAGGCAAACTAGGGCCTTGTGTGCCAAGGTTGGTTCCTATTAGATGTTTATATGGCTTGCAGTGGTCTCAGGAACTTAGTGAAGGTACTGCGAGTCCCATCCCCCTCCAAACAGCACCAGGATGTAGAGTGGGTCATGGGGGCTCTGTGTGTCACATTTGGTCTTGATCATTCTTTGGATGAGGGTTGCAGCGGTCTCGGAAGGTGAGTGAAGGTATTTCAAGCCCCATCATCTGTGGTCCATCCTCCTTGAAACAGCACCAGGGTGTTTAGTGGGTCAAGGGGGCTCTGTGTGCTAATTTTCGTCTGTATTAGTCATTGGGTGAGGATCGCGTTGTGAAGTGGGCCATTGGGCCCCTGTGTGCAAAGTTTGGCCCTGATCCGTCACTGCTGTGGGCCGCAGTGTCTGACTGCCTGAGGCCTCTCCTTTTCCCTCTGAGTCACCTTAGAATGTTGGGATGTGGATGGCCAATCGGAGTCCTTTATGCAAATACCATTTTAGTGGCAACCAATCCCCTCTGTCTGGGGCTGTAGAATGTTGGAGTTCTGAGGCTGGCCAATCAGTGTTCTTTATGCAAATAATCCCACAGTGGCAACCAATCGAAATGCTGGCACATATTTCTCCGTACCTCCCATCCTCTGCACCTCTGCATAGCCGCAAACACTGACTTTTATTAGATAGATAGATAGATAGATAGATAGGTAGATAGATAGATTATATGGCTCTCACTGGAATAAATTTTATAATATTTTGCTTTCATGGCTCTTTGAGTCAAAAAGGTTCCCGACCCCTGCTTTAAAGGAAGGCAAGAAGCAATCCCCCGGTATAGAGAGACCACGTCCTTGCCCTTTACTGGGTATTTTCAGCCCAGGTGCGATGGCACACATGACTTTGTAAGTCATGGTTCATAAGGCTTCAGATCCACTTGAGACCATTACTTCAAAACAAAGTTATCTCCACGCAGCCAAAGAAGAACCAGATATTTCTTGTGATGATACTGAACTTCAAGTCCCAACGGTCCTGACCAGTATAGTCAAAGGTGAGGAATGTTGGGAAATGCAATCCCTCTGGAGAGCCACATAATTCCCAGTTCTGCCAGACTTTTTTTATGTTAGACAGAGCAGCAGCAGAATTGTTGAGTTGTGAAAAACATTTATAGTACTTGCTTTACATTCACAATGAGGTGCTGCTTAATGTCTGGCAACAGCAGTCAACGAAGAGGCCTTTTTTGAAGACAGTGTTACAACAATCGTTTCTGGACTTTCCTTTCTTGGTCCATTCACTGTTCTACTGCTATCACACAGTTCCTCAAGTGTCCAATCTTGCTTTTGGCTAGGCTCTCCCAAAATATCTTAAAACACAGAACAAGAACTAAAGCCTTCCTTGTATTTTCCCTTCAATGTTTCTTAAATGCTTACCGTATCATTAGCAGAAGTCAACTCATTATCTATTTAAAACTCTCCCATCTGCGGAGGCACTATGCCAGGTGGAGCACTGAACCTAAGAGCAAGCAGGAAATCAGTCTGTAGAATAAATAGAATAGATCAGCTTCCACTCTACACTTAAAAAAAAAAGAAGTACTGTATTTTCTAGCGTATAAGACTACATTTTAACCCAAGAAAATATTCTCAAAAGTCAGGGGTCGTCTTATACACTAGGAATCGTCTTACGAAGCGGGTGCAGAAACTTCCACTCCGAATTGGAGAATCTGTGGTTGTCGCATATGGTGGGGGGAGCTAAAAAATGGCAGTGGCCGCGTCCCTGCCGTATGCAGCGACTGTACGAAAGCATTAAGAGCGACGCTGTACAAGTACGGTATAAAAAATCCATTCATCAGGATTACTGGACTTAATGCGGACCCGATGGTGAGGTGAAGGGGCGCCTCACCGGGAAGGTGTAAGCTGCAGGCATCCGGGGCTCCCGGGATATAGAAAAAGGAGATAGAGTGGCTCTGGGCCTAGAAAAATACTGGCCCGCCCTTGTATCCTATGACTGTACCTCCTCCTCTGCCTCTCAGACCTCGCTCCTGAAGACTGCAGTGAAGCGGTGCGGGTGTGCAGGTGCCAGATCTGAGAGGCAGGGAAGGAGGTACAGTAATAGGAAAATTACCATATTGAAATTAAATCTGATGCTTTTTAAATTTTTATTTGGTGTGCGCTGGGAGAGGGGTAGTCTTATACGGCAAGCAGGCATGTAGCCAGGGGGGGGGCTAAGGGGGCTTCAGCCCCGAAATTCTCAGGGTGGTCCGCGAAAAGGCCTTACTGGTACATTATTTAAACTGTTATGTTTATTCATATCATGATCTGATCACCATGCTCATTATATCCCACATTAATGGGGTTATTGGGATAACAATACAAAAGATTTGCTAGGGTAGACCCTCTTCCACCCAGTCTCAGCCCCCTCCGAAACAAAATCCTGGCTACGGCCCTGACGGCAAGTATATCCCAAACTCTATATTTTAACTGGAAAAGTTGGGGGTCGTCTTATACGCCCAGTCATCTTATACACCGGAAAATACGGTACACTAGGGACAAGAGCCAAAACATTATACTGGTTGGAACATTGGTCCAGCCATGGAAACCCAGTACATGATTTTAGGGACAGTTATATCCTTTCAGCCTCAGAGGGTGGCAAAGGCAAATCTTGCCAAGAAAACCATGTGATAGGCTTGTTGTAAGTTAGAAAGTATTTGTAGGCACATACCAACACCAGGGACTTCATTAATGCGCCCATATCCTGCCCCAAAGTCTCTGGTGTAGTTCAGACTACCATGGACTACTTGCCCCCCAACAGAAGTGGAAGCATTAAAACCGTATATACTCAAGTATAAGACAAGTTTTCAGCCCCTTTTTTAGGCTGGAAAAGCCTCCCTCGGCTTATACTTGAGTCAATATTGTTTATTATTTTACTCTGTTATTGTTGCTGCTGTTGTTTTCCTTTTTAATAATATTGACATAAAAACTAGGCCAGTACAATCATGAATCTAAATGGTTTAAAGTACTTACAAAACTAAAGTTCTGGTGGTGAACACTAGGTGGCGCTGGTGCTTTGCTTCTATAGTTTTGCTAAAGTTCTGGTGGTGAACATTTCAAAACTCTAACAAAACTTTCAAAACTTCATTATTATTTCATTATTGCCGATTTTTAAGACAGAACCAATTAGGAACTGCCATTTATAACGAAATTTTGAAAGTTTTGTTAGAGTTCTGAAATGTTCACCACCAGAACTTTAGCAACACTGTAGAAGCAAAGCATCAGCGCCACCTAGTGTTCATCGCCAGAATTTTAGCAACACTGTAGAAGCAAAGCACCAGCGCCTCCTAATTTTCACCACCAGAACTTTAGTTTTGTAAGTACTTTAGAACCATTTAGAACCATGATTGCCCAGGCCTAATAAAAACACAGTATTTCACAGCAAACGAGATATATATACTGGATTTTGTATCACAAAATCACAAGTCGAACACTTCCCAAGCATCTAGAACTGTGTGATGTATTTTCGAATGATGCACGCAGATTCAAGTAAGGTGGGCTTTTGCAGCTGACAGATCGTGATTTTGTCAATGTTTATTGTTTCCAAATGCCGGCTGAGATATTATTGTTATTATTACATTTACATTATTTTACTATAGAGTATTTATTTATTTTTTTACATTTATAATTTCCTCTATTTATTATTGTTATTAAATTTATTATTTTACTCTATTATTAATTTTAGTACATTTATTATTTAACTCTATTATTATTGGAAGGATACGTAAGCACATTTACATTGAAGAAGGTTAGAATAATGGTTTAATCAGAGTTGGACAGTGTTAAATTACAGTTTATGTAAATATTCAAAAATATGAACCAGTCCCAAACTATCTATAGACAGGTTGACACAATCAGAAAAAAGTACCGTCATAAAAACATCTACTATGCAAAGAAATGAACCTAAGCCTGAAGACCCCTCCAAGACTTTGCCTTTCCACAAAAAGCTATAATTGGCTACTCTTAGTTTAACCTGGGGATCAGAAGAATTAGAAGCTGCCTTTTTTTTTGAGAAGTTGTTGTAGCCTCCTAGAATTGTCACCTGGGCACAAAACCCCTATTGCAAGATCCATCAAAATTATCTTTTCCTCAATTTACCAGGCATGGGATCAGGTACAGGAAGTAATAAATAGGAACGAAGAAGGAAATGATTATGGAAGAATTTAGAGAAATAAAATTGACATGGTTCCATTGTATACAATTAGAACAATGGTTTAAAAATTGGTTAAAAAACAATAAAAAAGGAAGTAAGGTTAACCAATTTGAACAAATAATACAAAATGGGAGGGATGTAGAAGAGCACGAAAACTTGAAAGGAATAACTAGTAAAATATATAAGATAATAATTGAAATAAAGGAAGGAAAAACAAAAAATAACACCCTTAAGGAGGTCTGGGAAGAAGACTTAGGGATAAAAATAAAGGAAACAGAGTGGCAACAATTGTGGAGACAAAGACATCTTAAAAATTTATCAATAAGGATTAAAGAAAATTATTATAAATTAATATGGAAATGGTACCTTACACCAGTAAGAATGGCAAATATAAATAAAAACTACTCGAAAAACTGTTGGAGAGGATGCCAAGAAACAGGAACATACATACATATGTGGTGGCAATGTAAATATGTAAGCAAATTTTGGGCGAAAGTATTTAAAGAAATAGAAGATATAATGAATATTAAAATAGAAAGAAGTCCTAGTATAGCTTTATTATCATTATATAATAGTATACAATTGGAAAAAAAGGATAAAGATGCGATAACAAACCTATTAACAATAGCAAGACTGCTTATAGCAAGGAATTGGAAAAAAGAAATAAATATACAAATAGAGGGATGGTACAAGGAAGTATGGAAACTGGCAATAAATGACAAGTTAACATGTATATTAAAAGTAAAAAGAGGTATATGGAAACAAAGTGATTTTGATGAGGTATGGAGAAAATTTATTGAAAAAGGATTAGAAAAGGAAGAAGGAAGGTTACCTCCACAAGAAGAAATGAAATTTTGGACGAATGATATGTAAAAGCAATGGCTTGGGGAGGGGGTGGGGAGCACAGCGGTGAGGGATACAAAAATGTATAAGAAAAACTTAATGGCAGATGCTAAAGATTGAAGTATTGTACCTAGAAATGAATAACATGAATCTGTTGTAAATAGACATTGTATAATATTGTGTTGATAATGATAAAACAATAAAAATATTTTTTTTAAAAAAGGAAGTAATAAATGGTAGGAGTCATCAAGAACATACTTAATAATATAGTATATGTCTGTTCAGACCGAAAACTGGGAAAATTACATTTTTGGACAATAATTCCCAGCTGACTGGGGTATTCTGGGAGTTGTTTAAAAATGTAATTTTTCCAAGCTCTGGCTGAGATAGATTTCTCAAAGTCATAGCTAAACAGCTCTCGTGAATTAACCCATAGCATACAGTATACTTCTGCAACCACACTTTATATATCTGCATTTATAGACCATCTTTCAATATTTAAGGCAGGCAAAACCATTTGCAGTAAATACAAAGCTCAAAACATTTCAATCTTAAGCCTAAGAGCTGACAAGCAAAAAGTCTGAATGAAGTAACAGGATAGTGACATGCTATTAATACAAGCCCAATAGAATAATCACTAAAATAATTTATGGTACTTTGTTTGATTGTTGAAACCACTACAGTTATCAGATTCTGCCTGATCTTGGAAGCTAAGCAAGCTCAGCCCTGGTTAATACTTGGTTGGATGACCATCAACAAATGCTAGGTACTATACACCAATGTTTCTTTTTTGAGCCGTGGCACACTTTTTACATTTACAAAATCCTGGGGCACACCACCAACAAAAATGACACAAAATGACACTCTAACACAGTAATACATATAGTTAATATGTTTTTAAATCTATTTATACACTCAGTGTGAAACCTGGGCCTGTTTCGATGAACACAACATAGATATCCTGGCAGGAATGGCAGAAAGACACACACGAAGGTCTTGCTCAATTTATAGTTAACACACAATCAAAGAGTATCCTGAACTCTTGCAACAATGAAACGAACTTGGCATATTGAACTCTCATTACCAACAGAAAGTACTGAAAGGGTTTGCTTGGGAATTGACCTTGAGTTTGGAAGTTGTACTCCCAGAGAGCACTGTGGACTCAAACAATGTTATGTTATGTTGTTGTTTTCTATCCATAATCACAATGTTGGAAGGAGGCTCACCACTTTAAGGTCCCTAAAACAGGCACGGGAAAACTTCTGCCCTCTGGGTGCTTTGGACTTCAACTCCCACCATTCCTAACAGCCTGAGGCCCTTTCCTGCTTAAATGGCTGCTAGGAATGGTGGGAGTTGGAGTCCAAAACACCTGGAAGGTCCAAGTTTGCCCATGCCAGCTTTCAATAGAGATCTCTTCCTCCTCCTTCCCCTTTGCACCCTTTCTTCCCCCTTCTGCCGAACACTTACTTTTTCTTCTCCACTGCCGCTTCTGCCGCCATTTTGATCCGAGTGGGCAGCGTGAGCGTGTTCAGAAGGGGAGGGGGGAGGAAGACGTGACCCATGCAGGCGCTACTGCGCAGACTCGCCCCAGAGCAAAGTGAGGCAAAGCGAGCAGAGCGAGGCTGGGAAGAAGGGAGCCCGAGTGGAGAAAAAGAAGTGTTTGGCAGGAGGGGGAAGAAAGAGTATTGGAGGTTCCAAATTCCCACGGCACACCTGATGATCGCTCATGGCACACTAGTGTGCCATGGCACACTGGTTGGGAAACACTGCTATACACAATATTTCATAGGGAGGAAAAAGAAGATAAGAGGCATAGTGAATGGACCAATGGAACAACTAGGGACTTTACTTTGGATGGCATGATGTTAATAACTGTGTTTAAATCATATTGTTTATCAATGGGTTTTAATATTAGTGCAGAACGCAGCAGCACGCCTGCTCTTAGGAGCCACAAGAACTGCTCATGTAACTCCACTCCTGCGCGAACTGCACTGGCTCCCAATTGAATTCCGGGTCTCCTTCAAGGTGTTAGTTTTAACTTTCAAGGCCTTATATGGTTTGGGGCCAGTGTACCTGAGGGAGCGGCTTACCCCTTATGTGCCCAGAAGATCACTGTGTTCAGAGGGGCTCAACATGTTGGAGGTGCCTGGCATAAAGATCTGCAGGCTATCCAGTACGTGGCAGAGGGCGTTTGCAGTGGCCACGCCAACCTTATGGAACTCTCTGCCAGAGGAGACGCGAGCTCTGCGGGACTTGATGACATTTTGCAGGTCCGTTAAGACCTGGCTGTTCAGGCAGGCATTCGGCCCCTGACCGGTGCCCGCCATAACCTGCCACCCTGCCGCATCATTGCCACCTGCTTTATTGTTGTTCTGCTGTAGTTTTATTGTTGGGGGTGGGATTTTAAATTGGTTTTATAATGTTGTTTTATGTGTTTGTACCTGGTATATTTTATTGCTGTAAACCGCTCTGAGCTTCGGAGAGAGCGGTCTATTAAGCCAAATAAATAAATAAATATAAATGTTATTATAGTATCAATGTTTAATTTTAATGCTGTATGTCTCAATGTTCTTTTATGTTCATGTTTTAATTTGGTGAGGCTAATTTATAGTTATATGTTATTGACTCGCTATTATCTTTGGGTTTTCACATGTATTAGGCCTGTTTGATCAAGGGGAAAAATGGTTCAAAACTGATTGCGGATGTAGGGGGCGCTGGTGGTTTGAATCTAGATGACTTCCAAAATTTTCCAAATAAATTGCGGAAATTTTTCGAATTTTTCAGAAATTTCAGAATGGCTTCGTGAATGGCAGGCACGCATGCGCAGTAAGAAAGACACAGCACTGGTTAAACACCCAGTTTGGACGCGGATGTGCTTCCCTCCGTTTGTGGCTCTCGCCCCAGGTCTAAAGCGGAGGGAAGCACATCCACATCCAAATGATTCCTTTCCGAAAATGGCAGCGGTGGCTTCGAAATGGCAAATTCACTTTGATTGCTTAAATCGCCTCGAAACTGCTTCAGAAGTGAATTTAATCCAAATTTATTCGGATTTTACAAGCATTCCGATGAACCTACCCAGGCCTAGTATGTATGGCATTGAATTTTGCCTTTATAATGCTGGAAACCACTTTGAGTTCCCTTCGGGGGAGAAAAGCAGTATACTGTGACTTTTTGAACCGAAAGGGCAGCACTGCTCCTGTTAGTTGACTCCTGTCAAAATTTGAACAAGCTGCGTCATTTAGTTTGTGTTTGACAGCCATTGATAGCAGATTATCGCGTGATTTGAGGAGAAAATGCAAAAAAGTGAATTTTGTGTGCTCATTAAGCACTATTTTTTGCGGGGAAAAACCATCACTCAAACCAAGACTAAGCTTGATAAATACTATGGGGACTCTGCACCATCAATTTCAATGGTAAAATAGTGGTTTACTGAATTTTGTTGTGGACGTACAAGCACGGAAGATGCCCAACATTCTGGACACCCAGTTGAGGTCTCTACACCCGAAACAATTGAAAAAATTCACGATAAGGTGTTGGCCGATTGGTGATTGAAAGTGCGAGAGATTGTGGAAGCCATAGGCATCTCACGTGGCTCAGTGGTTTCAATTTTAAATTATCACTTGGGTATGAGAAAGCTTTCCGCAAGATGGGTGCCGCGTTTGCTCACAATTGACCACAAACGCAATCATGTGACAATTTCGCAGGAGTGTTTGGCGTTGTTCAATCGCAATATGGACAAGGTTTTGCGCCATTTCGTAACCGTGGACGAAACGTGGATCCACCACTACACACCAGAGACCAAACAGCAGTCAAAACAGTGGGTTTCTCAGGGTGAAATGGCGCCAAAGGAGGCCAAGGTGGATTTGTCAGCCAATAATGTCATGGCAACCGTTTTTTTGGGATGTACGTGGTATAATCCACATTGACTGCCTTCAAAAGGGTAAAACAATCAATGGCGAATATTATGCCAACTTGTTGGGTTGATTTAATGAGGATTTGGGGGAAAAATGACCAAGAAAAAAGTTCTTTTGCACCAGGACAATGCAAGGGTGCACACCTGTGCAGTTGTCATGGTAACAATCCATGAATTGGGATACAAATCCGCCCTATTCTCCAGATTGAGCCCCGAGTGACTATTTCTTGTTTCCAAACCTGAAGAAATGGCTTGGCGGAAAGAGATTTGACTCCAACGATGAAATCATCTCACAAACAAATAGCTATTTTGATGACCTCAAAAAATCTTAGTTTTTGGAAGGGATAAAAAATTGGAGAAACGTTGGACAAAGTGTATAGAGCTCAAAGGAGACGACGTTGAAAAATAAAATGATTTTTTATTCAAAAACCTGGGTTTCATTCAAAAAGTCACTGACTTATTGACCCGCCCTTGTATAAATGTAGTGAATAAATAAATAAATACGCAGGCAAATCCGGCTCTGAATATTCCTTGCCTTTTAAAAAGCCTATGCAATTCATCCAGACATCATGAGTTTGCAGGAGAACTGAAGACACACAGGCACACGTTAAATGGAAGCACTCAAAAAAAAATTTGAAAAGGTAAGAGTGACAGAAACTGCCATATGATGAACAAGAAATACAAGAAACATCAAGAAGAACCCTCACAGAAAAAGTAGTCAGAACAGATTTTACTGACGGTGATCTCTTGAGTTGGAAGCCAGATGATAAAGGACTTGAAAGGTCAAACTCAGCAGCTTGAATTGGACACAGCCACTCTCTGGCAGAGAATAAAGGTTTTTCTAAATACGCATTTTATCTTCACAATGGCAGCAGACAAGTCACCTAATTCAAGCAAATGCTACATTACCTTGTTAAATGTACTAGTAATACATTTTACAGTTCCACCTTGAAAATGCATTATGTGACATGGCTCGCCAATGAACTATATGGAATAAGCTTCGTTTTCAGAAACGATCCGACTAAAAGGAAGGTTCCGTTTGAAGAGCCATCTAACGGGAGCGTTTCATTTGCCTGCTGCTGAGTTGGAAAAGGGTCGGGTAACCTGCTAAAAGCCCAGCATTTCATTATGCAGAAGTAATACATTGTTCCTATTAAGCCGAAGGCTCACATTTGAGGAATTGCTGCTTGACACCAAACTCACACTTGAGATCTTCAACTACAATTTCACATACACTTTCTTGAAACTCAATGAGATCGCCTTCTGGGTGAGAATACATAGGATGGTACTGTGACTGATTACGGTTGAGGAATACTTTCCTAGAAATGCAAATACTACTAAGCAATTAACGTAACAAATAGTGTAACATCAAACCAAGCACATTGATGATTGAGCAAGCACTTCTCCGTTAAATGTTGGCACATTATAAATGGCAACTACATTTTTCGTCAGTAACATAGAAAGAGTGTGTTAAATCATACTGTGTAGTGTGATGAAGGTGTAAATCAGGGCTGCCCATGAAGTCGATTGCGATCGACCAGTCGATCACTGGTCTAAAGAAGGACGATCACAGCACGCAGGGCACCTTGCACTCTTCCACGCGGCGCTCTTTTCACTGACCTGCCTCGCGCTCCGTCGTTCTCGCAATGCCCCGCGGGAGGAGCCGGCAGCGAGAATGAGGGAGCGCAAGGCGGGGCTTTCAAAGGCCCTGCCTCGCGCTCCCTCGTTCCCGCAATACCCCGCGGGAGGAGCCGGCAGCGGGTACGAGGGAGCGCAAGGTGGGGATTTCAAGGCCCCCTGCCTCCGTCGTTCCCACAATGCCCCATGGGAGGAGCCGGCAGCGGGTACGAGGGAGCGCAAGGTGGGGCTTTTGACGGACCCGCCTCGCGCTCCCTCGTTCCCGCAATACCCCGCAGGAGTAGCCGGCAGCGGGTACGAGGGAGCGCAAGGCGGGGATTTCAAAGGCCCCGCCGTTCCCACAATACCCCGCGGGAGGAGCCGGCAGCGGGTACGAGGGAGCGCAAGGTGGGGATTTCAAAGGCCCTGCCTCGTTCCCGCAATACCCCGCGGGAGGAGCCGGCAGCGAGTACGAGAGAGCGCAAGGCGGGGATTTCAAAGGCCCCCGCCTTGCGCTCCGTCGTTCCCGCAATGCCCCACAGGAGGAGCCGGCAGCGGGTACGAGGGAGCGCAAGATGGGGCTTTTGAAGGACCCGCCTCGCGCTCCGTCGCTCCCGCAATGCCCCGCAAGAGGAGCGGCGCGCAGATGGCGCACGCGCACACAAGGTAGATCTTCTTGACTTGGTTTTTTTTAAAAGTAACTCGCATGCTAAAAAAGAGTGGGCACCCCTGGTGTACATGAACTGATTTCGCTGTATTGCGGTTGGAATATTTCTATATTAGACTTGTTTGATCAAGGAAAACATGGTTCAAAACTCATTTCAGATGTAGGGGGCGTTGGCAATACGATTTCGAAGTAATTTCCAAAATGTTCCAATCGCTTCGTTAATGGCGGGCGCAATTGTGCAATGCACAAAAAACTGCAAGCGGGACAGGCAAAACTTGGGGGAGTCCCTTTCCCTCATTTTTAGACTGCTACTGACAAAACCTGGCGCAGTGGTAGAAATTATTAGCAGATGATAGGAGATTTCTTGTTTCCAAACCTACAACGTGTAACCCCAAACAGAGAAAGGGGGCTCCAAAGTTGTATTGTGTGGTTCCCCAAGGAAATAATTAGATCAGGAGATTTCTAGTTTCCAAAAGTACGTGTAACCCAAAGCAGACAAAGGGGGCTCCAAAGTGGTATGGTGCGGTTCCCCAAGGAAATTATTAGCAGAAAATGGGCTTTCCAAAGGGACTTTCTGGGATTCCAAAATCCAAAGTGTAACCCAAAGGGGATTGAGGTCAGTTGAAAGTTAAAATCACTGCTTCAAAAAGGGAAATTGGCAGTGGCAGGCAAGAGAAGAGCACTTCTCACAGCTGCCCTGCCCTTCTTCTCTCCCCACACACAAGGAAGCCTCACAGGACCAGGCTGTGTCACAGGAATGAGGCACAGGAATGTAGGTCCTGTCTTAACAAAGCCATGGCGTCACCATATTATCACTCTTCACCATCTTGGAAAACTGCATTAAAGCACTGGATCGTTCTGAATACATTCCTACAACATTTTCATCCATTCTGAGATTTTTATTTTATTTCACTGCTTTTAAGCGGACGGACACATGCAACAGAGTACATGGAGAGCAGCAGGTTCACAGGGATCTATTAATTGCACAGAGAAATGCAGCCAATCTATTGACACGTCAAATTCCTTGGCTTTCCAAGGAATTTGTTTTAATGTGTTTGCATGCTGAAAGCTGCCGTTGAGAGCAACCAAGGACGCTTATGTTTTCAATTGCAGTATGTTTTCCAAAGCTTTTCGAAGCCATTCCAGGACAGTATAAACCAAGCAAACCATTTCAAGTTGACAAATGAAACCAAAATAGCATGCGAAGAGAATGGGCTTTTTTCAGGAGAGGCCGGTTCCCACTGGGGTTGGTAAGTCAGAGGGCCGGGGAGTTGAAGGCATGCGGAGGAAACACAGCGAGTCATAAACTGAAGCGGGCAAGTTAACTCCACAATAGTTTTCTCACACACACAAACGTATATGCATGCCAGGATGAGTATACGTAGAAGAGGGAAAGTCATACTCTCTCACTTCCAGACGTAGGCAAAGGCAAACCCACTCTGATAAAATCTTGGCAACCAAAAAACTTTAGAGTTTGAGTGTGAATTGCTTTGAGGACACACAAAAAAGGCTTTTGACAAAGTCCCTCACCAAAGGCTCCTAAATAAGCTCTTCAGCCATGGAATCAGAGGACAGGTCTTGTCCTGGATTGGAACCTGGCTAAACTGTAGGAAACAAAGGGTGGTAATAAATGGACATTTCTCTGGGTGGAAAGAGGTGAGAAGTGGCGTACCCCAAGGTTCAGTTTTGGGTCCGTTACTTTTTAATTTATTCATTAATGATCTGGATGTAGGAGTGAATTCTGAGGTAGCAAAGTTTGCAGACGACACTAAATTGTTCAGGGTAGTTAAAAATGAAACTGACTGTAAAGAGCTCCAGAAAGATCTCTCGAAATTGAGTGAATGGGCAACAAAGTGGCAAATGCATTTTAACCTAAACAAGTGTAAAGTCATGCACATCGGGGCAAAGAACCCCAACTACACTTATCAACTGATGGGGTCAAAGCTTTCGAGACAAACCAGGAAAGGGATCTTGGGGTCTTGGTGGACAGCTCAATGAAGATGTCAACCCAGTGCGCTGCAGCAGTGAAAAAGCAAATTCTATGCTTGGCATGATCAGGAAGGGAATCGAAAATAGGTCAGCAAATGTTGTATTACCTCTCTACAAATCGATGGTAAGGCCACATTTGGAGTACTGTGTACAATTATGGTCTCCGCACCTTAAGAAGGTTATAACGGAACTGGAAAAGGTACAGAAAAGGGCAACAAGAATGATCCAAGGGATGGAGCGGCTCCCTTATGAAACCAGGTTGCAACGCCTTGGTCTTTTCAGCCTTGAAAGACGGCGTCTAAGAGGTGACTTGATCGAAGTGTATAAAATCATGCATGGGATAGAAAAGGTCAATAAAGAAAAACTATTTTCTTTGTCACAAAACACTAGGACTAGAGGGCACTCCCTGAAGCTCCAAGGTAGGAAAATTAGGACTAATAAAGGGAAATATTTCTTCACCCAGAGGGTCATTGGGTTATGGAACTCACTTCCAGAGGAGGCTGTGACAGCTGTCAGCCTGAACAACTTCAAGGCAGGATTAGACAGATTCATGGATACCAAGTGTATCGGTAGTTACTGAAAAGGACATTCAAGTGCCACCTCGGAGTTGGTTGAGGTAGGCAGGATTTCCCTGGGTACTGGTTGTGGGGGTCGGGGAGCAGGTCAGGGTATGGCCCTCCCTTCTGCTCGAGATCCCCGTGTACAACTGGTGGGCCACTGTGTGATACAGAATGCTGGACTAGATGGGCTGAGGTCCGATTCAGCATGGCTCTTCTTATGTTCTTAAAAACACCGTGCATGTACCCATGCTATGCACAATGAATTGATTTAATTTCCAAGTGAATCTGGAGGCCCCCAAGATACTTGCATTTTACTCAGCAGTAGGAGAGAGTGCACATGCACAAACACAAACACTAGCAAGATCGCCATCTACTTGAGTGATTAATCCACAGTTTTCCATTCCTCTTTAAATATAATTTCGGATTTCAAGTGAAATCAAGAAACAGGAGTTTTAGAAGCTTGACTATCTTCTCCTTTCAATATAATTTTAGACTTAAGAGGGAAATCAAAAGGAAGGTACTTCAGAAGTGTGTCTAATTCTGCAAGAGAAAGTGTAGGAAAGAAACATACATTTGATGATGGAAATTATTGTTGCTATTTTTTATTACAGCGACTGCTGTGTGTAGGCTAAGGAAAAGCACAGACCAGGAAAACCAGTCTTGAATAGTCTTCCTTCTCGTTCTGATCTCCCACTTTGTGGGGGGGTCTGTAGTGGCATATAACGCAGACCCTGCTATAATTGGTTTTACTGTTCAATTTTTGTATGGTTTTAACTATGTATTGTTTTATTATGTGATGTTATTTAATCTGTGATTTTATTATTGTACTTTTTTGTAATAGCCTCTAATGGGGCTCAATGTAATGCCGTCCTGAGTCCCCTTTCAGGGGTTGAGAAGTGACGGGATATAAATACGGGAAATAATAAAATAAATATAATGTTGATGTCTTCTTTGAGGAGCATGTTGGGTGGTACAGATGGTTCCCGAGTTACAAACATTCAATTTACACACAACTCACGTTTAAGAACTCGGGGGGGGGACAGGAAGTGAGAAAAACCCTTGGACAAGAAATTCACTCCTGAAAGAGTTATCATGGAGGAAAGGTATCTCCATTGAAGCTTTCTCACTTGTTTCCACAAAAAGCCATTTTTTTTCAAAATGCAATTATCAGGGACAGAAAGTGTGGTAAAATCTAAATGCTCAGCAGAGCAAAACCTGCTGGAGATTCCACCGATCCGCCTCTGCCGCCTATCATCAACTAGGCAGCGCTCCTTCTCAGTAGCAGCTCAACGGCCTGGAATGCCCTGCCGGAGGAGGCTAGAGCCATACGGGAGCTCGCCCCTTCCGCAGGGCCTGTAAGACCTTCCTTTTCAAGCAGGCCTTGGTTGACATATAACGCCTCTTGCTTTCAATCGATTTATGACTCTGTGTTACCGTTTTTGTCACTTAGTGTAATTTTAACAATGTTTTAATGATGTTTTTAGTATCATTTTTGTTATTTTTATGGTTATAGCATTGTTTTATTTTGTTCGTGAGTCGGCATGAGTGTTGCCTGCCGATCACTATGTATGTCTTGTAACCCGCCACGAGCCCTCGGGAAGAGGCGGAATACAAATGCAAATAATAAATAATAAATAAATAAATAGGGGCACTGACATTTTTTTCCGAAGTCATTTTTTTCAAGATTTGGGGGTGTAGAAACAAAAAGATCTCAGAAATACCATGTCAAAGATACATATCAAAGATACATTACTTATCATTGGAAACGAACATATTCTACACATGTTTCTATTTTTCCGGGGAAAGTGGCTTTGGAAATAATGGGAAAAACTATTTATTTCCTAATGTTTCTTTTTTGTGTTTCTTCCCTGTGTTATCTAAATCTTTCTGTATGTATGTATGTACTGGAGTCACGCTTTAAAATGTACCTGTTCTGACTTACATACAAATTCAACTTAAGAACAACCCTACAGAACCTATCTTGTTTGTAACCTGGGGACTGTCTGTATTGCTATAACTGCTTTAGAGGAACTGGCAGGAGAAAACAAACAAGCTCTTTAAGGACTGGCCTACTCTAACTCTGCTATTCTGTGCCTTCAAGCGGTTTCCAACTTATGGCTACCCAAAGATGAACCTATCAGAAGGATGTCTTGGCAAGATGTCTTCAGGTGGGATTCCCTTTGAGGCGGAGAGAACATGACTTGCCCAAGGTCACCCAATAAGTTTCTACAGCCACACTATCCTCTCTAATTCTAGCCGTGTACAATCCAGTTGAAAATTCATGCAGCTGTACCAAGCTTAACTGGGAGTGGGATCAAAGAAAGGAAAAAGGGGAGAACGGGTTTAAGCCGGGCTCATTTTCCACTTTCCATTTTCCATCCATTCACCTGCTTCACCGGGCCGGAGGTTTAGCACTGCTGTTAAATCAGCAGCAGCTAAAGATTTATCAAGCGAAAGGTTGCAAGTTCGAACCCCGGGTTGGCGTGGGCAGCCAACCGTCAGCCCTGCCCACTGTTTACTGCTGTTTACCTAAGCAGTTCGAAAACAGCTTTAGCTGTAATTAGAGAAATTAGGTACCACTAATAAAGCAGGGGAGGTTTTTAACAATGCCATAAAGAAAAAAAAAGGTCAGAATTGCTAGAATGCGGAAGTCCTGACAGCTCTGCGTCAGAGAGGAAGAAGCGACAGCAACCCCTGTGGCACGACACAAAAACCTCCTTCTTTTCTGTGTACTATGTACATCCCTACAAAACGCAACAACACAGGAGTCTATATACCACACAGAGGTTAAAGACAAAATACACTAAATATATTACAATCAGAATGTAGTACTATGAGTTTTGTGTTGTTGCCGTCCATACAAAGCGGCATTGAATGTTTGCCATCTATGTGTACTTGTGATCCGCCCTGAGTCCCCTTCGCAGTGAGGAGGGCGGAATATAAATAGTGTTGTTGTTATTATTGTTATTATTATTATGAGTGAACTCCAACCATGTGTCAGAAGAACCTTCAGCCCACCTCCCTCTGTGTTTTATGGGTATAAAGTCAAAGTACGATCAAAGTACGATCACATCCCATAGCTGGAAACCGTCCAATGGCTTCTTGGCACAATTGTTTATTTCATTCTTCATTTCTATGGAAGAGGAGACAGGAGGCACGTTTTGATCTTTGACTTCTAATATCACTTTTTCGCTTTTTCTCTCCAGGACAGTTCAATACACAACAAACATTTCTATGTATATATTATCTCCCAACTTAACTGTCCTCATCCCAGTCTCCTCTGTACACAATGCTACTAATAAGAAAGGAGGACAAAACTACTCTGGCAACAGACTTGATGCATCTTCCCTTCCATTTCCTTCAAGTCAGTTGTGGATTTTCTGAGAAACTGAAACAGGGGGCCTTTATAGCTAAATTTACAAATCATGGGAGGTTTGAGTTTTAGAAAATGCAAGCAACCTCAGATTTTAGCTCAACAAAACAAACAAAAAAGGTAAATCTGCAGAAAAAAGGCTAACCCCGAGCTTCAGGACAATTATCAGGGGAGGCACAATTGAGAAGTTTGGAAAGAAAATGTGCATAAATTAAACTTTCAGAATTAATTCCAAGAATTCTCATCAAGTTCAGTGGCATTAAGCTTCAAATAAACACATTTACTTGGGATTGGCGCAATAAGTAGAGGGTGCTGTTATTTCTAAAACTTTTCTGGTTGAACATCAGAAAAACCAAGCTTCCAGCTATCACTTGTATACCTTGAGAATGCCAGACACAACATGAGGAATCTACAATAGCAAATTAAGACAAATAAGGACAAATGTAATTTAATGTAACACAGTTTTACTGTATTATAAAAACAGCTTTTTATTTTATTATTTGAATTATTTTGCTATTTGCTTGAGACTTCCAGTTGCTTGAATTCTAGTTAAATAACAGTCTACTGTACCTCCAACGGAAGTTCTCTACCAGCCCGCACCACAGGAAGAACACCATCATCCCCACGTCAGCATAGGCAAATCTGTGCTTAAGTTCATCCAGCAGTTCACCTACCTGGGAAGCATCGTCTCTTCAGATGCCAAGATTGACAAAGAGATAGATCACAGATTAGCAAAAGCATATGGTGCATTTGGAAGGCTTCACAAAAGAGTCTGGAGTAACAAGCACCTGAGGCAAAGTATCAAAATTAGTGTGTACAGAGCTATCGTACTCTCTATTCTCCTCTATGGGTCTGAAATATGGGTCACCTATCGCCAACACCAACGACTCCTCAAACGCTTTCATCAGCACTGTCTTCGCACAATCCTAAATATACACTGGACTGACTATGTGACAATTGTTGCTGTCCTTGAGCAAGCAGGGATCACCAGCATTGAGGCCATGCTATTGAGAACTCAGCTGCGCTGGGCAGGGCACGTCTCTAGGATGGAGGACCACCGCCTCCCAAAGATACTACTCTATGGTGAACTTGCCACGGGTCAGTGCAAGAGAGGCGCCCCAAAAAAGAGATGTAAGGACTCCCTGAAAGAACATCTCAGGCTTGGCCAGATTGATCACGAAAAATGGTACACCCTGGCCTCACATCGGGAGGCATGGAGACGCACTATCCACAATAAGCACTATCACTGCGTTCAGTGGGGCTCAACTTACTTGATGTTCCGGGTATGAAATTCTGCAGACTCTTTACCACGCGGCAGAGAGCGTTTTCAGTGGCTGCGCCGTTTTTATGGAACTCGCTGCCGCCGGAGACACGTGCCTTGCGGGACCTGATGGCTTTCCGCAAGTCCTGCAAGACCTGGTTATTTAGGCAGGCGTTTGACGTGTGATGTCCGATGGTGCATGACTAATATTGCCACTCTGCCGTACCACTATTACTCTGTATAAACCAGCTACTGTATGTCTGGCTATGTTTTTGTATGATCGTTTTTAAGATGCAATTTTATGCATTTTAATCTTAGGTGTTTTATATGCTGTTTTTATATGCTGTTTTTATATGTTGTAAACCGCCCTGAGCCTCGGGAAGGGCGGTTTATCAAGTCAAAATAAATAATAATAATTATTATTATAATGCGGCCTCTTTCGAGACGTCCCACCGAACTGGTCTCGAAGAGAAACGACAACGCAGAAAGAACCGCAACTTGGAAACAACATCATCCAAGGAGACTTTCTGCTGTGCTTTCTGCAACCGGACTTGCCTATCTCGGATTGGCCTTCTTAGTCATCAACGCGCTTGTAGAAAGCGTGGGATGAGTCCTTCCTGAAGCTTCGTTCGCGAAGAAAAGCCAAGAGACTGTACCTCCATCACATAATTCATGCCCATTCCGCTACTACCATGTTTCCCCGAAAGTATGACACCCCCGATTGTAAGACGTATTGGGGGTGTCAGGGGGGGTCGGCTAATGTAAGCCGCACTCGAATGTAAGCCGCATACCTGTCGCCACGCCCACGCCGCCGCAATCGGCCCATTGGCCGCGGCACACCTCCGCGGCGCACCTTTCTGCCAGGCCTCCAAGGAAGGGAGGGGGAAGAGAGCCAGAAGCATGGCAAGCGCCGCGCGCCAGAGTGACGCGTCGTCGCTTGCCCTGCCCCTGGCTCTCTTCCCCCTTCCTTCCTTGTTCATGGAAGGAGGGGAAGAGCCAGGGCGGGCAAAGCGACGACGCGTCACTCTGACGCCAGCGGCGCTTGCCATGCTTCTGGCCTCTTCCCTCCCTTCCTTTGTCCAGAAAGCTGCGCCGCGGGAGGTGTGCCGCGGCGTGACGGGCGGCAAGGGTGGCGATGGGGGTACGTCTTAGTTTATATAAGACGACCCGAAAGTAAGACGAGGGGGACTTTTGGGAAAAGAAAGTAAGACGCTGTCTTACTTTCGGGGAAACACGGTAGGAATATATTGAGCAGTTTAAAATTACAATAGACACAATCACAAAGACAATGGGCAGGATAAAAAAAAATAAAAAGTTATAAAAACTCAGGGGTGAGATAAGGAGGAACAGGTTATCTGTAAAGGAGAGAACGGGGTTGTAGAACCAAACTTTCCCTGAGGATTTTAAGCCAGAGCATTTCCCTCCCCAGCCTGCAGAAAGAGGCTTTCCGTTTCCTAATCCTGTAGGAAATTGCACCCAATTAAACATACAGCTGGCATAAGTGCCAATTCCAGACAACTTCATCCGACGCCTTCTCAGCCATAGATGGGGAAAGAAAACGAAGGATTGCACTAAAAAGAAGTGTTACAGATCCACTTGCCTCCTTCCACAAGATGTCAAACACAACAGCGGGCCACACACAAGCTTTTTTGCACTCTCTCCCACAAACAGATGGCCATTGCTGTGTGAGGAAGAGCAAGAAGGATGGAGCAAGTTTATGCAAGGAAGCCAAGTTCAAGATGTTACCAAATAAGGAACGTCTACCAGAGGAAGCAAGCTACGGAAAAGTGATCAAAGTCTGCTAATGTAAATTAACTGTTCCTGACAACTGGCGGCCCTATCGACCAAAGAACAAAAATAAAACAGCCCCATCGCAAGCTCTACTGGGTTCATACATCTGTGTTGGGTATAAATCATACATAAATCATATTTCATTGTTTCTAAGATGCCATCCATTGTAAGAAGCATGCTTATTTCAGCAAACCCAATAGAAAAAAAAGCTTTATTTATAGCCAAAAAAAAAGCACCTCATTCAAAGACGGTACCCTTTTTAGAAATATTTATTTATTTATTTATTTATTTATTTATTTATTTATTTATTTATCGGGAGGCTCAGGGCGGCTCACACAGGCAAGATACAAGAACAGCAAATTAAAACAGATTAAAACACACCAAAATACAACACATAGTCTAAAACATCAAGATTAGAATACAGCATGATGTGCAGAGTTATTTAACATCTACATGCAGCCGCTTGCACAGCTGGTGCGGAGTTATGGGCTGGTCTGTCACCAGTACGCTGATGACACCCAGCTCATTCTGAGGATGGAGGGCAGGCCGGGATTCGTCCCCGATAATTTCCAGCGTTGCCACGAAGCCGTCACTGGATGGCTGCGAGCCAGTAGGTTGAGGGTGAATCCGGCGAAGACGGAGATCTTGTGGCTGGGTCACCCGGGCGGGGTGGGTGCCCGGCTTCCGACCCTGGACGGTGCGGCGCTGTGCCCAGCGCCGTCTGTGAAGAGCCTAGGGGTCCATTTGGACTCCCAGCTGACCATGGAGGCCCAGGTCTCCATGGTCAGCAAGGCTGCTTTTTTCCACCTCCGCCAGGCAAGGAGGCTGGCCCTACCTCTCCCGGAACGACCTGGCCACGGTGATCCAAGCCACGGTCATCTCTAGGCTAGATTACTGTAACGCGCTCTACGTTGGCCTTCCTCTGTCGTCGATCCTGGTGCAGAACACTGCCGCCCGGCTCCTGTTTGGCATGCCAGCAGGTTGCCGAATAACACCTGTTTTGCAGGCTCTGCACTGGCTTCCTATTGAGCACCGGATCGCCTTCAAAGTGTTGGTTCTTACCTTTAAGGCCTTGTACGGCCTGGGGCCAGCGTATCTGAGGGACCGCCCACTCCTTATTGCCCAGCGAGATCACTACGGTCAGAGGATGCCAACCTCCTGGAAATACCATCAGCAAAGTCGGCACACCTGACATCCACCCGCCGGAGTGCGTTTTCCGTCATAGCCCCTACGCTGTGGAACGCCCTCCCGGCTGAAACTAGGGCCCTGAGATCTACTCCCATTTAGGCGGGCCTGTAAAACCCATCTGTACAGGCAGGCCTTTAGAGAGTAGGCCCGAGAGTGCAGAGCACAACAAGTGTAAAATATTACAGAATCGGCGGGCTATGCCTTGGCGGAACCTATAGGCCAAAGGCCTGTTGGAAGAGATACTGTAGGTCTTGCATGCCCGCCTGAAGGGCAAGAGATCTTGGATGGCACGCCTTTCAGCTGGGAGGGCGCTCCACAACGTGGGCGCAATCACGGAGAATGCCCTCCTGCAGGTTGCTGTTAGTTTAGCTGACTTCACCGATGGGATAGCTAGCAGGTTGGTACTTTCGGACCGGAGTGATCTCGTGGGGCAATATGGGGAGAGACGGTCCCTCAGATACGCTGGCCCCAGGCCGTGCAAGGCCTTAAAGGTGAGTACCAACACTTTGAAGGTGATCCGGTGCTCAATTGGGAGCCAGTGCAGTTCCTGCAAGGTAGGTATTATGTGACAACCTGCTGGCGTACCAAACAGGAGTCGGGCGGCAGTTTATATGGGGGGAAAGTGCATTTTAGATTCAAGCAATCACAGTTATTAGGCTTTAATGTAATTATTAGCTCATGTTTTGTTTCTGCATTTCATTCAGCAACAATATAATATTATATAATATTTATTTATTTATTTATTTATTATTTGCATTTGTATTCCGCCTCTTCCCGAGGGCTCGTGGCGGGTTACAAGACATACATAGTGATCGGCAGGCAACTAATATAATTAATGACGTATTAATATTATGCTAATAATACAGTATGTTTTTATGTAGAGATGACTTGTAAGCCGCTCTGAGCCCCCTTCGAGGTGAGAAGGGCGGCATATAAATGTCGTAAACAAACAAATAAATAAATATCAGTTTGACATCACTGTTAATGTTTTATGTACAACCATGCTCATAGAAATGTATCCACTGAACACATACACGTCACATATCTGGAGCAAGCAGTAGGAAACTGCAGTCCTCTGGATTTTGCTAGAATATTTGGCTATACTGTCTAGGCCTGATGAGACTTTCAACTCAACAATATTCAAAAGCAGTGGTCTACCATTGTACTTCGAATCCATCCAAGCTCATAACCTACGAGCACAACGTGGCGCAAGCCCCTGCTAGTGTATAAAGCATTTTAAGTGCAGTCGCCTCTCTACATTTGCAGATTTGACTTTTATGGATCAGGTTAATTGTGTATTTGATTAAAATGCTATCTTTAGGAATCTCTACATCCTCCAATGTGAATCACACCAGGTCAGGGGGGTCGGGAACCTATGGCTTGCGAACTAAGTGTGGCTCTCTTGATCATTGCATCTAGCTCGATGCATTTTGCGCAAACAAGCGTTTGGGATTCCCTCGCTTCGTGCCTGCGCAGTTCCTCTTTTCTCCATCTAGAATTCCAAGCCAAAGGAGCTGTGTACGCATGTGCATCTTCCCCCTCTCATCTCAAAAGCATTTGTGTGTGTGTGTGTGTTTGTGAGGGAGGGAGCGAGGGAAGGAAGGAGGCTCCTCCTCGTTCCCCTCCTCCACCCCTCCCGATGAAGGGAAAGCAGCACGAAAGCGGGGGAGGCAGGAGTCCGTTTCTTGGCAGTGCTTGGCATTCCTCAGGTGAGTGAGGAAGGTGGAGGCACCGCTTGGAGCAACCCCTCAGGCCCTCAGTGGGTTGCCCCTTGTGAGGGTTTCTCGGCTTAACCGGCGCAGTGGCCTCGCGCTCCTTTGGCCGAGGGACGCATGCGTGGGAGGGGAGGAAGGACCCTCCTCAAGGGCCTGGAGCGTGCCTACGCTCTTCAGCAGCTGCACAGAGCAGCGCATTTCACACTGCCAAATATATTATATGGCTCTCACTGAAATAAATTTCCAAAAAGGTTCCCAACCCCTACACTACATGATCTACGGAGCGCAAGATCTGGCTCTGGATGCAGGAAAGGGCAGGAGGGAATTAAACTAGAACATGGCTATACAGCCCGAAAAACTCACAGCAACCCAGTGATTCCAGTCGTGAAAGCCTTTGACAACCAATGATGGCTTGATTGACTGTACACGTGTTCTGAAGATGTGTGCACCATCACTTTAGCTCATTCGCAATAAGTGAGAATACTTGAGAATCGGCTTGTCCTGATATTCAGCATGCCCACCATTTCCATCTCTTGAGTTTTCACGAAATTAAGGGAAAACCGTTTTGTCGCAGTACTCTGGTCTCCTACTGTATGCATCTCAAAGAAAAGTAGAAATAATTACCGTAGTGCTCTCTGAAGTGAACTTAATTTACCAAATGAAAAGAGAGATCAGCCCTCCACTACTCAATTAAAATCAGCGTTAAGATGTGTTTGAGTAGCACATACAGTTGCAAACCTTGTCATTCAAAGTAAGGATCTTAAGTACATACAGTCCAAGGTTGCCATTTCCAACATTGACACATTTGCCTCCCAATAAGCCCTGTCACAAGGACTTTGAATTATAAGGTTAATTTTATATTTGTATTACTTGTATTACTGCAAGCTTCTTCTGATTAAAGGTCAAGGTTCCCCTGACATTAAGTCTAGTTGGGTCCAATTCCGGGGGGGAGTGCTCATCTCCATTTCTAAGCTAAAGAGTCAGCATTGTCCGTAGACACCTCCAAGGTCATGTGGCCAGAATGACTGCATAGAGCACCGTTACCTTCCCGCCTAAGCAGTACCTACTGAACTACTCACAGTTATATGTTTTCGAATGCTTAGATCGACAGAAACTGGTGCTGACAACAGGAGCTCACCCCTGTCCAGCAGATTCGTACCAGTGACCTTCCGGTCAGCAAGTTCTGCTGCTTAGCAATTTAATCTGCTGTGCAACCACAACCCATTCTTCTGATTATTTATTTATTTCGTTCTGCTTCTATGCCGCCACTCCCGGCGGGCTCGGGGCGGCTCACAATACCAAAAAAGCACAGAAACAGCAACAGAATAAAAACAGAGCATAAAAACATCATTAAAATGTCACAATAAACAACAACAGTTAAAAGCGACCTGGGGTAAAAGTCGCTTCCAGCAGGGGGGTGCATACCACTAGGACCTACACCTGGAAGGCGAGCTGGAACAGGTGGGTCTTGCACGCCCGCCTGAAGGGGAGCAGGTCGTGGATGGCGCGCATATCTGCAGGAAGGGCATTCCAGAGTGTTGGTGCAATCACCGAGAATGCCCTTCGACGAGTGGATGTAAGTTTGGCTGCCTTTGCGGAGGGGACAGCCAAAAGGTTGGTATCCTCGGAACTAAGTGACCTCAGCGGGCAGTATGGGGAGAGACGGTCCCTCAAATACGCTGGCCCCTGGCCCCAGGATTAGCATACAGCAAAGTAAATATGTGAGTTTATTGATTGTACTGTCTTATTATTTGCTGCTGTGTTGATTTTACTGATGTGTCATTGGGCTTGGCCTCATGTAAGCCGTCCCAAGTACCTTCGGGGAGATGGTGGCGAGGTATAAAGTTTTTTATTATTACTATATTTTATTATTATTAAATATGTTCTTGTTTCTGCTGTGTTATTTTACTTAGAAAACGTCCACATATACATTCTTGGTTCCTTGAAAATGAATATTTATAGGTACATACTGGGATAATTGCTAGTCCTACCAAGATATTAGTTGAGAAATACAATCGCATAGTATAGTCCAGTGTTTTTCAACCTTTTTTGAGCTGCGGCACATTTTTTACATTTACAAAATCCTGGGGCACACCACCAACCAAAATGACACAAAATGACACTCTAACACAGTAATACATATAGTTAATATGTTTTTAAATGTATTTATACACTCAGTGTGAAACCTGGGCCTGTTTCGATGAACACAACATAGATATCCTGGCAGGAATGGCAGAAAGACACACACGAAGGTCTTGTTCAACAGCTGGGAGTTATAGTTCACCTGCAATCAAAGAGCATTCTGAACTCCAGCAATGATGGAATGGAATCAAACTTCCTACACAGAACTACCATAACAAAGAGAAAATACTATAAGAGTTTGGTGGGCATTGACCTTGAGTTTTGGAGTTGTAGTTCACCTATATCCAGAGAGCATTGTGGAGGGGAGAGAGGAAGACGTGGGGCGAGTCTGTGCAGTAGCGCCCGCACGGGTCATGTCTTCCTCCCTCCCCCCTACCGCAGAAGCGGCAGCGTGAGCAAAGCGAGGCAAAGCAAGCAAAGCGAGGCTGGGAAGAAGGGAGCCCAAAGTGGAGAAGAAAAAGTGTTCAGCAGGAGGGGGAAGAAAGGGTATTGGAGGTTCCAATTTCCCACGGCACACCTGATGATCGCTCACGGCACACTAGTGTACCACGGCACACTGGTTGGGAAACACTGGTATAGTCCATTTCAGAACGGGTTTTTTTCCATTTCATTTACCTGTCAATACTTTTCAAATTATTTCTAAAAATGCACATAAACATATTTTATAATATCTCATATCGAGATGTACTGGACCACCTTACAGTGTGAGCTCTGGCTTTAAACCTTCTTGGCTAAACCTTGCGTAGTACGTACTCTCAAGCACATCCCATGGGCAGGATCTGAAAATATGCAGCAGACTCTCGGAAACTCGGCATTGACATGTCTATTCAGTGCCCAAATGGAAGACAGCCAGAAAATAAGCATCTTGATTTATAATTGTGTATTTATAACCGAGCGGTGTAATCACAATAAATATACCAATGACAAGAGCATTCATCCAAATGTCACAGTAGGGTACAACTGAATTAAGATGTTAACTAATGTCTCACCAAAAAATTGTGAGCAATGCTTTACAGTGTTTCAGCTGGTTCAAACCGCTGTTAACCTAGTCTGACTTTAAAATTACAGTTAGACGCACACCCCTAATCCAAGACTCACCAAGGAAGCCCGAAACTGTGGATAGTACCGACGTCTATAGCAATAATATTTTCAGAACTTAATTGACCGCGGATATCTGAAACCACAAAAAGCAAAACTGCGGATACGGGGGGAACCTTGCAATAGTTTCTAGCTGTGGTTGACCGTGGATAACCGAAATCATGGAAATGAACCTGCAGATCAGGGGGGTCTTACTGAATTTATGATGGACATGTTTCTTTTATAATTAAGTACATTTACCTTTTATAATTAGGTACAGGGGCGGATCTTAGTGGAGGCAAATTAAGCGGCCGCCTCAGGGCGCCACGTGGCCAAAGGGCGCATCTAGGGCCGGGCGCCACGCCACCAGGGGTGCCGGCAGGGTGGGAGGAAGGCTCGCGCAGGGCGAGAGAGGAGGAGGGAGAGGCGCACGCCTTTCCCTTCTCCCTGCCTTGCCCTGGGCCCGTCTCATCCCTCACCCCGCGCATGCCTTCCCTCCCCGCCCCCGCCAAGGATGCCTTGCGCAGTGCGAGAGAGAAGGGCGCAGAGGTGCCTGCCTTTTCCATCTGACTGACTGACTGACTGACTGAATTATTTCTGAGTCGCCCTCCACGTTAGTGCTCCGGGCGACTTACACACAACAAATTCCACACTTAAAATAGAGTATTTAAAACTAGATTAAAATATTCAGTGGTTAAATGCAGGGGCCAGGCTCGGTATTTGAGTTCCTGGTTCTGCATTAACCATGGGATTTCCTAAATAGCCAGGTCTTCAGAGCGGTCAGGAACTGGGGCAGGTCGAGGGAGGCTCTCTGGTCCGGTGGCATCGAGTTCCAAAGAACGGGGGCCACAACGGAGAACGATCTCCGTCTCGTGGTCTCCAGGTGGGCCTCTTTCAAGCCTGGTACGTGAAGAAGGTTCTTGTTTGCTGGCCGCGGGGTCCTTGAGTAAGCAGGCGTCAACAAGCGGTCTTTTAGGTATGTTGGGCCCCGGCCCCGTAGGGCTTTGAAAGCCAAGGTCAAGGTCTTGTGTAAGGCTCTATACTCAATGGGCAGCCAGTGCAGGTGCTGCAGAGATGGTGTAATGTGGCATCTCATCGATGTTCCTGTGAGAAGCCTGGCGGCCGCGTTCTACACAATCTGCAGCCTGCGGGTTAGTGACCAGGGTAGACCTACATACAAAGCCTTGCCCCCCGCACGTCTCCTCCCTCTGTTGCCGCTGCTGCCGCTGCTGCCACCGATGCATGTGGGGCGAGGGAGGAGGCCTCGTGGGCGCCCTTACCTGGGGGCCGGAATCAGGACTGAGCGGCCAGACGAGCCTGCCAGCCAGAGGGCACCTAGCCCAACCCCCGGGCCCTTGCTCCCGAAATTAGCCTAGACCTGATACACACACACACATATATATATACATACACACAAAAAGAGAATAGGAAGAGGGGAGGGAAAAGGGTGAGAAGGGAGGAAGGGGGAAGGTAAGAAGGGGAAAGAGAATAGGAAGGGGGCAACGAAAAGGGTGAGGAGGAAGGAAGGATGGGGAATGTACAGACCCACACAAAGAATAGGAAGAGGGGAGGGAAAAGGGTGAGGGCCCTTCCACACAGCCCTATATCCCACAATATCTGCTTTGAATATCTGAGTCCACACTCAGATAATGTGGGATTTTCTGCTTTGATATTCTGAGGCATAGGGCTGAGAAGGAAGGATGGGGAATAGATATAGACACACACACACACTCAAAGAGAATAGGAATAGAGCAGGGAAAATGGTGGGAAGGAATATATATGGCATGGGCCAACTTCAGCCCTCCATGCGTTTTGGACTTCAACTCCCACAATTCCAAACAGTTAGTAGGAAGTCCAAAATACCTGGAGGGCCAACATTTGTCTATGCACCCTATATGTGTGTGTGTGTGTGTGTGTGTGTGTGTGTGTGTGATTGGTTGGGGGGCACCAAAATACTGTTCGCTTACCATTTAAAATTACATAGGTCCGGCCCTGATTAGGTACTACTGAACTCTTTAATTCATCCACTAGGAGGCAACAGTTCCTAAGTCAATGTGAGCTCTTGATAAACATCTGTTGAATTAGCCAAGTGTTGAGGTTCAGAGGACACAACTGCAGCTTCATCTCAGGCTGTTGGAGATGCTGTTCATCTCCTTATAAAGGCCAGGAATGAGGTCGAATTTGAAATGACTACTGAATTGCAATTGGCATTGCTTCCAGTAGTTGTGAGCCATCATACACCAATGTGGCTTGCAAAAATCAGAAGCACCAAAGAAATACACCACATTCTCCAAAAGGGACTCACAAAAGCATTGGTTCCAATTGTTCAAAGTTTGTCTCAGCAACAATATCCCTCCACCAAACTATGTTATAAATAAATCCACAATACAGGGTGAGCTCCTGTCTGTCGGCCCTAGCTTGCGGGGACATGAGAGAAGCCTCCCAGCAGGATGGTAACACATCTGGGTGTCCCCTGGGCCAATTCTCTCATGCCAGACGTGACTTGCAAGTATTATTATTTATTATTATTTATTTAAAACTTTTATAACCTGACCTTCTCACCTCCGGAGAGGGACTCAGACCAGCCTTACAGCAAAATTCAATGCAGTTCATAAAATTAAAACATCATCTACGATACAAGTTAAAAACACATATAAAGAAAATACAGATAGATAAAATACATTCAAGCCCAAATCGCCAATAAGATCAGTTCAACTCAGTCCAATAAATATAGTCATTCACTTTATCCAGAAACAACCTCGGTCCTTATTCTGGGACAGGAGGAAGGGGGCAGATCTAATCTCACTCGGGAGAGAGTTCCAGGGGCCACCACAGAGAAGGTCCTGTCTCTCGTTCCCACCAAATGCGTTTGCGAAGGTGGCGGGACCGAGAGCAGGGCCTCTCTGGATGATCTTAGCATCCTTGATGGTTTGTAGGGGAGAACACGTTCGGGCAGGTAAACTGTATAGGGATTTATAGGTTAAAACCAGCACTTTGAATGGTGCTCAGAAGCTCATCGGCAGCCAGTGGAGCTGGCGCAACAAGAGTGTTGTGTGCTCCCTGTACCCCGCTCCCATTAATAGCCTGGCTGCCAAGCGTTGGACTAATTGCAGCTTCCGGGCAGTCTTCAGGGGCAACCCCACGTAGAGAGTGTTGCAGTAGTCTAAACGGGATGTAACCACCATGGCCAAGGCAGACTTCCCAAGGTACGGGCGCAGCTGGCGCACAAGTTTTCATTGTGCAAAAGCTCCCGTGGCCACCGCCGAACCCTGGGGTTCAAGGCTCAGCGGTGAGTCCAGGATCACCCCCAGATGTTCCCAAGTCGCTTCTGACATGATTTAAAAAATAGGTTAATACCAACAGCCAAGAAGTAATCGTAAAGTGACAACATATCCCATTCTCAAGACCAATCTTCACAATCAAAATAAAAGCATGCTGGTTTGTCCTCGGTATTGGAAAAATGAATTCCGTCACCCACAAAACTTCCTGATCAACCGGAGAAATCTGTTCTACATGACAAGATGAAGCAGCAACTCGTGAACTGCTTCAAAGACAGGTCGGGCAACTTCAGCAGGCTCTCTCTCTCTCTCTCTCTCTCTCTCTCTCTCTCTCATAGAATAACAACTAACTCCACCGGTCTCAAATCACCCGAACAATGCAGAGTGCCATCTACTGCATACAGAGCACGGCTGCCCAATATCACCTTGAAAGAAAAAGAACACAAAACGACCAGTGTTTCTTAAAAGATGGTAAAGAGATCGTATTTGAATATGATTGACTGCAGGTGGTTTTTAAAACACTGCAAGACGGACAAAGAAAGGAGTTCTGTTGTTCCTCATGCACAATCCTCACAGCCATATAACCCAGAATATCAAGGCAGAAAACTTCCACAATATCTGCTTTGAACTGGGTTATCCGAGTCCACACTGCCATATAATCTGGTTCAAAGCAGAAAATGTGGGATTTTATTCAGCTGTGTGGAAGAGGCCGTAGATTTATATTAGGAATAGCAATTTAATGTAACCCTACATACATTTTAATTCTCCAAAAATATATTCCAGTAACAAAACAGTTCACAATAAATCTTGCCTTTCGATTCAGAAACTATTTGAGAAACACCGCAACTGTTAAATCTATTTTTCCAAAAGGTTTTATACTATTATCTGCTCACTTCGCCACTGATTTATTTACATGTTGATTAAGAAAGACAATCAGTAAAGTAAATTGCTCTAGAAGAAACAACATTGAAGTCATATAGTGGAAGAGACCATCAGACACCTGTTCAATAATAATAATCTTTATTTGTACCCCGCCCCCATCCCCCCAATGGGGACACGGGGGGGGGGGGCTCACATGAGGCCAAGCCCAAACAACAAATTACAATAAAATAAAATAAAAACATCAGCAATAAACACAATAAAATATACAAACATATAAATAAAAACAATATACAACTAAATATCTAAAAACACAAACACAGGGCCTCTCTAGGCCTTTCCACACAACCATATGACCCAGAATATCAAGGCAGATAATCCCACAATATGTCCTTTGAAATGGGTTATCCGAGTCCACACTACTATATAATCCAGTTCAATGTGGATTTTATACAGCTGTGTGGAAGGGGCCTTTGTGCTTCTTCGAAAGTTGTTCTCCTTAGGCCCAACTAAACAGTAAAAATCAAGAAACAAAAAAGGCTTAGCTGCAAGGTGTACAAACAAAGACTCTATTTCCATGACATCTAGTGGAACTGATTTTTTAATTTTTTTTACACCTGCAGCACATGAAAGCAACATCATTTGACGTAAACAGGTTTTTGTTACATTCCGAGCTAGAATTTAATATTTTTGTGAAAATTTTGTTTTTATATCAACTATTTACAAAGAGCATATCACAAAAATAAAACTCCGCAGGGACTAAAAACACAGCTTAGAGCAGGGGTCGGGAACCTATGGCTCGCGAGCCAGGTGTGGCTCTCTTAATGATTGCATCTGGCTCGCAAGCGTTTGGGATTCCCTCGCTTCGCGCCTGCGCAGTTCCTCTTTTCTCCATCTAGAATTCCAAGCCAAAGGAGCCGTGGGCACATGCGCCCTGCGTCCTCCTTCCTCCTCACATCTCAAAAGCGTTTGTGTGTGTGTGTGAAGGAGGGAGGGAGGGAAGGAGGGAGGGAGGGAGGGAGGGAAGGAAGGAAGGAAGGAAGGAAGGAAGGAAGGGAAGGAAGGAAGGGAAGGAAGGAGGCTCCTCCTCGTTCCCCTCGTCTGCCCCTCCCGATGGAGGGAAAGCAGCACGAAAGCGGCGGAGGCAGGAGTCCGTATCTTGGCAGCGCTTGACGTCCCTCAGGTGAGTGAGGTAGGTGAAGGGACTGCTTGGAGCAACTCCACCAGTCCCTCAGCGGGGTCGCCCCTTGTGAGGGTTTCTCGGCTTAACCGGCACTGTGGCCTCGTGCTTCTTGGCCAGGGGCGCATGCGCGGGAGGGGAGGAAGTACCCTCCTCAAGGGCCTGGAGCGTGCCTACCCTCTTCAGCAGCTGCCCAGAGCAGCGCATTTCACACTGAGACAGCTAACTGCCTCCTCCAAGTGCCATACCTGTGGGCAGGAGTGAAGTGTTGAACAAAAACTAGGCGTCTAAAAAGTTAACAGAATGGAAGAGTAAGGAAACCCCAGAAACAAATCTGGACAAAATAATAAAATATATTATATGGCTCTCACTGAAATAAATTTCCAAGTATTTTGCTTTCATGGCTCTCCGAGTCCAAAAGGTTCCCGACCCCGGGGTTAGAGGGAAGCAGGAAGCAATAGCAATGGGTGCGTGTCACTGGGCTTCCCCAGGCAGAGTGAAGTATGGTTCAGACATCGATGTGCTGTACATCCAAAGTTCAATGAAATGCAACCCCAACCGAAGGAAGTAGAGAACAAAAGCTATTATCCTCAGTACAACGTACAACTGCAGGCTGAACTTTGTCCCGTGGATAATAACTTTTGTTGCATTTGGCAACAGGCTGAACACTGGGTTTCCGTTCCAGTTGTTTCATCCCTTCCTGTGATGCATCTCTTGCTATTTTATAAAGACCGAGACTATATAAATAACAAGAGATCTCCAAATTTCTCCAGGAATTTTGGACGCAATCTCCCAGAAGCGTCCACTGCTTTGGAGAAGGATCGGGGCTCCTGGGAGCTGAAGCCTCAGACTCTTTGGAGACGGGAGTTTGGGAAACACTGGACCATTTCCCATTCTTGGGATTTCCTTCCAGCCTGATGCTTTTTCATTTCAGAGAAGAGGAGGAAGGTATGGTTACAGGGAAGGGGAGCAAAAGGACTTTGTCCCCTGTCACACAGCTGTGTAAAATCCCACACTGAACTGGATTATATGGCAGTGCAGACTTTGGGCCCTTCCACACAGCCCTATATCCCAGAGTATCAAGGCAGGTAAATCCACAATAACTGCTTTGAACTTCCGGGCCAGATAAAAATATTAATTAAAATTTAAAAAATAAATAAAAAGCACATTGCATTTTAATCTGTTGTTATTGTGTGATTTTTTAATTGCATCATTTTAATGTGTTTTTATTGTACCTTCTATTTCTTGTGAGCCGCCCTGAGCCTCCCGGGAGTGGCGGCCTAGAAGCCCAGGAAATAAATAAAATAAATAAATAAACTCTGGGTTATATGACAGTGTGGACTCGGGGACCTTCCACATAGCCACATAACCCAGAATATCAAGGCAGAAAATTCCACAATATCTGTTTTGAACTGGGTTATCTTGAGTCCACACTGCCGTATATTCCAGCTCAAAACAGATAACGTGGGATTTTATTCAGCTGTGTCTTCCAGACAGGCCCTAGATCCCTGGATCTGATTCCAGGTTTTTCTGTTTATCCCAGATTATCTGGCAGTGCAGACTCACATAATCCAGTCTAAAGCATAAAACCTGGGATCAGATCCTGGGATATAGGGCTCATCTTGGAAGGGCCCTCAGTTCTAGGGTTGCCACCTGTCCCGTATTTTTGCTCTGAATTTACTGTCCCGTATTTTCAGCTCCTGTCCCGTATTGACAGGACAGGACAGGTGGCAGCAGGAGGCGAGGCCGGGCCAGCAGTGAGCGCCACCGCACCAGCAGCAGCTTTCCCGCGGGGCTTGCGCTCGCTCGCCTCGCACTCACTCACACTCAGGCATGGCAGGCAGCAGAACAGCCCCAGCAGCGGCGCACCTGCCCGGCCACAGGCAGTGCCTTGCTGCGCCGCCAGGCCAGCACCCACCTTCTTCCTGCCCTGCCCTATGCCAGGCTCCGCTCAGGTCAGCCAATGAGGGCAGGCCACCACACGGGAGAGAGGCGAGAGCAGCAGAGACACCACAAGGCTGAGCTGAGAGCAGGACAACACTGAGAGAACAAGAGAGAGAGAGCCAGGCCCAGAGCCGAGAGAAGATTCTATTTGATTTGATTTTTCATGAAGCGTCTCTTATTTTTGTGAAAAATCCCGTATTTTTAGGTAAATGTCCCTTATTTCTTATGTCAAAAATTGGTAACCCTACTCAGTTCAAAGCAGTTATTGTGGGTCATCTGCCTTGATATTCTGGGTGATATTATGGCTCTGGGAAGGGTCTTCCAGCACAACGCCCAGGTCAACTTCTGGCAAGTTTACCATAGAGCACGGGGCATTGCAGGAAGTAGATGCCCTCTTCCAGGTGATCTTCGGGCCCCACCAGCCAGGGGGCCTCTGCGCACGCGCGCTCCTGCTGCCTGCTCGCTGCTTCTTCCGCCTCGTCCAGAAGAAGCTGCCTCTGCAGCCTCCTCTCGTCCAGAAGCAGCTGTGCAGCCTCCGTTGCCGGCGAGACAGGCAGGGCGGAGCGCTCTCTCTGGATGCCCCGCCTTGTGCTTTCTCCTTCCTGAAATGCCCCGTAGGTGGAAGAAGCGCTGCGCGGGCAGAAAACAGCAGCAGTGGCGGGAGCGCACGGCGGCGGGGGCAGGTAGATCTTTTGGACTTGGTTGCTTTAAGAGTAGATCGCATGCTGAAAAAGTGTGAGCACCCCTGCCATAGAGTTATGATGGAAGATCTGCAAATGCCAGCGCAACTCTATGGCCAAAGTCCGCCACAGAACCATGCCGAAGGATCGGTGGATTACTAAAGACAACATTGTGATAAAGTCCTTCGTTAGCAAAAACCAAAGTCATTTTGGCAAGGTCCTATATTATGGGGGGGGGGGGGAAACACAGGTGTGCAATGTTTCATATAATCATAAGAGATGGAGGAAGAGACCCCAACCATACAAGAAGATACAATCAAAGCACTCCTGGCAGATAGCCATCCAGCCTCTGCTTTGGAGAGGAGCAAGGGGAAGAGATGCCAGGCCTGGAAATGGGGGAAGTAACCATGTGCCACCTTTGCTCCCAAAAGCGGGCTTTGGCCGGAAGCAAACCCATTTAAAGAGACACACGCATAAATAAACACACACCACTGGCCCCAGGCAGGGATCCAAAGAGTGGCGAGTGCACATAATAACAATAATAATAAATAAATAAAATTTGATTTATACCCCACCACCATCTCCCGGGACTCGGGGCGGATTACATGAGACCAAGCCCAATGACACACAATAAACAACACAACAGTAAATAATACAACAATACAATCAATAGAAATGTCCTCATTTCAATCTCCTTGGAGGAGGAAGAAGAGGGTTGGGTGGCCATCTGCCGGGAGGGGTTTGATGGTGCCTCCCAGCAGGTCAGAACAAAGTTGGGAAGGAGTGGCCACCAGCCCAAGGGATTGGGGAAAGGAAGCATGCCACCTGGCTGCCAAAGCAAGCCCATTTAAAGAGACACACACACATAATAAAACACACACCATTGGTCCCAGGAAGGGATCCAAAGAGTGGAGAGAGTACAAAATCTCCTTGAAGGAGGGAGAGGAGGAGGGAGTGGCTTGGGTGGCCATCTGTCGGGAGGGGTTAGATCAGTGTTTCCCAACCAGTGTGCCGGGGCACACTAGTGTGCCGTGAGCGATCATCAGGTGTGCCGTGGGAAATTCCCAGGTGGTGGTGGGGGGAATCTAGTGTGTTGAAGTATAAAAACCCTAAGAAACCTACCTCGATAAAGGCACAAAATTACAACCACCCCCCTCCCCACCCGTTGTCTACTTGGTCTCTCCCTCTCCATGCATTGGGAAGGCCCGCCTCCCTTTCCCCAAGTAGAGACCTCCTCTTGCCTCCTGGGGGTTCTGTGTGGGAAGTTTAGCCCAGTTCCATCATTGGTGGGGTCAGAATGCTCTTTGATTGTAGGGGAACTATAAATCCCAGCAACTACAACTCCCAAATGTCAAGGTCTCGTTCATATTTGGGCATATTCATGCCAAGTTTGGTCCTGATCCAACATTGTTTGAGTCCACACTGCTCTTGGATATAGGTGAACTACAACTCCAAAACCCAAGGTCAATGCCCACCAAATTCTTATAGCATATTTTCTTGGTTATGGGAGTTCTGTGTGGGAAGTTTGTGTCTTTCTGCCATTCCTGCCAGGATATCTATGTTGTGTTCATCGAAACAGGCCCAGGTTTCACACTGAGTGTATAAATACATTCAAAAACATATTAACTATATCAGTGTTTTTCAACCTTTTTTGAGCCGCGGCACACTTTTTCCATTTACAAAATCCTGGGGCACACCGCCGACCAAAATGACACAAAATGACACTCTAACACAGTAATACATATAGTTAATATGTTTTTAAATGTATTTTATACACTCAGTGTGAAACCTGGGCCTGTTTCGATGAACTCAACATAGAAATCCTGGCAGGAATGGCAGAAAGACACAAACTTCCCACACAGAACTCCATAACCAAGAGAAAATGCTATAAGGGTTTGGTGGGCATTGACCTTGAGTTTTGGAGTTGTAGTTCGCCTATATCCAGAGAGCACTGTGGACTCAAACAATGTTGGATCAGGACCAAACTTGGCATGAATACTCAATATGCCCAAATAGACGCTTACAGATGGAGTTCAGTATAAAAATAGACCTTGACATTTGGGAGTTAAAATACAGTTCCTGGGATTTATAGTTCCCCTACAATCAAAGAGCATTCCATTAAAACCCTAACAATGATAGAACTGGGCCAAACTTCCCACAC